>CM053566.1:18574206-18638607 GCA_028646485.1 Cryptoprocta ferox | reverse complement strand
CCTGGAAGGCAGATGGCACCACTGTCACCCAGGGTGTGGAGACCACCAAGGCTTCCAAACAGAGCAACAACAAATACGCGGCCAGCAGCTACCTGAGCCTGTCACCTGACCAGTGGAAATCTCACAGCAGATTCACCTGCCAGGTCACACACGAGGGGAAAAACGTGGAGAAGAATTTGGTCCCCACAGAGTGCTCTTAGGTGCCTGAGACAGCTTCCCACCCAAGTGGATGTGCAGCCATTGAACCTCCAGGAAGGATTCCCCTCACACCAAGACCATCCTAGCCCTTCTCCTAGCACCCAATCATTGCTCAATAAAATGTCTCTTATTCAATCAGAAATTGTGCTGTGTAGTCTTTTCGAGTTAACTTTTTCTGTTCTGAGCTCAACCATGTTTAGGGGGGAAAATCATTCTTTCGGCCTCTTGGGATAAGAGGCCACAGAAAGATTGGCTTCCTCATGTTTTCTGAGGCATAGCTTAACTCTCAGCCAAAATGGCCTGAGAATATTCCTCAGCAGGAGATACAATCAGCAGAAACAAGAGAAACCATTCACCACAATGTCTGCATACTTTCTTTTTTCTGTGAACCATGTCCACTGCCAGTCATAGCTGCTCTCACTTACCTTGTGTCCCCCTAGTGACTTCTAGAATAATCCTGAGCTTCTTCCTTTACCTGGCACCACACCGTTTACAACTTGCGCCCTCTTATGATGTCTACTCTTCTTCCTATAGACTCCTACTCAATGCCATGTTTTCCCTTGTTTCCTACACCATGTGAGCATTCCCCATCATACCAGCATAGGGCCTCCTCCCTTCCTTATGAGAACCCCTGGTCCTACCTCCCTAGGGACAATCACATGTTCTCGCTCCCACCGACTCCCTGTCACACTTCCTACAGGACCCTCTGCCTGGATGCTGGTCACTCACACCCACACTCCCACTGCTGGCACTTCCACACAACAGTGTCTCTTCCTTACCACTTACATCCAAGGTCTCTGGGAGACAGACACCAGTTATGCTCTTTAGGACCCGTCAAGGCCAGACCAACCCATGAATCTACCACTTATGCTTATGTCTGGGACTTCTATGTTATAAATCAAGGCTCAGATTCTGGGAATGGGCTGCTGACAGGTTTCTCAACTAACTCATCTTCTTAGGATCTCAATGTGGATTCTGATAATAACACACACAAGCACACACACAGGTACTAATGAACAGAAACACATGCACACACATGATGATCACAGAACCATTGGTTCATTTATAACACTGCCATGGTGAACATCTCCATGGAAGCATCAGGATGAGCTGGAGTAGATGTTGTACTGTGTCCTGGGATGGGACATGAGCAAAGAAAACTCAGTCCCTGCAGAAGCTTCCAATGCCAGCCAGTGACACTATAAGGCCCTGCAGATTGTGGTCTAGGCTGGAGTGAGACAAGCAACCTCATGAGCAGGTGGGAGGGAGTTGAGAAACAAAGTGAGAGCAATTCAGGAAAGACAGTGGGAGTGCTGGCTCAGCATGCAACTGTGTCACAGAAAGAACAATGCCAGACCTGTGTGTCCCCTGTGTGAGCTCTGCAGATGACATCCCCAAGTCTGGATGCACGCCAGGGCCCTGGATGTAAGAGACCCTCACAACGTGAAGGTCTTGTGTAGGGATACAGTATGTGTCCTGTGTGGCGGGGCCACGCTGTGCTAGTGATGCTCCTGTATGTGGGGCATGTGTGATTCTCATTCGGTGCAATGGACCAGCACAGATTCCCACACTTCAGCTCAGGGTGAAATTGTTGGACCCAGTGAGTGTCTCCCTACCCATGAGGGACCTGCCACGTCTATCCAGCTTGTATTCAGCCCACACACCCCTATGGCATGACAGCTGCCCTCAAGGTGCTCAGGACAGGAACTAAACAGTGATCATGCTACCTTCCAAAAGAACCAGCCAAAGGCATGGATTCGGGAGCTCAGGGCCTAGAGAGGGATCTAAGTGCTAGGAGAAACGTGATTCTCCTCCCACCACTTCCTATTCCTGACCCCAAACCTGCACAGTTTCTTGTGCTGAGGATGTGGTGGCATATCAAGGATCCTCCCCACGAGTCCCAAGTCTGCAAAGGGCTCCCAGCTCCATCACCTCTGTGCTGAAACAGACCTGCTCACCCCTTCCACAATGACATCCTGACTCAGACTGAGGAGAGCACCCAGCGCCTTCCTAAGGATGGCGTTAGCTGGGAATTCTGATGCCACACTTGGAGAGGGTCTCTCCAACCCCTCCCCATGATGGAGGACGGATGGAATCTGAACCCTCCATGGAACTGAGATTCCAGGTCCCCAGGGGTCACCCCCATCACCCATCCATCTGCCTGACCAGCACCTGTGACAAGGAGGTTGGGCTTTGGGTCTCCCATGTAGTTTTAGGTGGGCCTGGGTCAGGGGTGGAGGGGCTGACAGAGGATTTGTGTTCAAGGCTGCATCACAGTGCTTTACTTTTGGCAGTGGGACCCGTCTGACCATCATTGGTGAGTCTTCTCCCTTTCCCTCCCTTTTCAGATTCAGTGTACAATTTCTGGAGATTTTTTTCTGCTTTCTAGTGTGACCTGGGCTTAGGCTGAAGGTCTGTGGGGTTTGTAAGTTTTGCCTCTTCTGTCTGCCCCTCATGGCCTCCACCTGTCCGTCTTGTCAGGTGTCTGGTCGGGGCTACATGGAAGGATTTTGGGGATGGCTGAAGCACTGGTTTCCATTCTCAGGGGGTCCCAGGCAGAGGACTTCCTGAAACACAGTGAGGAGAGCCTTGTCTTGGAGCTTGGAGACATGGAGGAAGAAGTGGGACAAGGAGGTCAAGGATTAAGGGAAGATTTCAGAGGAGACGGGGGCCGTGGGTGCTGAGACCTTCCACCTCCACAAGGACAGTCAGGACACCAGAAACAGGACAGGCCTCAGTACCATGACCTAGGTCAGGACAGTCAGCAAGGGTACATCCCTTCATGACCCACCACAGCAGGAAAGCGCCATGAGCAGATATATGGGGCTGGAGTCCCCAGATATGGACAGTTGACAGGGACAATGACAAGCTCCAGAAATGCTAAGACAGTCAGAGCCCCCAGCATCAATTCACAGAGCAGAGAGATCACTCAGATCTGACATAGCCCAGCCTCAGAACTGAATATTCACCTCACCTGCAAATCCTCCATCTACAGCACCCATGGAATCCAGCTCCAGAAACTCCAACCTCTTACCTAACAAATACCCATAGGTAGGGTCCTTGTTGGGAGGGGAAGGCTGCAATGATGGTGTGAGGGGCTCTGGAGACAGGAAACCTACTTTTCAAATGGTAACACAGCCCTGCAACCAGGACAGACCAGCTGTAAGCTAACCCGTAAGTGACTTGGGGATATGGCAGTGAGAGCAACATCCATGGACAGACAGATTCACAAGGGAAGGCAGGTCTCAGGGCTAGGACCAGCCATTTCCAAGGGAGGACTATAGATTAGGAGGACATGTGACCTGGAGAGAGTCTGAGGCCATGGAGGGACCCAGACACTACAGAATCTGGCAGTCAGATTCATTACAACATAGGTGAGTGACCCTACCCATGGCTGACCTGACCTCAGGGAGCTGGGTCGACTTGAGGCCCAAGCCGTGAACATGACAGAGCTATTTCCCACATCAGGACTGAGGTAGGAGCTTCAGTCATGGACACCTGATCTCTGACTTACTGCCTCTCCATGCCCCACAGGTCAGCCTTGTCTGCTCCCTCAGTCATGTTGTTCCTGCCCTCCCCTGAGGAGCTCAGTGCCAATAAGGCCACCCTGGTGTGCCTCATCAGTGACTTCTATCCCAGAGGCTTGACAGTGGCCTGGAAGGCAGATGGCACCACTGTCACCCAGGGTGTGGAGACGCCCAAGCCCTCCAAACAGAGCAACAGCAAGTACGCAGCCAGCAGCTACCTGAGCCTGTTGCCTGACCAGTGGAAATCTCTCAGCAGCTATACCTGCCAGGTCACACATGAGGGGAGCACTATGGAGAAGAGAGTGGTCCCAGTGGAGTGTTCTTAGGTCATGAGACTCCCCACCCACCCAATGGGGCCTAGAGCCACAGGACCTCCAGGAGGGACTCCCCTGGGACTAGGATCATCCCAGCGCTTCACCCAGCACCCAATCCACACTCAATAAATTGTCTTTATTCAATCAGAAATTGTGCTTTCTGGTTATTTGGGTTTAACATTTTTTGTCCTGAATCAACCGTCTTTTGGAACATCATTGTTTTGGGTTTGTTGGAGAGGAGCCCACAGAAGTCATCTTTTATTTTGAGGGGTAGTTTTACTCTCAGATACAATTGCCAGAGAATATTCCAGAAGAGGAGATACAAACCGCAGAACCAAGATAGACCATTCTCCGCCATGCCTCTGCTTACTTTTCTTGCATGGCCCACACTAGCCACCAGTTATACAGAAGTCCACTGATCTTGGCTCCCTATGAACTCCTATAATAATGTCTGAGCTCCTCCCTGGACCTGGGTCCTCGCTGTCTGGTATTAGTCGCCCTCCTGAGATGTCCTACTCTCCTTCCTTGAATGCCCTCACTCGATGCAATGTTTTCTTGGTTTCCTACCTCATATGGACATTCACCATGGTCACAGACTACAACATCCTCCCTTTCTTATTGGCAACTCTCTCCTGCCTCCCCAGGGACACTGTCCTGTGTCCCTCCCATAGACATCTCTGCCATACTCACTAAGCACCCTCAGTTCTTGGATCCTGGTCACTCAATCCCACACTTACATGGAGGGGCCTCTCCACCCACATGGTTCACAAAAGCCCAGCTGTATTCAAGGCTCTGGGAGGCAGGGACCCCTTAGAACATACACTGTTGACGCCATCAGAAGCACTAAATCAAAATGCCCATGGATGATCACTGAGGCCATGAGTTCAATGACTAGACTACATTCTGGATTGTACCTTGGGCAACTTTGAATTGTGAACTGACTCACCTTCTTAGGTGTTGTGAGTGGACCCTGAGAACCAAGAAGTCTGCTGTGCTAGGAGCTAGCTCAGGATGGAGGGTCTAGGCTTCTTGTCACACAGACAGGCTGCACATGCACACATACACAATAAACTCACATGCACACACCAGGACACCGGCACACCTGCTATTGCACACATGGCCATGTTGGGCATGTTTCTAGGAAATGTGGCGGCATCCAGAACCCTCCATGGGCCTCAGCTCTGCAGAGGGCACAGGCCCCATGATGTCTGTGTTGGAAACTGTACTTTCCAATCTTCCAGGTAGCATTCCCCAAGCAAGATGAGCCATACACAGAGCTCCAGCCAGGAGTTACCTTGGTTATATGTCACTCAGGGATTTCCTCCTATCCTTCCATGGTGGGGGCTGGAAGGAAGCTCACCCCATGAGGAAGGGAAGGTGCATTGGGGAGAGGGGTCCTGTCTCAAGCTTCCGTGGGCCAGCCCACCAACCACAAAGAGAAGGCTGGGTTTTGAGCCTTCCAAGCAGCTGCAGATGGGCCTGAGTTTGATGGGGAGGGGCATGGTGCCAGGGCTGACAGAGAGTTTGTGTTCAAGCTGTATCACTGTGCTATATGTTCAATGGCGGAACCCAGGTGATCATACTAGGTGAGTCTCCCCCATTCTCTCTCTTTGGGGACCAGAGTCAAATTTGAGAGCATTTTCCTTTCCTTTCTGTCCTGAGTATGGCTGGGGTCTGAATCGCTCTGGAATTCTGGAACCTTTACCTTTTGTCTGGCCACACACACACACCCTCCCCCATAGTCTATTCCTGCTCTGAAGCACCTTGTGGGGACCAAATAGGCCAGTTCCAGTGACCTCTTTTGCCCTTCCTCACTATGAATCAGAACTCTCTTTCCAATTGACCATCTCCTCCAGCCTCTAGGGTAGGAGTCTTCATTTGTCTTTATGGGATATTTTCATTCTTATCCAGAATAGCCCAGAGAATGTTTCAGAATAGAAGATAGGCCAGCCAGCAGGACAAGATAACCCACGTTCTGGACCTTCTCTATATTTATCATTCTTGTACTGACCATGTCCACCCCCAGTGGTCTTGGGACCCACTGCCCATGGTTCTCCAGGGCCTCCTTGTTATTGTCTAAGCTCTTCCCTGGAATCCTGGTATCTCACTGTCTGAGACTGTGTGGCAAGAGCCTCCTCCTTGGAAGGGAGGAGAACCTGAAGGACAGAAACCCTGTTGAATACAGACAGACCAAACCAGACAGACAGAAGCCCTATATGAAGATACTAAGAATAGTTACCTGGGGGGAGATCTCAGACAGACCAACGCTGTAAGACAGATGGATTTCCCAAGGAGATATAAGGTCTCAAGGCTGATGCCAGCCAGGACCAGAGGACCTCAGGGTGGAATGGTGAGTTATGAAGATGGGTGAACCTGCAGAGAGACTGAAGCCAAAGACAGGGTGCCAGAACTCCCCTGATTCAGGCACTGGGATTTCCCTGATGGACATGGGGGGTCTTTCCAGGCCCCATGCCCATCATCCCCAGCCCTGTCCCCTACACCCAATCAGCTCTCAATACAATGTCCTTTTGTCAATCAGAAATCATGCTCTCTGCTCATTCTTTTTTGGTCTCATATTTAATTTGCAACTTTCCAGGATCCTCAAGATGAGGTACGTGTGATCCTTGGCACCCAGTAGGAAAGCAACCTGAGGGGAAAGGCTCACAGTCTCTTTGGAGGCATCTCCCAGGAAACTGGCCAGGACATGAGGACTCTGGTCACTAGAACCTCAGTCCCTCTGTCTCCTCCTTCCCCCATTCTTCCTTCAGCACACAGCTATGCCCATTCCCTGCTACCTCCCTGGTCAGAGCTGGCCATGTGCTGACCTCCAGATAAGCCCTCCCTCCATGACCTTCTGGGGACCCTCTACACCCCCACTAACCCCTCTTTCCTCTGGCCTGGACCCCTTCTACTCCTGGTCCTCACCCCCTATATGCCTTCCTTCCCCTCTGCCCAGCTCAGCTCCTGCCTATTTTTACCCACTCCTGGACCACCCATAGAGTCCAGGACATTCCAGTAGTTTGGCTTCACAGGCTCTTAAATCTGGGGGCCACTCTGATTCCTCACCTAATGGCAAGTTCAGAGATGTAAGAGGAATAGGAAGAAGCCAGGAAAGAAACTGTCCCACAAAAGGCCTGCCCCAAGGTTCAGGTACTTGACAAAACGAGCTCTGAGCTCCCCAGGAATCAAAGCAAGGAGGGAAATAAGTGCCCCCTAATTTCTCTGAGAATAAATACAGCCTTTGCTGGAGGGAAATTGGTGTCTCAATGCTGAGGCCAGGCATCTTGTACCATAATAAAAAGTGAGGACATGTTTTTACCCAAGGCCTCCCCGTTGATGGGAATCAAGCTCTGACGCACACATAACTACCTGGCAGCCTCAGGATATGTCAATGACCATGAGGAGGCTATAGCTGCTTCTGGATTAGGAGCCCTCTGTCTCCTTTACCACCAGGTCACCATCGCTATGTGGTGTGGGGGTGCTTACACAGTTGCAGTCCGCTGATTTGCCCCAGTGTGGCCCAGCCAGGCAAGCTCTTGCCCCTGGATCCAGAATGGACCCTTGGTACAAAGTCACAGCTCCCTGTACCCACTGCATGTCTAAGCCCACCCCATTCTGCCTGAAAGCCCCCTGGGCATTCCGGGTCCTATGAGCCAACTCTGCCAAATCATGCCCCAAATCATGCCCAAAGAAAGATTGGGTACTATCTCAGGTGTGTGGCTCAGAAAGTCTTCTTTCTTTCCCCATCTTCTGGCGAGGCAGGTGGAGCATCATTTATTCAGAACTATCTCCATTCAATCCTGGATGACATTGGGAAAACCAGGGTCCATCTGGAGACTTCCTTTGTGGCACTGTGGGGTTCTGGGGGTCTGAGGCTCTGGCTGCTTTCTGACAATGAGGGTGGTGAAAGGACCAAGCCCAGCACCCTCAGCCCTTCCAGCTGGATCCCTGGGCTCCCACTCCTCCCCTGAAGGAGGGTGCTACATGGGGCTACAGGGGGATTTCCACATGTCATCATGGGCAGGGTCCACACTGAGTGTCCTGGGGAAGTCTGTCTCTTGGCTCCTTGAGTTCATTTCCTATGGCTGCTGTCACAAATCACTGCAAACTGAGTGCCTGAAAACAACACACACTTATTCTCTTATAGGTTTGAAGGTCAGAAGTCTGAAATGGGTCCCGATGGCAGAAATCCAGGTGTCACTCCTTCTAGGGGCTCAAGACTCCTCTGGATCCATGTCTGCATTCCTGGGCTTTTGACCCCTCCTTCCCTCCTGTCAAAGCTTCAGTGGCATCTTCAAGTCTCTGTCCCTTTCTGTCTGACCTTTGCTTCCACTGCTACATCTCTCTCTCTCTGACCCTCCCACCTCCCTCTTCCCTTGGAAAGACCCTACCTGGGGCCATCCACATAATTCAGAATCATCTCCCCACCTCAAGGTCCTTAATTCTATCACATCTGCAAAATCCTTGATACCAGGGAAAGGAACGGGTTCTGGGGGGTAGGACATGGACACCTTTGGGGGCCTTATTCAGCTTGTTACAACAAATACTCGGCACCCAGGAAGAGACAAGACACACACACTCAGGGAATCAGAAAAGACTGTTTATTGCACATGAGAGCCTGCCCAGCAGAGTCACCTCCAAAGGCTCACCTCCTTTTATGGCTGAGATGGTAGGGGGTTGAGAGACAAAAGAAAAAGTGGAGGGGGCCCTTTTCAGTGGTGCTATCTGGCAGTTGGTGGGCACAGGAGGCAAACAAGTTTACAGATGACAAAAGTATGCAAGGGGAGTATCCAGCCTCAGGCATCTGGCTGGTCCCTTTTATCTTGTTTTACTAGCTTTTCTTCTCAAGCTGACCACAACTCTTATTGTTCAGTTTTCTAGGGGTCTGGGAGCTTTCTCCCATGTTCCTCTCCCTCCCTGCCACTCCTGGGGCCTCCTTGGCCCAGGCTCTCCCCCTGACCTCTTTCAGCCACTTCTCCTCCTAGGGTCACAGGAAAGGGACTTTCATTTTAGCTACGGCTTTGGGGCATTTCTTCCAGCTGGTCCCCAGCTAAATGCTCTCTAGGCCTTACTTGTCAGTCATCAAACTGCCCTTGGAAGAAGATCCTATTATGATCCTTGTCCTATGGATGGAGACACCACAGCTCAGAGACTGAGTAACCTGCCCAAGGTCACAGCAAGAACTGAACCTGAACACCTCAACACCACCTAATCTAGATCTCAGCTCCTGACCACAGGTTCCAGGCCACACTCAGCACCCTGCCCACCCCAGCCAGGCCCTCCTGATTTGTCCAGCTTTCTCCCTGTAGACCTCTGAGTCCCCCTGGACTCAGCTTCCTGCCACAGGACCCACAGCCTAAGGGGACAGAATTGTAGGGTCTGGCAGGGACCAGACCGAGGGCGATGGGGCCTCAGGTTAGAGTATCTACATTCCTCATGCCTCTTCACCTTCCTCTGGGTCAAAAATCAGGGTCATGGCACTCAAGGGAGGGGCCAAAGGCCTGGAGACCCCACCTCAGTCTCTGGGAGGTGAGGGTCACAGCAGGGCTCACCCTTGGCTGCCACAACACTGGGAGACTCAGCCCCTGGCAACTGGCTTCTCCAGCACAATCCCCCCACTCCTTTGTCCCAGCTGCTCCCCCTCAGGATCCAGGGACTCTCAGAGGGATGATCTCCTCAGGGAAAAGTACACAAAACTCTCTGAATGGGGGTCCAGTACCAAGCACAGCCACTGCTTTAGGGCTGGCTGTCAAAGGGCGTCATTGACTCAAGTGGAATTCTCCAGATAGCACACACCCCGACAGGTGAGGACACCAGGCTGCTTTCCCACTCTGTTCTTCGCTCCCCCCACCTCAGTCCACTTCCACCCCTGCCGTTTCCTGCTGAGAACCTTCTGGTGCTCCCATTTCCTCCAGAATTATGTCTGCTGACCTGAGATGTCACCAGAGCTCCAGGGGAAGGCCCCAGGATGGACAGACACCCTGTGAGGAAGTGCGGCATGGTGGGGCTGGAGGGTGATTGGCCTCTGGGACCCAGCTCCCAAAAACTCTCCCACCCAAGCCCCCTCAATGAAATCTCAGTGACACCCATTTCCCTGAGGTCACTGTAAATGAATGCTACTCCAGTCCCCTTCCCCTGGCCTTGCCTGGTCTGGATGCAGCAGTAGCGGCCAGCAGTCAGGGCTGCCTCAAGGACCCCACTCCATCTCTATCAGAGAGCAGTTTCTCAGGCCCAGCACCAGCTTTCAGGCCTCAACATCTCAAATGTGAGGAGCTACCATTCCTCCCAAGATGGCCATGACAGGACCACCGGGGGAAGAAGTGACCTAGAAGTAATGAAATGCCTGGACTCAGGGATGGCCCATCTATAACCTGACAGACTCCTGAGGATTCGATTTCCCAGTAAGAAAATAATGGAGCATCAGTGTGTGAACCCATCCTCTAACAGACTGTGTGGGAAACCCCCTGTAAAGCTGGGTCACTGGGGAGTCCATCAGGGCCTCTGACCTCCCTCAGTTATTGGGCATCCCCGGTAGCTTCCAAAGCACTCGGTCACTCAAGAGTAGATCATCTGGTGCCTCAGGCTACCCCTCCAGGCACCCCTTCGCCCATGAACACTCTGACCCTCCAGGTTGGCACATCCAGGCCAATTCACCTTCCAGTCACCTTCTCTTGTCCCTTGTCATAAATTCACTCTTTCTCCCACTCCAGAACTCGTCTTGGATGCCACCTTCTTTCCTGTTGCTACCTACCTCTCACTTGCCCCTTACAGCATGACTCCAGGGCTCTGTGTCCTCCTTTACCTTGTCTCAAACTAGCTGGTCTCCCTGTCACCCCCACTTCTCCCCTGCATTTGCCAGGGTATCGTCTATGGCCCTCAAGTACTCTAATCCAACTGTCTCCTCACTGTCTTCCCCTCTGCCCACCTCTAGGTGGACTTCAGAACCACACACCATTCTCCCTTGAACTCCTCAGCCCCCCAAGGCCCTTCTCCTGAGCCCTCTTTTCTATCCTCTATCCTTCTCCACCCACTTTGTTCTGGTATTGCCCCACAGGGTCACAGGGCTGGCCCCATCAACCACTCTTTCTTTCTCTTTATAAATCATAAACTGGATCTAAAAAGGGCTTGTTTTTTTTACTGGCCCTATCTCCCAGCCTGGCCCTGGGCTCCACAACCCAACCAGGCTGCTGACCTCACTCCTGATGGTGGTGACCTGCCCCACCAGAGCCCACCAACCTGAGTCAGCTTGATGGGGGGACCCCAGGTAGGGCCACACCTCCCTCCGTCCCACAGAGGCTTGACTGGGTGATGAGCCAACATCACTGGGCCCCTCCATGACTGCTGCCCAGCAGTGGGATTGTCCCCTGCTCTGCCACAGTTTTTTTCTCACAGGCCATATGGACAGTGACCCCTAACTGAGCACTGCTTCTGATGTCTGACATGTGATTCCCAGACCCGCCACCCATCCACCCAACACACACAGGTAGGTGCTAATACCCCCCACACACATTAGGGATGAAAAGGCAGAGGTTCCCAGAGCTGGTCATGGCCACACAGAGGAGAAACACCCAGGCTTCCTGACCCAAGGTCACCACACCTCCCCCCATACCAGACAGGAAGCTGTGTCTGCCTGGTTCCTGCTGGTGTTCAGGGATCCCCAATCTGAGGCCACTGTCCCACAGGAGAAGGCTGTGCCTGTGTCAGACCAAGAAAAGGTGCTGAGCACATAGAACCCCACAACCTCCAGGCATCCTTAACGGTCTGTAGAACCTGAGTTCTTCATTCTATATTGACTTAGTGTGGGTAGGAAGCAGGCAGGAAGGGAGTCATGGGAGGACTCTCTGAATCCACAAAGCAAAGCAGGGCTGGGTTTTATATACCTATTTCACAGATGAGAGAATTGAGACTCTGATAGCATGGGGAGGGGCTAGGGTCACACGGTGAGTTGCTGTTGACCTGCTCCACAGGATCTTTCCACAGCAGCTCATCCCACCATGACATGTCATTAATTCATTCACATACTCATTCATTTAACAAACCCTCAGTGAGCACTGCTGTGGGCCAGAGCTGGGTGCAAGGGACAAAGACCATGTACCCCAGAAGAGCTCATGTGCTGTGAGGAGACAGATGTGGAGACTACTGCTGACCACCACCCTCATCCTTCCCAGATCAGCTCCCAGCCAAGGGAGCATTTGATACAACAGATGCTGCTCACTTAAAATTGAACCAACAGAAACATCAGCAGGACGCCTCCAACTGCCATCACAGTCCCTCATGGATCCTTGGAGTCCCTGTTAGAGTTGTCATAGTCCATTTCCCCGAAGGTCACTGACCATGAGGGTCACACTTGGACTGCCCTGCCCAATTCAGAGCAGGGTCATCCTTCCCTTGAAGGAGTGACTGCCCAGGGGACCAAGCAAGCAGGTCCACACAGGATGAACCCTTCACAAAATAGAGAAGAGTAGCAGGTCTGGGGAGGGGGGCTTGGCCTGGCCCTTCCCTGTGACCTTGGGCAGCCCCCTCCCTTCTAGGCCTCCTGCCTGCTAGAGTCCTGGGTTGAAGGACAGGACTGAGTCAGATGGGGGAAGGAGGTTGTGGCTTCCTTCTCAACCCAAAAGCCAGAGCTCAGAATAGCCTCAGGCAGGGGAGGGCAGAGAGATGCTGGGGGGAGGGGAAGAGAGGTTGCAGCTCTGGGGCCTGAAGGTAGAGGAGAAGGAGGTGACAGCTCTGGGCCCTGGGGGAGGGGAGGGAAGTGAGAAAGGTGTCAGCTCTGGGTCCTGGGGGTGGGGTGAGGTCGGAAGGGGAGAGAGGTGTTTGCTCTGGGCCTTGGGGGAAGGCCAGTTCTCCTACTGAGCTGAGCTGAATGACTTTCCCATCTGCCCAGCCCCCACTGTGAGGCCTGCACAGGCATGAAGACAGTGCTGCCCAGCCAAGCCTACCCAGGGGGACACCCTCATCCTTCACTCCCACAATATTCACTGAGCCTGGCAGCACTGAGAATGACACTGACACCACCTGTGTTCTGGGGATATGGACACCAAGAACACCCACGTCCCAACACAAAGATCCAAACCTAGGTTTCCAGCCACCTGGAAAACACAGTTTCCAGGGGTGTCGAACAGTCAACTGCCCACTGTAATGACCACTGTAATGGCTTAGTGACACATGACACAGCACAATGACAATCTACATCTCAGAGTCGACTCTCCTCTACCCTCTCTCCCTCTCTACATATCAGCCTCTTCTCTAGGGTCTCTATGGTCTCAGCAAAGGTTCCACATCTTCCTGTATGATCACACATCTAACCTCCTCTGTGTGGCTCCTGAACAGGATGTATGGGAGGACAGGGGCCGGCTGGCAGGTGTCCCCGACTGCACACACAGGGAGAGTCTCCAACTAGCCTCCACAGAGCTGGCCAGGTCTTTCTTGAACACAGTGCAATGCAGAGTCCCCAGAGGCACCTTGCACAGGACACCTTTGTGAGGACTTTCCAGGGTGACCTGGGGGAAACTCTGCCCCTATTCAGATACCTTGAGAAATTGCAGATGGCCTCGGATGTCACAGAAGGTAGTGGGTTTGGCGGAGGGCCAGTTTTTCTAAAAAGCCAGTTGATCACTTGGGAACAAAGCAAACCTAATTCTATTTGGGCAGTAACCCCGCAAGTGACAGTCACCCCCAGAACGGAATACCTGGGCCCAGAAGGGAGTGTTGGAGCAGGGACCTGGACATTACCAGTTCAGGCCTGTGTCCTGGTGTAGTTATTAATAGCCCTCCTTCCACTCCCAGAAATGTCTCAATTTAGATGACAAATTTGTTTTTTTTTTAAGTTTTTTTTTTTTTGAGAGAGAGAGAGAGAGAGAGAGAGAGAGAGAAAGGGAATGAGCAAGGGAAGGGCAGAGAGAGAGAGGGAGAGAAAGAGAATCCCAAGCAGGCTCTGAGCTGTCAGGGCAGGGCTTGACACAGAGCTCAAATTCACGAACTGTGAGTTTATGACCTGAGCTGAAATCAAGACTCAGACACTTAACCTACTGAGCCACCCAGATGTCCCTAGATGATAAGTTTTGATAATCTGAGCTCCTGTTTGCTGAAAGAATGATGCTCTTTATAATGAGTTATGGGGGGGGAGGGGTAGAAGGCCAGCCATGAGGCCCTGCAGTCAACTGTACCAGACATCATGCAGTACCATCAAGTGCTCTATGGGTCCGGTCTTGACCGAGGCACCACCATGGGACCTGCAGCTGCCGGGATGGCCTTAGCAGGGGCCATCCCTGGTGGTCACCATGGGGTACCTGGTCTCCATGGGCCCCTCCCAGAGCCCTTGGGCGTGAGCTCACACCAGCCCAGCCCCTGAGAGACCAGGGTATGTCCCTGACTTTATTTCCCACCTAACGACAGTGTAACATGTGTGGGGACCAACAAGGGACAGGTCCTCTGGCAGCCCTTGGCTCCAGGAATCCAGTAGTTATCAAGGAGAATGTCTTGGGGAAACCAGGACAGGGACCAGGGGTGGGAGTGGGTGACTTTTGTGGCCAGCATCACAGAGCCAGGGTCATCAGAAGTCCCTGTGTCCACCTGGGGACAGAGTAGCTGATGGCCAGCATTACCCACCAGGGCACCCCTCTGTGGTCACACCCTCTTCCTGTGGCCACATCAACACCCTTGACTTGGCCCCAGATACTTCCTACTCTTCAGTGTCCAGACCAGAGACATCTCATGTTAGGACTGACAGCCACTGAGTGTCCACTGAGCATCCACTGTGCCTCGTGCTTTGCTGATCCAGAGCCTAGACCAGCCATGCACCCTCAATAGGTCAGTCAGTGCCCAGCCTTCATGGGGAGGTGTCCAGGTCTCCTAAACACCCCAGGAGGAGAAAGGAAACTGGTCAGACCCAGCCTGGCTGCCGGCAGAGAACAGAAAGGCTGCCATGGGCCAGGCAGCTGAGAGCAGCTCTCTGAGGGAAGGGATGTGGGATGCTGGGCCCAGGGCTGCAGGGCAGAGCAGGCTGGAGAAGGTGGGACCCCAGACCAGCCAGGAGAACCCCGTTCTCAGTTGTCCCTGGTCAGACAGGAGCTCCAACTCAGTTCCAGTGTGGACCAAAGCACATCACAGATGAGGCCTCTGACCCAGAACAAAGTCACCTGGTCAGCAACTCTTCCTTAGACACCTACTATGTGCAGGAACCACAGTGGAGGCAAGGCAGGAACAGTCTTATTTGGAGCACTCACATTTGGGGGAGATGGAAATAAGCCTAACAGATAAGTGAATGGTGTCATACAGGAGACAGAATTTGTGCCATGGAGAAAATAAAGTTGGGTGAAGGAGGCAGGCAGCATCTGGCCAGGATCTCACACCCAAGCAGCTAGAGGAGGCTAGGGGCCTAGGAGGAGCCCTGACTCAGAGCCAGATCCCGGTAGCTGGAATTGGCTGCTTGGGGCCTCAGTTTCCCCTCTGTACAGCCTGGTTGATAATAATGGAACCTCACCCCCTGGAGGGAAGGGAGGGATAATCAGACAGAAAATTGGATGTTTTGCTTGTCTCTGTGGTTTATTGTTGCTGTCATTATCGTTGGGCTGTTCTAACCCCAGGCAGCACCCCAGGGGCCTGGCACCTTCACCCCCATGCAGCTGGCCTGGTGAAACCAAGAATCCCTGATGCCCAAAATAGCTGGGGAAACCCAAACTGGCCCCAGCTCCAGTAGCAGGTGCCTCCTCCCCAGAGTAGGGAGGAGGTCCATGTGCAGAAGATTCCACAAGGCCAGCTGGAGAAGGGGCCTGCATCCCAGCATCAAGGCCACCCAAATCCCTGTACCCAGGCATGAGCCAGGCAGGGTTTGAGATCACAGTCAACAGTCAGGAGCAGTACTCTGTTTTATCTCAATCCTGCCCCATCCTCGGGATGTCCCGTGAACCTTCCTAAGTGCCACACATGGAGCTACAGCTGACTGTGGGAGATAGCCAGACTCTTGTTGCTCAGAGGAACCCTGAGTGGGCGTGGTGGCTGGGGCTAGACATGGGACACTGGGTCACACCTTTCCTGCTGCTCCCAGATCTAGAACTCTGGGGATTGGGTCAAGTAGAGGGAAGGGGGAGAGAAATGTAGACCCTCACAGTCACTGCCCTGGGAGCCCAGGGTCTGGGTAGCCTAGAAGCACAGTTGTCCCTCAAGAGACCTCATGGGGTCCTTCCTTAGTGGTCAGGATGTCAGATCAGTCAGTCACTTATCTCTCTGTCCATACACCCATCTGTTTGTCTGTCCATACATTCATCATCTATCCACCCATCCATCCATGAAGCCTCCCTGAGTCTTTCTGGGGGCCTGGCCTGTGAGGGGCTCTCAGCTGCCCATGTTCCAGGAAAGGTGGAACTGGTCTAGCTAAGGTCAAAGCGAGACCTGTAATGTACTTCCTTCACCTTTGGAAGAGGGGCTTCAGGTACCATTCACTGCCTAGTCTGGCCCTGTACTGGGTGCTGAGTCTAGCCACTAAGGGCAAAGGTATGACAGACAAGCCAGCATGGTGAGGCTTGATGCTCCCTGCCCAGTGGTTAGCCAAACTCCCTCCCACCCACCTCCCCATTATAGATTTTCTTTATTTACTCTCCAGGCTAACTTTCCCTTCTCTCCTCTCTTCCCTGTCCTTCTCCAATCAGAGATATTCTCAGGACATTCCAGGACTCTGAGGTCTTGATAGGGATGGGGAATGGGAACCCAGGACACAGTCACATTTGCCTGGATTTACATTTGCCTGGGTTTACCCCCGAAGATGGCAAATCCATTCCACCAGCTCACTCTTGGGGGGTACCAGTAACTCCCCTAGCCCAGGGAAGCCAGGAGCCAGGCCTACAGGCCTTGGCCAGAACACCATGTCACCTGACACAGGAGATGTAAAGTGTCCCATGGGCAGGCCTGGGACAAGTGCCCCTGCTGATGAGCCTGGGAGAGTGTGGCCCTCACCCCGGCCATGGTCAGTCAGCTCATCAACCACTGTTCACTCACATCACCCCCTCCCACCTGCCCCACAACAAACCCATACATGCCTGGCCCAGATCAGGTTCTGGGGGTGAAGCTAGGATGATGGACACTAATCTCTGCCCAGCCCAGAGCTTACAGTGCAGATGAGACCCTTGTCGCCAACAAACATTGGTGGAGAAGACAAGGAGTGGGGGATTCTGGGGGTCCTGCACAGTAGGCAAATGGGGTTTGGTGACAGCAGCAGCAACTTTGAAAACCTCAAAACAAGGCCTCGGAGGTGGAGCCCCCAGAGCTGAAAGGACAGAGGTAGGGAGGACATCCTGGGGGGTCAGCATGAGCAAAGGCACAGAGAGGGACTGCAGCACCCCTCAGCTAGTGCTCTCAACCTCCAATGAAGCACCCCAACCCCTCCACCTTGAAAATCCCAGACTCCTGTCTCCCATGTTGCCTGGCCCACCATCCTGCCCACAGTGACCATCGGGCAGAGGAAAGGGGGCATGCAGAGGATGCTGGGAGGCAGGCCAGGGCTGGATGGAGAGGAGCCTACAGGAGTTCTCTGGGGTAGATGGGTCATCAATGCCTCAAGCAAGGGCAAGGCAAGGGCATGAGAGCACACGCTGAACCCAGCCAGCAGACTGGAGTGTCCAGAGCCCTGAAGCCTAGCAGAGGGGTAGGAGCAGGGCTCTGAAGGCCTCAACACTGACTAGATCTTCGATTCCAAAAGGCAACCAATCCCTGAGACCCTACTGAGTGGTGTGTTGTCCCTGTACCATTTACAAAACATGGGGACATGTGGTATTCGGCTGAGCCACTCAGGAATTCTGTAAGACTGACAGCCGGAATCATCATCCCATTTCACAGGTAGGAAAACTGAGGCTCAAAATGGTTAACATTCCAGAGTGAGCCAGGGCCAGGTCCTACATGCCCCAACTCCCAGCCTCTCATCTGATGGGTGGAAAAACTGAGGCCAGCAGAGAACAGGGCCTGCCTGAGTTCACATAGGGGTGTTTTGTATGGAGAGCTGTCCTCTGCCAGGCACCAGACATGCTCACATGGGATGACCTCCCTCTATCATTCTGCGGCCCAAACTCCCTTTCAAGGGTGTACAAAAGGGGCCCGAAAGTGGATATCAGGCAGATCCAGGGCTACAGACCCCTCTGACAGTTCCTCTGCCTCACTGCCTGCAGACTAGGGGCCTTGGGAAGACTCTGTAGTAGGAGCCCAGACCCCAGGGCTGGCAGGCAAGGCTCCCCACCCACACACAACCCTTCTCTACCCTTGACCTTGGGTGATTTGTGTCTCCACAGTTTCCTCATCTATACAAAAGGGAGATAACTAGTCTCTCCACCACAGGGTGGGCGTGGGGATTTAAGGTGATGCCTATAATGTGCCTAACCCATGGTTACCCTCACCAACCCCCACCTATTGCTGTCATCTCCTAGGGTCTTGCCCAGAGGATGCTGCTGACATGCTATGTGACCCTAGGCAAGTTCCTTCCCCTCTCTGGCCCCAACCTTCCTGTCTGCTCAAGCAGAGCTGGGTGAGAAGGCCCAAGGGCCAGAACCTGTAAGAAAACTAGGATTCTGGATGAAGCGGTTGTACTGGGAAGCCCTGGACCTGCAGGGACAGTGAGGTACAATGTGGGAGCTAGGTTGGGGAGGGGATCCAGGCGAGGGAGGCAGAGTGGTGGCCCTGCCTGCAGCTGACTCCCTCTGGGAATCCCCAGGCTAAAGTTAACCCCACAGTGGCTGAAACCAGAACTCAGGGGTAACCAAAAGAGAGAAGTAAGGGGAAGAGAAACCCAGCCTGCAGCCAGCAGGGCGTGGGATGTGTGACAAACAGGGCCAGGTGTAGCCAGGGACTAGACAGGGGCAGTTTCAAGGCTATAGCCGGATGTTTGTGCAGCTCCCAGGTGGGGGTAGCGAGCCCTCCCCCAATCCACCCCACTCGGAGCCCTGGGCGGTCGTGGTGCTGCCCCCTGGCTGCCTCTCAAAGCTCAGTCATGAGTCCTGGAGTCCTGGAGGGCCCAGCCTCAAGGGATCTAAGAACCAGCCAGTGGTGGTCCTCCATTACCAGTAGGGCCCCAAGGAAGGGATGACCAGGGTCACAGAGGGAATCAGCACAGCCCCAAATCCTCCCAACAGCAAAATGGACGGATGACAGGACCAGTGGGTGAGCACAAGCATCCTGACTTCTCAAGACCCCATGATTCCAAGGGGACTCAGAAAGACACAGTCCAGCCTTTCCAGAGGAAATTCATACTCTGTGTCCATGGCCTGTTAATGCACTTCCCTTTGTCCCTGAGTCCTGCTGGTAGAAATTCATCACCATCACCGTGCACCCTATAGAAGCTTTCTAACAGCCATACATTCAGGTAACCAAATTTCCCAGCTCTAAATAGCCTCGGATAAGTGCTGTGGACCAATATCACAGTAGGGGATGGTGGCACATAAGCAGATGACAAGAGAAGTTCTAGTCTGCACCCATCCTTGTGAAAAGGACATACATACAGTCTTATGCAGAGAAAAGTCTGGAAGCATACACACCAACATGCTAACAGGAGTCCTCTCTGGTAGTGAGACCAGATGTTTGCTTTATTTTCCTCTTCATTCTTTTCTGTATTTTCTGATTTCTCAAAGAAAATGTGTTACCTTTATTTTTTATTTTTTATAGCTTATTTATTTTGAGTGAGAGAGAGAGAAAGAAGAAGGGGCAGAAAAAAAGGAGGGAGAGAGAATCCCAAGTAGCTCCTCCTGTCAGTGCAGAGCCCAACATGGGGCACGATCTCACAACTATGAGATCAACACCTGAGCCAAAATCAAGAGTTGGACGCTCAGCCAAATGAGCCACCCAGGCACCCCAAACATGTGTTACTTTTATAATCAGAAAAAAAAAAAACTGATTTAAGATCAATGATCCTCTAAAAATGGTGTATTGGAAGATTTGAACAGCATCTGAATTCTTGAACATGATGTTATCCCAAATAGGTCACAAGACAAGATGTGACACATGTGAACGTGTCTTTGTCTCTATATCCATAATTACATCCATACCTGTATCTGTGAACTGGGGCTAACTGTGGCTGAAACTTTAGATAAGGTTGGTTTTCATTTTGCACATTGGACTTTTCTGATTTTTCTATAGTGATGATACATTTATTGTATAATTGTGAAAAATGACGTTTTTCTCACTTAAGGAAGCATATTTATTTCAACACTTAACATCCAGCAAATATTTCTTGGTCACCCACTATGCCCATGACCTGCCAGGTACAGGATTTGGGATGACATTAATGGAGAGATAGAGGGCTGTGCCTCTTAGGCAGTGGTACAATGGGAGACATGTATACGGAAAGGGGCCATAACAATACTGATATGACTCCTTCCCCTAAATCTCAGGTCCTGTCCACGTCCACAAAACTGTCCTAGCTACAGCTCCACACAGGGGCAGGAAGCAGAGGGGAAGTTGCTGAGCCACAAATAAAAGAAAGAAGGTATTCTGGGAGTGGTGAATACCTACCTAGCAGCAGGCATTTGGCAAGGAAGATTAGAGGAAGGCAATCCCTTTTAAATTCAGTTGAAAACAGAAGAGTGAGCAATTGCAAACCAAGAGTTTAAGAAATTTCTGCAAAGAGTAATAAGAAACTTCCTATACACAAAGCAGATTAGTGTGGGACAAGGTTAGTCCAGAATCGGCAGATGTGAAGGAAAGAATCACCCTCTGAAGCAGAAAAGAATACACTTTGAGAATTTTCCTCGGTTCCTTGGACAGGAAAATGTATATAGTATGCATAGGTTGGAAGACCTATGTTGACAAACTTCTCTGCCACAAAGATGACAATGTAACTTGGCAATCACTTCTTCTCCCCATGTCCTGATCTAGTCAGTATTGATCATATTAGTTGCTACCTCTTACGTCAATTATGCAGAATGCACAAGATATGGGCATAAATCCCATCCCAGTATGCCTGGTTCAATGAATCATAGAAACAGGTTAGAAATTGTTACTGGAGCCTCACTCTACAGTACCTATAGTTTGCCTTCTAATCTTCTAATATTGGCAACATAGTAACTTGTATATATGTTATTTCTTACATTCACAAAATCTCGAAAGAAACTTTACATTGAAAGTCACTGCTGGCTATCTCTTCTATAAGTAATATGAGGACAGATAACAACAGAACAACTATGTCTCAGTTGTTCACTCCTCACTTTCTCCACAAGTTTTTAGCCCAATTCAGTGAGTCAGGTGCTGTGACCTAGAGCTCAAAAGAATTCAACAGCTACCACTCCAGTCTTCCTGCTTCCTGCTTTAGCTGCCCCTTCCAAGACCCTCATTGACAAAAAGAAAGATGTGGCTCCTTCCAGGTATGCAGACTGTTCATCTTACTCCCAGCTCAGGGCCAGGAAACTACAAGGCTCTCAATACACAGTTTGAATGAGGGGAAAAGGAAGGAAGAGATGGATGTGTGTACACATGATAATTGATGATGAATGGGTGGATGGGAGGATGGATAATTGATGGATGGGTAGATGAGTAAGTATATTGATGGGTTCATGGGTAGGTTAGTTTGGGATGGGTGAATAGGTGGACAGATAGTTAGGTGGGTGGGTAGATCCTAACCATGAGAAAAACCGAATCTTGCCCCCTGGCAGCTCTGTGCAAAGTGACTGAACCCAACACTTGGCTTCTGATGCTGAGGCTGACTTGAGTGTGACCTTGGGGCCATCACCACCTTAATGTCCTTAAGCCTTGTCCCCTCACAGGCAACAAGGATGTCGGTCAGTATCTGCTTTTGCCACCTCACCAGCTCAGCTTGGGAAGTCAACTGAAAGGACAGGCAGGCATGAAGATGCTTTCGAAACTCCAGAGAGTTTCCCAGCTGTGCTCTTGGTGTGGAAGGACCTTGCAGGTCATTGAGCTGACTCCCCGTTGGAGGTTGGATCACAGCTTGTGAGAAGAGCTTGAGCTTGGAGCCTGGAGCCCAGACAGACCTGGGTTCTAGTCCTGGCTCCACCACTCTTCAAGTGCATGACCTTAAGCAGGTGACTGTCTTCTCTGTGTCCTCCTCTGTGATGTGCAGATGATGATAGTGACAGCCATCTCTCAGGGCTGTGTGAGGACTCACGAGGATAATTCTGGAAAGCACTCAGCACAGCTCCTGGCAGGGCTAAAATAATGGACCTGAGATCTGCTCTCTGGAGTCACAAAAAAGAGGCTCAACTGCCCCCTCCCCACAGTAGGATGTCCTGGAGGCATGAGGTGTTCTAGAATGTCTAACTCAGGAGTTCACAAAACCCTGAAATGTATCTGTATAAATGTTCATTGTGGGGAGAGGTCCAGGGCTTTGTCTGGAGGTTAACCAGATTTGTCTAATCTAAGACCCTCATTTAGGAAACTGAGGCCAGAGGCTCAACCAAGAGCTCTTGATGGATCAGGGGATAGCAAAGCACATAGGGATTCAGTCCACTGTGAGAACTTCCCTGCCCAGGAACAGGGCCCTGCCTTGGAGCACAGGCCTGAGAGAGTGTGTCACTGCCACCTGAAAGAGCATGCACGAGGCAGAGATTTCCAGGTTTGGAGGGGGGCAGGGGGTGATAGGGATAGAAACAGCAGGGCCACCATTTGGATGGAGCAGTAAGATTGTGGGGGAATTTCAACTTTCTTTTTAAATTTGTCTCTCAAAATTTTTCTACTCTCAGAATAATATTAAAGTTGAGGGAGAAAGAGGTAGTGGCTGGTGGAAAAACAACTCGGCCCACTCCCCAGGGGCCTGCAGTTCTAGTTCAGGAGCCTGTGTTAACAAAAATCAACAAAACCAGAGTTATAAACAAAAAGAGTTGATCAAACATGAGTGTGACATGGTGCTGGTCAGAGGACATGGAGCGGATAATCCAGGCAGGAGATTGCTGAGCCTGGGACAGATTTCTTTCCTGTCAGGGCCATCCTAGCAGAGAGATTGGGGCACCTCTGGGAGCTCCAGACTCCAGGCCCAGGTGGACACAACAGGAAGTAGATGCGCTACAAGGACACAGGTGTCAGCTCAGCCTAAGGAAGAATCACCTTGTTTGTTTTCTAAGTTCTTCTCAAAATAGTGTTTATTGGTCTTGGTCTTTAGTTTTAAAAGTAATAATTGCTTACTGTAAACAACATGAAAAGCAAGAAAAACAAACAAGAGGGGAAAAAAAGAAAACACCCCTCATACTTCACCCAGAGGAGCCAATGCTACTATTTTGATGGATATTTTAATCCTTTTTAATTGTAAACTGTAACAACCACAAAATAAATAAAATGCATCTGTCAGTTTAAATAGTAATAAAAACAGAGGTAACAGTTGCACAACATTGTGAATGTACTAGATGACTGAATTATTAAATGGTGAACTCAACATGATATGAACTTTCCATTAATTAGTCCCACAGGCTCTGAATGTGACCAGGACCTCAGGACCCCTGTGTTAGCCATCCCTATACTTTTTCCAGTAGTTTTATGTCCTCTGGGTGCCCTTGAACCAACTATTTTTCAGTTTTGCCTGTTTTTGAACTTCATATAGATTCAGTGAGACTGCATGTGTTTTCTGTCTCTCAACACCATGTCTTTGATATCCATCCATGCTGACAAGGCTCCTTTTCACTGCCGGGGTGGAGGGGTCACCACCAGGCTGTGTGCCCTCTCTCCTGGGTGACACTGGGCAGGTCTGCCCCCAGAGCCAGCCCGCCGACACCTCTGGAACCCCAAGTGAGGGTTTCTTTGGGGCTCTGTCATCATGCAACCCATTGTTTTGATTTGTTTTGTTTTTTAAAATGGTGCCAGCTTAGTTTTTTTTCTGATTACAGAAAGGAATTCAAACATTCTTTTAAAATAAAACAGAAGAAAAGTATAAAGAGTTGCCAGCACAGCCTGAAGATTGTGGTGGTCATATCTGGTGTATGTCTTTCCAGACTTGACTTTGCATTTTGGATAGACAACAAATAGATGATAGATGATAGACAAATGGAGAGCTTTTTCTTTTGTCACTGAACAACACACCCACACACGGACAGGTAAACCTGGGCGTACATCACACTTGTGCATCACACTTGTGGATGTGCAGCTCTAAAGACACTCCCAGGACCCACCAGGTGCCATGGTTTGCCCAGGACACCGCTTCCCACCTCCACCCCCGTGCACATGTCCCACCAATGACTTCGCGTTGACTGACCATTGCCACATTGATCAAAGGTCATGCCTGTCTAAGGCTCTGGAAGCATACTACAGACTGACTTCCAGAAAGGCAACACCCACCCCTCAGAGCCTTGAAGGCCCCCCAGAACCTAAGGAAGGGACAGCATGGGCATAGACAGACAGCCACCTGAGAACACTGCCCTCCTACCTGTCCCACCCTGACTTCTGCTCTGCTCTGAGCCAGGGGTCAGAAAGGGGCTCCAAGGCTTCTCCCCAGCTCCTGGGGGCACCCACCACAAGGTGGCCCCTCCTCAGGATGTCTCGGACCTCTCTCCCCAATGGTTGTTCTGTGTCTCCTTGGCAGCACTGAGCTCCAGGAGGGAGGAGAAGGCTCAGGGCTGTGACCTCGGCCTCTGGCTACTCTGGGGGTGCTGGTAGGGTGTGAGGGTTATGAATGGGGGGCTGTAGGCCAGGATCTGTGGGGTCTGCACATGTGGGGCTGTGGGAGGGCACAAGAGGCCCTACTGCTGGTCCCCATAGTCATGGTCCTGGGAAGGATTTGGTCTCCTCTGCCCCATATAACACATGGCCTCTCAGTTTCTGAGGCCAGAGACCCAAGTCTGGCCTTCCTGGGGCAGCTGCCCTTGATGAGAAGGTTAGAGGGGAGACCTTCAGCCTCAGCACCTTCAGAAGCACAGCTTGGGGCCCCCACCTTGGGAGGTGTCTCAAAGCCTGGGCTGTCAGGCCCATCAGGGGCCCCAGAATACCCAGGAGCCAGAGGGAAGGTTGAGGGGTGTCAGTGGGGAAGAACAGGGACCTTAGAGACTGGGCTCTACCCACTCAGCTTTCACAGGAGAAACTGTGGCCTGCAGGGGGCAAAGACCTTATCAGGGTCACACTGTGAGCTGAGCTACCAGACTCAAGGCCAGTGCTCTCCCCATCATGACACTCACATGCCCTTGGCCCTGATGGGGCCCCCTGTCTGCGGGACTCCAGACCTATGACCTGCACCCTGAGACTCACCACCGACTACTCTGGACTGAACATCCCTCAGTGTCTGCAGTCAAGTCCAGAAAGTCAGGATTCTCAGCTCCAGGCCTCCCAGCCTCAGGCTCCTCACTGGTTAGCAGACCCTGGCCTGGCTTGGCTCATGCAAACCCAGGGCCTGTCTACCTACTTCTGGGCCTGCAGAGCTGAAGCACATTCAAGACTGAGCATCACAGCCCAGTCCCTCAGCTTCTCGCTCAAGATTCCACCAGCCAAAGTCCAGGCTCAGGGGCAATGCCTACAGGGAGCCTGTGTGATCCTTCTATAAGTAGGTCTCAGTCCACCTTGAGCAGACAGCATACAAGGGGGCCACGGGAGTGGTGTCTGGTGCTTATTTGTTGTAAACATGAAAAATGCATAGTGTCTCAGAGAAAAAGCTGTCCCCTCCTACAGCCTTTCCTTCCAGGCCTCAGGGAACAGAGTGACCACACCATCCCACACCTCACATCTCTGGTCCCTCCTAATAGGTCAGCCCCTCCACTCTCAGCTTTCCCCCAGCCCAAGGGGCCTCGGGTCCCTCCTACACAGAGGATCTCAGGCATGTCAAGACCCGACCCCAAGAGCACAACTGCCAATTGCCGAGTGGTTGAGAGCCCAGTCAGGCAGTCATGGTGCACAGTGCAGAGGTATTACCCACACAGGGGATGTCACCACCTCCCCTCACTGTCCTCCATGGGCCATAAGGGAGGCATCCTGGCCACATTTCTGATCAACGTTCCCGAGTGTCCCTGTCCAATGCTCTATACACACACTCACTCACATTCACACTCACACAAATGCACATGCACACACAAGTCACACCCTCACGCACATGCTCACACATTCACACACCGATACAGGCACCAAAGTTCAGACTGACAGTGCCCTCTAGTGGCTGCTGTTGTCCCTTCTCTACAAGGTCACAGTCAAACTGGTAATAACCACAGAAATCAGAAATCCCAGATGCCCAAGTCTGGGAAGATTATTCTCTCCTTTGACAGAGGGGGATGTGACTTGGCCAAGGCTACACAGCAGGTAACATGGAGCCCTGGTCCCTGACTCCCAGGCCAGTGTTCTTGCCCATGAGGCCTAGGTGCTCAAATTCCAGTTCATTCCAGTCCCAGGGTCCTGCTAGAGCCCAGAGGCTGGGCCTTCTCCCAGGGGAGGGGCTAGGACTGAGGAACGGATGGTCTCAAACCCCTACCTTCCTCACAGGAAAGGTGCGCAGTCCCCCATGAGGCAAGAAGGCACCTTGGGGAAGAAGAGTTTCCAGACCATAGGATCCCTGAGAGGAATCTCCTCCATACTAGATAAGAAGGAGTCTGGAGGGGAGTGGGCTGCACTTTATGGAAACATAAAAATATGATGAACACTGACATAGACCTGCCACACAGAAGCAACACATGTTAACCTGTGGTTAACTAACTCCTTTTACTAAGAAAAGAAAAACAATTGGTCATGCTGGACTCCACTTTTTTCCACCCCCACCCCCAAATCCCATGTTCTCGCTACTTCCTGGAAAGAAACCAAGCACCATTCATTCCCCAGGGAGCAACTGATCTGCTCCTAAGCCTGGCATTGCTTTAGGCCCTGGGGACACAGCTATGGCCTCAGAGACCATGTCCCAGAGCAAGTTTCCAGTGGGTGGCAGAGGCCAGAACAAACAACATATTATGCTATAATATGTGGTATGATGAGTTTTTTAGGAAAAGGAAGAGGTTAACAGGAAAGAGTGGCAAGTGTTAGTTTAGATGATCAGGAGAGACTATCCTTGAAGGAAGTGAGAGGACCAGCCCAGGAAGGTGCCTTCAGAGAACAGTTCTCCCTGCAGAAGGAATATTAAGTGCAAACGCCCTGGGGTGGGATGTGCCTGACAAGTTTCTGGAACAGCAAGACCAGTGTGTCCTAATCCAAGGAAGGGCAGAAGGCAGGAGAGGGAGTCAGGTGTCCCTGGAGACTTGCAGCCTATGCTTAGCACCATGCATTTTGTTCCAAGTTTTCTTTTTTTTTTATTTTTAAGTTTATTTATTTATTTTTGAGAGAGAGAAACAGAGAGATAGAGAGAGAGAGAGAGAGAGAGAGAGAGAGAAAGAATGCATGGAAGAGGGGCAGAGAGAGAGAAAAGAGAGAATCCCAAGCAGGCATCATGCTGTCAGCACAAAGCCCAACTCTGGCTTAATCTCAGGAACCGTGATTATCATGACCTGAGCCAAAATCAAGAGTCAGATACTTAACTGACTGAGCCACCCAGGTGCCCTGTTGTTCCAAGTTTTCAAATGTACCTTAACACATGTTGACATTTTCCTGCCCCTTCTAACTTCCTACATATAACCAACTAGGCTCTAACCACTGAGCTCAGGGCTCATGTGTGAATAGGAAGCACGGTACCCGCCATCCCGGGAGATGGATGAACATTTGGGCAGGTCCCATTCCTCCTTCACAAACACTGGCTCAGGAAACCCCTGTGCAACTCTGGTGCACACCCCAGACCTGGAAATGCAGGAATACAGGGTGTCTATATTCCTGCAACCGCGGAGACACGGGGTGTCTATGTTCACTTTTACTAGCAGCTGCAGCCAGCTCTCTGGAGCAGCCGGACTAATTTACTGCCCGGCAACAGTCCGTGGCCCCATTCCCCATGTTTCTGCCCTTCCTTGGGTTGTTGGTGCTCCCAAGTTGCAGCCCCAGAGGGTCACATCCCCCCCACCCACATCCCACAACAATGAGAACCCACTGGTGAGTAAAGCCCTCTGGCGTCAATCAACAGTCACTAAGCCAGGCTGTCCCGGTGGGGACCGGGACATACTGCCCTGCCTAGTATGACCCTGAATTCTGGAGCCTCAGTTTCCCATCCCTCAGTCACTCAGTCACTTGGAGGTCCCTGAGCCTGCCCTGCTATCCTTGTCTCTGCTTGCTCGTTTGGGTCCCTGTATCTTGGAGCCACTCCCTGCACTTCTAGGAGCCCGGGAACACCTCCCTGGGACCCACACTCTGGGAAGAAGCTGGGCCAGTGATGTGTCTATAGCAGGGACCCCACCAGCTCACCTCCTGCATTGGGAAAAGGAAGACCCAGATTCTAGGTCCTCCCGGATAGAGACGGAGAATTCTGAGTGGGTGATGGAGGGCACCAGGTCCTTCTTATGTTTATTTTTGAGAGACAATGACAGAGCATGAGCAGGGGGAGGGGCAGAGAGAGAGAGAGAGAAAGACACACACACACACAGAATCTGAAGCAGGCTTCAGGCTCTGAGCTGTCAGCACAGAGCCTGATGTGGGGCTTGAACTCACAAACAGCAAGATCATGACCTGAGCCACCCAGGTGCCTGGAACCAGGTCCTCCTTGATAGTAACCTTGAAGTTGCCCGGATGACCAGAAAAGAGAGCACTCATCTCGGGCAAGAGGATCTAAGCTTCTCTTAATTAGAATCAGCTTCCGGACTTCTGCCCCCTAAAAAGGTACAGAAATTTTGTACCTTGAACCAGTTTTCAGGGATATTTACCAGTAGATTGGGGGGAAATTGATATCCACCACATTTAATCTTTCAGCCTTTCCTTCTTCCATTAGTAGGTTTTAATACTTCACAATGAAGTTGTATGTAGACTTTTCCCCAAAGACAAGTGGCTTGGACATCTCTTTAGATTAATCCCTAGTTAACTGGTATTTTTAATGAGTCGTAAATTGTAGAAATTGTAGTCTTCTTAAATGTCACTTTCTAATGATTGGCTGATATATAGAGATATAATACATTTCTACATTTGAAATTGGATCTGGTGGGAGTGCCTGGGTGGCTCAGTCAGTTAAGCATCCAGCTTCGGCTCAGGTCATGATCTTGTGTTTCGTGGGTTCAAGCCCCATGTCGGGCTCTGTGCTGACAGCTCAGAGCCTGAAGCCTGCTTTGGATTCTGTGTCTCCCTCTCTCTCTGCTCCTCCCTTGCTCACGCTCTGTCTCTCTCAGTCTCTCAAAAATAAATAAGCATTAAAAAAAAGAAATAGGATCAGATAAATCTGTTACACATTTTTATAGGTTATATTAATTTATCTGTACATTCTGTGGGATTTTTACACACTTAAACATATCATCTGTGAATAATAACAATTTTGTTACTATTTTCTCAATTCTTATACATTCATTTCTTTGCCTTGCTTACTCCCTCTGCTGGTACTGTAATACAGGTGCAACAGCAGGGAGAAAAGTGGGCATCTTTCTCTTGTCACAAAGAGATGCTTTTAACCATTTCATTATGAAACACGATGTCTGATATAATTTTCTTTAAAGATTCTCTCATATATCAAGGAAGTTCTGTTATATTCCCTGTATGGTGGGTTTTCAAAAGTCATTTATTGGATTTTATTCTATGCTTTTTCTGCATTTTATTATATGGCAGTTTGGGTTTTTTTTTAATGTGTAAAATGCATACATTTTTCTGGTGTTCAACCAATTTTGCATTTTCAGAATGCAGGAACCAGACTTATCCTTTATGTAATATCCTGCACTGTAGCTGGAGTTCAGTCTGCTAATACTTTGTTTAGAATGTTTGCATCTGTATTTATTCCTGAGTGAGAGAGAGCTACAATTTTTCTTTTGCTGCACTTGTCAGGTTTCACAATCAAGGTTGTGTTAGTTTCATAAAATGAGACAATGTTTATTCTCCAAAAGAATTGTTTTCTTCTCTGGAAGAATTTGTTTAACAGTTAGCATTGCTGAGCAGTGAAGTTCTCTGAGCCAGTTTTCTTTGTGGGATAATTTTGGCCTACTGATTCAATGCCTTTACTTTTTTTTAAGTGTATTTATTTATTTTGAGAGAGAGAGTGAGTGATCAGGGTGGGGAGCACAGAGAGAGTAAGAGAGATAGAGAGAGAGAATCCCAAGCAGGCTCTGTACTGTCAATGCAGAGCCTGATGTGGGGCTCAAATCTACAAACTGTGAGATCATGATCTGAGCCAAAGTCAAGAGTTGGATGCTTAACCAACTGAGCCACCCAGGCACCCTGGTTCAATGCCTTTTGAAGAACTGAGATTTTCTATCTCTCCTTGAGTCAAATATACATGTTGGATTAGTCCTCATTTCATGTCAAGTGATTGGCATAATGCTATTATAATAAACTGTCATTATTCATTTTGGGTATTCCATATCTGAAAAAATGTCCCCTTTTTCATTCCTGAATTTCATAATTTTTGCCTTCTTTCTTTAGTTATTGATTAATTCACCAAATCATTTTCAATTTCAGTTGTATCATAAAGCAACCAGCCTCTGCTCTCTTCTTTTATCATACCCACTGAATATTTAGTATCTATTTCTTCAGTATTTGTATTTCCTTTTCCATCTGCCTTCATTCTATTTTCTTTGGAGTTATTTTGTTCTTTTCTAGCTTTGCTGAGTAGTATATTCTTGACTCATTAATTTTCAGCCTTTTTATTTTCTATTAAATTTCTATAAACATTTTCAGGTTATCCGTTTCCAGGTTATCTGTTTCCCTCTGTGTACCACATTAGCTGTATCCCTTAGGTTTTTATGTAGGGATTTCATTATTGTTCATTTCAAAATGCCATCTTATTTCCAATTTGAGTCCTTCTCTAAACCATAGGGAGAATATTTATTTATTTCCAAACACAGGGGGATGTCTAAACATCACACTCAATGATGAAGAACTGAGAGCTTTTCCCCTTAAGAACAGGAACAAAGATGTCCATTTTCACCACTCTTATTCAAGATAGTACTGGAAGTTCTAGGCACAGCAATCAGGCAAGAAAAAGAAATAAAAGGCATCCAAACACGTGAAGATATCTAGTATTTTTTGTCATTGATTTCTATTATTTTTCTTAGAGAACATGTGCTGAATGATTTCAGTCATTTGAAATTTAAGCTTGCTTTATAACCTAGTATATCCTCCATTTTTGTCAATGGCCTTTTCTGCTTGGAGAGAATATACATACTATAATTTTGGATTCATTTCCTATAAATAAATCCATTAGGTCAAGTCAGTTAAGTATTCCAATTTGCTGTCTTCTACTTCAAGTTGTTTCAGGTAGTGCTTCTTGGCCATAAAGCTTTTAAATATGACATCAATATAACTATACCAGCTTTCCTTTGGGTAGGAATTCCATGGTATTTTTCCATCCATTTACATTTAATTCATCTGAATAAACCTAACCCACCACTTCTGTAAATGGAAGCTTTTCTCCAAATGACTTTCTTCTTGCAACATTCATTTGTTAAATGTGTACCAAACATTTACATTGTACAAAAGTAATGTCTGGGCTCCTTACATTTCCAACATTTTAGTTGACTTTGTATGATGGAAATTCTTGGCCTTTTCTCTTCAACATTTGAGGCTGGGGCAGAATTACTTGGCAGTTCTCCATGCTTCCAGAGCATTTGTGCAGACCTTGGTTATGGGCATTGTCCATCAGTGCTCATGTGGAGTACACCAAAAAGTGGCTTCAAACAAGGAAGGAATTATTGGCTCACATAATTGGGAATCCAGACATGGGATACTCAGAACTACGTGAATCCAGAGGTCCTGGCCCTGTTCCTGTAGGATTCTCCCTGCTCTAACTTTATCCCCACATTGGCTAGCTTCCCTCATGAAGGCAAAACAGTTCCAGGAGAGCAGGTCTTCACCCCTGCACATGACACATTCAAAGAAGAAGGAGATCTTGAGCCTGGTTTTTGATATGACAATATGCCGGTACCACCTGAAAGTGGCCACCTGCAGCACTACAGTCCCACTCAGGGGTGACCCTGAAAGGCTGTAGTAGAGGACAGCTTTCCCAGGAACAGAAGACTGAGAGGCACTTTTCAGGTCTACTTAGCCTGGATTGAGAAATGGCAAGAAATAGGAGTTACCAGTGGTTTGGCTGGTGGTCATGTTATAGTCTATGTGTTTGTCCCCCACCTCCAAATTCAGACGTTGAAGTCCCAACCACCAATATGATTGTATTTGGAGGTGGGTCTTTGGGAGTTAGGTTTTGGTGAGGTCATGAGAGGGCCCTTGTGATGAGATTATAAGAAGAGGAAAAGAAAGTGCACTCTCTCTCTCTCTCTCTCTCTCTCTCTTTCCCTCCACACATTCACATACCAAGGAAAGGCCATGTGAGCACAAAGTGAGAAAGCAAGTGTCTGCAAGCCATAAAGAGGGTCCTCCCGAGGAACTGAATCTTCCAGCACCTTGATCTCAGATTTTCCAGCCTCTAGTGACAAATAAGTGTCTGTTGTTCAAGCCACTCAGTATATGGTATTTTGTTATTGCAACCCAAGAAGTCAGGGATTCAGAAGGATCAAGGGTCCATATTTTAAAATTAGTGAGAAGGAACGAATGAGAAGAGGTATAGGGATAGATCTCTTAGAGTGGACAGCATGTGAAGCCAGTCCCATCCCATATCACCAGGTGACATGTGAACATGTCACTAATCATGTGGACAAAATGATACACTTCATGATGTCATTCAACCTCATTCCCAGCCACCCTAGTGTTTGCCCAGTGGGTTTATGAACAAAGGGGCCGTAGTGACAGGCTTGTAGTCTGGGCATTAGCATATCAAAGTGGTCTATCAAGGCTGACCTGGCTACTGCTGCCACCTAGTGTCTAATTTGCCAAGAACAGAAAGGAGCCCTAGCATAGCACCATTCCCTGGGGAACCAAGCTAGCCACCTGGTGACAGCTTGGTTCCATTGCACTTCTTCCATCATGGAAGGGGCAAAAATTCTGTATATGTATTTGCCTTCCCTGCATATAATGCTTCTTCCAGTAAAACCAGCCTTGGATGCAGTTTATGTTTTGAATCAGAAACCCTTATATGATGCAGTCTCTCCCCAGAGCCAGGATACATGAGTCTGGAAATCAACGGATAGACCTGAGAGTGTCTTCTTTTACAACTAATCCTAATAATTCACTCAAAGAACATTTTCTTCCTGTGCTGGCAGCTTTGAGCTCTGTTACTTTGGAAAACTCAGTTCCCAAGAAGATAACCCTTCCACCAGGGCACACTACAATGGTTCTATTGAACTGAAACCAACAGACAGATAAAGGGGCTACTCTACTGGTGGGACAGATTCTAAGGAGAGATCAGGTTGGTGCTACACAGTGGAGGCAGGGGGGTGGGCTTTGTGTATCCAAACACTAAGCATCTTAGTACTTCTTAATACTCAGAGCCTTTAAGAATGAGGGTTTAGATCTCCCCCTCAACCACCAGGTGAAGATCCATGACCAGGTGAGGTCCTAGCTAAGGAAAAGAGAAATATTGAGTTGGTAGAGGAATAAAAGTCATAGATATCAACTATGTCCTCATGACTAGGATCATCAGACTTAGTAAATAATATAGATGAACTTCAGGAAAAAAAAAACAGTTTCATATAAGTGTGTCCCATGCAATATTGGGGACATACCTATACTAAAAATTATTCATTGTTTGAACATCCTGTATTTTATCTGGCAACTCTATTCATGACCAATGAAAATACTTGCACCTTTTTTTTGTTATATGTATGTATGTATTTGTATTTATTATTTTCTCTTTTCTGCTTCTCATCATTTTACATACAAGTTGTTGGAGGTTAAGAGAATATTCAGTGGAATTGTAATTGATTTTGATGAGAAATTAATATAATTGGCTGTGGGTACAATGACTCTTGGTAGCCTATGCCTTCTCATTTGGGAGAGAGAGTATAGAGGTAGCTGCATCTATTGGATAGAAAGTTCTCGCCAGCTGGTGCAATGCTAAACTTTGCCAATAGAGGGTGCTGGAGGGACACTGCAAGGCCATAGCAACAAAAGGTCATCTCACTCATTTTCTTCCTTTTTATTGAGTACAGATGTCAGTGGGTGGGTGTGTCAATGGCCCAGTTTCACCTCAGCAGCCTTGACTGACAAACTCCAGCCCCTCACACCTTCTGGCCAGGGTGGGCCACTTCTGTACACTAGCCTTTGTCCAGACCCTCTGGCAAGATTCTGGTTTGCATTGCCTGAGACCAGCTGATGTTACACAGCCTCCCGACTCAGACTACACCTTTTCCTTTCTGAAATATTCTTTCATCCATTCATTCATCCATTCATTCAAGTATTTAATGATCATTTATTACTGCCAAGCAGTGTTCTAATAAACACTTGTGTATGAGTCTTTGTATAATGCTGTCTTTTCTCTCAGGTATAACCCTAGGGGTGGAATGACTGGGTGTATGGTAGACATGATTGGCTGCTTAACTTTTTAAGCAACCACCAAAGTGTTTTACAAAGTGAATGTACAATTCTACTTTTCCATCAACAGTGTAGAAACAGAAGTGGACACAGAAATTAACAAAACAAAGTCCTTGATGTACATTTAAAAAAGAGAGAGAGATCATAAATACACATATACACATAAATGATAACAAGTCATGTTAAGCTGTGATAAGAAATTTGAATTTGTTTCCAAATTTCAAAGAATGGATTTATGCCATACATATTATTTAGCTACATTTTTTTCACTCAACATTATGTTTTTGAAATCTAGCCATAATAATAATATCGAGTTTATGCATCCTGATTGCTGAACAGTCCATCATATAAACATACCACTATACATGTGTATACCTGGTTTTTTTTTACACATATATATTTACAAATGTATATACATTTTGGGGGGTGTTAAATAATAAAGTCTTTCTTATCACACAAACTAGAGCAATATGAGGCATAATTCTCCAGGTTGCATGACTGGAGTCTGGAAAAACGGTCACGGGCATCACCAGATATAGATATAGATATAGATCATATATGTGCATATGCCACATATATGTACATATATACATATATATATAATGTACAAATACCACTTTGTGTGTGTGTGTATATATACATATATATCACTAAACACACATATATATTGCTATACACATATATATTACCATACATACAGGTATATATACTATACTAGTATATGATATATACTATATATATGGTATATACTAGGCATTTAGGTTTCCAAATTTTTCCTTCTACAAATAATGCAGCAGTTAGCAAATACACCCAGAGGTGGAGCCACTGAATAAACAGGAGTGCATATTTTTCAGTTTTACTGCTCCCTGTTGTGGCTGCACTAATTCACACCCCCACCAGCAGTTGTGGGGGTCCTACTTCCCAACAGAAGATATTGCCAAGCTTTTCCTTTTTTACCCCCATATTCTTACAGCAACTCTCCCTTATAGCTCTGAGATAATGCAGGTAAAATCCCACTTGTGTGCCAGATGCCAGGAAAGGCTCCCACTGCAAAATGTCTTGAGTCTCCCTCTTCAGAGTTGGCAAAGGAGATGGACTCATTCACCCTTGTTTTCTCCAACCACACCTAATGCAGTGCCTCACACACAGTAGGGTTCTTTTCCAGTTCTGTCACTAATTTAATAAACTCCCCAAGATTGTTTCCCAGCCCGTGTTACAAAGTTGTCACTACACCCAGTGGTTTGCTGGTAAATGTTGAACAGCCCACTCAGAGTGTGTATGTTGGCAGGGTGGAGGGGGAAGCCTTAACTGTAACATTTGCCAATTTCCATGGTATAAATACTCCCTCCATGGTTGATTTTGAGCTACTAAGGTACATCACTGAACACAGAAGAAATGTGTCCAATCAATAATTCTCGTGAGCTGTTGTAAGCAGTCACCAACACACCACTGACTAACTAATTGCAGATGCCTGGTCCTTCAGAGGTCTGCGCCAGCAATAGTCACCTTTCTGTGCTTTTGTATGAGTAGACAGCGACACCTGGTGACAAAGCCAAGCAAATCCCAGATCACATAGAAAAGTGTATACAGAGTGTGGGAAAAGAAATAGGAAAACACCATCCCCACCCCACCCCCCAAAGGTTTCATCCCTCTGTCTTATTGGGGTCCACCATCTCCAGAAAAGTCTCAATGCCTGGGCAGCACCAGGATGGTGTCTTTCTCCCTGTTGGTTGGAAGTGGCTCCTGGGGTTGAAGTAAGAAGTGACCTTATAGGACAGTAAAATCCCATGTTAGGCCAGCAGGTCACCACTGCAGACCACCCACCAGTCTACACCTGATGGAAAATTACCAGAACAGTGTATCAACCCTAAGCAGCCACCACAGCATCCCTAGCACAAGAGTCACCCAGCTGGCATACTTGGCTGCATGTGTTCATGATGAGTCTTCCCCCCTGGGACCTGGAATTGGGCCCCATACCCCAAGGCTTTCTTTGGTCCAAGACTCCCCTCTGGTTTCATGTGTAACCCTGGGCTCCCAGATCTCAGAGCCTTATATCTCCATCTGTGGTAGGATATGTGGAGAAATGAGAGTAGCCTCTGAAATAGGAAAAGCATTACACTTAACTCTTGGCCACCCCAATCCCCAACAGACTGCTGACCGCTAAAGGTTTATCTTTGAGGGGCTCCTGGGTGGCTCAGTCAGTTTAAGCATCCAATGTCCACTCAGGTCATGATCTCTCAGTTCGTGGGTTCCAGTCCCACATCAGGCTCTGTGCTAACAGTTAAGAGCCTGGATCCTGCTTTGGATTCTGAGTCTCTTGCTCTCCCTGGCCTCCTCCAATTGTGCTCTGTCTCTCTCTCTCTCCTCTCTCACATCCTCTCTCCCTCTTTCTTTCAAAAATAAACATAAATAAATAAATAAATAAATATAAAGGTTTATCTTTGAATCCCTTCAACAGGGTAATCTTCTAGAAAGTTTCTGCTTCATTCAAGACTCCATTTTTTTTCAGATCCTTTGGAAGGGCAATATGTAGAAAAATTATTAACTCAAATATAAATACCTGGCCATTTCAACACACCTGCTCTGCCTGTAACCCCAAGCAAAGAGTTCCTCACCCAGTGCTATATACTCAACTCTGTGAAAGAAAACTGTGGGGAAGCCATCATTCAACTAACTTCCTGTTTCACTATGTTAGCAGTGTTTGAAAACAGATGCAGAGACCAATGAGGGAAGTGCAGTATACACAACTCTGTGAAACAACATTGTGCGGAAAGCATTATTCAGTTAACATCTTGTTTCACTAAGTTATAATGTTTGAAAACACATGCATGGAAATATAAGGTAAGTGTTATATACTCAGCTCTGTGAAAGAACACTGTGGGGAACCCATCATTTAACTAACATCTTGTTTCACTATTAGTAGGGTTTAAAAGAGATGCAGAGACCAATGAGGGAAATACAGTATACTCAACTCTCTGAAACAAAACTGTGCAGAGAACATCACTCAGTCACCATCTGTTTCACTAAGTTAGTAATGTTTGAAAACACGAGAATGGATATATAAGGTAAGTGGTATATACTCAACTCAGTGAAAGAACACTGTGGGGAGCCCATCATACAAGTAACATCTTCTTTCCCTATGTTAGTAGTGTTAGAAGACAGAGGCAGAGACCAATGTGGGAGGCGATACTCAACTTTGTGAAACAACACTGTGCGGAAGGCATTATTCAATTACCATCTTGTTTCACAAGTTAGTACTGTTTGAAAACACATGAATGGAAGTATAAGGTGTTATGTACTCAACTCATGAAAGAACACTGGGGGCAACCCATCATCCAACTAACATCTTGTTAGTAGTGTTTGAAAACAGATGCAGAGACCAATGAGGAAAGTGAACAATACTCAACTCTATGAAACAACACTGTGCAGAATGCCTCATTCAGTTACCATCTTGTTTCACTAAGTTAGTAATGTTTGAAAACACATACATGGAAGTATAAGTTAAGTGTTATATACTCATTTAGTGAAAGAACACTGTGGTGAACCCACCATGCAACTAAAATCCTGTTTCACCATGTTAGTATTATTTAAAAACAGAAGTGGAAACAAAAGAGGGAAGTGAAATATACTTAACTCTGTGAAAGAACACTGTGCGGAAGGCATCATTCAGTTAGCATTTTCTTTCACTAGGTTAGTAATATTTGAAAACACATGCATGGAAATGTAAGGGAAGTGTTATATACTCAACTCTGTGAAAGAACACTGTGGGGAACCCATCATTCAACTAACATCTTGTTTAACTATGTTAGTAGTGTTTGAAAACAGATACAGAGACCAAAGAGGGAAGAGCACTATACTCAACTCTGTGAAACAACACTGTGTGGAAGGCATCATTCAGTTACAATCATGTTTCACAAAGTTAGTAATGTTTGAAAACACATGCATGAAAGTATAAGGTAAATGTTATATACTCACCTCAGTGAAAGAACACTGTGTGGAAACCAACATTCAACTAACATCTTGTTTCTCTAAATTAGTAGAGCTTGAAAACAGATGTGGAGATCATCGAGGGAAGTGCAGTATACTTAACTCTGTGAAACAACACTGTGTGGAAGGCATCATTCAGTTATTTTTTTTCATTAAGTTAGTAATGTTTGAAAACACATGCATGGAAGTAAAAGGTAAGCGATATATACTCAACTCAGTGAAAGAACAGTGTGGGAAACCCAATTCTGATAACATGTTGTTTCACTCTATTAGTAGTGTTTAAAAACAGTTACAGAGACCAGTAGGAAAGTGCAGTATATTCAACTCTGTGAAACAACACTGTGCAGAGGACATCTTTCTGTTAGAATCTTGTTTCACTAAGTTAGTAATGTTTGAAAACACATGTGTGGAAGAATAAAGTACGTGCCATATTTGAGTATATGAATATACTCTGTGAATGAACACTGTGGGAAACCCATCATTAAACTAATATCTTCTTTCAATGTGTTAGTGGTGTACACTCAACTCTGTTAAAGAACACTGTGTTCTGTTAAAGAACTAACATGTTGTTTCACCACGTTAAAAGTGTTTCAAATCAGATACAGAGACCAATGAGTATATTCAACTCCGTTGAACAATACTGTGCAGAGGGCATCATTCAGTAACCATCTTGTTTCACTAAGTTATACTATCTGAAAAAGCATGCATGGAAGTATAAGGTAAGGGCTCTATACACAACCTTGTGAAATAACACTATGGTAAACCCATCTCAACTCTGTGAGAGAAAACTGAGTGGAGGACATCATTCAGTTACCATCTTCTTTCACTAAGGTAGTAATGTTTGAAAACACGTGCATGGAAGTATAAGGTAAGTGTTATATACTAAACTCTGTGAAAAAAACACTGTGAGGAAACCATGATTCAACTAACATCTTGTTTCAAAAAGTTAGTAGTATTTGAAACAGTTGCAGAGACCAATGAAGGAAGTGCAGTATGCTCAACTCTGTGAAACAAACACGGAGTGGAAGGCATCATTGAGTAACCATTTGTCACTAAGTTAGTAATGTTTGAAAACACATGCATGGAAGTATAAGATAAGTGTTATATACTCAACTCTGTGAATGAACACTGTGGGGAACCCATCATTCAATTAACATCTTGTTTCACTATGTTAGTAGTGTTATAAAACAGATGCAGAGACCAATGAAGGACATGCAGCATACTCAACTCTGTGAAACAACACTTTGCAGAATGCATCATTTAGATACCATCTTGTTTCACTAAGTAAGTGATGTTTAAAAACACATGCATGGGAGTATAAGGTAAGTGTGATATACTCAATTCTGTGAAATAACACAGTGTGGAAACCATCATTCAACCAACATGTTGTTTCACCATGTGAAGAGTGCTTCAAAACAGATGTAGAGACCAATTAGGGAAGTGAACTATACTCGACTCTGTTAAACAATACAGTGTGGAAGGTATCATTCAGTTACCATCTTGTTTAACGAAGTTAGCAATATTTGAAAACACATGCAGGGAAGTGTTATATACTCAACACAGTGAAATAACACTATGGGGAACCCATCATTCAACTAGCATGCTGTTTCACTATATTAATAGTGTTTGAAAGCAGATTCAGAGACCGATGAGGGAACTATAGTATACACAAGTCTGTAAAACAACACTGTGTAAAGGGCAACATTCAGTTACCATCTTATTTCCCTGTTTAGTAATGTTTGAAAACACATGCATGGAAGTATGTGGTAAGTGCTATATACTTAACTCTGTGAAATAATACTATGGGGAACCCATCATTCAACTAACAATTTGTTTCAGTATGTTAATAGTGTTTGAAAACACATACAGACACCAATGATGGAAGTGCTGTATACTCAACTCTGTGAAACAACAGTGTGCGGAGGGCATCATTCAGTTACCATTTTGTTTCACTATGTTAGTAATGTTTGCAAACACATGCAAGGAAGTATAAGGTAAGTGTTATATATTCAACTCTGAGAAACAACACTGTGGGGAATGCATCATTCAACTAACATCTTGTTTCACTATGTTAGTAGTGTTTGAAGACAGTTGCCGAGTCCAATGAGGGAACTGCGGTATACTCAACTCTGTGAAACAGCACTTGGCAGAAGGCATCACTCAGTTACCATCTTTTTTCACAAAGTTAGTAATGTTTAAAACATGCATGGAAATATAAAGCAAGTTGTATATACTCATCTCAATGAAAGAACACTGTGGGGAACCCATCATTCAACTAACATCTTGTTTAACTATGTTAGTAGTGTTTGAAAACAAATGCGGAGATCAATGAGGGAAGTGCAGTATACTTAACTCCGTGAAACAACACTTTGCAGAATGCAACATTCAGTTACCATCTCGTCTCATTAAGTTAGTAATGTTTGAAAACACATCTATGGAAGTGTAAGTATGTAATATACTAAACCCTGTAAAAGAACACTATGGGGAACCCATTATTGAACTAACATCTTTTTAACTAAATTAGTAGTGTTTGAAAACAGATGAGGAGACCAGTGAGGGAAGTGCAGTATACTCATCTCTGTGAAGCAACACTATGCGGAATGCATCATTCGGTCACCATCTTGTTTCATTAACTTAGTAATGTTTGCAAACACATACATGGAGGTATAAGGTGCTATATACTCAACTCTGTGAAGGAACACTGTGGGGAACGTATCATTCAACTAACATCTTGTTTACTATGTTAGTAGTGTTTGTAAACACATGTGGAAACCAATAGGGAAATGAGGTATACTCAACACTGAAACAACAGTGAGGGGAATGCATGACACCTTGTTTCACTTAGTAGTGTTTGGATACAGATGAGGAGCCCAATGAAGGAAGTGCAGTATACTCACCTCTGTGAAACAACACTCTGTGTAAGGCATCATTCAGAAACCATATTATTTCACTAAGTAAAGTTTAAAAGACAAGCATGGAAGCATAAGGTAAGTGTTATATACCCAACTCTGTGAAAGAACACTGTGAGGAACCCATCATTCAACCAACATCTTGTATCCCTATGTCAGTAGTGCTTGAAAACATGTGCAGAGACCAATGTGGGAAGTACATTATACTCAACTCTGTAAAACAACACTGTGCAAAAGGCATCATACAGTTAGCATCTTGTTTCACTAAGTTAGAAATGTTAGAAATAAAACATGTATGGAAGTATGTGGTAAGGGCTATACACTCAACTCTGTGAAAAAACACTGTGGGGAATGCATCATTCAACTAACATCTTGTTTCACTAAATTAGAGGTGTTTGAAAACATGTGCAGAAACCATTGAGGGAAGTGCTGTATACTCAACTCAGGGAAACAACAAGGTGCATAAGGCATCATTCAACAACCATTTCTTTCACTATGTTATAAAAAGCATGCATGGAAGTAGACGGTAACTTATATACTCAACTCTGTGAAAGAACATTGTGGGGAATGCATCATTCTACCAACATCTTGTATCACTAGGTTAGTAATGTTTGAAAACATGTGTGGAGACCAATGAGGGAAGTGCAGTATACTCAACTCTATGAAACTACATTGTGAGAAAGGCATCATTCAGTTAGCATCCTGTTTCACTAACTTAGTATTGTTTGAAAACACATGCATGGAAGTATAAGTTAAGTGTTACATACTCAACTCTGTGGAATAACGCTGTGGGGAACCCATCATTCAACTAATATCTTGTTTCACTAAGTTACTAGTGTTGGAAAATGTGCAGAGATGAATGAGAAGTGCAGTATACCCGACTCTGTGAAACAACACTGTGCGCAAGGCATCATTCAGTTAGCATCTTGTTTCACTAAGTTAGTAATGTTTGAAAACACATACGTGGAAGTATAAGTTAAGTGTTACTTAGTCACTCTGTGAAAGGACACCCTGGGGACTGCATCATTCAACTAACATCTTCTTTCTCTATGTTAATAGTGTTTGAAAACATGTGTGCTGACCACGGAGGGAAATGCAGGATACTAAACTCTGTGAAAGAACACTGTGTGGAAGGCATCATTAGTTACTGTATTGTTTCACTAAGGTAGAAAGTTTGAAAACACATGCATGGAAGTATAAGGTAAGTGTCATATAATCAACTCTGTGAAAGCACACTGTGGGGAACACATCATTCCAATAAAATCTTGTTTCACTACGTTCTTAGTGTTTGAAAACATGCACAGAGACCAATGAGGGAAATGCAGTGTAGTATTCTCTGTGGAAAAACACTGTGCAGTGAACATCATTCAGTTAGTATCTTGTTTCTCTAAGTTAGGAATGTTAGAAAAAAATGCATGGAAGTATATGCTAAGGGTTATATTACTCTGTGAATGAACATTTATGTGGAACACATCATTCAACTGACATCTTGTTTCACTAAGTTAGTATTTTTTGAAAACGTGCGGAAACCAATGAGCGAAGTGCAGTATTGTCAACTCTGTGAAAAAACACTGTGAGGAAGGCATCATTCAGTTAGCATGTTGTTTCACTAAGGTAGAAATGTTAGAAAAAAAATGCATGGAAGCATATGGTAAGGGTTATAAACTCTGTAAAAGAACACTGTGGGGAATGCATCATTCAACTATCAATTTGTTTCACTAAATATTGTTTGAAAACATGTGCCGAAACCAATGAGGGAAGTGCAGTATACAGAACCCTGTGCAACATCACTGTGCAGAATGTATCATTCAGTTAGCATCTTGATTCCCTAAGTAATGTTAGAAAAAAACATGCATTTAAGTATAAGGTAAGTGTTATATACTCTACTGTGAAAGAACAATGTGAGGAATGCATCATTCAACTAACATCTTGTTTCACTAAGTTAGTAGTGTTTGAAAACATGTGGAGACCACTGCGGGAAGTGCAGTATACTCAACTCTGGGAAACAACACTGTGCGAAAGGCATTATTCAGTTAGCATCTGGTTTCACAAAGTTGGTAATGCTTGAAAACACTTGCGTGGAAGTATTAGCTAAGTGTAATATACTCAACTCAGTGAAAGAACATAGTTGGGAATGCAACATTCAATGACCCTCTTGTTTCACAATGTTAGTAGCGTTTGAAAACATATGCGGAGACCAATGAGGATGTACTGTATACTCAACTTTGTGAGAGAACACTGTGTGGAAGGCATCATTCAGTTAGCGTCTTGTGTCACTAAGTTCTGTGTAAAAACACATGCAGGGAAGTATTAGGTAAGTGTTATATACTCAACTCTGTGAGAGAACACATTGGGGAACGCATCATTCAACTTACATCTTGTTTCATCAGGTTAGTAGTGTTTGAAAACCTGCGGAAACCATTGAGGGAAGTGCAGTATACTCACCTCTGTGAAACAACACAGTGTGGAAGGCATCATTCATTTAGCACCTTGTTTCACTAATAGTAATGTTATAAATCATTTAATATTTTTAAGTATACAGTGTTATATAAACAATTCTGTGAAAGAACACAGTGGGGAATGCATCATTTACTACCATCTTGTTTCACAATGTTAGTAGTGTTTGAAAACACATGCATGGAAGTATAAGGTAAGTGTTTTATACTCAACGTTGTGAGAGAACACTGGGGAACGTATCATTCAACTAACAGCTTTTTACTAAGTTAGAAGTGTTTGAAAACATGTGCAGAAACCATTCAGAAAAGTGCAGTACACTCAACTCTGTGAAAAAACACTGTGTGGAAGGCATCAGTTAGCATGTTCTTTCACTAAGTTAGAAATCTTATAAAGCACATGCAAAGAAATATAAAGTAAGTGTTATATACTCAATTCTGTGAAAAACACAGTGGAAAACACATCATTCAACTCACATATTGTTTCACAGTGTTAGTAATCTTTGAAAACATATGCGGAAACCATTGAGGGAAGTGCAGTAATACTCAACTGTGGGAACCAACTCTGTGCGGAAGACATCCTTCAGTTAGCATCTTGTTTCACTAAGCTGGTAATGTTGGAATACACTTGTGTGGAAGTATAAACTAAGTTTATATACTCAACTCTGTGAAAGAACACTCTGGGGAACGCATCATTCAAGTACAATCTTGTTTCCCAATGTTAGTAATCTTTGAAAACATGTGCGGAGCTGATTGAGGGAAGTGCAGTGTACTCAACTCTGGGAAAAAACACAGTGTGGAAGGCATCGTTCAGTTAGCATCTTGTTTCACTAAGTTGGTAATGTTTGAAAACCCACGCGTGGAAGTATAATCTAAGTTTTATATACTCAGGTCTGTGAAAGAACCCTGTGGAGAACGCATCATTCACCTAACATCTTGTTTCAAAAAGTTAGTGGTGTTTGAAAACGTGCAGAGACCAATGAGAGAAGTGTTGTATACTCAACTCTGAGAGAACACTTTGCAGAGAGAATCATTCAGTTAGCATCTTGTTTCACTAAGTTAGTACTGTTTGAAAACACATGCATGGAAGTATAAGGTAAGTGTTATATACTCAACTCAGTGAAAGAACCCTGTGGAGAATGCATCATTCAACTAATATCTTGCTTCACTAAGTTAGTAGTGTTTGAAAACATGTGCGGAGACCAATGAGGGAAGTGCAGTATACTTAACTCTGTGAAGCAACACTGGGCATAAGGCATCATCAGTTAGCATCTTGTTTCATTAAATTAGAAATGTTCGAGAGGAGGAGGCAAGATGGCGGTGAAATAGAGAGCTCCGTACTTTTTGCCCGCCCGCATCTCTCAAACAAAGAAGGACTGAGGCCATAAGACACTGAACCACAAAAGTCTGGGAGGAAAAGAGACAAAGTCAGCTAAGAAGACAGCCTCATAGGTGTGTGATTGCGAACTGGGCAAGATAAAAACAGGCCAGGACCCAGAGACACGGAGGTAAGGGAGCCCCCTACACTGAGAGCCGAGGACAGACGAGGGGAAGAGAAAGAGGCTGAAACTGCTCATAGAACTCTCTCTGGAGGAGAAAAACCTCAGCCTGGGATGGAGAGGGATCCTATCATCCCACTGGTAACTGCAGGGTGTTGAAAGAGAGATCCTTTCTCTAGCTGTGGCGCTTTCCTTGGGCCTGGTGCCCCGATCCCAGGTGGCGCCAGGAGAAACTGCTCCCCTGCTCCCCCTACTCTATCCCCAGCTAGGAAGCCACCCGGCCTGCAGGAATACATTTCTACATTTTGGGTAGAATCATTAAAATGCATGGACTAAGATCTAGAAATGAGGAGGGGTTTGGGAAATACAACTCAGTCCACCTTGGCTACACCCACGGCACAGAGAGATGGGCACAGGGAGTGAGTTGCAATGCTTGGTTCGAGAAGGGACTGGGGCGCCGACATTTTTCTCCCCACAACCACCAAGGTGGGGACTCAGGGAGTGGCATGGGACCCTCAGTGGAGGAGAGACCTGCCTGCACCAAACCATGCCCATCCATGCTGGAGAGCTGCCTTTTTTTTTCCGGGGCAAGACCAACATTGATGCATTGCTGTGATAAACTCTAGATCAATTCTTAACTATTCAGATATATTTTTCCTTATCTCATTCCTACCTCTCCCCTCCTCTGGACTGGGCACTCTGGTCATTAGTTTGCTTAAACAGTCACATTTAATCCATTCTCTTGATGCATATTCTATACCTTCATTGCTACCTTCCTTTCTCTCTCCCTCTGGAATAATCACACTATGTAGTTTCTTTGGGTAACATTGTATTCATTTTTTTCTCCTCGCCTCCTACCATATTCTCCTCTTTCCCTCTCTGAAGTAAGTCTTTTAGTCTCTGCCTGCTCAGTGTTCAATTTTGCTTCTCCCACCCCTGTCACTTCTCTCATTGTATATGTTCTTCCATCAGCACTGCCTCCACCCTGCTCTTTATTTGTAGCTGGGATTTCTGGTTTTATGCTTTTAGACTGCCCTTTGTCTTTTGTTGTTTTTCTTCCCCTTTTTTCTTTTTTTCCCATTTTGGTTTGTTTATTTGTTTGACTTCTCTGTGCATTTGCGTGTTTTTGTTCCCTGTGTGTTTGTCTGTCTGTTTTCCTTTTCAGGGCTACCTCAAGAAACAAGTCAAAGTACACATGGTGGAGAGTCCCAAATATCACTGAGTAGGGAAATAAAATAACAAAAGGCACAACAAGAGAGACCAAGGGACACCACTAAAAGAAGACCTCCTGAATGGACAGGCCCTGGACAGTCAATGAGCCTCCTTTAATATAGCAATACTCACAGGTGCAGAGTGCATAACAAGCTTTTAAAACTGACAAGAGACAGAAAGCTAGCCAAAATGATGAAACAGAAGAACTCTCCTCTAAAGAAATTCCAGGAAGAAGTGACAGCTACAGAATTGTTCAAAACAGATATAAGCAACATAACTGAGCAAGAATTTAAAACAATTGTCATAAAACTACTCCCTGAGCTTGAAAAAGGCATGGAAGACAAGAGAAGCTATTGATATAAAGACTGTGGACTTTAAAAATAGTTGTGACAAATTTAAAAAAATGCTATAAATGGGGTGCATAATAAAATGGAGATGGAAACTTCACAGATTGAAGAGGCAGAGAGGAGAATAGGTGAAAACACAATTATAGAAAAAAAGGAAGCCAAGAAAAAGAAAGATAAACAGATCCAAGAGCACGAAAGGAGAATTCAAGAAGTGAGTAATACAATCAAATGGAACAATATCTGTATCATAGGAATTTCTGAAGAAGAAGAAAGAGAGAAAGGCGCTGAAAGGGTATTTGAACAAACTATAGCCGAGAACTTCTCCAATCTGGGGAAGGAAACACACATTGAAATCCATGAGGCACAGAGTAGTCCCCTAAGATGAAATTGAATCCATCTTCTGCATGACATATCACAGTGAAACTGGCAAAATATAAGGATAAAGAGAGAATTTTGAATGCAGCTAGGGATTAAAGGGCCCTAACATACAAAGGGAAAACTATCAGAGTACTTACAGACATATCTACTGAATCTTGGCAGGCAAGAAAGGAATGGGAGGAAATCTTCACTGTGATGAACATAAAAAATATGCAGCGAAGAATCCTTTATCCAGCAAGCCTGTAATTCAGAATAGAAGGAGAGATAAAGGTTTTCCCAAATAAACAAAAAAGGAAATAATTTATCACCAATAAACCAGCCCTACAAAATCCTAAGCGGCACTCTATGAGGGAAAGGCTGCAAGGAACACAAGGTACCAGAGACACAACTACAAACATGAACCCTACAGAGAACACAATGACTCCAAACCCATATTTTTCAATAATAACACTGAATGTAAATGGATTAAATGCTCCAATCAAAAGACATAGGGTAGCAGAATGGATAAAAAAAACAAAACCCATCTATTTGCTGTCTGCAAGAGACTCATTTTAGACCTGAAGACACCTTCCAATTGAAAGTAAGGGGTTGGAGAAATATCTATCATGAGACTGGAAGTCAAAGGAAAGCTAGAGTAGCATAGTTATATCAGACAAACTGGACTTTAAAGTAAAGGCAGTAACAAGAGATGAAGAAGGGCATTATACAATAATTACAGGGTCTCTCCATCAGGAAGAGCTAACAATTATAAACATCTATGCACCAAATTCAGGAGAACCCAAATACATAAAACAGTTAATCACAAACAGAAGGAATTTTATTGATAAGAATGTGCTAATTGCAGGGGATTTTAATACTCCACTTACAGCAATGGATAGATCAACCAGACAGAAAATCACTAAAGAAACAACGGATCTTAATGACACATTGGAACAGATGGATTTGACAGATATATTTAGAACTCTGCATCCTGAGGCTAGGGAGTTCACTTTCTTCTCAAGTGCGCATGGCACATTCTCCAAGATAGATCACATACTTGGTACTAAATCATCTCTCCATAAATATAGATGAATTGAGATTGTACCATGCACACTTTCAGATCACAATGCTATGAAACTTGAAATCAGTCACAGGGAAAAGTCTGCAAAACCTCCAAAAACATGGAGGTTAAAGACCACCTTACTGGAGAATGATTGGGCCAATTAGGCAAGTAGAGAAGAAATTAAAAATTATATGGAAACAAATAAAAATGAAAATACAACAATCCAAACACTCTGGGATGCAGCAAAGGGAGTCCTAATAGGAAAGTATCTTGCAATCCAGGCCTATTTCAAGAAACTAGAAAAAGTGCAAATTCAAAATCTAATAGAGCACCTAACGGAACTAGAAGGGGAGCAGCAAGAGAACCCCAAACCCAGCAGAAGAAGAGAAATTATAAAGATCAGGGCAGAAATAAGCAATATAGAATAAAAAAAACAGTTGAACAGATCAATGAAACCAAGAGTTGTTTTTTTGAAAAAATAAACAAAATTGATAAACCTCTAGCCAGGCTCCTCAGAAAGAAAAGAGAAAACACCCAAATAGACAAAATCATGAATGAAAATGGATCTATTACAACCAATCCCTCAGAAATACAAGCAATTATCAGGGAATACTATGAAAAATTATATGCCAACACACTGGACAACCTAGAAGAAAGGGACAAATTCCTAAACACATATGCACTACCAAAATTCAAACAGGAAGAGATAGAAAATCTGAACAGACTGATAACCAGTGAAGAAATCGAATCAGTTATCAAAAATCTCCCAACCAATAAGAGCCCTGGGCCATATAGCTTCCCTGGGGAATTCTATCAGACATTTAAATCACAGTTAATACCCATCCTTCTCAAGCCATTCCAAAAAGTAGAAATAGAAGGAAAACTTCCGGACTCATTCTATGAAGCCAGCATCATTTTGATTCCCAAACCAGATAGAGACCCAACAGAAAAAGAGAACTACAGGCCAATATCCTTGATGAATACAGATGCAAAAATACTGAACAAGATACTAGCAAATCTAATTCAACAGCATATAAAAAGAATTATCCACCACGATCAAGTGGGATTCATCCCTGGGCTACAGGGCTAATTCAATATTCACAAATCCATCAATGTGATACATCATGTTAACAGAAGAAAAGATAAAAAACCATACGATCCTGTAAATAGATGCAGAAAAAGCATTTGACGAAATACAGCATTGTTTCTTAAAAAAATCCCTTGAGAAAGTTGGGATAGAAGGAACTTACTTCAACAGCACAAAAGTCATTTATGAAAAACCCACAGCTAATATCATCCTCAATGGGGAGAAACTGAGAGCTTTCCCTCTGAGAGCAGGAATACGACAAGGATGTCCACTCTCACCACTGTTGTTTAACATAGTGCTGGAAGTCCTAGCATCGGCCATCAGACAACAAAAGGAAATAAAAGGCATCAGAATTGGCAAAGATGAAGTCAAACTTTCACTTTTCGCAGATGACATGATACTCTGTATGGAAAATCCTACCTACTCCACCAGAAGTCTACTAGAACTGATCCATGAATTCAGCAAAGTCGCAGGATACAAAATCAACATAGAGAAATTGATTGCATTTTTATACACCAATAATGAAGCAACAGAAAGAGAAATCAAGAAACTGATCCCATTCACAATTGCACTAAAAACCATAAAATTGCTAGTAATAAACCTATCCAAAGATGTAAAAAAGACATGTATGATGAAAACTATGGAAAGCTTATGAAATAAACCAAAGAAGACACAAAGAAATGGAAAAGCATTCCATGCTCATGGATCGGAAGAATAAACATTGTTAAAATGTCATTATTACCCAAAGCAATCTACGCATTCAGTGCAATCCCAATCAAAATTGCACCAGCATTCTTCTCAAAGCTAGAACAAATTATCCCAAAATTCGTATGGAACCACAAAAGATCCTGAATAGCCAAAGTAATATTGATTAAGAAAACCAAACGGGAGGCATCACAATCCCAGACTTTAGTCTCTACTAGAAAGCTGTCATCATCAAGACAGTATGGTATAGGCACAAAAACACACACATAGACCAATGGAATAGAATAGAGAACCCAGAACTGGACCCACCTATGTATGGCCAATTAATCTTTGACAAAGCAGAAAAGAGTATCCAATGGAAGAAAGACAGCATCTTTAACAAGTGGTGCTGGGAGAACTGGACAGCAACATGCAGAAGAATGAAACTAGGCCCCTTTTTACACCATACACAAAAATAAACTCAAAATGGATGAAGGACCTGAATATGAAACAGGAAACCATCAAGGCCCTAGAGGAGAAAGCAGGAAACAGCCTCCTTGACCTCAAGCGCAGCAATTTCCTACTCAACACATCCCCAAAGGCAAGGGAATCAAGAGCAAAAATGAACTATTGGGACCTCATCAAGGTAAAAAGCTTCTGCGCTGCAAAGGAAACAATAAAAAAAAACTAATAGGCAACTGACAGAGTGGGAAAAGATAGTTTCAAATGACATATCGGATAAAGGGCTAGTATCCAAAATCTACAAGGAACTCACCAAACTCCACACCCAAGAAATGAAGAAATAGTGAAGAAATAGGTAGAAGACATGAATAGACACTTCTCCAAAGAGGACATCCAGATGGCCAACAGGCACATGAAACGATGCTCAGCATCACTCATCATCAGGGAAATACAAATCAAAACCACACTGAGATACCACCTCACGATGGTCATTGTGGCTAAAATGAACAATTCAAGAGACTGTAGATGCTGGCGAGGATGTGGAGAAACGGGCACCCTCCTACACCGTTGGTGGGAATGTAAGTTGCTGCACCACTCTGGAAAACTGTGTGGAGGTTCCTCAAAAAACTATCAGTACAACTCCCCTATGAGCCAGCAATAGCACTGCTAGGGATTTACCCAAGGGATACAGGAGTGCTGAGGCATAGGGGCACATGTACCCCAATGTTCATAGCGGCACTTTCAACAATAGCCAAATCATGGAAAGAGCCTAAATGTCCATTAACAGAAGAATAGATCAAAAAGATGTGGTTTATATATACAATGGAATACTACATGTCAATGAGAAAGAATGAAATCTGGCCATTGGTACCAACGTGGATGGATCTCGAGGGTGTCATGCTAAGCGAAATAAGTCAGGCAGAGAAGGAAAGATACCACATGTTTTCACTTATAAGTGGAACAGGAGAAACTTATCAGAGGACTATGGGGGAGGGGAAGGGGGAAAATAGTTGGGGAGAGGGAAGGAGGTAAGCCATGAAAGACTTGAATACTGAGAACAGAGAGCTGATGGGGGAGGGGGAGAGGAAAAGGAGTGATAGGCATGGAGGAGGGCACTTGTCGGGATGAGCACAGGTGTTACATGGAAAACAACTTGACAATAAAGTATAAAAGAAATAAAAAACACTTCCAAGTTGGTGAAACAAGATGTTAGTTGAATGATGCATTCCCCACTGTGTTCTTTCACAGAGGTGAGGATATAACACTTACCTTATATTTCTCCACATGTGTTTTTAACATTCCTAACTTAGTGAAACAAGATTCTAACTGTACTATGCCTTCTTCACACTGTTGTTTAACAGAGCTGAGTATACTGCACTTCCCTCAAAGGTCTCCGCACATGTTTTCAAACAGTACTAACTTAGTATAACAAAATGTTACTTGAACGATGCGTTCCCCAGTGTTCTTTCCCAGGGGTGAGTATATAATATCTACCAATTACTTCCCCACATGTGTTTTTCTGCATTACTAACTTAGTGGAACAAGATGTAACTGAATGAGATAAGTATACTGCACTTCCCTCAGTGGTCCCCACACATGTTCTCAAACACTACTAACTCAGTGAAACAACATGTTATTTGAATGATGCTTTCCCCACACTGTTCTTTCACAGAGTTCAGGATATAACACTTATGTAATACTCCCCCGCATGTGTTTTCAACATTACTAAATTAGTGAAACAAGATGCTAACTGAAAAATGCTTTCCGCACAGTGTTGTTTCACAGGATTGAGTATATAACACTTACCTAATACTTCCCCGTATGTGGTTTTACACATTATTAACTTTGTGAAACAAGATGCTAACTGAAAAATCATTTGGTCACAGTTTTGTTTCACAGAGTTGAGTATAATGCACTTCCCTCTCTGGTTTCCATACATGTTTTTAAACACTACTAACATTGTGAAGCATTATGGTAGTTGAATGATGCATTCCCCACTGTCTCCTTCCACAGAGTTGAGTGTGTAACACTTATTTTATACTTCTATGCATGTGATTTCAAACATTACTAACTTGGTGAAACAGGATTCTAACTGAATAATGCCTTCTGCACAGTGTTGTTTCACAGAGTGAGTATAATGTACTTCATTCAATGGTTTCCACACATGTTTTCAAACACATCTAGGTTAATGAATCAAGATCATAGTTGAATGATGCATTCCCAATTGTGTTCTTTCACAGAGTTGAGTATAAAACACTTACATTATGCTTCCCCGCATGTGTTTTTTAATACTTCCAACTAGAGAAACAAGATGCTAACTGAATGATGCCTTCCCAGCAGTGTTGTTTCATAGAGATGAGTATACTGAACTTCATTCAATGGTTTCTGCATGTTTTCAAACACTTCTAGCTTAGTGAAACACGATGTTAGTTGAATGATTTGTTCCCCACAGTGTTGTTTCACAATGTGGCTAGCAACTCCCTGGTTACTCTAGCCTGCTAAGTACTGAGGGCTCAGGGACAAGAGTGCGACCTGTCCTCTCACCGATCAGAATCTTAGAGCCCTGCATTGGCTCAGGAACTGCCTGCAAACTCACCTCCAATCCATGGACACTGGTTGTGTATGGGACAGGCCCATGGCCATGGTGTGTGAACTAAGACCGCATTAGAAAAGCAGCAAACGGTTCCTAATGACTCCCAGGCCCATCCAAGTTCTGCCTTCCAATGGATATGGGTCAAATCAAGGAAGGAGATGTCTATCTTCCCTACCATCCTCCCACACATGAGGCAGTTGTGAGCCTCACCTCTGGCTGAGCCTCCCCGCAAGTATTCTGCCTCAATGCCTTCACACATCGTAGGTTTGGCGATGGTCATGTCATTCTGAAACCAGATTGAAAGCGGCCCATCGCAATACCTGTCTCACCATCACAGGGACTCCAGCAGGCTCACAAACTGAAAGACGAGACAATTCCTCTAAGACAGTGGCTCCGAATCCATTCCATTCACAACCTTATTCAAAAGCAGACTAATGAATAGGTGCCCATATAGACACAGCTGGCCAGAGTTCTTCATCACACATGAGATGTAGGAAATGTTGAGATGGTTGTACCCAGCACGAGCTCCTATCCATTGGTTGTATCTGGAATAAGAAATGCCTGTAAGGTTAGGCCAAGGGAACCCTGTGAACCACTACACCGGGATCTCTGTCAGCAAGAAGTTTGTATTCTTTCCTGTGGAGCCAGAGATTGCTGGCTATGTCTCTCCCCCCCACGTTTTCTAAGATTTGATGGCGCTATCGGGGTTGAACTGTAGCTACTGGGTTCTTCTGGCTGTTGCTCAGGAGTCTGGAACAAGGACTGTTTTTCCCTGGTCCTCAAAATAGCTTTCCCTGTGTTGACGCCATACTGACCCATACCACCCATGTGCAAAAGGTCTGCTCCCCAGAATGAAGGCAATTCCATCATCCAGGTCAGTGAGGGAGGCTACCTTCCCCTTCCAGACCACAGCAGGCCAATCGCCAGGCACTAGGGACAAAAGGCCTTCTTTCCCTTGTTAAATCAGGGCCCGATACCTCTTAATGAGCACAGGAGCAGAGTGGGAGTTTGCGGCCTACCATGGGGTGCTAGCTGAGTGAGTGATGGATCCCTTGCTCCCAAGTGAGAAAAAAACGTGGTCAGAAATGCAGCAAGGTGAAGCAAATGGGCCCATGGAGGGCCAAAGTTTGATAGTTTCCACCAGGCATTGGGATCTACATGGAAAGGAGGTGTCTTCCTTCATTTGCCCTTAGCCCACAAGGAGTCCAAGTCTCTGCCCAAATGTCTGCCTTGGCCTACACACAGACATCCTCTGCTGGGCGCCTGCAAATTGCCTGGGCCTCGGAATAGCCACATACTTCTGAAACCCAATGAATTAATGAAGAAGGAGCCCTGCGACTCGATTCTCTCACCCCATCAAAGAAACTGGAAGAGTCTCCCAGTGGGAAGGCAGAGGATATGACCATGAGGCACTGACTCTGAACAGATTGTTGGAAGAACCTTGTGTCCACAAAGGAGCAAAGATGTGTAAGGTGAATAAGGAAAGCAGGAGTTCTTCCTAGGTTGGAAGGGGAATTCTGTGGAGAAGGAAGGGCTCAGCACCAGCTCCTGGCAACCCGGCTCTGGGAAGCAAAACCACCCGAAGGCTTAGGCAACAGTGCCATCTAGCGTCCGCATCTAGGAGTCCTGAAAGCAGCAAAGCCTGTCTCCTTCCTTCACAAGGACCCAGAGAGCCCTGGACTTTGTCTGCTTTACTTGCTTTTCCCATCATTGAATGCAGTGAGCAGTGACAGTGCAGTCACCTTCAAGTGCCCCCAGATCTTCCTCCAAAGTATGGAAAGGGACCCTGGGGCCCTCTTCCAGTAAAGGGTTCTTTCTGGGCTCCCGAGCACCTGGAGCCTTCTGCTCCAGTGTGAACTGTCTGCTTTTCAGATGGAAGGCCCCTCCATCAGGCAGAGCAGGGAGGCAAGCTTGGTCCCCTGCCCCCACCTCTTGCTCCAAACAGTCAAGCACCAAGCTCAGAGATAGGGCGACTTTTCTTCTTCGGGGTGGCAGATGCTCAAGGCTGTCACCAGGCACGGGACCGAGTGGGTGGCCAATGCCCATGGCTTGGTGCCCGCTGAGTGAGTGCCAGCTCCATGCTTTGTAAGGGTGAACAAAGACTGAGTCAGAATGACATTAAGGGAATGTGAATGGCTGCGGCCAAGACCTAACTGTGCCATGTTTCCATCCAGTGTGAATGTGATCAATGTGGATGGGCCACATTAAACTTCATTTCCCCAAGGCCCTGCATGAAGGCCAGCTCGAGCCTAAACCCTCTGGCCCGGCCTCCACACAAACAGATCTCAGCTGGACCCCTTTCCATGCCCTAAGACTCTCGATGTCCATGTAGTCCTGAAACGAATATGCTGACCCCTTTACTTCAACCTGTCCCACAGTCCCAAGGGCTGGTCCACATTGGATATTTGCAAGGCAGATCTATGGCTGTGCAAGCCCGAAATTGTAGGGACCCCAAGACAAATCTTGATGGATAAAAAGCAATGTCATGAGACTCGATAAGCCAAGGGCAAGAGTTCGTCTTTACGGATGGGAATTGGATAATGTTTAGAATAAACTGACTCGCACAATATAGGAGGAAGCTGCCTTGCTCAGAAATCAGAAGACTGTTTGTGGGATACGGCTACAGGAGTTGTCCAAAGGGAGCCACTTAGTGCCCTGTGAGCAAGAGACCCACACTCTCCCTTAAGAAGGAGAGGGATACGGTGGCTTTGTGCGTGCTTCTGCCCATCAGAGAAGAACATAGGGGCCCTAGTGCCCCTGAGCTATGAAGAATGTGCTTCCATGGGAAGACCAAGTGGTGAGAGCAAGGCCTGGTGTAGGGAACATTCAAAACCGCACATACTTTTGGTGCACCGGTCAGGTCATGGAGCATGCCGCACAGGCACAGTCTGCCTCTTCTTCCGCATAAGGGCATGTCCATCAGTTAGGGTCGGGGGTCCAAGTGTATACCCATTCTCATGATACAGTAGCCTGTTCTGACCTGACGACTCAAGGACAGACTGACTAGCTCTTTTCAGTGATATGACTCTGAGAGCCCTGCCTCGACTCAGGAATGTTGTGGAACCATCCTTGGAACTTGCATGCTACAGGACAGCCCCAGGGTCTTGGTGTGTGAAGTGAGGTCAAGTTAGAAACGCAAAAATGGGATCAGAATGACGACGTGGTGAGTCAAATTTCTGCATTCCAAAGGCCACTGGTCAAATCGAGGAACGGGATATCTATCTTCCCTCACCCTCTAATCACACATGAAGCACGATCTACCCCTACCTTCTGGCTGAGCCTACCCACAAGCATTTTGCCTGGGAACCTTCACACACCTTAGGTTTGGAGATGGTCACACAATTCTGAAACCAAATCGAGAGGGGCCCATTGCAATACCTATATCATTACCACAAGCACACCACCGGACTCCGGTGCTGAGAGAAGAGGATGTCCTTCAAAGACACTGTCTCTGAGAAATTCCATGCAGCATGGTTTTTCAAGAAAAAGGTAAATGGTGGACATTGAGACACAGATTGCACGAGTTTCTCCTCACACATGAGATGTGGAGAATTTTGAGAATAAGTACACAGCGCAGTCTCCTACCAACCTGGCTGTATCCGAATAAGCAATGCCTTGGGCATAAGCAAAAGGAGCCTTCTAAAGGAATGCGTCTGGGAGCCCTGCATTCTGATTTGAGGAGACAGAGTTTTCTGGCTTTGTCTGACACTCCCACATGTTCTAGCAGCGGACATCGGCCCCAGGTTTCAGTTCTAGGGTTTCGGTTTTGCTGGCTCTCACTCAGAGTGTGGAACAAGGAGATCATTCCCTGTTTCTGGAAAGGGCTTCCCCTGTGCTGACCCTCCCCCTGTCCATACGGCTCATGTGCACACTGTCTGCTTCTCAGAATGAAGGCCACGTGGTCACCCAGGACAGTGTGGCAAGCTGGCTCCCCTTCCCATTCATTCCATCGCAGGCCAACCACCAGACTTCCAGGGAATACAGGCCATCTTTCCTTTGTTAGTTCAGAGCCTGAGAGTGCTCACTGAGCACAGGAGCAGTGTGAGAGTTTGTGGCCTACCTGGGGGGAGTTACCTGAGGTTCTGAGAGCTCCATAGCTCCTGAGGGAGAAAAGAAAAAAAAATTGGCAGTGCAGTAAGGTGAAGGAAATGGGCACAAGGAACACCAAAGCTCTACACATCCAGTAGGAATTGGGATGGATCCACTTGGAAAAAAGGTGTCTTACTTCCTTTGCCCTTGGCCCAGAAGAAGGCCAGCTCTGTGCCCAAATCTCTCGCCCAAGCTACACACAAACCTTCTCTGCTGGGATCCTTCCATGGGCTGGGACTCTGAATGATCACATACTTCTGGAGCCCAGTGAAGTCCTAAAGATGGAGCCCTGTGGCCAAAATCTCTCCCACAGTCTCCAGGACTGAGTCGGATTCCCAGGTGGAAGGCAGAGGAGATGACCGTGAGACACTGACTCTGAGCGGATTGTGGGAAGAACCTTGTGTCTACAAGAGAGCAGAGATGTGTCAAGGTGGATAAGGAGGCTCAGAGCTCTTCAGAGATTGAAAGGGGAATTCTGTGGAGAAGGAAGGGCCCAGCACCAGCTGCTGGCATCCTGGCTCTGGGAAGAAGAAACACCAGAAGCCTTAGGCAACAGCGCCATCTAGCGTCCACACTTGGGAGTCCTGAGAGCCGCAAGCCTGTCTCCTACATTCACAAGGACCTAGAGAGCCCTGGACTTCATTGAATGGAGTGAGCAGTGACAGTGCTGTCGCCTACAGGGGCCCCCAGGTCTTCCTCCAAAGTGGGAAGAGGGGCCCCGGGGCCCTCTTTCTGTAAAGGGCTCTTTCCGTGCTACCAGCTTCCAGAGCCTCCTGCTCAGGTGTGAACTGTCTGCTTTTCAGATGGAAGGCCCCTCCATCAGGCAGAGCAGTGAGGCAAGCTGGCTCCCCTCCCCCACCCCTGATTGCTACAGTCAAGCACCAAGCTCAAGGGATTGGAGGGCTATTCTCCTTTGGGTAGGCGATGCTCATGGCTGTCACTAAGCAGGGGGCCGAGTGGGTAGCCGACACCCACACCTTGGTCCCCACTGAGTGAATGCCAGCTCCACGGCTCCTAAGGGTGAACAAAGCCTGAGGCAGAATGACAGTAAGTGAACGGGAATGGCTCCAGCCTGAACCAAAGTGCGTTCAATATTTGCATCCGATGGGAATGGGATCAATGTGGAAGAGACATGTTCAACTTCATTTTCCCTAGGCATGGAGGTCCCCCATATTCCATCTGCCCCAGCCTCCACACAAACAATTCTCTACTGGACCCCTTCAAAAAGCCCAGGGCTCTGGATGTCCATGGAGCCCTGAAACCAAAATGCCAGGGCCCCTTTGGCTCAACCTGTCCCACAAGTCCCAAGGGCTGGTCCATCTTGGACCTTTGCAAGCCGGTGCTATGACTCTGAGTAACTGAATTGGTGGGGGTCACAAGAGGAACCGTGGTGGAGAAAAAAGCCATGCCATGAAACTTGATACACCGAGGGCCAGAGGACTTCATGAAGGATGAGATTTGGGTAATGTTTAGAAGAGTCTGACCAGCACCATATACTAGCACGGTTGCTTGCTCCGGCATCACAAGCACCCTTGGTTGGCTTGGCTAAAGGAGGACCTCAAAGGTTGCCCCTTGGAGCCCTGTGAGCAAGAGACCCACATTACCCCTTAAGAAACATAGGGAAGCTTTGGCTTCTGTTGTTCCTGTGCACATCGTGTCAGTAGACAGGGGCAGCAGTTATACTGAATCACAAAGAATATGCTTCTCTGTGATGACCAATAAGTTGGAACGAAGCTATGGGGCACCATTTACTCAAAAGGCTTTTAGTGTGCTGATCAGTTCACGAAACGTGCTGCACGTTCCCAGTATGTCTTTTCTTCCACATAAGAGTATCTCGGTCAATCAGGGTCCGGGATTCATGTGGCTACCCATTGCCACAATACTGTGGCCAGCTATGCACTGAGGGCTCAGGGACAGGCAGGCTGGCTGTTCTCTCAGGTACCTGGCTCTGAGAGCTCTGCATCGACTCAAGAAAGGCCTGGAAGCTCAAGTCCAAACCTGGGGCCTTGGTTGGTATGGGACAGCCCCTTGGTCTTGGTGTGTGAAGTGAGAACAAGTTAGAAAGGCAGCAATGGGATCAGAGTCACTTCGAGGTGAGTCATGCTCCAGCATTTCAAATGGGCATTCGTCAAATCTAGGAAAGAGATATCTGCCTTCCCTTTCTCTTGTCCCACCTGGGAGGCAGAAACTGACCCCTGACCCTTAACCCCTAACCCCTAACCCTAAGGTGGCTCAACCTACCCACACATATTCACCCTGGGCACCTTCAGATAAATACCCTAGGGTTTTGGCTGGCCACACATTTCTGATAGCAAATTGCGAGGTGCCCACGCAAAACCTATATCACCATAACATGGACACTGGGGGACTCCAACTTGAAGGATGGCAGTATATACCTCCGACACTGGGTTTAAACAGAACCCTCATTTTTCTTCAACAAAAGAGCCAAGGTGTGTAAATGGAGACAAGGAGTGCCAGTGTTCTTCATCAGAACGGACCTATGGAGAGAGTTGAGATTGAAATAACCATCACAGTCTCCTACAAACCTGGTTGTATCAAGGCTAAGAAATGCCTGCGGGCTTAGGCAGAGGGAGCCTTCTGAAGGACTACACACAGGAGCCTTCTCCTCAAGAAGCCTGCAGTCTTTCTTCAGGAGCCAGAAACTTCTGGCTTGATCTGTCCCTTCCAGTATTTCTGTCAGTTGTTGGAGACAGCGGGGTTTGAGCTGTAACTTATTGAGTTCTGCTGGCTTTTTCTCAGGAGTCTGGAAAAAGGACTTCATTCCCTATTCTTGGAAAGGACGTTTCCCGTGGCTGACCCACTGCTGGTATATACTGCCCATGTGCCAACTGTCGGCTTCTCAGAATGAAGGCAACTCAACCAAGCAGGCGAGTGAATCAAGGTCGCACCCCTTCACCTTCCATAGCAGGCCAAGCACCAGCCACTCAGAGGCCATGGTTCCTTTGGGATAGCAGAGCCTGAAACCTCTCACTGAGCACAGGACCTGAGTGGAAGTTTGTGGCCTACCCCAGGGTGCCAGCCAGCTGAGCGAGTGACAGTTCTGTGGCCCCTATGTGTGACCAATAATTTATTTCAAATCACAGCCATGGGAAGAAAATGACTAGGAGGTGGACCAAAGCTCGACATTCCAATCTTCATATATGTGCTGCCAAAGTGAGCATGAAAGCTCGATATTCCAAATGGGAATTGGATCAATCCGGAATGGAGATGTCTCTCTTGATTTCTTCTCAGCCCATAAAGGAGGCCCACTCTCTCCTGCAACCTCTGGCCCAGCATCCATACTGGGCATTCTCCACTGGGCATCTTCCAATGCCTCTTGGAAGGCCTCTTGATGTCCATACACTTCTGAAACCAGACGACGGGGTGGTCCTGTTACAAAGGACCCATTGCACACTCACAAGGACTTCACCACACTCTCCACTTGAAAGCAGAGGATGTTCGTCTGAGAGACCCACTTGGAATGAACCTCAGGGAGAGACTCCTTTGAAGATAGAGCAAAGGGGTTCACAATGATAGTCGGCGAGCCTGAGATCTTCATTAGAGATGGGAAAGGGAGCCTGCTGTGAATGAAGGGACTAGCACAATCTTTCAGCCAGTCAGCTGTCTCAGGAATTAGAAACAGCCATTGGCTTTGCTAAAGGGACCTCTCTCCAGGCCACAGCCAAAGCACTGTCATCATGAGGCCTCCATTATTCCTTCCAATAGAAAGCAAAAGCCCTGGCTTTGGATGTCCTTCCTGCCATCCCATGGGCACCTAGGGGCAGCAGAGTTGTAGCAGCGAACATGAGGAATTGCACTTTCTGCATAGTAGGCATGGTTTATCGTACACTCCAAAAGATGATTCCCCACAGTGTTGTTTCCCATAGTTGAATATATGGCACTTTCTGCACAAGCCCTTGTTGCTTTTCAAACAACTCGATGTTAGTAAAAACCAGATAATCGTTGAAAGATTGTTTCCCAACAGTGTTGTTTCATAGAGTTCCATCAATGGCACTTTCCTTGTATGACCCGCATAGGATTTCAAACTGTTCCAACTTTGTGAACCGAGAGGTCAGTTGAAAGATGGTTTCACTATTATTTTATCTCAGAGTATGGGGCAGGTGGTACTTTCTGAATAGGCCCCCGAGGGTTTTAACTATTAACATTTCTTTCAGTTAGTGAAACCAGATATTACTTTCAACAATGTTCCACCACACTGTTGTTTGAAATGATGCAGTACATGACAGTTTCAGATGTGCAGGTCATGGTTTGTCAAACACTTCGAAGTTAGTGAAACATGATGTTAGATGAAGGAAGCTTTATGCACACTGTTGTTTCTTAGAGTTCAGTAAATAGCACTTTCTCTGGATGACCCGCATAGAATTTCAAACTGCTCTAACTGTGTGAGTCGAGAGGTTAGTTTAAAGATGGTAGAGCACTGGGTGGTATATGGAAACCAACCTGACAATAAACTATAAAGTTAAAAAAAAAAAAGATGGTTTCCCTACTCTTTTATCTCAGAGTGTAGAGTGTATGGTACTTTCTGCCTAGGCTTTATAGAGTTTTAACTTTTCACACTTCTTTCAGGTAGTGAAACCAGATACTCCTTGATAAAAGGTTCCACCACACTTTTGTTTTAATTGGTGGAGGACATAACTCCCTCGTTGTGGTAGGTCAGTGCATTTCAAACACTTTTAACATGGTAAAAGAAGATATTAGTTGAAGATAGTGGGTTCAGTGTTGTTCAATAGAGTTCAGTAAATGGCACTGTGACAAGCATAGAATTTCAAAATGTTCTAACTCTGTGAATTGATATTTTAGTTAAAAGACGTTCTCAGTGTTCTTTTATCTCAGAGTGGTGAGATTAAGAGTAAAAACCTGAGGGGCTCAGGCAGAAAGTACCATATGCTCTCACCACCCTCAGTTAAAACAATGGTGAAAATGTCTTTCCACTAACATCTCTATTCACAGAGTTAGAAAATTTGCAGTTCTATGCGGGTCATAGTGCAACTTACTGAACTCTATGAGAAAACACTGAGAGGAAACTGTCTTGCAATTAACATCTTGTTTACCAAGTTAGAAGAGGTTGGAATGTCCTGACCCGCATACAATGATAGTGTCATGTACACCACCAGTTTAAAAAAAAGTGTGGTGCAATATTGTATCAAGGAATGCACTCTACCAGTTAAAAAAAAGTGTGGAATATTATATCAAAAAAAGACTAGCTGAAAGAAGTGTTAAAAGTAAAAACCCGGCGGCTGTTATGCAAAAAATACCATAGGCTCACAAATCTGAGATAAAAGAACGGTGAGAATATCTTTCAACGAATATCTCCATTCACACTGTTAGAACAATTTGCAATTCTATGAAGGTCATAGTGCCGTTTACTGAACTCTATGAAAGAACACTAAGCAGACACTGTCTTGCAACTAACATCTTGTTTTACCAAGATAGAAGTGATTGGAATGCCCTTACCCGCATACAGCAAAAATGTTGTATACTCCACCAATTAAAACAAAATGTGGTGGAACCTTGTATCAAGGAATATCTGGATTCATTATCTGAAAGAAGTGTTAAAAGCTAAAACCCTGTGGAGATTATGCCAAAAGTACCATACGCTCACCACTGAGTAAGAGGACAGTGAAAACATCTTGCGACGGCCATCTCAATCACAGAGTGAAAAGAGTTTGAAATAGTATGCAGGCCATAGTGCCATTTCCTGAACTCTATGAAACAACACTGAGTGGTAAGTGTCTTGCAACGAACTTTTAGCTTTCCCAATTAGAGGTGCTTCAAATGCCCTACCCGCATACAACAAAAATGATATATACTCCAGCAATGGAAACAAAAGCATGGGGGAACGTTGTACCCAGGAATATCTAGATTAATAAGCTAACGGAAGTGTTAAATTTTAAAATCCTGTGGAGCTGATGCCAAAAGAACCATACCTTCACCACTCTGAGTAATAGGACAGTTAAAACATCTTGCAAATATCATCCAGATTCATAGATTTATAAGAGGTTGAAATTGTATGCTCCTCATAGTGCCATTTGCTGAACACTGAAACAACACTGAGTGGGAATGGTCTTGCAACTAACTTTTAGTGTTCCCAAGTTAGAAGTGCTTCAAATGCCCTGACCTGCACTCAACGAGAATGTTATATAGTGAACCAAAGAAAACAAAAGTGTGGTGGAAGCTGGTATCAAGGAATATCTGGATTCTCCCACTGAAAGAAGTGTCAAAAGCTAAAACCTGTGGAGCTTATACAGAAAGTACCATATGCTAACAAGTCTCAGTGAAGAACAGTGAAAACAGAACCTGACTTTCACGGAACATCTTGTTTCTTTCACATAAGAGTATTTGAAAGCCCATGACCCGCTTACTACGAATGTGTAATATACTCACCATTTCAAAAACAGTGTGGGAGAAACTCACATCACATAATATCAGGATTCAATCACTGAAAGAAGTGTTAAATTTAAAACCTTGGGCCATCTTGCAGAAATCACCATATGCTCACCACGCTGAGATAAAACAAGAGTGAACACCGCTTTCAAATAACGTGAATTCACAGAGATAGAACAGTTTGCAAATCTATGCGGCTTATACAATGAACGTGCCAATTACTGAAGAGTGAAAATATCTATCACCTAACATCCCAACTCACAGAGTTATAAATGTGATACTGTATGCAGGTACTAGTGCCATTTACTGAACTCTTTGAACCAACACTGAGGAGGAACCGTCTTGCAACCCACATTTTGTACCAAGTTAGAAGTGCTTAAAATACCCAGATTCGCATACAATTAAAATGTTATCTCTCCATCATTGAAAACAAAAGCGTGGTGGAAACTGGTATCCAAGAATGTCTGGAATCACCAACTGAAAGAAGTGTTCAAAGATAAAACCCTGTGGAGCTTATGAGGAATGTACCATTCAAGTACCACACTGAGGAAAACCACAGTAAAAACATCTTGCAAATCACATCTCAATTCACAGAGGTAAAACAGGGTGAAAGATTCTGCTCTTCATAAAGGGATCCAGCCCACTTTTCTTTCAATTGACGGAGTACATAACACGGGCATTGTATGCATGTCAGGACATTTGAAACTGCTCTAACTGCAAAAAACAAGAAATTAGTTGCAAGACGGATTGTGCTCAGTGTTCCTTCTTAGAGTTCAGGAAACGGCACTGTGAACCACATTGAATTACAAACTGTTCTAACTCTGTAAAACAAAACATTATCTGATAGGTCTTTTAACTGTT
>CM053566.1:18543064-18573706 GCA_028646485.1 Cryptoprocta ferox | reverse complement strand
TTTCAGCAAATGACACTTTACCCTGTGTGAGCCGCATAATATTGCCAGTTTTCCTAACTCTGTGATTTGAAATGTTCGTTGCAAGATGTCTTCACTGTCCTTGTACACAAAGTGGCGAGCGTAGGGTTCTAACGGCCAAGCTCAACAGAGTTTTTGCTTCTGAAACCTCTTTCACTTCTTGAAGACAGATATTCCTAGATACAGGATTACAGCACGCTTTTGGTATCTTTGGTGGAATACAGAACATTTTCGTCGTTTGCGAGTCCTGGCATTTTAAGTCCTTCTACCTTGGTGAAACAAAATGCTACTTGCAAGACGGTTCCCCCTTAGTGTTGTTTCCTAGAGTTCAGTAAGGGGCACTATGAAGAGCATTCAGTTTCACGCAGTTTTAATTGACATGTGAATTGCAAGATGGTTTCCCTTTGCTTTTACTCAGAGTGGTGAACATATGGTACTTTCTTTATATTCTCCACAGGTTTTAGCTTTCAACCCTTACTTCAGCGGGAGAATCCAGATATTCCTGGATACAAGGTTCCACAGGCTTTTGTTTTCATTGTTGGAGTATAGAACGTTTTCATTGTATGCGGGTAAGGGTATTTGAAGCACTTCTCACTTGGTCAAAAAAGTGTTAGTTGCAAGACTGTTCCTACTCAGTGTTGTTTCAGAGAGCTAGTAAACAGCCCTGTGACCTGCATCCAATATCAAACATTTCTCACTCTGTGAATTGGGTTTTTAGCTGAGAGAGATTTTCCTCTTCTGTAAATGGCACGTTCCCTCTATGAATTGCATAAAATTGCAACCTGCTCTCCGTGAAATGACATGTTAGTTGAAAGAGGTTTTCACTGTTATTTTATCTCAGCCTAGTGAGCCTATGGTACTTTCTGCATGACAGCCACAGGGTTTTAACTTTTATCACTTTTTTCAATGAGTGAAATCTGTTATTTTGTTATATGAGATTCTGCCACACTCTTGTTTGAAATGGTGAGGATATGATACATTCTTAGTAAGCGGGTCTTGGGCTTTCAAATACTTCTAAGCTAAGGAATATGTTCTGTTCAAATTGGGTTCTGTTTTCACTGCTCTTCACTCAGAGTTGTGAGCATATGGTACTTTCTGTATAAGCTCCACAGAGTTTTAGCTTTTTACACTTCTTTCAGCAGGAGAATCCAGATATTCCTTGATACCAGCTTCCACCACACTTTTGTTTCCTTTGGTGCACTATATAACATTTTCATTGTGTTCAGGTCAGGGCATTTGAAGCACTTCTAACTTGGGGACACTAAAAGTTAGTTGCAGGACCATTCCCGCTCAGTGTTTTTTCAGAGTGTTCAGCAAATGCACTATGAGGAGCATACAATTTCAACCTCTTATAACTCTATGAATCTGGATGATATTTGCAAGATGTTTTAACTGTCCTATTACTCAGAGTGGTGAGGGTATGGTTCTTTCGGCATCAGCTCTACGAGGGATTTTAAAGTTTAACACTTCCTTCACTAATGAATCTAGATATTCCTGGGTACAATGTTCCCCCATGCTTTTGTTTCCATTGCTGGAGTATATACCATTTTCGTTGTATGCGGATCAGGGCATTTGAAGCACTTCTAACTTGGGAAAGCTAAAAGTTCGTTGCAAGACACTTACCACTCAGTGTTGTTTCATAGAGTTCAGGAAATGGCAGTATGACCTGCATACAATTTCAAACTGTTTTAACTCTGTGATTGAGATGGCCGTTGCAAGATGTTTTCACTGTCCTCTTACTCAGAGTGGTGAGCATATGGTACTTTCGGCATAATCTCCACAGGGTTTTAGCTTTAACACTTCTTTCAGATAATGAATCCAGATATTCCTTGATACAAGGTTCCACCACATTTTGTTTTAATTGGTGGAGTATACAACATTTTTGCTGTATGCGGGTAAGGGCATTCCAATCACTTCTATCTTGGTAAAACAAGATGTTAGTTGCAAGACAGTGTCTGCTCAGTGTTCTTTCATAGAGTTCAGAAAATGGCACTATGACCTGCATAGAATTGCAAATTGTTCTAACAGTGTGAATGGAGATATTTGTTGAAAGATGTTCTCACAGTTCTTTTATCTCAGATTGGTGAGCCTATGGTATTTTTTGCATAACAGCTGTTGGGGTTTTACTTTTAACACTTCTTTCAGCTAGTTTTTTTTTTTGATATAAAATTCCACACTTTTTTTTAAACTGGTAGAGTGCATTCCTTGATACAATATTTCACCACACTTTTTTTTTTAAACTGTTGGTGTACATGACACTGTCATTTTATGCGGGTCAGGACATTCCAACCGCTTCTAACTTGGTAAACAAGATGTTAGTTGCAAGACGGTTTCCTCTCAGTGTTTTCTCATAGAGTTCAGTAAGTTGCACTATGACCTGCATAGAACTGCAAATTTTCTAACTCTGTGAATAGAGATGTTAGTTGAAAGACGTTTTCACCATTGTTTTAACTGAGAGTGGTGAGAGCCTATGGTACTTTCTGCATGAGCCCCGCAGGCTTTTACTCTTAATCTCACCACTCTGAGATAAAAGAACACTGAGAACGTCTTTTAACTAAAATCTCGATTCACAGAGTTAGAACAGTTTGAAATTCTGTGCTAGTCACAGTGCCATTTACTGAACTCTATCAAACAACACTGAACCTACTGTCTTCAACTAATATTTTCTTTTACCATGTTAAAAGTGTTTGAAATGCCCTCACCTGCTACAACGAGGGAATTATGTACTCCACCCATTAAAACAAAAGTGTGGTGAAACCTTGTATCAAGGAATATCTGGTTTCACTAGCTGAAAGAAGCATGAAAAGTTAAAACCCTACAAAGCCTAGGCAGAAAGTACCATACACTCCACACTCTGAGATAAAAGAGTAGGGAAACCATCTTTAAACTAACCTCTCGACTCACAGAGTAAGAGCGGTTTGAAATTCTATGCGGGTCATCCAGGGAAAGTGCCATTTACTGAACTCTAAGAAACAACAGTGTGCATAAAGCTTCCTTCATCTAACATCATGTTTCACTAACTTCTTAGAAGTATTTGACAAACCATGACCCGCACGTTGGAAACTGTCATGTACTGCACCATTTCAAACAACAGTGTGGTGGAACATTGTTGAAAGTAATATCTGGTTTCACTAACTGAAAGAAGTGTTAATAGTTAAAACTCTCGGGGGCCTCTGCTGAAAGTACCACCTGCTCCATACCATACTCTGAGATAAAATCATAGTGAAACCATCTTTCAACTGACCTCTCGGTTCACAAAGTTAGAACAGTTTGAAATCCTCTGCGGGTCATACAAGGAAAGTGCCATTGATGGAACTCTATGAAACAACACTGTTGGGAAACAATCTTTCAATGATTATCTGGTTTTTACTAACATCGAGTTGTTTGAAAATCAACAAGGGGCCTGTGCAGAAAGTGCCATATATTCAACTATAGGAAACAACACTGTGGGGAACCGTCTTTTGGAGTGTAAGAGAAACCATGCAAATGATGCAGAAAGTGCAATTCCTCATGTTTGCTGCTACATCTCTGCTGCCCCTAGCTGCCCATGGGATGGCAGGAAGGACATCCAAAGCCAGGGATTTCTCTTTCTATTTGAAGGAATAATGGAGGCCTCATGATGACAATGCTTCGGCTGTGGCTTGGAGAGATGTCCCTTTAGCAAAGCCCATGGCTGTTTCTAATTCCTGAGACAGCCGACTGGCTGAAAGATTGTGCTAGTCACTTCATTCACAGCAGGCTCCCTTTCCCATCTCTAATGAAGAACTCAGGCTCACCGACTATCCTTGTGAACCTCTTTGCTCTATCTTCAAAGGAGTCTCTCCCTGCAGTTCATTCCAAGTGAGTCTCTCAGAGGAACATCCTCTGCTTTCCAGTTGAGAGTGTGGTGAAGTCCTTTTGAGTGTGCAATGGGTTTTGTAACAGGACCACCCCGTCATCTGGTTTCAGAAGTATATGGACATCAAGAGGCCTGGGTCATTGGAAGATGCCCAGTGGGAAATGCCCAATATGGATGGATGCTGGGCCAGAAGTTGCAGGAGATAGCGGGCCTCCTTTATGGGCTGCAAGAAATCAAGCGAGACATCTCCATTCCGGGTTGATCCAATTCCCATTTGGAACATCGAGCTTTTGTGCTTGCTTTGGCAGCACATATACAAAGATAACAATGTCGAGCTTTGGTCCACCTCCTAGTCATTTTCTTCCCATGGCTGTGTTTTGAAATACGTTCGTGTTCACACATAGGGGCCACAGAACTGTCACTGACTCAGCTGGCACCCTGGGGTAGGCCACAAACCCCACTCGGGTCCCGTGCTCAGTGAAAGCTTTCAGGCTCTGCTATACCAAAGGAACAATGGCCTCTGAGTGGCTGGTGCTTGGCCTGCTATGGAAGATGAAGGGGTGCAACCTTGATTCACTCACCTGCTTGATTGAGTTGCCTTCATTCTGAGAAGCAGACAGTTGGCACATGGGCAGTATGTACCAGGAGTGGGTCAGCATGGGAAACATCCCTTCCAAGAATAGGGAATGAAGTCCTTGTTCCAGACTCCTGAGAAAAAGTCAGCAGAACCCAATAAGTTACAGCTCAAACCCTGCTGTCTCCGACAACTGACAGAAATACTGGAAGGGACAGACCAAGCCAGAAGTCTCTGGCTCCTGAAGAAAGACTGCAGGCTTCTTGAGGAGAAGACTCTTGTGTGTAGTCCTTCAGAGGGCTCCCTCTGCCTAAGCCCGCAGGCATTTCTTATCCCTGATACATCCAGCTTCGTAGGAGACTGTGATGGTTATTTCAATCTCAACACTCTCCACAGGTCCGTTCTGATGAAGAACACTGGCACTCCTTGTCTCCATTTACACACCTTGGCTCTTTTGTTGAAGAAAAATGAGGGTTCTGTTTAAACCCAGTGTCGGAGGTATATACTGTCATCCTTCAAGTTGGAGTCCCCCAGTGTCCATGTTATGGTGATATAGGTTTTGCTTGGGCCCCTCTCAATTTGCTATCAGAAATGTGTGGCCAACCAAAACCCTAGGGTATTTATTTGAAGGTGCCCAGGGAGAATGCGTGTGGGTAGGCTGAGCCACCTGAGGGTTAGGGGTTAGGGGTAGGGGTTAAGCGTCAGGGGCCAGTTTCTCCCTCCCATGTGGGACAAGAGAAAGGGAAGGCAGATATCTCTTTCCTAGATTTGACGAATGCACATTTGATATGCAGGGCCATGACTCACCTCGTAGTGACTCTGATCCCATTGCTGCCTTTCTAACTTGTACTCAGTTCACACACCAAGACCAAGGGGCTGTCCCATTCCAACCAAGGCCCCAGGTTTGGACTTGAGCTTCCAGGCCTTTCTTGAGTCGATGCAGAGCTCTCAGAGCTGGATACCTGAGAGGACAGCTAGCATGCCTGTCCCTGAGCCCTCGGTGCATAGCGGGCCACAGTATCGTGGCAACGGGTAGCCACATGAATCCTGGACCCTAACTGACTGAGATACCCTTATGTGGAAGAAAAGACACACTGGGAACATGCAGCACGCTTCGTGAACTGATCAACACACTAAAAGCCTTTTGAATAAATGGTGCCCCACTGCCTCATTCCAACCTATTGATCATCACAGGGAAGCATATTCTTTGTGACTCAGTATAACTGCTGCCCCTGTCTACTGACACGATGTGCAGAGGAACAACAAAAGCCAAAGCTTCCCTGTATTTCTTAAGGGATAATGTGGGTCTCCTGCTCACAGGGCTCCAAGGGGCATCCTTTGAGGTACTCTTTTAGCCAAGCCGACCAAGGGTGCTTGTGATGCCCGAGCAAGCCAACGTGCTAATATATGGTGCTGGTCAGACTCTTCTAACCATTACCCAAATCTCATCCTTCATGAAGACCTCTGGCCCTCGGTGTATCAAGTTTCATGACATGGCTTTTTTCTCCACCATGGTTCTCTTGTGATCCCCACCAATTCAGTTACTCAGAGTCATAGCACCAGCTTGCAAAGGTCCAAAGTGGACCAGCCCTTGGGACTTGTGGGACAGGTTGAGCCAAAGGGGCACTGGCATTTTGGTTTCAGGACTCGATGGACATCCAGAGCCCTGGGCCTTTCGAAGGGGTCCAGCCGAGAACTATTTTTGTGTGGAGGCTGGGCCAGATGGATTATGGGGACCTGGCCTCCATGCCTAGGGAAAATGAAGTTGAGCATGTCCCTTCCACATTGATCCCATTCCCATTGGATGCAAATATTGAATGCACTTTGGTCCAGGCTGGAGCCATTCCCATTCGCTTACTGTCATTCTGCCTCAGGCTTTCTTCACCCTTAGGAGCCGTGGAGCTGGCACTCACTCAGTGGGGACCAAGGTGTGGGCGTCGGCCACCCACTCGGCCCCCTGCTCAGTGACAGCCATGAGCATCGCCTACCCAAAGGAGAATAGCCCTCCAATCCCTTGAGCTTGGTGCTTGACTGTTTGTAGCAATCAGGGGTGGGGGAGGGGAGCCAGCTTGCCTCACTGCTCTGCCTGATTGGAGGGGCCTTCCTTCTGAAAAGCAGACAGTTCACACTGGAGCAAGAGGCTCTGGAAGCTGATCAGCGTGGAAAGAGCCCTTTACAGAAAGAGGACCCCAGGGCCCCACTTCACACTTTGGAGGACGACCTGGGGGCACCTGAAGGTGACAGCACTGTCACTGCTCACTCCATTCAATGAAGCCCAGGGCTCTCTAGGTCCTTGTGAAGGTAGGAGATAGGCTTGCGGCTTTCAGAACTCCCAAGTGCGGACACTAGATGGCACTGTTGCCTAAGGCTTCTGGTGTTTCTTCTTCCCAGAGCCAGGTTGCCAGGAGCTGGTGCTGGGCCCTCCCTTCTTCACAGAATTCCCCTTTGAATCTCTGAAGAGCTCTGAGCCTCCTTATCCACCTTGACACATCTCTGCTCTCTTGTAGACACAAGGTTCTTCCCACAATCCGTTCAGAGTCAGTGTCTCACGGTCATCTCCTCTGCCTTCCACCTGGGAATCCGACTCAGTCCTGGAGACTGTGGGAGAGATTTTGGCCACAGGGCTCCATCTTTAGGACTTCACTGGGCTCCAGAAATATGTGGTCATTCAGAGACCCAGCCTAATGGAAGGGTTCCAGCAGAGAAGGTTTGTGGGTAGCTTGGGTGAAAGATTTGGGCACAGAGTTGGCCTTCTTCTGGGCCAACGGCAAACGGAGTAAGACACCTTCATTCCAAGTGGATCCATCCCAATTCCCACTGGATGTGTCGAGCTTTGGCCCTCCTTGTGTCCATTTCCTTCACCTTGCTGCACTGCTGACAATTTTTTTTTCTTTTCTCCCTCGGGAGCTATGGAGCTATCAGAACCTCGGGTAACTCCCCCAGCTAGGCCACAAACTCCCACTCTGCTCCTGTGCTCAGTGAGCGCTCTCAGGCTCTGAACTAACAAAGGAAATATGACCTGTATTCCCTGGAAGACTGGTGATTGCCCTGTGGTGGTATAGAAGGGGAAGGGGAGCCAGCTTGCCACACTGTCCTGGGTGACCATGTGGCCTTCATTCTGAGAAGCAGACAGTATGCATGTGAGCTGTATGGACAGGGAGAGGGTCAGCACAGGGGAAGCCCCTTCCAGGAACAGGGAATGATTTCCTTGTTCCACACTCTGAGTGAGAGCCAGCAGAACTGAATCCCTAGAGCTCAAACCTAGGGCTGACCTCAGCTGCTAGAACACGTGGGAGTGTCAGACAAAGCCAGAAAACTCTGTCTCCTCAAATCAGAATGCAGGGCTCCCAGGCGCATTCCTTCAGAGGGCTCCCTTTGCCTATGCCCAAGGCATTGCTTATTCGGATACAGTCAGGTTGGTAGGAGACTGTGCTGTGTACTTATGCTCAAAATTCTCCACATCTCATGTGTGAGGAGGAACTCTTGCAATCTGTGTGTCAATGTCCACCATTTACCTTTTTCTTGAAAAACCGCGCTGCTTGGAATTTATCAGAGCCAGAGTCTTTGAATGACATCCTCTTCTCTCAGCACCGGAGTCCGGTGGTGTGCTTGAGGTGATGATATAGGTATTGCAATGGGCCCCTCTCGATTTGGTTTCAGAATTATGTGACCATCTCCAAACCTAAGGTGTGTGAAGGTTCCCAGGCAAAATGCTTGTGGGTAGGCTCAGCCAGAAGGTAGGGGTAGATCGTGCTTCGTGTGTGCTTAGAGGGTGAGGGAAGATAGATATTCCGTTCCTCGATTTGACCAGTGGCTTTTGGAATGCAGAAACTTGACTCACCACATCGTCATTCTGATCCCATTTCTGCTTTTCTAATTTGACCTCATTTCACACACCAAGACCCTGGGGCTGTCCTGTAGCGTGCAAGTTCCAAGAATGGACATGTAGGTTCCAGAACATTCCTGAGTTGAGGCAGGGCTCTCAGAGTCTGATATCACTGAAAGGAGCTAGACATTGTATCCTTGAGCCCTCAGTTCAGAGCAGGCTATTGTATCATGAGAATGGGTATCCACTTGGACCCCCAACCCTAACTGATGGACATGCCTTCATGCAGAAGAGACAGACCGTGCCTGTGCGGCATGCTCCATGACCTGACCAGTGCACCAAAGGTATGTGCGCTTTTGAATCTTTCCTGCACCAGGCCTTGTTCCCACCACTTGATCTTCCCATGGAAGCACATTCTTCATAGCTCAGGGGCACTAGGGCCCCTAGGTTCTGCTCTGGTGGGCAGAAGCACGTAAAAAGCCACCGTATCCCTCTCCTTCTTAAGGGAGAGTGTGGGTCTCTTGCTCACAGGGCACCAAGTGGCTCCCTTTGGACAACTCCTATAGCCATATCCCAAAAACGGTCTTCTGATTTCTGAGCAAGCCAGCTTCCTCCTATATTGTGCAAGTCAGTTTATTCTAAACATTATCTAATTCCCATCTGTAAAGACGAACTCTTGCCCTGGGCTTGAGTCTCATGACATTGCTTTTTATCCATCAAGATTTGTCTTGGGGTCCATACAGTTTTGGGCTTGCGCAGTCATATCCAATGTGCACCATATCCAATGTGCAAATATCCAATGTGGATATTGCAAATATCCAATGTGGACCAGCCCTTGACTGTGGGTCAGGTTGAGGTAAAGGGGCCAGCATATTCATTTCAGGACTCCATGGACATCCAGAGATTTAAAGCATGGAAAGGGGTCCAGCCGAGATCTGTTTGTATGGAAGCCAGGCCAGAGGGATTAGGCGTGAGCCGGCCTTCATGCAGGGCCTAGGGGAAATGAAGTTTAACGTGGCCCAGCCACAGTGATCACATTCCCGCTGGACGGAAACACGGCACACTTAGGTCTTGGCTGCAGCCATTCACATTCCCTTAATATCTTTCTGACTCAGTCTTTGTTCACCCTTATGAAGCATGGAGCTGGCACTCACTCAGTGGGCACCAAGCCGTGGGTGTCGGCCACCCACTCGGTCCCGTGCCTGGTGACAGCCCTGAGCATCGGCTACCCCGAAGGAGAAAAGTCGCCCTATCTTTGAGCTTGGCGCTTGACTGTTTGGAGCAAGAGGTGGGGGCAAGGGAGCCTACTTGCCTCCCTGCTCTGCCTGATGGAGGGGCCTTCCTTCTGAAAAGCAGACAGTTCACACTGGAGCAAGAGGCCCCAGATGCTCGGGAGCCCAGAAAGAGCCCTTACCAGGAAGAGGGCCCCAGGGCCCCTTTCTACACTTTGGAGGAAGTCCTGGGGGCACCTGAAGGCGACAGCACTGTCACTCCTCACTGCATTCAATGGTGGGAAAAGCAAGAAAAGTAGACAAAGTCCAGGGCTCTCTGGGTCCTTATGAAGGAAGGAGACAGGCTTTGCTGCTTTCAGGACTCCCAGATGCAGACGCTAGCAGGCACTTTCCCTTAAGCCTTTGGGTGGTTTTGCTTCCCAAAGCCAGGTTGCCAGGAGCTGGTGCTGGGCCCTTCCTTCTCCACAGAATTCCCCTCCAAACCTCGGAAGAGCTCCAGCTTTCCTTATCCACCTTACACATCTTTGCTCTTTTGTGGACACAAGGTTCTTCCAACAATCTGTTCAGAGTCAGTGCCTCATGGCCAAATCCTCTGCCTTCCCCCTGGAGACTCTTCCAGTCCCTTTGGCTGGGAGAGAGGATCGAGCCACAGGGCTCCTTCTTCATTAATTCATTGGGTTTCAGAAATATGTGATTATTCAGAGTTCCAGGGAATTTGCAGGCGCCTAGCAGAGGATGTCTGTGTGTGGGCCAGGGAGACATTTGGGCAGAGACCTGGACTCCTTGTGGGCCAAGGGCAAATGAAGGAAGACACCTTCTTTCCATGTAGATCCCAATGCCTGCTGGAAAATATCTAACTTTGGCCCTCCGTGGGCCCATTTGCTTCACCTTGCTGCATTTCTGACAATGTTTTTTTTCTCCCTTGGGAGCCTTGGATCCATCAGTCACTCAGCTGGCACCCCACGGTAGGCCGCAAAACTCCCACTCTGCTCCTGTGCTCCTTGAGAGGTATCAGGCTCTGCGCTAACAAAGGAAAGAAGGCCATTAGTCCCGAGTGCGTGGCGATTGGCCTGCTGGGGTCTGGAAGGGGAAGGCTAGGTAGCCTCCCTCACTGACCTGGATGAAGGAGTTGCCTTCATTCTGAGAAGCAGACCATTTGCACGTATGGCGTCAGCACAGGCAAAGCTATTTTGAGGACCGGGGAAAAACTTGTTTTTCCAGACTCCTCACTGCATTCAATGGTGGGAAAAGCAAGAAAAGTAGACAAAGTCCAGGGCTCTCTGGGTTCTTATGAAGGAAGGAGACAGACTTTGCTGCTTTCAGGACTCCCAGATGCAGATGCTAGCAGGCACTTTCCCTTAAGCCTTTGGGTGGTTTTGCTTCCACTGGAAAATGCAGTCTGGAAAAACTTGTTCCAGACTCCTCAGCAACAGCCAGGAGAACCCAGTAGCTACAGTTCAACCCCGATAGCACCATCAAATCTTAGAAATTGTGGGAGGGAGAGACATAGCCAGCAATCTCTGGCTCCGTAGGAAAGAATGCAGACTTCTTGCTGACAGAGATCCTGGTGTACTGGTTCACAGGGTTCCCTTGGCCTAACCCTACAGGCATTTCTTATTCCAGATACAATCAATGGATGGGAGCTCGTGCTGGGTACTTCCATCTCAACATTTCCCACATCTCATGTGTGTTGAAGAACTCTGGCCAGCTGTGTCTCTATGGGCAACCATTCATTACCCTGCTTTTGAATAAGGTTGTGAATGGAATGGATTCAGAGCCACTGTCTTAGAGGAATAGTCTTGTCTTTAGGCTTGTGAGCCTGCTGGAGTCCCTGTGATGGTGAGACAGGTATTGTGATGGGCTGCTCTCAATCTGGTTTCAGAATGACATGACCATCGCCAAACCTATGGCATTTGAAGGCATCGAGGCAGAATACTTGCGGGGAGGCTCAGCCAGAGGTGAGGCTCACAACTGCCTCATGTGTGGGAGGACGGCAGGGAAGTTAGACATCTCCTTCCCCGATTTGACCCATATCCATTGGAAGGCAGAACTTGGACGGGCCTGGGAGTCATTAGGAACCCTTTGCTGCTTTTCTAATGGGGTCTCAGTTCACACACCAAGGCCATGGGGCTGTCCCATACACAACCAGTGTCCATGGATTGGAGGTGACTTTGCAGGCAGTTCCTGAGCCAATGCAGGGCTCTAAGATGCTGATCAGTGAGAGGACAGCTTGCACTCTTGTCCCCAGGCTGGAGTAACCAGGGAATGGCTAGCCACATTGACTCCCACCCCGAATTGACGGGGATACCCTCATTGAGAAGAGCGGTCGGTCTGCACATGTGCAGTTTGCTGCATGATCTGATCGGTGCACAAAACACCTTTTGCAAAAACAGTGCACTAAGGTCTCCTTCCCACCTCTTGATCATCACATGGAAGTGCCTTCTTCAGACCTCAGAGTCACTGTTGCCCCTATCTACTGATACGATGCGCAGAAACACACCAAAAGCCAATTTCCCTCTACTGGTTAAGGGAGAAAGCGGCTCTCTTGCTCACAGGGCTCCAAGGGGTATCCTTTGGAGTGGTCCTGTAGCCAAAGCCCACAAAAGATTTTTCTGACTCCTGACCAAGCCTGCTTGCTCCTCGATTGTGCTGGTCAGTGTTTTCTAAATAGCATGCAATTCTCATCCCGAACGAAGATCTCTGATCCTAGGGCTATCCAGTTTCATGAGTGTGCTTTATTACCCATCAAGGTTCGCTTTGGGGTCCATACAACTCTGTCTGTCAGAAGAATAGCTCAGGCTTGCAAATGTCCTAGGTGGACCAACCCTTGTGTCTGTGGGACAGGTTGAGCCAGAGGGGCCCTGGCCTTTTGGTATCAGGACTCCATGGACATGCAGAGCCCGAGGCCATTTGAAGCGATCCAGCCGAGAATTGTTTGGGTGGAGGCTGGGCCAACCACATTAGTGGGGAGCTGGTCTTCTTGCTGGGCCTTGGAGAAATGAAGTTTAACATGTCCTTTTCACATTGGTCACATTCCCATTGGGTGCACATATCGAGCTCCCTTTGGTCCTGGCTTCGGCCAGTCCCGTTTGCTGACTGGCTTTATGACTCAGTCTTTGTTCACCCTTAGGAGCCATGGAGCTGCCACTCCCCCGGAGGGCACCAAGGGATGGACTTTGGGTGCCCATTCAGTCCCTTGCTCAGGGACCGCCATGAGCATGGGATATCCGAAAGGAGAAGAGCTCTCCAATCCCTGAGCTTGTCACTTGGCTGTTTGAAGCAAGGGGTGGGGGGAGGGGAGACAGCTTGACTCATTGCTCTGCCTGATGCAGGGGCCTTCCTTCGGAAAAGCAAACTGTTCACACCTGCAGGAGGCTCCAGAAGCTGCTCAGCCCTGAAAGAGCCCTTCAGAGGAAGATGGCCCCAATGCCCCTTTCCACACTTTGGAACAATAGCTGGGGACACCTCATGGCTACAGCCCTGTCACTGCTCACTCCATCCAGTGCTGGGAAAACAAGAAAAGCAGACAAAGTCCCGGGGCTCTCTGGGTCCTTCTGAAGGAAGAAGGGAGGCCTGTTGCCCACAGGCCTCCCAGATGCAGACCCTAGAGGCCTTTTTTGCATAAGTCCTCAGGTGTTTCTTCTTTTTTCCCCAGAGCCAGTTTGCTGGGAGCAGGTTCTGGGCACTTCTTTCTCCACTTAAATCCCCTCCCTCCCTCTCTCTCTCTCTCTCTCTCTCTCTCTCTCTCTCTCTCTCTCTTTTATGAGCGGGGGAGGGGCAGAGAGAGAGGGAGACACAGAATCTGAAGCAGACTCCAGGCTCAGAGATGACACCCCAGAGCCTGATGAGAGGCTCGAACTCACGGACTGCGAGATCATGCCCTGAGCCGAAGTCGGACACCCAACCGACTGATCCACCCTGGCGTCCCCTCCCCTTCCTCTCTCTGGAGAGCCCTGGCCTTCCTGATCACCATCACACATATTTGTTCATTTTTTTGAAACAGGGCTCTTCCCTCACTCCGTGCAGAGTAGGTGTCTCACAGTCATATCCTCTGCCTTCCACCCAGGAGTCTGACCCAGTCCTTGTGACTGTGGGAGAGATTTTCCCACAAGGCGCCTGCTCCATTAGTTCATTGATTTTCAGAAGTATGTGGCTCCCGATAGGCCCAGGGATTTGTAGGTGCCCCAAAACAGATGTTTCTGTGAAGGCTGGGCCAGAGATTTGGGCAGGGAACTGGCTTCCTTTTGGCCAAGGAGCACTGAAGGAAGACATCTTCTTTCCAAGTGGTTCCCAATCCCCACTGGAAGAGTCGAACTCTGACCCCCCCGCCTTGGGTGGATTTCCTTCCCTTTGCTGAATTTCTGGCTCTCCTCCCCCCATTAGGAGCCACGGAGCCATCACTCTCTCAACTGGCACCCCTGAGTAGGCATCATACTCCCCCTCTGCTCCTGTGCTCAGGGAGAGTTCTCAGGCTCTGAGCTAAGGAAGGACAGATGGCCTTTAGTCCCTGAGTGCTTGTTTCTTGGATTGCTGTGGTATGGGAGGTAAAGGGGAGTCATCTTTCCTCACTGAGCAGGATGATTGAGTTGCCTTCATTCTGGGAAGCACACAGTTTGCACAAGGGCAGTATGGGCCAGGTCGTGGTGAGTAGAGGAAGAGCGTTTTCCAGGAATAGGGAGTGGATTCCCTGTTCCAGACTCCTGAGCAAGAGCCGGTAGAACCCAATGGTGACCGGCACCTCAAACACTGCTGCCTCCATCAAGTGCTACAGAAAGTTGGAGGGACAGATATAGCCAGAAACCTCTGGCTCTGAAAGAATGAAAGGAGGTTTCGGGCTGACAGGGCTTTCAGGCATGCCCTTTCAGAGGGCTCCCTTTGCCTCAGCCCACGGGCATTTGTTTCCAGATACTAGCAGCTTCATAGGAGACAATGCTGGGTACTTCCTTCTCAACCTTCTCCAGATCTCAGGGTGTGATGAAGAACTCTGAGAGTATGTGTCTCCATTTCCACCACGTAGCCTTTTTTTGTCCAAAGAGTTTCTGCATGGAGTTTATCCAGAGCCAGTGTCTTAGAGTCATATCCTCTTCTTTCAGCTTGGGAGTTTGGCGGTGTCCTTTGGATGGTGACACAGGTTTTACTTTGGGTCCTCCTCAAGATCGTTTGAGACTACGTGGCCTGCCCCACACCTAGGGTGTGTAAAGATACCCAGGGAGAATGCTTGAGGGTGGTTGGTTGAAGCCACTGGTTAGGGGAGGATCCTGCCTCCTGCATGGGAGAAGATGAAGGGATGATAGAGATATCTCCTTCTTTCATTTGACCCATGCCCAGTGGACTGCAGAACTGGAACTCAACTTCCTACCCCGTGACTGCTTTTCTCACTTGGTCACAGTCACCCCCCAAGACCATGGGGCTGCCCTGTCCACAACCAAATTCCAAGGATTGGAGGCGAGTTTCCAGTAATTTCCTGAATCAATAGAGGGCTCTCAGAGTCTGATCCCCCAGAAGTCAGCTGACCCTCTGTCCCATAGCTCTGGTTGCTTAGCAGGGTATAATAGGAATAGCAATAGGAAATAATTGCTCTTCCTTGGCAACAAGGTTCTCTCCGGAATCTTGCCTGAGTCAGTGTCACAGAGACATTTCCTTTCTTATTAAGTGAGGAGTTGGGCACAATGCTGGTGAGTGTGCAAGAGGTTTGGCCACAGGGGCCGTGAGAAGTGGGTGTCAGAATTTGTGGACATCCCAAGGTCTTGGGTATCTGCAGGTGCCCAGTGGAGAAGGCTTGTGTGCCGGCAAGCTGAGGTTTGAGGAAGGGAGCCGGCCTCCTGTTTGGATCGAGATTTAATTGAGAAAGAGATCCCTTTCCTAGATGGGTGCCATTCCCTTTGGAGATGCAGAATGTTGGCACTGCTCATACTCATCCCCATGCCGTTGCTGCTTTTCTAGCTAGGTCTCCGTTCACGTTCCAGGGGCATGGGGTTGTCACTTACACAGCCATGGCTGTAGAAATGGTGCCAGGGTCCCAGTCAGTTCCTGAGGAAACTGAAGGCTCTCTGGGTCTAATATCCCAGAGGAAACCTGGCCCTTCCATCCCAGGGCACATGCTGTTGCTTAGCTGGCTAGGGTATGCATGAGCATGGGTAGCCAGTTGGCCTCCCTCCCCTCACTAATGGAGACCCCTTCATTTGGAAGAACAGTAGGTTTTCATGTGGGCAGAATGCTCCAGGACCTGGTCAGCACAGAACGTATCTTTGGATGGAATACAGCCCCAAGTCCTTGCCCACCAGCCAGGAGCACATCCCTGCTACAGCTGTATCACTGCTGCCCCTCTGGACTGATGGCAAGGGCAGGTCACATGCCCAGAGCCAGGTCCTGCCCTCTGATGCTGAAGGAAGAATCGGGGCAGGCTTCTTGAGGACCGGGCTCTCAGGTGGAACTTACAGACGGCACCGTTTGCCCCAAGCCCACGGGTGGTTCTCATTCCTGAGTCATCAGTCAGCGAGCTGGGGAAGATGGTGGGTTCTAGTCACCTCACTCTCCACATGATCTCATTCTCATCCCTGATGTGGAACTCTGGCCCTCTCTCTAGCTATTGTCACCCCTTTGCTCTATTTTCCTCTGAGCCCTCCCTGGGCTCCATTCCATGTGAGTGTCTTAGAGTCATACCCTTAGAGTCATACTGGGGATTCTGGTCCATTCCCCATGACTGTGGCATAGGTTTGGCCACAGGGCCCCTGGCTGTTCAGCAGGAGCATCTCCCCTGTATGATGGGTCATCTCTGCATGAGTCTCTCAGGACTCGGATTTGTGGCCAAGGAGGCCAGTATTTTTGTGTTTGTGTTTATTTTGCCACAGGGACAGGCCCTCAGATCCTCTCAGGCTTTCTTGTATCTTGAGAAGACAAGAATAACTGTAAAATGGGAAGTGGTTACTGTATGGGAATGATGCTCAGGGCAAGATCTAGTTCTTTTCAACCAGTGCAACCTGAATGATATGTGAACAGGCAAGGCGACCCTGCTCTAGGACCTCCGTCTGCAGGTCTTCCAGGCATATGGCACACTGGCCAGCATCTTGACTCAGTTCATCCTCATTCTAGATTATTCCTGGCTTTGGTCAACACATCACATCATGCATATCCCGTTCAGAGGAGGGTACTCGTATGAGAGCCCGTTAATCCTCCAAACTCAGGCTGGGAGAAGTGAACTGGTAAGGAGGCCAAGGCCAGGTGCTGCCCTCATGAATTCCACCCTCAGGGCCAGTTGCTGACTTCTGCCACTTTCCTTACTGCCCTTGTAAACCTTGTCCTGCCAGCCATAACTGTCACCATTGCTCCTGTTGAGTGGAGGACAGCGCTGCACAGGCCAATGCCATGGTTGCCACACCAAGACCACACAGTGGCTTTGCTGGGCCGCTGAGGCTGCTATGGCACTGCCTAAGGCACAAGGCTGTTCGTAACTTGGCACCTGACCCAGAAACCTCCTTGTGGCTGTGCCCTGCACCCACCACTGATGCCTGAGATCCCGACGGCCCCTCTGCCCCAGCTGGAAGGTAAACCCAAGTCCAAGGAATTGCAAGTGATGCCATTAGCAGTGGCTGGGCTGCCTGTCTTGTTGCCCACCTGCCATATGCACAGGCTTCTGTGAAAATCTATCCCTGGGCACCGGCTGAGTGAGTGACAACACCATGTTTCCTAAGTCTAAACGGGAACACAGTTAGACCTAGAGCCAAGGGACGGGAATGGCCATAAGGAGGGCCAATGGTCAATATCTACAGTGGTAATGAGATCGATCTGGAAAGGGGTTTTGCAACTTCCTGTCCCTAAGAAAGCTGAGAAAGGAAGCCAGCTCCCTTCCCAGCCCTCTGGCCCAGTTGAAGTGCAAACGGTCTCTTCTGGGCCCTTCCAGTGCCCTAGGCCTCTGAATGCCTCCATGGCATTGACACCAACCTACCAGGGGCCCTGTGGCCAAACCTATCGCACAGCCACAAACACTGGACTAGGATCCCCAGCAAAATGCCAAGGATATTCCGCTGAGAGACGGCATGCACTGGACCCCAGAGAGGACCTAGTTTGGAAATAGAGCAAAAGGGTGAACAGGATCCATGGGGGCCCAGAGTCCTTCACTGGGGATGAGAATGGGATGATATGGAGAATGGAGTGACTAGTGCCACCTCCTAGCAAGCTGGCTATCTCAGGAAGAAGCAAGATCTGTGGGCTTTGGTGAAGGGAGCCCCCTACAGGCTACACCTGGGAGCCCTGTCAGCAAGGGGCCTGCATTCTTCCTTCAGAAAGAGAGGGAAAGCCCTGCCTGTGGGTGTGTTTCTTACTCTTACCCACTAGTAGGGAATGGTGGCAGCGATTCAGCTGTGGCTGATAGTCAAGTGGTTACAGGCCAGCCTGGTGCTGTATTCCTTTCAAAGTCCCTTTGTGCCCTGACAAGGACCTGGAGCATTGTGTGCATGCATGAACCTTCTCCTCTGCAGGATGATGACACCTCCTTCCGCCGGGGGAGGGAGGCGAAGCTGCCACCCATCCCTGCAGTTACTCAAGTAGACTAAGCACCAAACCCCCAGAGACAGAAGGGCCTGCCTTCCTCTGGGATGCCTGACACCCAGAGCTGTCCATTGCCTCAGGAACTGACTGGGCACTCCACAGCAATGTTTGCAACCAGGCTGCCTACCTGACACAGCCCCATGGAATCTGGAATCTTCTAGTTTAAACAGAGGACATTCTTCTGAGGCTCTTGCTCTGAATGGCTCCCAGATAATACCTGTTAGAAAAGAGACCAATAGAAAGCAAAGATGTACCCAGGGGACCGATGTCCTTCATTACAGAAGAGAAAGGTCCAATGTAAGATTTAAGTGGCTACTCCTATCTCCTGGCAGACTGGCTGTCTGGGGAGTGAGGAACACCTGAGGGATGGTGTGAAAGGAAATCTCCACTGGCTACACCTGAGGGTGACATTCTGCAGGAGGTCTGTGCCCTTCCTTCAGAAACAGAGGGAAAAATGGACTTGGTGGTGTTTCCTGTCCTTCCTCTCAGGAAAAGAATGCAGCATCTGCCTCAGAGACAAGGGGTTCCTGCTCCCAGCTGGTGATCAAGTGTGTGGAACCTGGAGCTGATGGAGTAGCTCTTGAAAGAGCCCTTTCTGTGCTGACCAGGTCCTGAAGCATAGTATGTCGATGGGAATCATGTTTGACACACAATGAAGGCATGGCTACCCTGCACTGCACTTACCAGAGCTGGCCTCGAACCAAGCACTCAGGGACGACAAGGCCCTCCTTCCATTGGATAAACTTACTGTGTACTCTCACATAGAAGAGGACCAGAGTGGGAATTAGCCCCAATCTGTAGGCTCTGCTCGTGTGAAGTGACGAAAAGCCCAATCATCCCTAAATATGACCCAAGACGCAGAAAATACAAATTGGGGGGAATGGCCACAAGGGGGACCAAGGTTCTACATTACAGAAGGCAATGGGATAATCCTGGGCACACATATCGACCTCATTTCTCCTTGCTGCATGTGTAAGATCAGTCCCTCCCCAACCCTCTGGGACTGCCTGTACATATCCATACATAACCTGTCCACAGATTAAAGTGGAGGATATTGCTCTGAGACACTGACTCTGAACGGACTCCACAGAGATCCTCCTTTGAAAAAAAAAAAGGGAGGGGTGGGGTAAAGGATGGAAAGAGATAGAGTGCCAAAGTGCTTTGTTACACAGGAAAGCAGGATGAAGCTGAGAAGGACGTGCCTAGCACAGTCTCCTGAGAAGCTAACGGTTTTGTCTACTCAGAAACACCTGTGGGCAGGGACCAAGGGGAAACTTCCATTGCCTACACCTGGATGCTCAAGTATCAGGAAGCCTGCACTTTTCGTTCAGAAAGAGAAGGGACACTCCTGACCTTGGCTCCTTTGTATGCTCTACCCCTCAGGGCATAGCGAGTGCAGTGATTCAGTGGTAGCAGATTAGTGGTCCCATTGGTGCTTTAGGTATTGTAACCAAGTCATGTTGCAGTCTTGATTGTAAGGGCTTTTTGGGGGCCGAATTGGCCTGCAGAATACTGTGCACATCCGATCCGTCTGCCTTAGAAGGTGAAGACATTTCATTCAGCCAGGGGAGCGAGGCAAGCTGGCTCCCCATCACAGAGATTGCCAGGGCCAGTCAAGCAACAGGCACTCCAGGACAGAAGGGTCACTCTTCTCTGGGATAAAGTAACTGATTCCTCTCACATAGCACAGGACCAGAGTGGTAGTTCATCCCAAATCCCAGATGTTGGCTGTGTGGCTGACTGACCAGTTCCTCTTGGTTGTGACCCATGACCTCGTTATGAAAACAGAAAATGATCGGCAGGGGCTAGAAGGAAGGCCAAGGTTCTACACTGCAGAGGATATTAGGATAAAGCTGTGAATGAAATGTCTAACCTAGTTTCTCCTTCCACCAGAAGTGAGGCCAGCTCCCGTCTAAACCCTGGCATTGCCTATACATGGACACACTGCTGGGCACCTTCAAGGGCCTTATGCCTGCCATTGGGAACATAGTTCTGAAAGACAAACAACGAGGGGTCACTTGTCCCAACCTATGCCAGAGACATAAGAACTTCACTAGATTCCCCAAGTTCAAGGAAAGGCTATTTCTCAGAGACACGGGCTCTGAATGGCACCCAGGGAGAAACGACTTTGGAAAATAAAGCAGATATTCACGGAACTGGGAATGGGGAAGGCCAAAGTGCTTCATTATAGATTAGGATGGGACAAAGATTAGAATGAAGTGTCTAGAATGACAATTTCCTGGCAAGATCCTGTCTAAGGAGGAGGAGACACGTGTGTCCAGAGCAAACGAAACCTCTAAAGGAAACCTCCTGAAAGCCCAATCTGCAGAGATCTGCATATTTCCTTCTGACCTAGAGGGACAACTTCTGGCCTTGGCTCCTTTTCCTGCCCTTTCCATGAGGGGATAGAGGCAGCAGGGATTCAGGGGTAGTGGCTCCATGCTCCAGGCTGCTGCCCAAGCATTGGGAACCACTGCTGTGGTGCATGAGGTCTGGAATGGCCACTTGCTGCACCACCTAAGTCCTGGAACATACATCATATGCATGGATTATGTGCTTTTCAGACTCTTAGCCCAAGCACTAAGCGCTCTCTGATAGCAGGGCAATCTTTCCTGTGCGTTGCCAGAAACTAATGACTCTTGGTTAGCACAGAAGCAAGAGTAAGAAGTCACCACCCATCCCTGGCTGTTCACTGTGTGATTGACAGCCTCACTGCCCCCATCCCCCAGCCTCCAAGCCAAGTCCAAGTTAGCAAATGGCAATGGGATGGGCATGGCTCTATGGACAGCCAAGATTTCAATGTAGATGAGAATGGAATAAAGCTGAGAGTGAATGTTTTGCTGCATTTGCCCTTGCCCATAAGTGAGGCCAGCTGCCTCCCAACACCTTTGGCCCTAGCAACACACATACATTCTGTGCTGAGTACTTTGCACTGACTGACATCCGATGTCAATATAGCTCTCGGAGGCAAGTTGCAAGGTTCCTATTGCCCAACCTATTCTGTTGTCAAGAGAACTCATCCAGCATCCCTAGTTAAAATCAGACGGAATTGCTCTGAACCATGGGCCCTGGCATGAGCGGATCCTAGAAACATGGCAGATTCTACTTTGAAAAGGAGTAAAAGGGGTCGCCTGCATGGCTCAGCCGGTTAAGCAGCTGACTCTTGGTTTTGGCTCAGGTCATGATCTCGCAGTTCATGAGTTCAAGTTCCATGTCGGGCTTTGTTCTGACAGCTCAGAGACTGGAGCCTGCTTCAGATTCTGTGTCTCCCTCTCTCTCACCCCTTCCCTCGCTTGCACTCAGTCTCTCTTTCTCTCTCAAAATTAAATACATATTTTAAAAATTGAAAAATTAAAAAGAAATAAAAAGAGAAAAGGGATGGGGCTCTAGGGTGGCTAGGTTGGTCACACATCCGATAATGGCTGAGGTCATGAACGCTTGGTTTGCAAGCTGAAGCCCCACATCGCATTCTCTGCTGTCAGCACAGAGCCTGCTTTGGATCATGTATCCCTCTCTCTCTGCCCCTCCACCACCTGCTCTCTCTCTCTCTCTCTCTCTCCGTTTCTCTCTGTCCAATATAAAAATAAACATGAAAACGTGTAAATGGATGGAGACAGATACACTGAGGGACGCAGTTCCTCTGAGGGATGAGAATGGGATAAGCCCGAGGATGAAATGACTAGTACAATCTCCTGGGAAGCTGACTGTCTCAGGAATAAGAAACACATATCGGCCAGGGGAAAGGGCAAACTCCATCTTTTACCGTGGGAGCCCTCATGGCAAGATGCCTGTATGCTTCCTTGAGAAAGAGAGGAAAAGCTTCTGGAGTTGACCCTTTTCCCTTCCCATCCTCTCAGTGGATAGAGGCAGCAGTGATTGAAGGGCAGGGGGTTTGTGCTCAAGTGTTTTCAAACTGCGCTGTGGTGCGGTCGTTCTTGCATGGTCTCTGTGCTGAGCAGATCCTAAAGAATACGGCACATGGGTGAACCCACTGCACTTTAGGGTGAGAGCATTTTTAACAGCCAGCGAGGGAGACAAGTTGGTGAACCATCATTTCTTTTATCCAACAGCCAAACACCAAGCCTCCCAGGAAGGCAGTTTGTCCTTTGGGATATCAGAAACTGATTGCTCTTGCTTAGCACAGACCAGAGTCAGAGCTCATCAGTAATGTCTGGGCACTCACTGTGTGGGGCACAGCCTCATTAGCCTTGCCTGGGACCCAAGGCATACTTCTCATACAGCCAGGGAATTGGAATGGATACACACAGGGCCAAACACTTCCATTTCAGTGGAGAATGGGATCAAGCTGAGAAGGAAATGTCTAGCTCCATGTTCCTCTTGCCCCAGAAGTGAGGATAGCTCCCTCCTGATGTCCCTGACCCTGACGACACACGAGCATTCCTGCTGGGCACCTTGAAATGCCCTGGGCTTATCTTTGTCAACATAGTCCTTACAGGCAATATTTGACAGACCCTGCGTCCCTGTGTATCCCAGAGTGACAAGAACATGGCCCGACACCCTAGTTACAAGTCAAGAAAATGCCTCCAGGGCACTGTGCCTGAATGAACAACAGGGAGAAGGTAGCTTGGAAAGGAGCAACAGGTTGGAGGAGAATACACAGAAGGCCAACATTCTTTACTCACAGAAGAGAAGGGGATATAGCAAAACATGAAGGGACTAGCACAGTCTCCTGGCAAGATGCTTATCTGTCTCAGGAGTAAGAACAATGGGTGGGCTAGGACAATGGGAAACCTCCTGCGTTGTTTCTTCAGGAGGAGAGGGAACATTTCTCCCATTGGATTCTTTTTGCCCTGTCCTTTGAGGCAGTCATGATTCATAGCTAGCAGGTTGTGGCTTGTGGCTGGCTTGAAGTGCACTGGTCCTTGAATGAGCTGATTCTGCACATTTGGCAGGTCTTGAAGAATACTGCCAATGGGGGAAATATCTGCTTTTCCAAATTAAGGCATCTGCAGCAGCCGGTGGTTGGAGTTCTGCTGTCTATTACCATATTGAATTCAGGCTTTCAAGCACCAAGTCATCAGTGACAGGTCGTCAAGGGATCCTTTTGTGTATCCGAAACTGAATGCTTTTGGATAGTGTGGGAACAGAGTGGGAGCTTCCCACCAATCCCTGGGTTTTCACTGAGGTATTGACACGCCCACTGTGCCTAGTGGGAACCATGATTATAATGACGCAGACAGCATGGGAAGGGGTGCCTGGGGGGCTCATTCGGTTAAGCAGCCCACCGTTGATTTCCACTCAGGTCATTAACTCAGGGTCGTGAGATCAAGCCCCACATCGGACTTTGTGCTTACAGTCTGGAGCCTGCTTTGGATCCTGTGTCTCCCTCTTTCTGCCCCTATTTCACTCATGCTCGATTGCTCTCTCTCTCGCTCACTCGCTCTTGCTCTAGCTCTCTCCCTCTCTCTCTTTCCCTCTCTCTCTCACCTAGAAACAAAGAAACGTTTAAGGAAAGGAGACCAACAAGGGAATGAGAATGGACACAAGGAAAGCCAAAGTCCTTCCTTTCCTATGAGAGTAGGTTCAAGGTGAGAATCAAGTGACTAGCACAATCCTTTGAAGCTGCTTCAGAAGAAGAAGCACCAGTGCACTGGGAAAGGGAAGTACACCCGTGGTTTTACCTGGGAGCCCATTCCAGAGGAAATCAAATGAGATTGGGATACAGCTGAAAATGTAGTGTATAGCTCCATGTTTTCTTGTTCCAGAAGCAGGACTGGTTTTCTCCCAACTCCTCTGGGCCTGCCTACATGCAAATATTCCATGCTGGGCACTTTCAAATGCCCTAGGTTTCCACATTGAATGCATAGTTCTCAAACATGAGTGGTAAGAGGCTCCATAGCCCAATGGATTCCAGGGTCCAGATAACTTGACCCAAGTCAAGTCTTCAGGTAAACTGAGAGTGAATTGGCCTTAAAAGTGGCCCCAATGCCTACCAGAGGAAACCTAGTTTGAGAACAAGACCCAAAATGGGCATGGATCCACAGAAGCCCAAAGTTCTTGCTTGCAGAGGAGAAGGGGAGAAAGCAAAGCATAAAGTGACCAGCATAACCTGAAGAGTAAGAAACACCGATATTGTGGGGCCACAGGAAATGCCCATTGACCGTACCTGATGTCCCTCCTACAAGAAGTGTTCATCCAGAACTTTGTGATCCAGGAATTCTTCTGGCCATTGCCTTCTGTCTTGCCCTTTCCATCGATTGTAGATGCAACATGCATTCAGGGATTCATGGTCGGTCTCCCTGGTGACCTTCAAGTGTTTGGAACCAGACTCTGGTGCAGGAGTCCTTGACTGGGCTCTTTCTGCACCGACCCACGACTTGGAAGAAAATTGCCCATCTGAGAGCCTTCTGCTTTTCAGAAGGAAGGCAGCTCCATGAGCCCGGCGAGAGACAGCATCAGGGGAAACATGCCACCTGCAGCCTGTCAAGCACCACACTTTCAGTAACAAGAGAGCAATGTTTCCTTTGGGATATCAGAAACAGATGAGTCTTGGCTAGCACAGGCAGTGAGGGGGAGCTCTCCATTAATCCGTGAGTGCTCTTTATGTGAGTGGCAACCCTATTTCTCCTGAGTGGGACCCAAGACCTCGTTAGAAATTCCGCAAGGGGAAGGGAACATACGGAGGGCCAGAGTTCTTTCTTTTAAGAGAGATATGGGCTAGAACTTGGATTATGGTGCCTCGCTTCATCCCCCCTTGCTGCAGGATTGAGGCTGGCTCCATCACACTCCTCTGTTTCTTCCTACTGCAAATATTCTGTGCAGGGCTCCTTCAAGTGCCCTATGTCTTTTGTGGTCAATGCAAGGCTGGAAGGCAAGCCCTGTGGGTGGGCCCATGTTGTCCAAGTTTTGTCTCAGTTGGGAGGACAGTGCCCAACTCCCCACCTGACATGAGAGGACATTACTCTGACATTCTGGCCCTAAATCGCCACAGTGAATGCCTAAGTAGAAAAAAGTGCAAGGACATGGGAATGGAGACATCAGTGGCCCACGTTCTGCACCTCAGATGAGGACAGCATAAAGCTGAGAATGAAATGAGGAGCTGATGTTCTTCTGGCCTCCTAAGGGAGGCCAGCTCTCTCCCAGCTCCTCTGGACTTGACCTATGGGCAGAAACTCCAATGCCTTAGGCCTCCCATTGTCAACGTGGTTAGGAAAGGCAAGTCTCAAGGGGCCCCGTTGCTTAACCTATACCTGAGTAACATGAGCTCAAAAAGACTGTCCGGTTAAAAGCTGAGGAGATCTCTCATGGACGCTGGCCGGGAATGCTTCACAGGCAATTCCTGGTTTGAAGAAGGGCAAAATGATGGAACTGGATTCAACGAGTGCCAAAGTTCACCTCATGTAATGAGAATGGGGTAAACCAGAGAATTAAGTGACCAGCACACTCTTTGCGCAGGCTGGCGGTCTTGGGTATCAGAATCACATCTTGCCTGGGGCTAAGGAAACCTCCAATGGCTACGCTGGCAACCAGTTTTGCAGGAATTCTTCATTTGGGACTTGAGAACGGGAGGGGAAGCTGCTAGCACTGAGTGGATTTCTTCCCCTAACCTACAGTGGATACAGTCACCAGTAGTTTTGCTGTAATCGGTTTCAATGCTTATGTGTTTGGAATCAGGCTCTGTGGAAGTAGTCCATGAATAGGCAATGATAAACTGGCCAGTTCTGGGAGCTAAATGCCCATCTAGGAACCTTTTGCTTTTCCATACGAAGTCATCTCAAGCAGCCAGGGGAGGGAGGCAAACTGGGTAAGGATCATGGTGCCTACTCCCATCACTGCCAAGCCCCACCATCTCAGTAACAGGTAGTTAATCTTTCTTTGGGGGATATCAGAAACTGACCGCTCCAGGCTAGCATAGGAATGGCGTGGGAGCTGGCCACCAATCCCTGGGCATTTGCTGTGTGAGTGAAAGCCCTATCACTTCTCACTGTGACACCAGACCTCCTCAGAAAAACAAGCAGGGGATCAGAATGGACACATGACAGGTCAAAGGTCCTCATTTCAGCAGACAATGGGATAAAACTGAGAAGAGAGTGACTAGCTCTGTTGCTCTTCTCCCCACAAGTGAGGATGCTTCCTCCCAATTCTCTGGCTTTGCCTATACACCAACCTTTAGGCTGGCAACCTTCAAGTGCCCTAGGTCTTTGTCGTGTCAAAATATTTCTAAAAGGCCAGTCCCAAGGAGTCTTTTGCCCACACTCTACCATCGTCAGGATACCTTGGGAGGCTCCCCAATTAAAATGAGGGGGCATTGCTCTTCGGTCTGGCCTTGAATTCCCCACAGTGGGGACTTATTTACAAAAAGAGTAAGGGGATGGGAATGGATACATAGAAAACCAAAGATCTTCATCGGATGAGAATGGGATAACTCTGGGAATATGAGAACTGCACAATCTCCTGGAAAGTTCACTGTTTTCTGAAGGACAAACACATATGGGCTGGGTAAAAGGGAAGCATCCATCTGCTTGATGAGGGAGCAGACGGCAAGCTGAGGGCCAAACACAAGCTAGCATTCCCTGCTCCTACCCTCAGGAGGGATATGTGTGACATTCCTCAGGCACCCCCTGGCTACCCAAGGACAAAGGACAGGAAAGAAAACAAATGGTGAAACTGTTAGAGCTTCCATAGATGGACAAATATCTCAGTAAATGATAAGAAAAACGCAGGGGTCTTATCTCCAGACACCTATGGACTCTGATTCCTGGAGCCCCAACATCATCCTGCACGCCAAAGTGATATGGGGAGCAAAGGCAACAGGAAAAGGCAAATAAAACTGAATTTCCTGGGGACCCTGCCTGGGTGACTGAGTCCCTGAAGCCTCCAACTTTGGCTCAGGTCATGATCACACAGTTCTACGTTTTTGCCCCATGTGGGCCTCTGTGCTGACAGCTCATAGTCTGGAGCCTGCTTTAGATTCTCTGTCTCCCTCTCTCTCTGTGTCCCTCTGCCAGGACACATTATCTCTGTCTCTCTCTGTCTCTCTGTCTCTCTCTCTGTCTCTCTCTCGCTTTCTCTCTCTCAAAAATAAACCATAAAAAGATTGAAATGTAATTTCCAGGTCATCTGCAGCCCACTGACAAATACTTGAGGCTGCCAGAGTAAAATGCTTCTCCAGGAACTCCCTATTGTCTTAATGTTAATGTTTTGCTGGAGGAAATATCATCAATAACAGCAGACCATTCCCAATATGAGCCAATAGTAGGAGATACCAGTTTCGCTTCCTGGCAGGAGCTGTGCACACATCTGCCCTTTCCTTGCTGTGACTGTGTCATCTAACAAGGCCGACGCAGCTCCCAGCAACTCATCTTTTCCCTGACCAGGTGCAATCACGCCTCAGGGACAGGGCAGGGGGACAGGCCACTCCTGACACTAATCAGCAAAGCACTCCGAGGTTTGGTGCCCAAGCAGATATGAAAGGTACAAGAGGGTAGGTTTTGGTAGCTGTCTGGGGGCAAGAGACCGTGCAAACTTGCCGTACTCTCACCAGAAATTTTCACTCAACCAGTGAGTTCAGATAGCTCCCAACACTGCCCCTCCCCACAAAGGCTGGGGTGATATCAATCCTCAAAACACCTCAGCAACAGGCTCTGATCACGTCCTTACTCCAATGGGAAAGTGCCTTAGAGAAGCCCATAAAGCCAGTAAATCCCAGCGGTTTCCCGTTTATCAGGCAAAATGGGCAATGGGGCGATGAAGGCCTACTCTTTCCAATAGTCAAAGAATCGCAACCATCAGTTCAGCTGTGTCCATCACAGCCCTTTCACAAACAGTATTTTAGAAAATAGTTGTGGCACTGATTCCATGTGTGCCTGCGACTGGGGCTCTCTCATGAAAATCATCCTGACCCCAGCCCAGGATGCTGTCTGTGCCCAAGAGTTTCCGGATGCTTGAGTTTGCTCCTGCTATGCAGACCTTTGCCGCCTTGATTCAGCTGTCTTTTGAATGACTGTCTGACCTGGGGCAGTATTCCCATCTGAGGGAGGGAGCCCAGCTTCCAATCATTGTCACTAAAACAATTCAGTAAAATAGTACGGTGTATTGTACACAGGCACCCCTAATATAGGGAACACTAACTTTCTCTGCTGGGAGCCGCATCAGCCTCACTGGAGGACATAGTCACAGCGAGGAACTGGCAATGTTTGTACAGCTCCTTCCATGAGATGAGAAACTGGTATCTCCTTCTGCTACTACTGCTCATGTTGAATTAAGCCTGTTGTCATTCATTAGTCCTTACAGTGTTCCAAATCAGATGGATATTCCCCACACAGTTACCCCATACGAAAAAGCATTTTCCTGCCCTTGCATAAGAGCTTTTAGATCAAAGCACTGTAGATATTTGCCAAAAGGCTCTTCTCATGTGTCTTGCAGACTGAAGACATAAATAATAAGGGTGGCTAAGAACACAAGATTTACAATTAACTCTGGTCCGAAGAAGAGCCTAATGTAGAGATAAGAAACAGACAAGGACCAGACATAAGTTGCTACATATACCTTTGCTAATTGGAGCCACAAATACCTTCCCTTACACTGACCTCGGTAGTAAGGATGGATAATGAGGATGGGTAAGAGTAACTAAAACATAAACCCAGGTGCAAGGCCTACACGCATACGGCCCCCATTGTGCTTACATCAAAGAAAGGGCTTTCTCAAGCCACTTTTTAACGAACACTCTTTGTCTTGTGGTTAATGAGCCAAAGAAAATAACTCCTAGCCTATCTATATACAACTTAACCTATGTTTTAATCTTAGCATTACTAACTTAAATAATGTGTATGCTATCCTGTTTTTTACTAAAAACATCCTGTTATTCTTTTGGTTATAAGATTTACTGAACCTGATTGTAAGTTCGTTACATGACTCGGTTGTAACTTGTTAATTAAAGACAAAGTCATAAGTATTGTCAGCAAACCAACCCGTACAAAATGAGATAAGTTTGTTACTTTCTTAATCTGGGGGACTGACGCCAAGAATGAATGGGATGGTTCTACAAGAACACTTCTGTAAAACTTGTTTCTATACACTTTCGATGATCAAAGCATCTTATCACAAAGAATGAGCCACTGTAAAAAATTCTATTTTCTGATGTCATGGTATCGCTTGACCAATAAAAAAAAAAAAAAGACACCAAAACAGACAGAGCAGAGATGCCTGCCTGGTGATCAGAAAGAAATTCGAGGCTCTTACTCTCTCGCTCGGACACCGTCCATCCTTCAGGGAACCCTGGACCAGCTGGAGCTGGACTTCGGCATTTCTGTCTCTCTCTCTCTCTCTCTCTCTCTCTCTCTCTCTCTCTCTCGGTTTCTCTCTCTCTCAGTTTCTGTCTATACACTCTGGTTACTATAACTATATGTGAGGGCTTCTCCCTCAGTCATTCCCTGGATTGAGAACTGTGATGTTTAAGGCTGATTGTCTCTGGCTAGTGTAACTCAGGATAGAGATTTTATGGAATCATCTCAAGCAGCTGTGAAACTCCTTTTGTTTCCTGGAACTTCCCTGTCTTCTCTGGCCCGACATAGATTGCCTAATTCCACTAGTGGAAAACAAAACAAAACAAAACAAAACAAAACAAAAACAAAACATTCAAAACAAAACCAAAATCGGTTATCTGCTCATCTAGCTGAGCTGACAGGCTTTAGGATTATATGAACTCTTTTCTCTGCCTTCTGAGCCTTTGTCTGCCTTCAGGCCTCTTGCTGGCACAAGCACTACACCTTACTGCCTTCCCTTCCCCCTCTTCCCTTTTCTGCTCTGCCTGTGTTTCTGCATGTGTATCTGGCTCTTCAGAGCTTCAGGAAGCATCTGTCTCCTCCTCCCCACACTGTCAAAAGACAAAAAAAAGACAAACCTCCCTCCTTTAACTTTAAATTTCCTTACTGGTTCCATGGGAAAATATTAACACTGGTAAAACTTTTAAGGGGAAACAGATGAAATATTATTACAATAGACATGTCTTTGAAATCATGAAACTTTATTCTACTAAGGTTGAGGGGAATGGAATTTTAAAAGTGCACTTGTATAAGTTTGAAATTCTGCTTTTCTCTCTTTTCAAAAAACAAAGTTTTCTTGGACTCTCTCTCTCTCTCTCTCTCTCTCTCTCTCTCTCTCTCTCATCTACCGGGAAAACCAAAGCTTTAGGTTTCATCTTTGTCAGGTATTTAGTTGCTTAGTTAAAACTTCTCAATGTTAAATGAAGTATGTTTTGCTAACAACTGTATAATACTATACATTCGCCTTCAGAATCTTTTATTGCCATGTTGGTTAAATAAATAAAGTTTTAAGATTTGTAATGATCTGTAATCCTATTTAGGATGTGCTTTGTAATAACTTCCTAAGGTTTTAACAAATTTCCCAGGATTTCAATAGTAAGTGAACCCTATTCAGTGTTTAAACTGTTTTCAGTTTGGTAGACCTGTCTTTAAAGTTATAGCATTCAATAGGAAACTTTATTCTACCAAGGTTTACTAAAGGTCAAACAAGTTCAGGTTATCTCTGTTCCAGTTTGTTAGCCAAAAAAATGACTTAAAGTAGTGGTGTACTTTGTTTGCCTCATAGTTTTCATGGGTAATTCTTTTTTTTTTTTTTTTTTTTT
>CM053566.1:18485985-18542564 GCA_028646485.1 Cryptoprocta ferox | reverse complement strand
ATCTAATGAAACTTGGCAGGCCTGAAAGGAATGGCAGGAAATCTTCAATGTGATGAACAGGAAAAATATGCAGCCAAGAATCCTTTATCCAGCGAGCCTGTCATTCAAAATAGAAGGAGAGATAAAGGTGTTCCCAAATAAACAAAAATTGAGAGAATTCATCACCACCAAACCAGCCCTACAAGAAATCCTAAGAGACTCTTGAATACTGAAAAAAAACTGAGGGTGGAAGGGGGAGGGGGAAAGGGGAAGGGGGGTGATGGTCATGGTGGAGGTCACTTGTGGGGAAGAGCACTGGGTGTTATATGGAAACCAACCTGACAATAAACTATAAAGTTAAAAAAAGTAAAATAAACATTTAAAAAAAAAGAAGTGGTATATATATACAATGGAGTATTACTCAACAATCAAAAAGAATGAAATCTTGCCATTTGCAGCTATGTGGATGGAACTAGAGGGTATTATGCTAAGAGAAATTAGTCAGTTGGAGAAATACGAATATCATATGACTTCACTCATAGGAGGACTTTAAGATACAGAACAGATGAACCTAAGGGAAGGGAGGGGGACAAAACATAAGAGACTCTTAAATATAGAGATCAAACAGAGGGTTCCTGGAAGGGTTGTGGGAGGGGGGATGGGCTAAATGGGTAAGGGGCATTAAGGAATCTACTCCTGAAATCGTTGCACTATATGCTAACTAACTTGGATGTAAATTTTAAAAAATCACACACACACACACACACACACACAAAAGAAATGCCTCAGGCCTATAGCTCTAGTTAAGGATGATGAGGCAGGCATGTGTGCAAGAGCTCATATAGGCTGTGTTGCATGTCAAAAAAGAGGGAATCAATTTTCCTCTACCTTTGCCCCTGCCAGAGGCTTCATATGATAAGGCCAAGACCAGATGTTCAGCTTTCTCTCTTTAAACATTTCCCTGTCTCCAGGTTGCATGGGTGGAGGAAATTATTCTGTCATCTCTCCACACCCCTAATAATGTCTCTGAATGTAGAACTTCTGACTTCAGGTAGTGTCGTGTTTTTAAAAAAAATGATTATCACTTGATCAGTTTTAGGGCTTTTCATATGGGAAATCTCATGGAAGGTGAGAAGGTAGAAGAGGTTTGGCCTGCAATAACTAATGTTGGCCCAACATTCCAGGACAAATTACCACCAAGGAGGTTGGATCTTGTTTCTAAACGATCCTTCATGAGTAAAATAATGAACTAAATAATGAACTAGTCCCTGGAGTAGACGTCCAATTAAACTAAACAAAGCACAGGATGCAGCTCAGGAATATAAGATCATAGCTTTGGAATGACCACAAAGACAACAAGTTTCTCAACCTTTGGGTCCCAAATTCAGGTAATTTGGTCTGTCAATGTGTATGAGGGCATACAGGTGTCCTACCACCTACAATTAGGTCAATCCCAGTGGATGCCTTCTCTGCTAGAATTAAATGGGTGGAAATAATTGGTTCTTGACCATTAAGATGATCCCCTACTGCTCTGTGGAATGGGGAAAAAAGGATCTGGAATGGTAGGAACCCCAATAGAGGAGGGATATGGATGTGCTACATCCTTTGTATGTCTAGGTGTAAAACAATAAGCCTCAGATCAGCTTCTCTTCTTTGTCTTTTCTCTGCTGGCTAGCAAAACCAGGGGGAGGACCATACTATCATGCTCCCATTATCCTTCATAATTACCACAAAAATCTGCTGAGCTAGCTGCCTAAACCCAAAACCATAGGGTAACTATGGACACTGACTTGGCAGGAATGTTGGACTAGAGACCTAGGGAAGCATATGTCTTAAAGGTCCTCACGAGCCCAAACCTGAACCACCCCTAAGGGAAATGCCACCCAGCAACCTGTGGACATGCATACAGTTTCCTTACTTTGGCCCCTCAGCTAACAAGCTCCAAATTTTCCTTATCAAGGGTGATCATACTGGGTCAAAAATCACTTCACCAGCGACGCCTGGGTTGCTTAGTTAAGCGTCCAACTCTTGGTTTCCATTCAGGTTGATGATTTTAAGTCCTATGTTGGGCTCTACTGGCAGTGTAGAGCCTACTTGGGATTCTCTCTCCCTCCCCCTCTCTCTGCCCTTCCCCCACTTTCTCTCTCTAAATAAATAAATAAACTTTTCTTAAAAATCACTTCACTTCACAAATATGATCAAACGACCAGAAATCACTGTGCTAATGTGGTACATCACTGGAGGGTGCCAGAGACCACTAAATCTAATCCAGGCTCCACGTTGTCTATATAAAACTTTCCCACTAGGTGGCGTGAATGTGGGAAGAGCGAGGGCACCTCAAGCTTGTTTCCCATGTGTCCCTGTCCCGTGACAGGGTGGAGAGAATGAATCCAATTCTGAGAAGACTGCCTTAGGAGCTAGCTAAGAGGTAGGAATATTAAAACTCAAGATAACAAGAGTTTTTATTCTACAAATTAATGTGTGGCTAGCAAAAAAAAATCTTTTTTTAATTAAGAAAGGAGGTGAGAGGTTTGACTCACTGGGGCATGGATCCTCAAGTCTTTTCTGCAGTGGAAGTTGTGTAAGTATTCAGCTGGGCATCCATTTCCCGAGTTTCAAAAACCATTTGGGGAGAAGGAGAGTTCCACTTTTGTTTTGTTGATGTTTTTTTTTTTTTTATTTGAGAGTGCTACTTTTGAAATGGCAAAAAGAAGAGCTGCACAGATCCACTCCCCAGGAAAACTGGTAAAAATTTAAATATATATAATTTGGGGGGCGCCTGGGTGGCTCTATCGGTTGAGCATCCAACTTTGCTCAGGTCATGATCTCACAGTTCGTGGGTTCAAGCCCTGTGTCAGGCTCTGTGCTGACAGCTCAGAGCCTGGAGCCTGCTTCGGATTCTGTGTCTCCCTCTCTCTCTGCCGCTCCCCCACTCACACTCTGTCTCTCTGTCTCTAGAAAATACAGAAGTGCTAATGCATAGGGGCACATGTACCCCAATGTTCATAGCGGCACTTCCCATAATAGCCAAATCATGAAAAAGCCTAAATGTCCATCAGCTGATGAATGGATCAAGAAGATGTGGTTTATCTATACAATGGAATACTACATGGCCATGAGAGAGAATGAAATCTGGCCATTCGTAGCAAAGTGGATGGACCTCGAGGGTGTCATGCTAAGCGAAATAAGTCAGGCAGAGAAGGACAGATACCATATGTTTTCACTCATAGGTCTAACAGGAGAAACTTGATAGGGGACCATGGGAAGGGGAAGGGGGGGGAAAGAATTAGGGAGAGGGAGGGAGGCAAATCATGAAAGACTCTTGAATACTGAAAACAGACTGAAGGCTGAAGAGGGAGGGGGAAAGGAGAAGGGGGGTGATGGTCATGGAGGGGGGCACTTGTGGGGAAGAGCACTGGGTATTATATGGAAACCAACTTGACAATAAACTATAAATTTAAAAAAATTTTTAAAGATTTAAATATATATAATTTTTAATTTATATTCATTATATATATTATCTCTTAAAATTTATATATATATATTTAAATTTTAAATATATATATTTATATATATAAACACTTCAAGTCTATATATACATTATATGTGTATATATGTCTTTATATATACATTTATATATTTATATTTATAGTCTCTGGAAACAGACCTGAGGGCATACAGCTAATGAAATTTTATTCGAGAACATCTACTAAAACCTGGCAAAAGAAGTGAGAATCTGTAGCATTTCAACCATAACCTGTTCCCTTCCTCCCCTCTCCCAGCCCAATGTGATTGGAAACTCCATTCCTGGCAAGTACAGCCAAGAAACACAGGGCACCCTCCTCACCCAGCTCCAACTTAAAAGTGATAGTATCTACCAGAGAAAGGCAGTCCATCAGCATTTCCGCACCCCCCACCCCAGCTACCTATTGCTGAGACTAAATTCCAGGTGAGTGTGGCAAGAGGTTGGGAGGTCTGTCCTACTCAGCATTCACTGTGACAGACGCTCTACCTTGGAGATGGCACACTGAAATACTGGGATGCACATCACCCTTGCTGAAGCTTACTCATAAAGTGAAGATTCCATGCTGGGAGCAGCAAGCCAAGAAGATCAAAGACCCCTGGATGAGTGCCCAGTTCCTAAAGCAGAGCTGTCACTCAGAGAAAAGCCACCACTGACCCTGCCCCAGGGTCAGAGCTAAGGCTGAGATTTTGCCCTGGGGGAAAGGCAGAACAAAACAAAGATCTCTGAAGCCCTTCCCAAGTGAACTGTCTTTTTTTGCAACAGAGTAGGAGGAAGCTCAAACCTAAAGGCACTCTCAAAACAATGAAGCTTGTGGTGAAATGCAATTAAGAAGACTGTTAACTTCATTAGAGATATAAACTAGACCAAAGGCCAGCTAATTTACCAGGGAAAATCAGGAAAAAGAGACAACTAAGAAGAGCCCTCCTGGGGTCAGAACAAATCTCAAACACTGACCTCAAAAACTATCCTGGCAAATGAACCTAAATTTAATTGGATGAGTCTGTGAAATAATGTATGCCCCAGGGCATTGTTGAAAATGACAAAGCAATCTGCTGCAATGAGTGAAGCTTATCAGATGGGCCTAGTTGGAGAAAGGTTCTAGCCTGGGCAATTAAGAAAAAAAAAAAAAAAAAAAAAAGGAAAAAAGGCATATAGATTGAAAGAAAAGAAGTAAAACCTATCTCTATTCACAGACGACATATATATATATATATATATATGTATATAGCAAATCCTAAGAAATCCACAAAAACACTACTAGAGATAATTAAGTTCAGCAAAGTTGCAGAATATAAGATCAATATACAAAAATTAGTTATGAAATGTTGGTCAAAGGGTACAAAGTTTCAATTATTCAGGATGGATAAATTCTGGAGATCTAATACATAGCATGATAGCTATAGTATACTATATTGTATACTTAAATTTTGCTAAGAAAACATGTTCTCACCACACACACACAAAATTTACAACTATGTGAGGTAATGGATATGTTAATTAGCTTGATTGTAGTTACCATTTCACATTGTATACATGTATCAAAACATCAAATTGTACACTACAAATATATGCAATTTTTATTTGTCAATTATACTGCAATAAAGCTGGAAAAACTCAATTGTATTTCTACACACAAGCAATGAACAATCCAAAAACGAAAGTAAAAAAATAATTCTATTTACAGTAAGATCAAAATGAATACATCCTTAGGAATATATTTAACAAATGTAGTGGAAAAATTTTACTGTGAAAACCACTAAACATTGTGGAAAGAAATTAAAGAAGACCTAAATAAATGGAGCTATATCCTGTGTGCATGGAAGAGATGCCATTGATAAGATGACAATGCTCTCCAAAATCTACAGATTCAACTCAGTCCTTTTAAGAACCCCATCTGGCTTCTTTGTAGAAATTAGAAAGCTGATCCTAAAAATAATATGAACACTCAAAGGACCCAAAATAGTCAAACAATCTTGAAAGAAATCAAGGTTGAAGGACTCATAATTCCCTATTTTTAAACTTATACAAAGCAATAATGATGGGGTTTTTGGAGTTGGGGAGGTGCTTCAGAGCCAAAGGCCAAGGAAGAATTCTGAAATACATCTTTGGTGCAAAAAGGTGATTTTATTAAAGCACAGGGATAGGACATGGGGCAGAAAGAGCTGCACTGGGGTTGTGAAGAGTAACTGGTTATATACTATGGAGTTGGGGGAGATAAAGTCGAGGAGGAAAATTTTTAAAGGGATTTCCATATGCTAAAGAAGACTTACATGTGTTGCTGGAGGCCTAGCTATTGTCAAGCTAAGGTTGTTTTTCCCTCTAGCAAAGCATTGTCAAGATAGTAGGAAGTTTCTGGAGATTAGGCTATTGATAAGACTGCCCTTTTCTTTTAATTTTACTAAGATATTTGTAAAGTGATGGAGACTCTATCAGTTTAACCATTTGTTTTCTGTCCTTTCCTTTGTTCTTGAGCAGCCAGGAGTGCCTGAGGAATATCACACATATCCCACCTGGTGGGGAAGAGGTGGGGAGCATTGGTTTGTAGGGTGTCAGCTTGCCTTACAATCCCTAATCAATAATAATCAAGACAATGTGGTGGTGACAGAGGGATACATATATAGATCAGTAGAACAGAATTAAGAGTCTAGAAGTAAACCCATATTTCTACGGTCAGTTGATTTTTTATAAGGGTGCCAAGACCATTCAATGGGGAAAGAATAGTCTTCTCAACAAATGGTGATGGGAAAATTATATCCACATGTAAAAGAATTACACTGGACCCTTACCTTACCCCATTTAGAAAAATTATTTCAAGGTGCCTGGGTGGCTCAGTCAGTTAAGTGGCCGACTTCAGCTCAGGTCATGATCTCACCGTCCGTGGGTTCAAGCCCGCATCAGGCTCTGTGCTGACAGCTCACCACCTGGCGCCTGCTTCTGATTCTGTGTCTCCCTCTCTCTCTGACCCTCCCCCACTCACACTCTGTGTCTCTCTCTCTCAAAAATAAATAAACATTAAAAAAATTAAAAAAAAAAGAAATTATTTCAAAATAGATCAAAAGTCTAGATGTAAGAGTTAAAACTACAATACTCTTAAAAGATAAAAGCATGAACAACAAATGAAAACAATACATAAATTGGAATTCATCAAAATTAAAAAACTTTTTTTTCAAAATTAAAAACTTTTGTGCTTCAGAGATACCATCAAGAAAATGAAAAGACAATTCACAGAATGGGAACAATATTCACAAATCATATATTTGATAAGGGACTTGTGTCCAGAATATATAGAGAACTCCTACAACTCAATAATAAAAAGACATCCCAACTAAAAAAATATACAAAAGACCCAAATAGACATTTCTCCATGAAAGATATGCAAATAGCCAGTAACCAAATGAAAATATGTTCAACATGATTAGTCATTTAATTTATATTAGATAAAAGTACAATGAGATACTACTTCAAACATACTTGAATGGCTATAATGAAAAAGATAAATAATAAAAGGTGTTAGTGAGGATGTGGAGTAATCAGAACCCTCATACACCACTGGTGGGAACAACCCTGATGCAGCAACATTGGAAAACAGTCTGGCATTCCCTCAGAAAGAAAAACATAAAGTTACAATATGACCCAGAAATTCCACTCCTAGACATATACCAAAGAGAAAAGAAACCACAATATTAGTTATAATAGCCCAAAATTGTGATGATAGGGAAAAATCTGTTATAAGATGGCCGACAGGACTGATAAGGAAATACCTGTCCCTGATCAAAGGCTCCCTCTTCAGGGTTCTTCTTCTCACCCTGCTTGTCGCATGCATTAATGAGGAATGCAGAAGTAATAGGCTATAAATTACTCCCTCTGCTGATGCTCTGGGCTCAGACCTATGGAGAATGATCTCCTCTGAGCCCACCGGTGTAAAATAAACCTTCTCCCTTCCAAGATCTCCAAGTGCCGCTTGGTTCTTCTGCCAGGTGATCCAGACCAGATTCTGCAACAGTGAATTTTAGAATATTTTATCAATTTTAGAACATTTTCATAAACTTGAAAACATTCTCAGTATAAAAAAGTCAGATACCAAAAGCTATATATTGTGTGGTTCTATTTACATGAAATGTCCAGAATATGCAAATCTAGGTCTGGGATGGAATGGGTGGAGTAGTGGAAGTGGGGTAACAGCTAAAGTGTATGGGGGTTCTTTTGGGGATGATGAAAATGTTCTAAAATTGATTGCAGTAATATTTGCACAACTCTGTGAATGTACTAAAAACCACTGAATTGAGCAATTTAAATATTTGGAATGTATGATATGTGAATTGTATCTCAGTAGTCTGGTTTTTTTTTTTTTTTAAAGGAAAGGACATTCTGGCCAATATATAGTAGTAGTAACCAGATTTACTCTCCTGCATGAAACAATGAAAAAAAAATGAAGCAAAATGCATAAAAAAAATGGTTGTTGAGTCACTGGACATCAGGCAATGAAAGAAGGAATGAGAAACAAACAAGGTGGGCCATGCAGTTGCCCCAGATTACTCTATAGAGAGAGTTTCCAGGCTGAGGCTCAGAGTGGGAAGAATCCAGGCAATCCCAGTGGTCTTCATGAGTTAAAGAGATAAAGATGCTCAAGGATCCAAAGCGGCTGGAGTTCATAGGGCAGAGTGTCAGAAAAGAGAGAGCTGAACAGAAGAAAATTTGGCAAATCTTCAGAGGGTCACCCTCAAGTATTCAACTAAGTAGTGATCAGTGTAAGCATTTGAGGAAACTACCTGAGGCCAAGGAAAACCTACCAAAAACAATTAGAGAGACCAATACCCAGAGAAAATGCAGGGCTGAAAATAATGCCTATTCTCACCAGTGAGCATGAAAAACCTCATAATTATAAAGCTTGGGTAGAGTACTCAGAAGAGTTTACCTGAGTAGCAGGGAATTAGCCTTAACACTCCTGTGGTCTCACCTAAAAAAAAAAATCTCAAGAGCAAGTCGAATTGATTAAGCTGTTTCCAAGTAATTTAACCACACACCAGAACAAAACTCAATAATGTGTGTAGGAGTACAAAAATATCTAGCACCCAACAAGATAAAATTCACAATGTCTGGCATTCAACCACAAATGACCAGGCATTCAAAGTAGGAAAACATGATCCATTATAAAGAGAAAATCAACTAATCAAAAGTGACCCAGAATTGACATAGATAATAAATGAACAGGCAAGGACATTACAGCAGGGTGGTTTTTTTTTTTTAAGTTTATTTATTTATTTTGAGAGAAAGAGAGAAAGAGCATGAGCAGAGGAGGGGCAGAGAAAAAGGGGAAGAGAGTCCCAAGTAGGCTCCACATGGCACAGAGCCCAACTCAGGGCTAGAACCCACAAACTGTGAGATCATGACCTGAGCCAAAGTCAGACACTTAACGAACTGAGCCACCCAAGTGACCCTACAGCAGTTGTTATAATGCCATTTTGCATGTGCAAGAAGTTTCAGGAAAGATAAAATATGTTAGGTAAATATATGAAAAAGTTTTTTTATAACTAAACTTCAAGAGCTACATCTGTGATGAAGATGAGATTAATAATAGATTAGAAATTACAGAAGAAAAGAATTGAAATTTGGAATTAATTTTGGATTGAAAAATAAACGGAATATCAGTAACATGGAGGATAACTTCAAGTGATGCAATATGCATGTATTTGGAGCTGAAAGAGAAGGGAGGCATTTGAAAAAAAATGGCAGAAAATTTTCTTAATTTGATAAAAACTATATACTAACACATGTAAGAAGTTCAACAAACAATATCACAAAAACATAAAGAAAACCCTATCAAGGCACATCATAATCCTCACATTTCTTAAACCAATTCGTTTAAGAGAAAATCTTAAAAGTGGCCAGAGGAAAAAACACACACAGTATGTACAGAGAAACAAAGGTAAGGATAAACAAAGACAGCAAATTTCTCATCAAAATTAATGAATCCAGAAGATGGTGGAGCAAGATTCTAAAAGTACTGAAAGAAAAAAGTATCTCCCTGAAATTCACTTAGTAAAAATATCTTCCAAAAGATAGCTAAGTAAAGATTTTTCAGACAAATAAAAGCTGAAATTACCAGCAGACTTTCACATAAGAAATGTTACAGGAAATCACTCAAGCAAAAGAAAAAGGACGCAAGCGGGAAGTCTGGATCTACACAAAGGAATGAAGATTGCCAGAAATGGTAATGGTGTGAGTAAATATAAAGATTTTTAAATTATTATTTAAATCTTTTTAAGGATAATAAGCTGTTTTAAAAATAAATAAGATATATAAATTAAAATTCAAAATTTGTAACAAATACAAAGTACAATGTATGACAATATCACAAAGACCGAGGAGGAGAAATAGAAGCAGAGAATTGTAAAGTTCTTATATATGAGGTGAAATAATATCACTTGAAGGTAAACTGGTTTAAGTTAAAGAGATATTCTATAAGCTCTATGAAATAACATAACTAGTGGGCAACTGGGTGGCTCAGTTGTTTGAGCATCCTATTTTGGCTCAGGTCAGGATCTCATGAGTTCAAGCCCCACATCAGGCTCACTGCTGTCAGCCTGTCAGCACAAGCTTTGGATCCTCTGTCCTCCTCTCTCTGCCCCTCCTTTGCCTGTGCTCTCCCCCCAAAAAATAATAAATACTTAAAAAAAATACTCGTGCTTAGTTTTTATAGCAGACTCTGTGGAAAGTGTCATGGATGGATACAGTTCTGAAAATCATACAATATATATGTGCAAATAATATGAATAATCATTTTATAGAACTGTTCAAAGAAATAGAAGGCAATGAATTTAATAAAGTGTGCTTTTGCCAATGTTCATTGGTTGAGTCTTGAAAATTTTACAAGAATTACTGTAATCTCAACTGCAATTCAAAATTTTCTTGAAACAAAAGGAATGCTTATTAAATATCCAATAATCAAAGACAAAAAAATGGCAGTCTGTACTTTTCTTTTTTTTAAATGTTTTTAATGTTTACTTATTTTTGAGAGAGAGAGAGAGACAAAGTGCGAGCAAGGGAGGGAGGGCAGAGGGAGAGAGAGAGAGAGAGAGAGAGTGAGAGAGAGAGAAAGAGAGAGACCATGAGATCATGACCTGAAGCTTAACCAACTGAGCTACCTAGTCACCCCTGTACTTACTTTTCACTAACATGTATGAACTGGATAAATTTGAATAATCAAAGAAAGGAAAAACTTATTTGTAACATAGCTAGCCAAGTATAAAAATTTATGTTGAAATTGGAACTTTATGATACAAATTAGTAATAATGATCTTATGTAGTCTCCTAACATGAGTCAATATGTCAAAGATTTTAATTGTAAACTGGCTGTTATGTAATTGGCAGCAAAAACTACAAGAAAAATTTGAAGAATGCTTTGTGCTACTGATCAGTTTAGAAATGTTTTTCAAACTATAATGCTTCTTTGAATTCAATGTTAATAATACTGCGCTGATAACAGAGTTAGTGAATTTCTTGGACAGTTATAATTTTGAAAAGGATATGCTTTTGCTTCCAAGTCAAACAAATTCTCACAAAAAGATAAACACTTTGTCATTAACGTACAGGAGAATGAAATTTTGGTACTTAATTCAGTTATTGGAAAACTTGTAAGTATATGTAAAACAACTTGGTATGTGAATTTACTTTTTAAAATGTAAATTTTCTTAAATCTAGCAGGACCTGGGTGGCCCAGTCAGTTAAGCATCCAACTCTTGATTTTGGCTCAGGTCATGATCTCATGGTGCATGAGGTCAAGCCCCAAGTTGGGCTCTGAACTGACAGCATGGAGCCTGCTTGGGATTCTCTCTCTCTCCCTCTCTTCTCTGCACCTCCCATTCTCAAAAATAAATAAATAAACATTTAAAATTTTTTATTAAATCTAAACATAGATCAAGTACTTCTGGTGAAAAGTTAGCATATGAACTGAGATATGCTCTAAGTGTAAAATATATACTAGATTTTGAAGACTTAATGTGGAAAAAAGAATATAAAACATATCAACAATGTTGACATTGATTACATTGAAATGGTAATATTTTGGACATAATGGGTTAAACAAAATATACTATTTAAATTAACTTCAGCTGTTTCCTTTATTTTTTTTAATGTGGGTACTAGAAAATTTTAAATTATATCTGGAATACACAGCCAAGGAAACAATTAACAATATGAAAAGCAACCTACAAAATGGCAGAAAATATTTGCAAACTCTATACAGGCAGACCTCATTTCATTGTACTCCACTTTCTTGCACTGCATTTTTTACAAATTGAAGGTTTGTGGCAACTCTGAGTTGAAGAAGTCCATCAACACCATTTTTCCAACAGTATTTGAGCACTTTATGTCTCTGTGCCACATTTTGGTAATCTCACAATATTTCAAACTTTTTCATTATTATTATATTTGTTATGGTGATGTGTGATTAGTGATTATGACTTGCTGAAAGTTCAGATGATGGTTAGCATTATTTAGCCAGAAGTATTTTTTATTAAGTTATGTGCATTTTTTTAGATATAAGGTTATTTCACACTTAATAGACTACAGTATGCTGTAAACATAACTTTTATATGCACTGGGAAACCAAACAATTCATTTGACTCACTTTATTGCAATGTTTGCTTTATTGCAGTGGTCTGGAATTGAACCCTTGAGATCTCCAAAGGTATGCCTATATCTGATAAGGGGTTAATATCCAAAATATATAAGGAACCCATACAATTTAATATCACAAAAACAACCTAATTAAATATTGGGCAAAGGCCCTGAACAGAGATTTTTCCAACGAAGACATACAAATGGCCCACAGGCACATGAAAAGATGCTCAACATCACTCATCATCAAGTAAATATAAATCAAAACTACAATGAGATATCACCTCACACTTGGTAGGGTGGCTATTATGAAAAATACAAGAGATAACAAGTATTGGCGAGGATGTAGACAGAAGGGAAAAACTATTAGTGAGAATGTAAATTGGCACAGCCTCTATGGAAAACAGCATAGAGGTTCCTCAAAACATTAAAAATAGAACTATTACATGATTCAGCAATCCCACTTCTGGGTATATATCCAAAGGAAATAAAGTCACTATCTCAAAGAGATACCTGTACCCCCATGTTCATTGCAGCATTATACAGTAGCCAAGATATGGAAGCAACCTAACCGTCCATGGACAGATGAATGGGTAAAGAAAATGTGATACATAATGTACACAATGGAATATTATTCAGCCTTACAAAAGAAGGAAACCTTGCCGTTTGCAATAGCATGGATAAACCTGGAAGACATTATGCTGAGTGAAATAAACCAGGCACAGAAAGACATTATATGATCTCATTTATATGTGAAATCTGAAAAAATAATTATAATAAAAGTCAAACTCACAGTGACAGAATGTTGGTTACCAGAAACTAAGGTGGGCCTGGGGGGGAAAGGGGAGATATTAATCAAAGGTTACAAATTTGTAGTTATAATATGAATAAATTCGAGAGACCTAGTGTATGGCATGGTGACTACAGTCAATTATAATGTACTGCATACTTGAAATTTGCTAACACAGTAGATCTCAAGTGTTCTTACCATACACACACACACACACACACACACACACACACGAAATGGTAATGATGCAAGGTGATTGATATGTTAGATTATGGTAATTTGTCAAAACATCACCTACATCTTAAATATACACAATTTTTATTTGTCAATCATACCTTAATAAAGCTGGAAAAAAATAAAATAACATCTGTGATTCATAGCATATTTATTTTGGGCAACACTGAACTAGGACTATAGAATTCTGGTCAGGAGGCCGTGATCAAAGATCTCTGAATGGCTACTGAAACAGGGTGGTGTCAAAAAGACCACCAATCGCCAAATAGAAGCGAGGCAAGATTTTATTCACGGCCGGGCCAAACCTGATCTCCTGATCTTAAGGAGAAAAGTGCAGAGAATGGCCCTGAACAAAGGTAGCAGTGAGCTTTTATGGATTTTAGCCAGGCAGAATACGTCATTATCTAGTTAACCAACTACATTTTACAGCATTTTATAGTAGCCAATTATGTTGTGACACATAGTTTTGATGGAACTCTATCATTTTAATTTTCTTTGTCCTGTAAATGACCAAACATAGTTAAACACCTGATATATTGCGAGGCAGTGGCTACGTGACTTTTTACATGTTGGCTTTGTCTTGGCCGATGGCCTTGCCTTGGCCAGATCTTAGTGAAAGGGGTGGGGAAGTGTTTTGCAACAAGTTATCTATTTAGCAAGCGGAGGAAGTTACAGAAAGGAGATGAGGCAGTTAGTAATTTCTAATAACTCTAATAGGGAACCACATAAGCTTTTATCAATTATTTATGAAATGTGAGTTTAAGATGAACTTATATACAGTAAGCTTTCTGATATCTTAGAAGTTGACCTATTACAGCTACCAGCCAGTATAAGCCTCCCCATCCTTGTGGTCATAAATTCAACTTGCTTATTGTGAGAATCATATGAGTTAATATGTGCAAAGTGCTTAGAAGGAAATCTGGCACCTAGCAAGAACTATTATGTTGACTATTATTATTGTTATTAGCATTTTTTGTTATTAGTATTATTAACCAAAAGTTCAAAAAATACAATCTAGCAGGAAAACATCTTTGGCAGAGATCAAAGAGAGTAACGCTCGGCCCAGATTAGAAATGCTCACATCACCAATGAAAGATCAAATTGCAAAAAGTTGCGGCTCCTCTGTAATCCGTTGGTCCAAGCAGGACCCTGACTAGAGTGAAGCGAGTGAGGCATTCTCCTTCGTGCAAAATTTAAGGGGATATCGAAAAACTCAGGACTCGAGAAATAATATTCTAATGTAATTGTTTTACTAAATCCAAATTTAACGCAACAAGTCCACAATGAACAAAATATGAAAAACATAAATAAGGACAAGGGCAGTATCGCGGGCTTCTCGCTTTGCTCCAGGCCCCAAGGATGGCTCAGAAAGACACTGCGACTGATCCTGCCTCTGTAACTCACGCTTGGCCCAGTCTCAGTTAAGGGAGTGCAGAGCACTAAGGGAGCTGGGGGTGTGAGGAGGGTGCCTGGAACAGCAGTGAGGAAAGGCTTTTCATTTTCACATTAAATACAGCAACCCCTCAGCAAGGAGGTATCCCCCGCCCAGGCGGGGAGAGGGGACGGAAACACGGTGCGCTCGGCCACGGGGCCTGCGGGGAAACTCCCAGACTGCCCCGCGGCCCTTCCCGGAATGCACTGCGGTGGCGGAGCCACAGCCGAAGCCCAAGCCAAAGTCAACGTCGTTGCTGCCTCCTCTGACAGCCCGCACTACTCACCTGGCCCAGAAGCGCCACCATGAGCTCTGTGGTACGGCGACATCTTTGTGGTATGGCGACATCTCGAGCTGGAATGCTTTGGGCTTTGGCGTAACACCCTAGATATCCTGGTGATGGTTTTGTACTTTCTGTTGGTCCTGGGCGTCGGGCTGTGGGTAAGTCGGGCCAGGAGGGGAAGGCGGGGCCATGGACACCAGGCTGGGTTTGACCCGCTACCCTTCAGTTACCTGCTCCCCAACCTTGCGTCCCGCCCCAGTACTGCCCCAGCCTATGCACAGCCCTCGGTGGCCGGTGGTGACTTCTCCACTCTCCTTCTGTCTACCTACTCCCCACCCTTCCAACCAAGGGTAAATAATTGCAGGTCCTCAGTAATGGAGCCATACTTGATTAATCCCACGTTTCCTCCCCACCCCCCAAATAAATGAGCAGGTTCAAATCCCCCCCGGGGCTTGCTGCCTGGAACCTAAACGGTGTTTGGTAAGCAAGCGCTGTTAAGATCATGATGATGATGGTGATAATGATGACCGCTACGGCTAATTAGGCCCTTGAGTGCCAGGTCTGCCCTGAGTGGTGCAAGTTCATCACATCCTCACAACATACTGTCATTCCCAATTCCCCAGTTGAGGAAACTGAGGCTCAAAGAATTTAAGTAACAACCGAGGAATGATTGGGTTCAGATTTGAACCTCGAGCTGTCTAATCTGACTCATGATCTTAACCCCTTTGCCTTGCTAGCAAAATCTCAAAGGTCACTTGTAACATAGGGCTTGAAGCATTCTCTTTAAATTTGAATAAAAAGCTTATATTATTTCCTCATACAAGGTTCTCTTAAAAGGGTGGATACCATGTCTCCTTTGCTGCTGTCTGCCCACTAGAGCTTAGCATGTAAGCACTCAAAAAGATGTCTTTTAACCATGCTACCCCAGGGACAGGCCATGCCCAGGAGGAGCCTGCCTGCATTCCAGTGAAAGATCAGATGGGTATGACAGCTTTGGCTGGTGTCATGGTGTCACCATGGCTCCAGTAAGTTGTTAACCATCAGAACCCTCTGCCTGGCCTGCTTCACCAAGTAGGAGTATCTGGTGACTACCACCACTCACTAACCAGTGGGAGAGTTTTCATTCTGGGTGACCCCCACCCAGCTTAAACCTTCAAGCCCACGTGACCTTTACTTTGGGACACTTCACCAGGTTATAAGCAGGATCTTACTGTGCAGAATATGGCCTTTCAAAGTGCGATCATTGGACACTCTTTTTGAGGGCTTACAGTAAGTCACTATGCTGCTAGTAAGCAGATAGAGTAATGGAGACATGGTCTCCATCCTATTAGAGAATTTTTTACCAGAAGAGAAAATATAGGCACTTTATTCTAAACATAAAGGAGAAATCTGGGGTGTTTGTCCAGATCATTCAAACTAAAGATTTTTTTAAATAGGCCTCAATTATGAGAAACATCCTTCTAAGTGCCCAAGGACACAGGGTCTCTGAGTAATGAGTACTTATTTTGGGATCCTTCCTCTAGTGCTCTCATTGAATTGGGAAGCCTTCACCCAGTTTTGTCCCAGGCCCAGTTGGGGCCTAAGTCTGGCCAAGTTCAGAGGACTGGTAAGCTGTCTGGTCATTTCCTGAAGAAACCTGCTGTTCCTTCTGTTCTAGAAGCCATAAAACATGCATAGTTATCCAGAATGCTTTGATCTTTTTCCTTCTTTATATTATCTTTCCATTTGTTCTTTTAGATAATCTCATATTTTTTTTAATTAGGAAAGTGTTACATCCTCATTGTAAGAGTGAAAAGATGCATAAATAAAGAATAAGTTACTATTCTTTCCCCATTCATTCCCATCCCTCTGAGGTAACCATGGGTCGTGTATCCCTCCCTTTTCTCAGTGCTTAATCAAACATGCAGACACATGTAGAGTTTTGCGTTTTGTCTTATAGAAGATGTGATCATATTGTACACATTACAGTCTGCCTTTTCCCCCACTTACTATATATGGAGAGAGTCCTTCAGGTCAATAGATAGAGATCCAGCTTATGTTGTTATTTACTGCCTAGTAGTCCCACAAATATGTACTATCCAGCTCTTCCCTACTAATCTACACTTAGATTGTTTCCAGGTATTGGTTTTGATGCCAGATATTGTTGTGTTGGTACTTTTAATCTGTGTAGCATGGATTCCCAAAATTGGAACTACTGGGTCAGAAGTATACATTTACTTGAAATTTTAGTAGATTATTAGTAGATATTACTAAATGCTAATCTCCAGAGCTTGTTGAGATTTACTTTTTTCACAAGCAGGATATGATCATGCTCTTTTCCCCAAAACATGCTCATTGCTGTGTGTGTGTATGTGTGTGTGTGTGTGTTTTGCCAGCCTGATGGGTGGACGGTGGTGTGTCTTTGTAACTTTGATTTGTACTTCCTAGACTCCTAGTGAGGTTGAGCATCTTTTTATGAGTTTATCCTCCATTGATTTTCTTCTTCTGTGAATAGACAGTTTATTTGCCATTTTTTATCTGTGTTCTTTGCTTTTATCAACTTCTCGGTCATTTGACTTGCTCATATGTTTTCCCCAAGCTATCATTTATCCAAACCAGTGTTTACTACTGATATTTGGGACCAGATGATTCACTGTGGGCATCTGTCCTGTGCATCATAGGATGCATAGAAGTATCCTTGACCCCTACCCATTCATAACCAAAAATGTCTCCAGACATTGCCAAATATCCCCTGGGTGGTTGGGGAAAATATCACCTCTGGTTGAGAACCACTTGCCTAAATTGTTAATTGTGTCTTTCTGTCATTTGAGGTTTTGTTCACTTTGAAGAAGTCAACTATCTCTCCTTTCATTTGCATCTTCTAGATTTCCTGCCTTACTTAGGAAAGTTTTCTCCCATTCCTAGTTTGTACAAATATTATCTAGATTTTCTTCTAATAGCTTGTAGTTTTTTCATATTTAAATCTCTAGAACATCTGAAAATTATTTTTATGTATGATTCAATGGATGAATCTAGCTTTATTTTCTTCCAGTTATTAAACCACCCTTTTCTTGCTGAACCAAATTGCCCACATTCACACAGATGGGACTTCTTTCTGAAAGCATTCATCAATTCCTGTCTGCTGAGTCCCCCAGGGAATGGGGAAATCTTAGTCTTTGCTGCTGTTGCCTTGGCTCTTACAGGATGGTAAAAGGAAAAACACTTTACACTTTTTGGGGTTTTTTTTTTTCTCTTTTATCAGTCTCAGCCCAGAGATCTTTGAGAAAGAGTTGGTTGTATCTTCTTCACCCACCAACCTAGCTGCTGTGATTGTGTTATTATTCCAGGAAGAGAGCAGGGAGGAAGGAAGAGGCAGGGACAGGCACTTAAGCCACTTTTCCCCAGAATCTCTTCTTCTTACTGTCTGGTACTCTCTTTGTGGAAAGCGAGGATGCTTTTATTAATCTGAGAACAGATTAATATTAAAAAATTCCTTTTAAAAGTTTTCCAGATGATACCTTCCATAGAAAAGTTCACCTCTGCACATAGTAGGCCCTTGGTAAATATTTAGTGAATAGATGAGGTGAGACTAAATGTGTCTGATTTGGAGAGTTGTTTCTTTGGTTTGAGGCTTTATGATGTGAGGAGACCCCATTATAATATAGATACCTCAGATGGCAGTTTCTTAAAATGTTTATTTATTTATTTTGAGAGAGAAAGAGAGAGAGAGAGAGAGAGCACACGGGAGGGGCAGAGAGAGAAGGATAGAGAGAATACCAAGCAGGCTCCATGCCCAGCAGGACTTGATCCCAAGAACTGTGAGATTACAACCTGAGCTGAAATCAAGAGGTGGAACCTTGACCAACTGAGCCACCCAGGCACCCATTAGATGGTAGTTTTTAAGTTCACTCTTCCCTCAGAAACGTATTTCTGTCAATTAGCTGTCATCCTTAGGCCATGCCGGTCCTAGGCATTCCAGGAAATACCCAGGGTTGTCTTTTGACCACATCAGAGACTGGGAATGAGAGCTGGGGAGCCTGAGTAGAGAGGACTTGGATGTGTTGGAAGGACACCGTAATAATGGCAGAGTGACAGCTGTCCTGGAAGAAGCTGGGCACATGTTCAGGTTTGCCATTCCTCACTGATCCATACATTCACTAACCACTTACCTCCCAGACTCTGCTAGAAGCTATGACACTGGTTAACTAGTTGGGAAAAAAAGGTAAAGTGATATTATTTTCCCAGAAGTGTAGAGAAATGGAAATGTCCACAAAATCAGAGCTAGAAGAGACTGTAGTCTCCAGCTAGGTGGCTACGCGTAACCCAGTGGGTAGGGGCTTCTATTCCTAAAAAGAAGAAAAGGGAAAATGGATTTGGGGGTCTCTGCTAAAGAGATTTAACCATAAGTGAAGGTGACTGTTTGAGAGATCTGTGTCTTTGGAGCAGTTTGTTTCTTGTATTTCCATTGTTTTTTGTTTGTTTTCAAGGCTATCCTGTCAAGCAGTCATGGGACAGTAGAAGACTTCTTCCTGGCTGGCCGCAGTCTAGCATGGTGGCCGGTGAGTAAGCCTTGCATGTGGCAATCCGCTTGGGGAGGCCACATGTTAACTTGTCTGTTACTTTAATGTAGATGTCTTATACCCAAAATAATTTGAAGTTGCTAAATCAGGAAAGTAATTTCATTAGTGTTTGCTTAACTCTTAAGTAGTTTCTTACCAAAATGTTTCTGTTCAACTCAGTTTAATTCACTAACTGGTATACCTGGTATGTACAGAGGTTCTAGGTTCCAGGACACAGGTGGGGGAATAAACAGTCTTGCTCTCTGGAAACATACAATCTAGAAAGATTGTATACAATGTATACACATTGTAGATGTGTATCCAGCCAATTGCATCACGTTACAGTGTAGGACAGCAGTGAGTCTGGTAGGTGGTGCACAGGCCAGGTACAGATGAACGATAAGCTCAGGCTTGCTGGGTGGAGGTGGTACAAGATAGGAAAGGTCTTCTAGAGGTAGGGTTATCTGAGCAGGATTTGGAGGTGGAGTAGGTGTTTGCAGGGAGAGTGTGAGGGCATCCCAGGCAGAAGGAACAGCATATGCCAAAGCTTGAAGGTATGGGACAGCATTATGTTAGATGGAAGGAGGCGGGGTAGAAACATTTCTTGTCTTTTATGTATTATTTATTATTCAAAGTGATTCCATCCAAGAGGAGTGCCTCAAAACCCCCACAGCAGAAAAGGCAGCTGCCTGTCCATGATCCTGTACCCAGGATAGAGTGGGTAGGAGTGCCCCAGCGAGGAGGAAGATGTGGGTCACCAGAAGGACCCAGCCTCTGAGGAGCCAAGCCTGAGTCAGGGCTGCTTTATAACTTATTTTGTAAAAATAGGTTGCCTGAGTGGCTCAGTCGGTTAAGTGTCCAACTTCAGCTCAGGTCGTGATCGCACAGCTCGTGAGTTTGAGCCCTGCTTTGAGCTCTGTTCTGACAGCTAGGAGCCTGCTTCAGATTCTGTGTCTCCCTCTGTCTCTGCCCTTCCCCAACTCATGCTTTGTCTCTCTCTCTCTCTCAAAAATAAACAAACATTAAAAAAATTAACTTATGTAAAAATGTACATGCATTTCTAGCACAGGAACATAAAATACATTTAGAGAATTATATAAGAAGCAGGCCCTTAACTAATATTCTTTGCCCCCAAACGTTAACCAGTCTTATGGCAAAGATTTGTTTTTTCATACTGGGGTAGCGCTTCAAAGAGAGAAATCTTGTCTCAGGAGGAGAAATTGCCTTTATTCAAAGGGGAAAGGAAAGTACACTTACTCACTCTGATGGATCCAACAACCTAGCAGAAATGGCTTTGCCTCTTAGCTGGGAGATTTGGGGAAAAGCATTTTCCTGGTATTTAACTCTCTGAATTATACTTGAATCTTCTTTTTTTTGTAAACTTGCTTTAGAAAGAGATTGAATGCAACAAAAAAATATTTGCAATGGGCCTCCCACCTTCGTTTATTTTTTCTGCAGAGGATTCCAGCAACACGGCCTCTTCCTGAGCTGTGAGGCCCCTAGTCTTTTGCATGAGCCACTTAGACCTGAAGTCGTGTTTTGTGTACCCAGAAAAATGGCAATCTGCTTCCCACATTCCCTTGTAAAACTGACACTTGTAATGCTTTTCAAAAGACAGTAACATGCTTTGGCCTCCCAATGTTTATGTATGTTATGATTTATTAATTTCTTTACTGTGACTTCTCTTTTCATTGTTAGGGTTATTGCTTCATGAAGAAAATATTTTATGGTGTTAGTAAAGGAAACTAAAAGAATGACTTTTGCCACTCTGGTTTTCTTTTCTGTTCTATATTCTTACTAGCAGATACCTGATGGGTATCAATTGCTCTTGTTGTTTTCTTTCTCTCTCTCTTTTTTTTAAATTGTACACGGCTTATTCTTGTACCTAGTTCCCAGTGCTCATCTAAGCTGGCTTGGCAGTGGTAAAACTCTGAGGCACTCAGTCCTCTCTCCCTCCCTGTTTTGGTCGCCTTGCTCTCCTCCTTTCCAGCTGCCTCCCCAGCTGCTCATGGTCAGTCTCCCCAGCTTGTAGTCCCCCATCTCCCTGGCTTCTTAACACTGGAAGTCCCCAGGGCCCACACCTGGCTGCTTCTCTCCAATCACACTCAAATACTTGGCTACTCATCTAGCTCATGGCATTGAGTACCAATTACATGCTAACAAATCGCAGGTCTCTGATGTGAACTCCAGACTCGCACGCAACACCTGCCCTGTTCAACAGTGCACTTGGGAGGTCTATGAGGTATTTCAAACTGAACAAGCCCCAAAAGGAGCTCTGGACTTCCCTCAGCAAATCTGCTTCTCCCACCATCTTTCTTTTCTCCTGAATAGCAACTCCATCTTCTGGTTGCTCTGGTTGACAAACATGGATGCTTGTTAGGTGTTTTAGTTTCTGTTGACCCAACATCCCATCTATCAGGAAATCCTGCGACTCGATCTAAAAAATATCTTTCAAATCTGACCACTTCCCATAAACTCTGTCTCCAGGTCCATGCTACTATTGTCTCTCACCTGGATTAATTATAACAGCTTCTTGAGCTCCTTGGCTCTTCTATATCCAATCTCAACAGAGGAGCTAAAGGGAGCCTGTGAGAACTCAAGTCAGACCATGCCACTTTTCTGCTTAAAACCCTGTTGGGGTGCCCATGTCACCCAAAAAGAAAGCCCAGCCCCTTACAGTGGCCTGTGGTAGGGCACAGATGACCTGTACCTCATTACCTCTCTGCCCTTGCCTCTCAGGATGCCTGTCCCCATCTCTAGCCAGTGTCCTTGAACAACCCAGCTGTGTTTCTGCCTCAGGGCCTTTGCCCCTGCTGCTTTCTCTGGCTAGAGCACTCTCCCCAGAATCCCCATGGCTTGCTCCCCCACCTCTTCTGGTCTTCAGCTCTTCTCTCAGACAGTCTACGCTGACCACCCAATTTCCCAGTACTTCCTATCCACTTCTCCACTGTTTTTTTCCTCTATAGTATTTATCACTGTCTATCATGCTGTAAAATAATCTTCTAATTTATTTTGTTTATTCTCTTTTCCCCAAAAGAATGTTAGCTTCATGAGAGCAGGGATTTTTGTCTATTTTACTCACTAATGTATCCCTAATACCTTGAACAGTGCCTGGACATAGTTAGCAATTGACATTTATCAGCAGTTGTTAAATTAAGAAATGGTGCCTTTTAATGCTGCCTTTTAATAATGTGCTAGCATCTTCCAACATCTATATAAACTTAGGTGGATTTATTTTATATTTATATGCAGTTGCATAGTGTTATATCATATGGACATTCCACCATTTATACACCATATTATTGGACAAATTAGACTGTATATAATTTTTTACTATTATGGTAAATGTAGTGAACATTCTTTTTTTTAAATAACTTTTTAAAAATTTTTAACTTTTATTTATTTTTGAGAGACAGAGAGAGACAGAGCATGAATGGGGGAGGAGCAGAGAGAGAGGGAGACACAGAATCTGAAGCAGGCTCCAGGCTCTGAGCTGTGAGCACAGAGCCTGACGCAGGGCTCGAACCCACGGACCATGAGATCATGACTGAGCCGAAGTCAGATGCTTAACCGACTGAGCCACCCAGGTGCCCCTGAACATTCTTAATAATAAAAATAACTACTATTATTTGAGTACTTATTATGTGCCACTTCTAAGACTTTTTCTTTTTTTGCCTTACAACTGTCCCTGTTAAGGTATTTGGTATCTGTACATTCTCAACTATATCTTATTAGTGCATTTTACCTTATAAAACGTAGTTATATAAGGTAACTATAAGGTAACTATAAAGTTATTTTTAAAAACCTGCTCTTTGTTTAATGCTTTTGGTCTTTTTTATAAAGTTTATTTATTTATTTTGAGTGAAAGAGCAAGCAGAGGAGGGGTAGAGAGGGAGGGGGAGAGAGAAAAGAGAGAGAGAGAGAGAGAGAGAGAGAGAGAGAGAATTCCAAGCAGAGTCTATACCACCAGCACAGAGCCTGACAGGAGGCTTGAACTCATGAACCTTGAGATCATGACCTGAGCCAAAATCAAGAGTGGATGCCTAACTAACTGAGCCACCCAGGTGCCCATAATGCTTTTGATCTTGAATGCTACTTTATCTTATGTCAATATTGTCAATGCTGGGATGTCTGTACCTAAAAGGCTTCGTTATTTTCAACCTCTGTTGATAATTTGTTTTTAAAATCTATCTCATGTCAAAGGCATTATAGTTGGATTTGGGTTTTGAATGGAGTGGCTATCTCTACTCAATTAAAAAGCTGTTATTGGTTTAGGAGGGATTTTGCTCATTTAAATACCTCTAGGAATTTTTTCTTTTGAAAGTGACAGATGTTGATTGTAAAAAGCCCAAAAGTTATAGTCTAAGTATAGAACTTGAAGTTTTCTCCTCATTCCATCTCTATAACTATAATCCAGAAATATTTTGTTATATATATATTTCCAGAACCGCTCCTGTGCATATATAACCATATATCTGTGCAAGTGTAAGATGCACATATAAAATTTTAATGAGATTATATTTTATATACTGCTTACCTTATTGTTAAATGAAAAGCTCCTTTATTATTTCTGTATGCTACATTGTATTTTGCACCTTAGTATTCATTCATTCATTGCACATTCCTGCATCTTAGTATTTTAACCAGTCTCTTGCAGCCAATCAGTTAAATTGTTGATATTTTTAAATTACTTAGACAATGATGAAATTGCACTCTGCTAATGTTTCTGCATTAGGGAATTGCAAGTAAGTTGGTGGAGCATGTGAAAGGTGGCAACATATGAATGGCCATTCTTCTTTTTTCATGTTCTCCCTTCTCACTTGGCTTCTAACTTGTAAGTAGGGTGTTTGTGTAGAAGAAATACAAATGGGAATTCTGCCCAGGGAATAATCCCTTTTGTGAAAATGGAAAATTCAGTTTACATTTGTGAAAATGAATTCTTGGAGTTGGACTGATAGTTCTGCTTTTGATTTTCAGATAGGCGCTTCTCTTTTTGCCTCCAGTATTGGCAGTGGCCACTTCATGGGCCTGGCTGGAATAGGAGCGACTTCAGGGATTGCTATTGGGGCCTTTGAGTGGAATGTAAGTAATACCTTGTGCAGCAACTAACCGTTCTCTTTATCATTGTCCAAATAAAACTCCTAAACATAAAAACTTGTTTTCTACCTCCGGGAAATATTGAAGACTTCTTGAGAAGTCATGGAAGAAAAGAACCAAGTCTTCGACTTTCAAAACAATTGTGCTAGTTTTCATTCTTCTTAGTTAATGAAGTTAATGAAGAGAAAGAGAATGTTTACATCCCAAGGGCCATAGGAATACAATGAATAAAGAACTTTTCGGAGACTAGTCAGGGAGCGAAAAGAGAAAAAACCATATTAACATTTAAATATATGTGTACGTATACATTTATGTTTAGATATACATACAGATATATATGTGTATACACACATATGTCTATACATGTATATGTGTATATATGTATATGCATATGTATGTATTGCAGTATGTACTAAGAGTGGGCTCAACTGTGCTCTTCAAAATATTCAACTAATTACTACAAAACTCCTAACTGACCTCTTAAGAATACCAGGTTTCAACCATAAAACCTATGAAATGCATTATTTATTTAATTTGTGGAATACATTTGTTGTAGAACATAGAATTTGGTCACCTAAATATAAGTGAATTTATAAATCTTGGGCTTATTAAGTTATCTCTATATAAATCATCTGACTTTTCTGAATATTTCAGAAAGCTCCCTACTTTCTGAGTCTCATCTTTCTCGTTATAGACTACAAATATAAAGGATACTTCTCGCAGAGTTGATTTCAAACCTAGCCAAAAGTCCTGGCCTTTACTACCATTTACCTCTCAGAATTTACTAGCATCTCCTTTATAAATTCAACTTGTCTTACCCCTTCTTTGTAAGAAGCCAGAGCCAAATTTATTACTTAATTTCAATAACTTGTATGAAAGTTTGGTAGAGCTTCTCCTTCATTTCTCTGAATGGTTTCTGATTTTCTTCTTCTTTTTTTTAACTGTAATTTATACATAAGCCACCTTCATTTCTATCTGGAAGTAGCCAAACAATAAATTAAAAATAGATACCTTGAAAACTCACTCAGCTAAACCTCATCCCACCAAATTAAGAAGGCACTCTTTCATAGGCAAAGATCAAGTGCCTGTAAGTAGCTCATTGCACAGGAAAGTATGTGCTTGGGCTGTTGTTTATAAGGTTCCTCAGTACTGATACATTTGTTAGGCTCAAAACAGAAGTCACTGAGCTTGCATCTCATATAAAAGCTTGCCCTAGATGGAACCCTGATATAATTCTCTTTCTTGGTTTCAGGCTCCATTTCTGCTCTGTGTTCTTGGTTGGATATTTTCTCCTATTTACATTAAGGCTGAGGTGAGTAGCCATTATCAGTTACTCTGTTCTCTACAGTATTTTTTTCTTACAAATATTGCATGTGTATATAAAAACATTGTGGAGGCAAGTTAAACTTCTCAGTCTTTTGATCCTTTTACTGACTTCCCTAAACCCTGAGAAATGCCTGATATAACATCACTCAGCCTTGGGTACACAGATGCCGGTAATTGCCTGCTGTTTCCCTCTGGACCTTATTCAAGGGTTCGCTTTTTAGGGCTTTTACAGAAAACGTTAGAAAACTTTATCTAAAAATAAGACCTAAATAAATGAAGAGAACAACTATGTTAATGACTAGAAGACAATATCCTAAAAATGTTACTTCTCTCCAAATTGGTCTGTGCTTGGAATGAAATTCCAAACAGAATTTTTTTAGAAACTTGACATGCTGATTCTAAAATGTATATAGCGGACAGCTGGGTGGCTCAGTCAGTTAAGTGTCCGACTCTTGATTTCAATAAAATGTATGTAGGAGATAAGGGGATAAAGACATGTCAGTGTCCAGCTGAGAGAGAACAGAGACAGTCTAACCTGCACATCTGTGAAGATGTGGAGTAACATCATCAACATGGTAGAATAAGAGCTTTTTCCAATCTTCCCTCAAAGAACACCAATTTAGTAATCACCCAGAGATAGGTGGGCCTTTGTGGAAGACCAGAAATCCACTGGAAAAGTTCTAGCACACTGTTGGGGGAAAAGAAAATCCAAGATTGGATGTAATGAAGAGAATGAGAGGAAGAGTTTCAGTGTACCTATGTCCCAACCCTTCCCCAAGGTGGCACAGCTAAGTGCCAAGAGAGACCTTCTCAGCCTGAAATTTCTCCCACAGGGGAAATCGAGAGCATGGGAGTAAGTGCTCAGCTCTCCAGTTGTGCAGAAGTCTGCCAGGAAGACCCACTTCTTTCTTACCCCATCCAGAAAATGGAGGTGTGCTGCACATCTGGGGGGCTGGGGAGTGGCTGAGAGAACAGCAGCCATGGCTCTCAGATGGCATTAGAGGAACATGAATCCTACTAACCACTTTGCAGACTTATCAGGAAGCCTGCCTGGGGTCTCCTCACCTACATATCCACTCAGTTGGCCCCAGGGCACCCCAGAATGCCACACACCTCACCCACATACACCTCCACCCTCTGGCCAGCTCCCTTTCTGCACCCCTGATGGTGGCAAGAGCAAGTTGTTGTTTTTTGTTTTTTTTTTCTCAGAAAGTTAGCATTCACAGAAAGCCAGACTAACTGTGGGGTTGGCAAAAAGCACACAAACTTGAGCATTCAGCCTTGCCCTAGGGAAAACAAGCAAAGGGAAGGCTGTCAGAACCTGGTCTGGCTTTGCAGGATCAAGAGAAGACATATAATCTTAAAAAGGATTCCCCCCAAAAAGGAACAAGAAGTGTGGAGCAGGTATATGCGTAGAAAAGGTCTGAGAAAGCCTCAGAATTTCTAGCAGGGCTTACAGAAGGTATTTCTCTCCAAAAGCCAGTCAGTAAAGATGAGGAGGTGACTACTTCCTCGAAGACAGTAATACAAAATTTGAGAAACATGGGGCCACCCGGGTGGCTCAGTCAGTTAACCCTCCAACTCTTTATCTCAGCTCAGGTCTTGATCTCAGGGTCATGAGTTCAAGCCCTACGTTGGGCTCCACACTGGGCATGGAACCAACTTAAAAAAAATACTTTTTGAGGAACATGAAAAATCAAGAAAATATGACACCCCCAGAGGAGTACAGGTTTCCAGTAACCAACTCCAAAGAAATGGAGATCTGAGATTTGTTTGATAAAGAATGCAAAATTGTTGTTTGAAGGAAACTTGGTGAGGTACAAGAAAACACAGAAAGACATTCAATAAAATAAGGAAAACAATACATGGAGGAAATGAGAAGTTTAGCAGAGAGAGATCATGAAAATAATCAAACAGAAATTCTGGGGCTGGAGAATACAATGAAGGGGGACAATGAAAAAGAGTTAAGAAAGCCTATGAGACTATGGGATATCCTTAAGAGAAACAACCTACACATCAGGGGCTCTCAGAAGGACAAGAGAGGGAGAAAGGGACAGAAAGCTTATTTAAATAAGTAATGGCTGAGAACTTCCCAGATCTGGGAAGAGATTTAGATATCCAAGATCATGAAGCCTATAAGTCCCCCTACCAAATTTCAACCCAAAACTATATTCTCTTTCTTATAATGAAATTGTCTAAAATCAAAGAGAAAAAAATTTAAACAAGAGAAAAATCTTCATATACATGGGACCCCCGCCCCCATAATGCTATCTGCAGATTTCTTAGCAGAAGCCTTGCAGGTCAAGAGAGAGAGATGATATATTTAAAATGATGGGGGGAAAAAAACCTGTCTACCAAGTATACTTTACCTGGTAAAGTTATCCTTTAGAAATGAAGGAGAGGGGCACATAGGTGGCTCAGTTGGTCGAGCATCTGACTCTTGATTTTGGCTCATGTCATGATCTCACAGTCATGAGATTGAGACTCGCATTGGGCTCTGTGCTGGGCATGGAGCCTGTTTAAGATTCTCTCTCTTCCTCTGCCTCTCCCCCACTTGCTTGCTCTCTCTCTCTCTCTCTCTCTCTCTTGCTATCTCTGTCAAATAAATAAATACTAAAAAATAAAAATAACTAGGGGTGCCTGGGTGGCTCAGGCCATTAAGTGTCTAACATTGGCTCAGGTCATGACCTTGCAGTTTGTGGTTTGGAGCCACATGTCAGGCTCTGTGCTGACAACTTAGAGTCTGGAGCCTGCTTCAGATTCTGTGTGTGTGTGTGTGTCTTTCTGTCCCTCTTCTGCTCATGCTCTCTGTCTCTCTCTCAAAATAAATAAACATTTAAAAATAATAAAAAATAAAAATATAAAATATAAAATATAGCTATAATTATTTGTTAATGGATACATAATATAAAAATAAATAAATCGTGACATCAAAACATAAAATATTGAGGTGGGGAGTAAAAGGTACAGTTTTTGTATGTGGTCAAATTTATATCTTAAAATAGACTATATATATCTATGAGACATTTTATGTAAATCCCATGGTAACAAAAAAGCAAAAGGTTACAGTAGATACACAAAAGATAAATAGAAGAAAATGAAAGCATACTTCTATGGAAAATCACCAATTTGCAAAGGAAGACAGCATGAGGAAAAAAATAACAAGGGAACTACAAAACTGCCATAAAACAATGAGTAAGATAGCATTTGTAAGCCCTTACCTTTCAATAATTACTTTAAGTATAAATGAATTAAATTCTCTAATCAAAAGGCACACAATGGCGATAGGAATTTTTTAAAGTAGTACGGTGACTACCGTTAACAATGGTGTACTTAAAAGTTGTAAGAGGGTAAGTCTTGAAAGTTCTCATCATTAAAAAAAAGATAATTATATGAGGTGATGGAGAAGTTAACTAACCTTACTGTGATAATCATTTTGTAAGTATATGTATATAAAATTGTGTTGTACACCTTAAACTTATACAATGTTATATGTTATATATATCCATAAAGCTGGAAAAAAGAAAATGTATGTAAAAAAGCAAAAGCATAAGAATAGCAAAGATACGGGGCGCCTGGGTGGCTCAGTTGGTTGAGCGTCCGGCTTCGGCTCAGGTCATAATCTCATAGTTTATGGGTTCGAGCCCCGCGTCAGGCTCTGTGCTGACAGCTAGCTCAGAGCCTGGAGCCTGCTTTGGGTTCTGTGTCTCCCTCTCTCTCTGAACCTCCCCTGCTCACGCTGTCTCTCTCTCTCTCTCAAAAATAAAATAAAAAACATTGGAAAAAATTAAAAAAGAATACCAAAGATACTCCTATCAAAGAAAAATAAAAAGGATTTGCCCTCAAATATCAAGACTTACTATAAAGCTATAGTAATTAAGACAGTATGGTATTGACACAAGAATAAAAACATTGACAGGTGGAAAAGAGAAATAACTCAGGAACACTCATATACATGGACTTGATTTATGACATTGATGGCACTGCAGATTACTGAGGAAAGGAGGGTCAATTGATTACCATATCAAAAAAATCAAATTGGATCCCTATTCTACACAAAAATAATTTTAGATTGATTAAAGACTTAAATAGGAAAGGCAAAAGATTTTAAACTTTTATAAGGAAGTTTAGAATATCTTTATGTCCTTGAGGTAGAGAGGGATTTTAAAGTAAGATAGAAAAAGCTCAAATCCCTGGCTGACCACCAAAGTACACATGCATGTATGAGAACCCAGGGAGCAAAAAAAAAAAAAAAAAAAAAAAAAAAAAAAGACAGAAACTTGAGGGTGCTCTATCTTACAGAGACAGAGCTACACCTGGGAGATCTATGACTTTATAGTGCCTAGGACTGAGTCATTCCCCAACCCACACAATGTAGGCAGTGGAGAACAAGTCTTACTCATAACAGAGGAGAGAACAGGGGGCTAAGAAAGCAACTGGAAATTTATATGGGATCTTCAGAAACAAGGGAGCCAAAGAGGGGATTAACCTTGAATATAAATCTGTGCATAAATTCTACATGAAACCTTGACGGAGTGTGAGACTACTCAAGTGCAAGGAAAACCTCTAGAGGACCAGGCTAAATTAGCAGCAGTTAGAAGCTGAAAAAACAAGCAGAGACAGCAGCAGCTGTACACTGCAGGGTGGGGTTGGGAGGTGGGATGACATGAAAGAAAGGTGTTGCAGTTTGAGTCCAGACAAGTTAATTGCCTACAAAAAAAAAAAAACACACACACACACACAATAAAAAACAACAACAACAAAAAATACCCAAGAAACAGCAATCCTCAGAAGAACAAACCAGATTCTGGAATTCTACATCATATGATCTATAATGGCCAGTCTGCAACCAAGAATTATTAGACATACAAAGAGATGGGAATATAAATGTGACCCACACTCCACATTCCAGGAGAAAAAGCAGTAAATAGAAACTGACTCTGAGCAGGCCCAGATGTTGATTTAACAAACAAAAGACATCAAACCTACTATTATAAGTATGTTCAAAGAAGTAAAGGAAAATGTGATACTAATGAATGAGCAAATAGAGCCTCTCAACAGAGAAACCGAAACTATAAAAGAGAACCAAATGGAAATTCTAGAGTTGGAAAAGCACAGTAGCTGAAATGAAAAATACACAAGAGGAGCTCTACAGCACAAACAAAATGACAAAAGAGAGAGTCAGTGAACTGGAAGATAATAAGAATTATCCAGGAGAAAGAACAGAAGGGGAAAATTTTGAAGAAAAAGTAACAAAACCTCAGTTTGAGTCCAGACAAGTTAACTGCCTACAAAAAAAACCCACAGAAAACAAAAGCAAAAACAAAAATAAAAAATACCCAAGAAACAGCAATCCTCAGAAGAACAAACCAGATTCTGGATTTCTACATCATATGATGTACTTCATATGATGAAACCTTAGAGACCTGTGATACAATATCAAGTAGTCCAACATACATGTAATTCGTATACCAGAAAGAAGAGTGAGAGAAAGAGGCAGAAAAAAATTTTTTTTGAAGAAAGCAATTGAAAGTATCCCAGGTGTGGTGGAAAATGTTAATATACAGATGTAAAAAGCTTAACAAACCCCAATGAACACAACGAAAGCTACACCTAGGTTAACATCATAGTCAAACTGCGAAAAGCAAAGATAAAGACATTTTGAGAGAACTAAGAAGCAATACATTATATGAAGGGAGGAAATGATACAGTTAATAAATGAATTCTTATCAGATACAATGGAAGCCAGAAAACATTAGAATGGCATATTTAAATGCTTAAAGGAATAAAAATATGCCAATCATGCATTCCATATCTAGCAAAAGTACTAAAAAATGTAGGTGAAGTATATACAAATATTAAATAATTATTTTATAATTTTAAAAAACCTACTGCAAAACAAAATAAAGAAAAAGAAAGTGATAAAGTAGGGTAAGATTTCTTAGCCAGGACACAAAAAGCCTAAAATCATAAAGGAGGAAATTGCTATATGGGACTTCAAAATAAAATTTTAATTTTTTTAAGTTTATTTATTTATTTTTAGGGGCACCTGGGTGACTCAGTTGATTAAGCATCATACTTCATCTCAGGTCATGATCTCGTGGTTCATGAGTTTGAGCACTGCATTGGGCTCTGTGCAGGCAGCTCAGAGCCTGGACCCTGCTTTAGATTTTGTGTCTTCCTCTCTCTGCCCCTCCTCCACTCATGCTCTGTTTCATCGTCTCAAACAATAAACATTAAAAAAAATGTAAGTTTATTTTGAGAGAGAGACAGAGCACGAGTGGGGGAGGGGCAGAAAGAGAGAGGGAGAGAGAGAATCCCAGGAAGGCTGCCTGTTGCCAGCACAGAGCCTGATGTGGGGCTCAAACTCATAAACCATGAGATCATGACCTGAGCCAAAGTCAAGAGCTGGATGCTTAACCAACTGAGCCACCCAGGCACCCCTAAAATTTTATTTTTTTTAAGTTTATTTATTTTGAGAGAAGGAAAGAGAATGCACATGAGCAGGGAAGGGGCAGAGAGAGAGGGAGAGAGTCCGAAACAGGTTCTACACCATCACCTCTAAGCCCAACATGCAGCTCAGTCCCACAAACTGCAAGATCATGACCTGAGCCAAGAGCAAGAGTTGGAGGCTTAACCAACTGAGCCACCCAGGTGCCCCATAACCTTTAACTCTTTGAAAGATATTTTTTTAAAGAGCCTTGTTTTTCTTTTTTTAATTTTTAAATGTTTATTTCTTTTTGAAAGAGAGAGAGAGACAGAGAGCAAGCAGGGGAAGGGCAGCGAGAGCAAGAGCGAGAGAGAATTGGAAGCAAGCTCCAGGCTCTGAGCTGTCAACACAGAGCCCAATGCGGGGCTCAAACCCACAAACCATGAGATCATGACTTCAACCGAAGTTGGACACTTAACCAACCGAGCCACCTAGGTGCCCTGAAAGATATTTTTAAGAAAATAAAAAGTCAAGCTAGAAACCGGGAGGAAATATTTCCAGAACATATTTACAATAAAAGATTTACATCCATAGTGTGTATTTTATTTAAAAAAAAAAACTCTTAAGGCTCAGTAGCAAGAAGGTTTGAATGTCTGTTTCACCAAAGAAAATATACAAATGGCATGTACTGAACATGAAAAGATGTTCAGTACAACTGATCACTAGGAAAATGCTATTTAAGATAACCACTGTACCAGAATGGCTAAGAGGTGAAGAGCTGGAGAGGGTGTGGGGCAACTGGGACTCATACATTTCTTGAGGGAATGCAGAATCACATGACCATTACAGTTTGGCAGTTTATTCACAAATTAAACCTGACCACCCAGTGTTGTATTAATATACTACCAGATATAGATTTTTACCAACCCCAGAGAGCTGAAAACATATGTACACACACAAATTTGTACATGAAGCTTCACAGCAGTTGTGTTCCTAATAGCCAAATCTAAAAATAGTCTAAATTGCAGTAGGAGAGTAGACAAACAATATGTGATGTGGTATACTACTCAGCATGAAAGAGGGATCATGCAACAGTGTGGTTGAATCTTAAGAGTATCAGGCCAGTGAAAGAAGCAGGACTTTAAAAAGTACATAGTATATGATTCTATTTACTTAAAATTCTAGGAAAGCAAATCTGTGGGGACAGCTGGGACCAAGGGTGGGTTGAAGGCCTTAACTACAAACCCTAGCGGATTTTATGGAGGGCATTATGAATGATTAAAATTTTGTGAGGCACCTGGGTAGAGTAGTCGGTTAAGTGTCCAACTCTTTTTTTTTTTTTTGGTTCAAAGGCATTTGTTTTTTTATTTTTTTTATTAATAGCTTATTTATTTTTTAATTTACATCCAAGTTAGTTAGCGTATGGTGCAACAATGATTTCAGGAGTAGATTCCTTAATGCCCCTTACCCATTTAGCCCATCTCCCTTCCCACAACCCCTTCAGGAACCCTGTTTGTTCACTATATTTAAGAGTCTCTTATGTTTTGTCCCCCTCCCTGTTTTTTATATTATTTTTGGTTCCCTTCCCTTAGGTTCATCTGTTTTGTATCTTAAAGTCCTCATATGAGTGAAGTCATATGATATTTGTGTTTCTCCAACTGACTAATTTCTCTTAGCATAATACCCTCTAGTTCCATCCACATAGCTGCAAATGGCAAGATTTCATTCTTTTTTATTGCTAAGTAATACTCCATTGTGTATATATACCACATCTTCTTTATCCATTCATCCGTCAGTGGACATTTGGGCTCTTTCCATACTTTGGCTATTGTCGATAGTGCTGCTATTAACATTGGGGTGCATGTGCCCCTTTGAAACAGCACACCTATATCCCTTGGATAAACACCTAGTAGTGCAATTGCTTGGTTGCAGGGTAGTTCTATTTTTAGTTTTTTGAGGAACCTCCATACTGTTTTCCAGAGTGGCTGCACCAGTTTGCATTCCCACCAGCAGTGCAAAAGACATAGATTTTTTCCGCATCCTCGCCAACATCTGTTGTTGCCTGAGTTGTTAATGTTAGCCATTCTGACGGGTGTGAGGTGGTATCTCATTGTGGTTTTGATTTGTATTTCCCTGATGATGAGTGATGTTGAGCATCTTTTTATGTGTTGGTTGGCCATCTGGATGTCTTCTTTGGAGAAGTATCTATTCATGTCTTTTTCCCATTTCTTCACTGGATTATTTGTTTTTTGGGTGTTGAGTTTGATAAGTTCTCTATAGATTTTGGATACTAACCCTTTATCTGATATGTCGTTTGCAAGTATCTTCTCCCATTCTGTCAGTTGCCTTTTAGTTTTGCTGATTGTTTCCTTCACTGTGCAGAAGCTTTTCATTTTGGTGAGGTCCCAATAGTTCATTTTTGCTTTTGTTTCCCTTGCCTCTGGAATCGTGTTGAGTAAGAAGTTGCTTCAGCAAAGGTCAAAGAGACTTTTGCCTGCTTTCTCCTTTAGGATTTTGATGGCTTCCTGTCTTATGTTTAGGTATTTCATCCATTTTGAGTATATTTTTGTGTATGGTGTAAGAAAGTGGTCCAGGTTCATTTTTCTGCATGTCAATGTCCAGTTTTCCCAGCATCACTTGCTAAAGAGACTGTCTTTATTCCATTGGATATTCTTTCCTGCTTTGTCAAAGTTTAGTTGGCCATATGTTTATGGGTCCATTTCTGGGTTCTCTATTCTGTTCCATTGATCTGAGTGTCTGTTTTTGTGCCAGCGTCCAACTCTTGATTTCAGCTCAGGTCATGATCTTACAGTGGTGGGATCAAGACCCGTGTTGGGCTCCGCGCTAAGCATGGAGCCTGCTTGGTATTCTGTCTCTCTGCCCCTCACCCCCATAATAAATAAATCCATCTTAAAAAAAAAGAATGATTAATATTTTTAGTATGGGGGTGATTACATAACTGTGTACATTTTCCCAAACTCATCAAACTTTACACTTAAAATGGGAGAGTTTTATGGTGCATAAATTATGCCTTATAAAACTGTTAGCATTTTTGAATATTTGTAGAGAGGCATTAAAAATGTGAAAGGCTTATTTGCCATGTTGTCCAGCATCTGCAATGGTGAAGCCATAATCCCAAGAAAATTACCTCAGATTATGACTGTATTTGGGGATAAGATCTTCAAAGAAGTAATTAAAATGAGATGATTAGGGTGGGCCCTAATCCAGTATGACTTTATAAGAAGAGGACATTTTGACACAGACGTGTACAAAGGAAAGAGAATAGAAGGACACAGGGAGATGACAGCCTTCAACAAGCCAAGGAGAGAGGACTCAACAGATCCTCCCTTCATGGCCCCCAGAAGGAACCAAGGCTGCTGTCACCTTGAACTTGTAGCCTTCAGAACTGAGAGACAATAATAACATTTCTATTGCTTAAGCCACTCTGTCACACTCTGTGACAGCAGCCCACATTGAGGATACTTGGTATACATTTAACAAACATTTATTTACCTACCATGAGCCTGGCACTGTGCTTAGATCCAGGAATCTAATAAACAAAGAGACACACTCCCTGTCATGGGGTGCACAGAGCCTGAGACCATGGAAGTCAAAATGAATAGAATTGTTTGGGGCAACCAGCACATACACGAGAGCATGGGCACAGAGGACCAGGTTGGAGAGCTTTTGAGTCAAGTTCTGTCTCTCCTGAGTACTTGTTATATTTGTAGTATGTGATAAGGCATTTGAATTTGCTCTATGATTATTTCATGAAAGTGATTTGTCATCATTAGATATCTTCAAATAGCTAGATTTCCTTCTACTTTCGGGAGATTGCTTCCTGAAGACAATACTATTGCTTCTCCTGTCTTATTTCCCCCCATCTAAACAGATGGCATGGAATCCAAAGCCAGCGTGTGTGACCCTGCTGTGCCTTCTGTCCCTGGGCTCCCCCACCACCACCATCAGCTGTTTCTCTATAATGACCAGCACATTGTGATCAAGACGCATCCCTGTGGGTCTGCCTTTTCTGGCACTCTGTCTGGTGGTGACTTCTCTTGTTGCTTGTACAGGTGATGACAGTGCCAGAATATTTGAGGAAGGTTTGGTGGCTTCCAGATCCAGCTCCTCCTTGCTATTCTGTACTTATTCTTCTATATCTTCAGCAGAATCTCAGTGAGTTGTGTAAAAGCCAGCCCAAGAAACAAAACAAAACGACAAAAATTCAGTAGGCAGGACGGTGCTAGATTGGTGTCAGCTCTTTGCTCTGGGGCCCCATAAGTTACTTATGGTTTCTGCTGTCTAAGCTAGAGTAGAGCGGGAAAATAGTTTAATAATACTTTGGAAAAAATAAAGGTGGGGCATCTTATTTGTCTCCCAAGCCTAGGTTACAGGTCCCTCCTTTGCACTTCTGGAGAACCTTGGGCTTACCTCTAACATGTCATTAGGTGATGTCACTCTCTGCTTAAAACAATCCAGGAATTTCCACCACCTTTCAAGAAAAACCTAAGCCCCTTGTTATGATCTGTGAGGATGTCCTGTTCTAGTCCCTCCCTCTCCAGCCTTGTCTCCTGGTCTCCTCCCTTGTTCTCACCAGGCTCTGGCCACACTGCCTGCCTTCTGTTTCTCAAACCTGCCAATCTTATTCCCACTGGAAGCCCTTGAAACTTGTTTTACACTCTGTCTAGAATGTGCCCCCCCCCAATTTTTCAAATATCACCCCCTTGGAGAGGCCTTCCATGGGCATACCCAGTCAGTCTGTACTCCATTACTATGTTTGGGGTTTTTTTTTTTTTGGTAATACTTGTTACCATGTGAGAGTAATTTATCTGTTTCCTTTCTGGTTGTCTGCCTTCTCCACTTCAGTGCAAGCTTGTTGAGGCCCTGAGCCTTGCCTGGCTTGTTCACTGCATTATCCACTGTGCTGAGAAAATTATTAGCACCTAAGGCACTTGATAAATGTGTTGTTGTTTTTTTAACCAACTGAATGAGGGGCGCCTGGGTGGCTCAGTCGGTTGAGTGTCTAACTCTTGATTTTGGCTCAGGTCGTGATCCCAGGGTCATGGGATCGAGCTCTGTGGAGCCTGCTTAAGATCCTCTCTCTCTCTTCCTCTGCCCCTTTCCCCCACTCACACGCTCTCTCTAAAATAAAAAAATATAAATACATACGTACATACATACATACATACAAACTGAGTTGAGTGTCACTTGTCACACTATATAGATATTGCCTATTTAGTTTCTGTCACTAAATATAAGCTTCTTGGGGACAGAAGCTGAGTTTTAGTAACCCTGTGTCTTATGAACCCTGTTGAGTATCTGCTATGCTGGTGCACGGTAAACATTTGGTGAATAAATGGGTAGATGAATAATGGGAGGATCTCTGCTCATTGCATCCCTACTTTGGAGACCAGAATAACAAGGCAAGAGATTAGCCAGTTAAATGATATGCAGATGCTTTAAAATCAGCGCCAGCCAAACCAGGGATCAATAAATCCAGCCTGCAGGCCAATCAACCTAATGTTCTGCTTTGTACAGTCCTTGAGCTGAGAATGGCTTATTATAGTTTTAAATGGTTGTGGAAAGCAGTGACAATATGTGGCCTGCAAAGCCTACAGTATTTATCATCTGGTCTTTTAGAGAAAAAACTTACCAGCCCCTGTTGAGCTATCCCCTTTGCCTTTTTCCAATGGCAGAACTGTAGGAACAGCTCACTCTCTGAGCACACTCCCTGTTCTAAGGGTCTAGAGAGGAATAGACTAAGTGTTGTATGAACTGAATTCATTGGATTGACCCAAGCCCTAACGGTGCTGACCTCGGTTGAACTCATGGGACATAAGCCTTTTTTCCCAACAGAATTTGGGTAGTCCTCACCCCATGTCCATAGTAATGGAATGGATGTGCTAACCATAGACCACTTCCTGAAGATGGCTTCTAGAGTCTTTATGGTATTGCTGTTGATTGAGCTGGAAATGAAATGCAGCCTGTTTCCTTTATACTCGTTTCAGGTAAGATCTGTACTGGTGCCATATTCATGAGACTGATTTTGGGGTTAGACATCTACCTGGCCACCATAGTCTTGCTGACAATTACTGGCATTTATACCAGCACAGGTGAGGTTACTGTAACCACACAGGTATTTATATTGACACAAAAGCTCTACTTCTTATAGTGGAGTGCTAGTAGACATTGAGGCAGAGGGTCTCAGCTTTTGCATTTTCCCTAAGTCTGTAGATCATATTGCTAGGCCTGAGGGGGTTGAACAGTGAAAATAATGGAGGCAGGGTGCCTAAGTGACATACTACCTCTAGAAATCTGATCAGGCCAGTGGGGGCTTTCCAAGGGCACTGGCAAGGATGGCAGTGATCATGTTTGGAACGGGCCTTGGTCTGACACTGCAGGTTGCCAGGTAAAAGAGTAGAAACAGAAAAGGAATAAGGGGGAGGTAGCAGCTTCAGTCATCCTGGTCACCTGGTAACCTGGTCAGGCCATAAGATGGGATCTTTTATGTAGGCAATTCTGTCCAAGAGTCTCTGCCTAGGTTTTGAGAGTGGGGGCCCTCATCACTTGTTTTTTCCAGCCACAGTGCAAATCTTGGATGCTGGTGAGTGTCCCTGGCAGTTCACCACTGTCTGAGTGAGGAGGATCAGGGTGGGGAATGGAATGCCGTCAATTAATGGCTTTCAGTGCACAAGGGAGTGGGAGTTGGGAGTTTCTTCCTAGGGGACATTTGGTAATGTCTGGAGCCATTTTGGGTTGTCCCAACTGGGGAGGAATGGGGTGCAGTGCTACTGGCATCTAGCAGGTAGAGACCAAAGATGCTACTAACTGTTGCTTCCAAACTGAGATTTTGTGATTAAAGGAAGACTATCAGCTTTTCATTTATCCAAAAAATGGGAAGTAAAGGGAAATTGGGACATAGAAGGGCAAGATAAAAATCCAACAAAAGATCATGAGGGATGTTAAAGAGAGAACACAGGATGTACCAAGACTAAGCATGTCATTGTAAGACCTACTGACTTAAAGGTACAAAAGGTTTGAATGGAGAGATCTGGGAGGAGACAAGCATGTAGAATAGGGATACAGAAGTGACTTTCAGCATAGAGTCTCAAATGTTGCTTTTTTTTCTCTTTCTCCTACCTATTCAGGTGGTTTTGCAGCTGTGGTTTATACTGATACCTTACATGCTGCTGTTATGGTTCTGGGATCAATCTTGTTAATGGGCTTTGGTAAGTCAATATGGGAAGACTGGGCACCATGGGTGAAATCTTTCAGCCTGATTGCCATCTGGGGCCATTTCAGCACCTTCATCTTGCAGATGAGTAGACTGAGACCCTCAGAACCCTAGATCATTGTCTCAGGTCAAACAAAAAGTTGGGGGGTAAGCCTTTGCTCACTTCAGAAGACACAGGAGTGGCAATGACAAACTGTAGTGCTTTGGGATAGTGGTCGACTGGCCCACCACACTCATCCCCACCTCTGTGCCTCTGTCCATGCTCTTCCTCTGCAGTTAGAAGCCCCTCTCCTTTTCATCCACACAGTTAAATCTACCCATCAAGGTCAACAGAAGACCCACCTCCAAAGATGCAATTCTGTTATTATTCCATCTACATGTCTTTTTTTTTTTCCTGTGGACTCACATCACTACCACACACACCTTAATATTTTTGTGATGCATACCTTGATGGTTCATTTATTGTGTCACATAAATAAATCATACCCCTCAACTCTAAAACTTCTTAAGAACAAAACCATTGTATCCTGCATACAGTGTGCAGTCTGAGGCACATGGTAGGTGCTTATTAAGTAGTAAGAATGAAAATAATAGCTAATTGGCATCGAATATCAGGTACCATGTAGGCATTTATCCATATTAATCATCACATCACCATGATGCATACCCATTTTATAGATGAGGAAACTGAGCTATTCAGTTAAGTAACTTGCTCATGAGACACACCAAAAGCAGAGCTCATAGCTGAGTCTCTAAACACCAAATCCCAATATGTAAACTAGTGTATTACAATACCTGTAATGGCAAGTACATTTAACCTTAAAATAATAGTTTTCTTCCACTAGCTAAGATAATGACCTCAGTGAGGTTGGTGTTACCCACTGCTCCATGGGTCAAAGGTTGGTCTTACATAAATCTAGAAGGAAAAACTCTTGGTTCAAGTATTGAAAAATTATTGAAATGGTATGTGAATACACTTGAAGGACTGTGGTTCCATAGAGCATGTTGTTGAGCCCCCCTTGAATGAGAAATGATAGAATCAAACAGAATCACATAGTCCTCAGTCTTATCATTCAGCAAGCATTAGTGTGCCATGAGGTGTACTCAGAGCTATATTGCTGGAACACAAAATACACATCAGGCATGGCATAAGGAACTTTTTTTAATCAATTGGGAAGCAATGACTAATTTGAATGACAAAACTAAACTATAGAACACACTAAGCCACTGTGTTTAGTTGTATACTAGTGTTAAATATCAACATTTTTAAAATTGGCCACCCTCACCCCAATAATTGAAAATGACATCTAACTAAACTTTAGGAGCAGGTGGAATATTCTATTTAATGTTAGAAATTATATCTCTAAGTAATTATATATTCTTTACTCTTACAGACTGAATGTTTGTCTCCCTCCCAAAATTCATACATTGAAATCCTAACCCCCAAGGTGAAGCCATTGGGAAGTGATTAGGTCATAAGTGCAGAGCACTCATAAATGGCATTAGTATACTTATAAAAGAGACCCCAGAGAACCCCCTCACTTTTTCCACCATTTGAGGCCACCTTGAGAAGATAGCCATCTATGAGCCAGGAGGGGGATCCTCGCTAGACACCCAATCAGCCAGCACTTGACCTCAGACTTCCTAGCCTGCAAAGCCATGGGAAGTAAATATTTGCAGTTTATAAGTCATCCAACCTATGGTATTTTCTTATATCTGCCCAAACAGACTAAGACATTTTCTGAGAAATGTAAAGTGATTTTTTTAAATTAGGGCATTCATGTTGGTAAGTAAACTATTTTAAACTAATGGAATAATTGTTTTCTTTTAAAAATATATAAGATCTTATACATCCAAATAAATGTTGTCCAAACTAGTCGCCATGAGACTCCATGTACATCCAGTTGCAATTTTTTATGTTTAATTTTTAGGTAGTGCACACATAAGGTAAACAAAACAAAAGGGTACACAGTGAAATACTCATTGCCCTCAATCTATGAGATACATATTTTAACAGAATCAAAACAAAATTTTGCAGCCTGTTATTCCACTGCTGGTACGATATCTTGGGCAAATTTCTATGTCCATGAATAGAGATCTACAAAATCTTTTTGTTTTTGTATTTGTAGTAAACTTTATCAAAAAGTGCACAAGTAAAATATGTAGCTAGATGAAATATCACAAAGTGAACACATTCTGGTAACCAGTACCCAAGTCAAGAAGTTATCTTTTTGTTCCTTGCTTTCCAAACTTTATACCTTTTGTTTCTTTTTCTTGACTTATTGTACTGGCCAGGGCCATTAGTACAGTGTTGAAAAGAAGTAGAGACAACAGGCATCCTTGTCTCATTGCCAATTTAGAGAGAAAGCTTTGGATATTTCACCATAAAATAAATCATTTGTTGTCAATTTTTGGCAAATATTCTTTGTCAGACTAACAAGTTCCCTTCTAGTACTGGTTTGCTAGAATTATTTATCATGAACAGTTTTTTTTTTAAGTTATTTACTTTGAGAGAGAGGGAGAGAGAGAATAGCACACCAGTGGGAGAGGGGCAGAGAGAGAGGGAGAGAGAGAATAGCAAGCAGCCTCTGTGCTGTTGGCACAGAGCCCGACATGGGGCTCAAACTCATGAACTGTGAGACCACAACATGGGTTGAATAAAGAGTTAGATGCCTAACTGACTGAGTCACCCAGGTACCCCTATCATGAATAGGTTTTAAATTGTAGCGAGTGTTTCTTCCACGTTTACTGAGATGATTATATTATTTTTCTCCCTTATTCTGTTAACATGGTGAATTATATTGAATTGGTTTTCAGTGTTAACTCAATCTTGAATTCTTGAAATAAATTCAGCTTTGTTGAGACATACCCTAAATTCTTCTCCAAAGTGGCTGTATTAACTTCTGTTCTCAGCAATATGTGTCAGTTTATGCGTTCCCTACCCTTATAGCCAATAATTGATGTTTTAAGACTTTTTAAAAATTTGCCAAATAGAGGAAGGGAAAAAAGTATCTCATTCTTGTTTTAATTGAAAGTTTCTAGAGGCTGGTGAGGTTAAGCATCATTTTATATACTTATTGGCCATTTGTAGTTCCTCTTTTGTGAATTACCCATTCATATTCTCTACTATATTTCTTCTGAGTAGTTTCCCTTGGCTGTTGGTGTATAGGAGTTCTTTATACATGACACAATTTTCTTCTTTTAGCTTGACAGATTTTTAACTTGATTTATATAAATTTAAAATTTTGAGGTCAAATTTACCAACCTTCCTTTTCCTTTTTGTGATTTGTCTAAGAATGCACTCCCTAACTCAAGTTCATGAAGATATTGTTTTTTTCTAATAACTTTGTAGTTTTGTATTTTACTTTCTTTTAATCCACATGGAATTCATTTATAGAAGTGCCATGAGGTGTCTTACTCATTTTATAGTCGCTCAGTATTCTTTTATTGACTATTTTCAACTCTAAATTATTCTGAATGCATTTCAATAATCAAGTCTATATCAAAGGAACATGTTTTAATATGCCAAATTAAAAAGATTATTTTTTAGTTAAGTAAGTGGAACTATGAGTGTTTTGTGCCTTTTAAAAAATATTTTTTAATGTTAAGATTGTATACCACTTAAGATATTGACAGATGAATGCCATAGACTGAGGAAAATTTCAAACATAACATTTTATAAATGTTTTGTTGGCATTGCATGAAAGTGAATATTAATATCTGTTCTAGCCAAGATTTTTAGAAAGCTTGTGATAGAACTTTAGTTCAAAACTAGCATAAGCAAGTAAGTACCTTCTTGGCTCATGTAAGTAAAAATTCCAGGAGCACAGTACCTTCAGTGATGCCTAGATCCAGCGCTCTGAATGAACCAGGTAGACAGGAGAGCTTCAAACTGCCAGACTAGCTCAGAACCCCAAAGAAAGGAAGCAGGCTTTTTTGGTTCCTTAAGCAGAAGACTGGGACAGATTCTGATTAGCCCAGTTTGGGTCTCATATCTATTCCTGACACATCAGCTGTTGCCCATGGGACAGAGAACATTGGCCAGGCTTGGGGCACATGCCATATTGGAATGGTGGACAGTATGATGAGGCCCACCTAAGCCAGATAGGATGGAATGCAACTGGAAAGAGAGATTCTGCTACCAGAAGCTGGAGTGGTGGGTTGTGGGTGCACAACCACCAATGTCCACTGTGCTTTTATTTCTCTTTGGAAGAGATGATGTCTTTTCTTAGGCACATACAGTCTTGACTATATTTTAGTCCATTGTGCTTTTTATTATACTAGCTACAGTCAATGAAACTGTGTCTTACTCTGTAATCTTGGGTCTTCAAACATATGTTATTGTGTAGTTTAAGGTACTGATAAATTTTATGGTGTTTTAAGGCTTTCGGGGAGTGGGAGGATACCAGGAGCTACTGAATAAATACCCACATAGTAAGCTAGACCCAATCCATGAAGGAAATTGGACTGCCAAGCCAGAGTGTTTTATTCCTCGCCTGGATTTTTTCCATATCTTCCGAGATCCCATCACTGGGATCCCATGGCCTGGAATCATTTTTGGCATCTCCACCCTCTCCTTATACTACTGGTGCACTGATCAGGTAATTAGACATGGTGCAGGGGAAGTGACTGCATTGGAGGCTAGTGGTTCTCAGTGCATTCTAGGCAAATATATATATGTATGTATATATATATTCTTTATATATATACATATATATTCTTTATATATATACATATATACATATATATATGTATATATATATATAAGAAAAGCAAGGAAGAAATAAAGTAGTCATGAAAGCAATCATATCTGGAGCAAGGGAAGGGGTTGAGATGAAAAAAAGTCACATGTAGCAGCGTTATTCACAATTACCACAAGGTGGAAACAACCCAAATGTTCACTCACCAGTGAATTAATAAACAGAAAGTATATCCATTCATTAATATTATTCAGCCATAAAAAGGAGTGAAGTACAAACACATTCTACAACCTGGATGGATCTCAAAAAACACTATACTAAGTGGAAGAAGCCAGACACAAAGATCACCTAGTGTATGATTCCTTTTATATGAATGTCAGAGTAGGAAAATCCATACAGCTGGAAATCCAGTTAATGCTTGCCAGGGGCTGGGAGAGAAGGAATGGAGGGAGACAGTTTAATGGATGTGGATACTCTTCTGAGGTGATGAAAAAGTTTTGAAAGTAGAGAGAGGTGGTAATTGCATAAGACTGAATGCACTAAATGCTACTGAATTGTTCACTTTAAAATGGTTAAGTATATATTATGTGAATTTCACCTCAATTTTTGAAAAAAAAAAAAGCCACAAAGAGGCCTATGGGGTACCTGCAATGTTTCACCTCAATTTTGGTGGTGGTTATATTGTATGCTGTTAATGTGCTACAGTGTACTTCATATGTTATATCACAATAAACAAAAAAGGTTTAAACATTTTATGGAAGAAGAAAATGCTACAAATCACTAACTCAAGTTTGAAACTGAACAACAAAGGGAGAGAACTTGCCAAACCAGATATTTAAACATCTACAAGGTAGCAACAATAAAAATGGTTTGAAATATCCAAGAATAGACACACAGACTAATGGAACAGAATAAAGAGGTCAGGCAGATTTATGTACTTACAGGAATTTAATATGTATCTAAGGAGGCTTCAGAAATCAACAGGGGTGTGGGGCTCCTGGCTGGCTCAGTAAGGAGAGCATGCAGACTGTTGATCTCAGGGTCATGAATTCAAGCCCCAAGTTGGGCATGGAGCCTAACTTAAAATATAGATAGATAGATAGATAGATAGATAGAGAGAAAGAAATGGGGGAGATACTTGTAAGGGGTGCCTGGGTGGCTTAGTCAGTTAAGCATTTTGGCTCAGGTCATGATCTTACGGTTCATGAGTTCGAGACCCACGTTGGGCTCTGTGCTGACAGCTCAGAGCCTGGAGCCTGCTTCAGATTCTCTGTCTCTGTCTCTTAATTAAGAGAGGGAGACAAAGCCCCTCCCCTGCTCATGTTCTGTCTCTCTCTCTCTTAAAAATAAATAAACCTTAAAATTTTTTTTAAAAACCTTTGTTGTTAGAAAACCAATGGACTATCTGGAGTAACAAAACTTCACCCCCACCCAGCACTTAGTACAAAGGTAGACTTCAGGTGGGTTAAAGACTTAAATGTGGAAAGTAAAACTGTGCATCTAAGGACAGGTAACAGAATATTTTTAAAACAGAGTGGGAAGTACAAATCATACTGATTTGATCACATTACATATAAGTACTTTTTAATTTATTTTTTACTTTTTTTTTAAGTTTAGTTTTGAGAGAGAGAAAGAGTGCTCATGAGCACATGAACAGGGAAGGGGCAGAGAGAGAGGGAGGGAGAGAGAATCCCAAAGGAGAGAGAGAGAATCTGGTCAGCATAGAGCCCAACACAGTGCTCAATCCTATGAACTTTGAGAACATGACCTGAGCCAAAACCAAGAGTTGGATGCTTAACCGACTAAGCCACCCAGGGGCCCATACATATAAGTACTTTTTAACAAAGAGTACCGTAGACAAAGTTGACAGATGACAGATTAGAGAAGATTATTGGATTTGTCATGAATAAGAGACGATAGCAAATCCACAAGAGAAAGGAGCTCTAATAGAAATGTGGGCAAAAGATAATGACAGGCAATTTATAAAAAAGAAAATTCAAACAAAGATAAATTCTAACAAGCATATAACCCAGAGTTATCGGGTAAGTACAACTTAAAACGACAAGGAGACTGGCCAAATTTGAAAGATTGATAATGCCAAGTGTCAGGGAGGATGTGGATGTTTAAGAACCCTCGTGCAGGGGCTCCTGGGTGGCTCAGCTGGTTAAGCACCCAGCTCTTGGTTTCAACTCAAGTCATGATCTCATGGTTTCATGAATTTGAGTCCTGAATTGAGCTCCGTGTTGACAGTGTGAAGCTTGCTTGGGATTCTCTGTCTCCCTCTCTCTCGGCCCTTTCCCCACTCACACTGTCTCTGTCTCTCTCTCTCTCTCAAACAAACAAACAAAAAAAAAAACAACGAAACAACAAAAAACCAACAACAAAACTCTCATGAACTTCTGGTGGAAGTATAGGCTGGTGTAATCTGTTCTGGAAGGTAATCCAGCAGTATTTTATAAAAGTAAGTATATTGTACTCTGAGCTAGCAGTGGTGTTCCTCAGAAGCTACCTAAAAAATCCCCATGCAAGTTCGTGAGGGACTATGTATACAACATTGATCACAGTGTTGATTGTGCTGGTTATTCCAAAGTGGGTAGATAAACTGGCAAAGGGGCAGTAAGACTGTGGAATACTATGCAGTCATGGGAGCAATGGACTAGATGACATGTAGCAACACTAACAGGTCTTTAAAATGTAGCGAGTAGAAAGATAAGAAATGAGATCCAGAGCACAATACATGGGTATTCTCTATAATATAGCTCTGAGGTTTTTAAAATTTGTATCCTTGCCCATCTATTTATTACGTGTTTATTGATCTTTCTATATTTTTCTTTTCAGTTTCTTCTACAACTTTAAAAGTAGCTCCTGGCCTCCACTTCCAGCAGTGGGTAAACTAGATTTCCTGACTACCTCCCATAACAAAATTTTCTATTTCTACTGGGTAAAATGTAACAAATATCTTTTTGTAGTCATAGCAAAGCTCATAAGAAAGGAAGAAAATCTCCAGCAGCCAAAAAAAAAACAGAGTAGTGAACTCAAAAGAGTTAAGCTGAGGAGCACATGGGTGGCTCAGTTGGTTAAGCATCTGACTCTTGATTTTGACTCAGGTCATGATCTCACGGTTGGTGAGTTTGAGCCCCACATTGGGCTCTGCACTGACAGGGTGGATCCTGCTTGGGATTCTCTCTCTCTCCTCTCTACCCCTCCTTTTCTCATTCTCATTCTCTCTCTCTCTCTCTCTCTCTCTGTCTGTCTGTCTCTCTCTCTCTCAATTAATAAATTAAATAAATAAGTAAGTAAGTAAGTAAATAAATAAATAAATAAATAAACATTTAAAAAGAGAGAGAGTTAAGCTGACACTGACACCTATGGTGCCCTGACAGCATTTGCTAAACCAGGATTTCTGAGGCTTAAATTTAACTGGCCAGGTGAGAACAGGAGAAAGGCCTTGAGTTCATGAGTGGTGAAGAGTGAAGGCTCTTACCTCAGTGAAAAGGTAGACTGGAAAATATCTTCCCACTAGCAAGGAGAAACAGCAGGGGAAAAAAAACCCACCTCAACCTGGATGCCAGGAGGAAGAAAAATTCTTCCCTGAGAATTCACAAAGGCAGGCTGGCCTTCCTATATATTTGGGTATTTAATTTAAATTTTTAATTTAATTTAATTCCCTGAATGGTCAGGGAAACCCCATGGGAAGAACTGAACATAAGGCATCCAAAATTTGTTACATGCTGACCTGACAGGAGTAATGGCAGATCTTCCCTGGAGGGATGCACCTTCAACGGAGGTCTTGAAGGATTCCCACAAACAAATGCCTGCTCAACGTGAACCCCTAAGCTGAAATTAGAAAACACGGAAGAATCAAACCACCTTAAGCAAGAAACAGCAGAATTAGTACCCCCAAACTCGAGAAAATCAAGGTATATGATATAAAATACAAAAAAAAGTTTAAAGAAATAAAAATGGAACTAAAAACATTAACACCATTCTACCAAAATGGTCAGTCAGATTTGAAAACTCAAACTTCTAGAAATGAAAAATAGGCTCACTGAAATGTGAAACTCAGTAACTATTAAAAGAGCAGATTACAGGATCACCTAGCTGGCTCAGTGGGAGGAGCATGAAACTCTTGATATCGGAGTTGTAGATCACATGGGGTGTAGAGATTGGTTAAATAAATAAACTTTAAAAAATGGCAGATTAAACACAGCTGAAGGGAAAAATAGTCATCTGAGGAGAGAACTGAAGAAATAGAAAGCACAAAGCTGGAAAGTATGAGAGAGAAACAAAGTGACATGGAAGAGAGAATTAGGATTAAAATATATCTTGTTGGAATTCCAGAAGAAAAGGAGAGAGAAGCAATATTTTAAGAGACAGTGGCTGAGAATTTTTGCCACTGCTGAAAGAGCAGGAAGCATTGGATTCCATAATCACAGTGAATCTCAAGCAGAAATAATTTACAAATCCACAGAAAGAAATAGAGTGAAACCATAAAGAAAGTTCAGAACATCAAAGACAAGGAGAAGATTTTGAAAGGTACCTAAGAGGAAAGATTACTGATAAAAGAAGACAGTTATACCAACAATAGGCTTCTCAGCAGCAACCATGTAATCCAAGGCAGAGGAGTAAAATTTTCAAAGGCATTGAGGAAAATGTCACCTCTAAAGTACATGTCCAGCTAAAGTATTATTCTTGACCAAGGGCAAAATCAAGACATAACCTTCCCTGAAGAAGGACTGAAAGATGCATGTTAAAAAAAAAAAAAGGAAATACTCATGAGCAAGAAAAATAGCAAAGATATTGACAGGTCCTGAGCAAATGGGCTGAAAAATAATAATTACAAATACAGGAAGTGAAAAACAGGACAAAAATTAAATATTAGACCACAGTTTGGAGTTAAATCTGTCTGTGGACTCTAAATTGTTCAGACGGGTGGGGATGTTGATTTACTTTAGACTTGAAGTTGTATCTATGTGAAAATTTTAAGGGTCATTATTAAATACACGGAAGTAGAATACATAACTTCTAACTAGTAAAGAAAGTGACAAGAAAAATGTTTTATTAAAAGGAAGCAAACAATCTGAGGGAAGGAATTGTTAACTTTGGCCCACCACCATTTTTAAACAATAGTCCTCTCTTTACCCCACTTTGTAATATATGACAATGTATAAAAGTGCTTAGGACTTCCTACATGGATGATGTACTGCCTTTCTGATCACCCTTGCCTCAGAATGAGAGCCGAATTTCTGTCCTTGCCCTCCTACTTCATCCCCTCCTTTGAGAGACTGTCTCTTCTATGTGCGGAGCTAAGCAAAGACTGGGAAATGCAGCCTGGCTGCCCATGCACACCTGCTCAGCGGAAGCCTGTGTTCACTGAGAGGTCAGCAACAGGATGCCAGTGGACCTCCCGAGAAACAGTACCTGTTGCATGAGGAGGACCACTCTGGGGGTCTTCCTCCTATTATTAAAATGATGTATTTGGAAAATAAAGAAAACATAAAGAAGATGACCATCCTGCCTGCTAGTTTTATCATGTCAGGATTAACCACTATTACCATGTCAGTTTATTCCTGTGTACTTTTTTCTTGGTATAGAGTCATGGTGTATAGCCTGCTGTTGGATCCTGTATGCCTTTTAGTTCCATCCATCACACTGGAAGCAGTTTTTACGGTATCTAAATGTTCTTCAGAAACATACTCTGAGCACGTACATAATACTGTGTTGTTGTGATGCACTGGACCGCGTCTTTATGTGCTTTCTTAAGTGCTTCTCCACCTGCCAGCTGTAGCATTCTGTTCGGCCTGAGTGCACACTGCTTCTTATGGCAGGAGCACTATGAAATGGGTCGTGAAGCCTCTCCGAGGAGATTTTGCATTTTAAAGGCCTGTACTGGTTCATTTCAATTTAGACAAATGAAGTTGGAACCAGTTCTGAAAATTTGGTGCCGAGGATGCTTTGCTTTGATTAATGTCACAAGGGCCCTCTTCCTTCTGCCGGGCAGGGACAGTCTGTGGCCTCTAGGAGGGAGTCTTGTCCTTGCCAGGGGACAGTTCATAAGCACTGTGCCTCCGTAATTGGTTTGCAGTGCTAACAATGAGGCCAAGGTCATGCACACCATTCCTGTCCCCTGAGGCAACTGTGCATGGAGCGAACATGCTCATTGGTCACATGCATCTCCTCTGGCCCTGCCTGCTCTGAAGATGCCTGGATGACTGGGGTGAGCAGCTTATCAAAAACCCACCAGAGGGCACATCCTGCTGCTGCAGCAGGTCACAGTTATCCTGTCTGTGCCGCGGTGGCCCGGGCTTGATACACTCTGATAGAGCCATCACCCCCCTCACCCATCTGTGTTTCCTTGGCAGATTTTTGTCCAGCGATGCCTGGCAGGGAAGAACATTTCTCATGTGAGAGGCAGCTGTGTACTTTGTGGGTACCTGAAGCTGCTACCCATGTTCAGCATAGTGATGCCGGGAATGATCAGCCAAATCTTGTTCCAGGGTAAATTCTTAATTCTGATGTGTTTACACTGCTCATCTTCTGTTTTCTTAGCATCAGGCCTCCCACAGTATTGGGAGGTGTTGAGATGCCCCCAGATTCCTTTCTAGGGAGCTAAGGGGTTCAGATAAGGGACAGTGTTGAACAGAAGTCGGGCAGAGACCATGGATATAGGTGGCAAGAGAGAAATTCCATGAGAGGAATTCAGGCAGGGAAGAGCTGACCAATGCTTCATGCAGCTAGAGCCCAGTCTCCACCTGAGCTTGGAGGCACAATCTGCAAGAAGACTTACTTGCTCCCTTTGCACTGATGCATCATCATGGCATGCACACCTGTGTGCCAGGCACTGTGTTGGGGATCTGAAAGATGCTGTCACTGCTCACTCAGACCTTCAGGAGGGCTTGTCAGAGGGAGAGCTTGATGTAAACCCCCAAAGTGGGTCTGACTCAGGCCCACATTCTTTCCACTAAATGCTATTAAAGCATCTCTGTTTCCCTTAATGAGCTATCATAACTCTGTGGATGTAGCTCATTCCCATTTCAACCTAGTTTTACAGCTGTACTATCTCTCAAGGTACCAGGTTTGTTTATTCAGTAAACCTTCGTGGAGTATTTTCTCTGATAGGTGCAGCCACTGTGGCAAAGCAGGTGGCTTCCACGGGAGTCTTCTGCTGCTGAGCTTTGACAAGGCCAAATAGAACATAAAACACTTTTTATTGCTAAGTAACATGTGCAGGAGACATCTCTAACTAATTCATCCTTCATTCTGCCCCAAGGCATGCCTCTTTTTAATCCTAATTCCTTTCCAGTTTTAACAGAGAGAAAGGCTTTGTTATAACATTCCCAGATTTGGTCTTTGGTTGTCAGGTGGCATTTTGGGGTCTCATAGGTGATGCCTCCTCATAGGTTAAGAAATACACTTCTGTGCTTTCTAGGACTCCAGAGTTCCCTGCCCTGGGCTTTGTGGACTTGCCTCTCTACCCCATTCCACAGCACAGACCGTCCTGCTCACTGAAGAAGAAGACTGGGAAGAATCACATGTATCTTGGACTCTAGAGAGGAAGCTACTTAGGGAGGGGGGGAAAGAGTGGGGAATGGCCCCTCCCTCTAGCTGAAGTGGGCCTCAAGAACATAGAGTGTCTCCAGCCTTCTGACCAAGGGGTGAACAGAGTTGATGGAATGCTCTGATGGAGAGCCATTGGGGTGAGAAGAGCCAGGAACCATCTGTCCCTAGTTCTCAGAAATGGCCAGATTCATATATCCATTTGCACATGCCAGGTGTATAAAGCCAGAAAGCCATTTATCATGGAAGCTTGGCACCTGTCCATGTTCCTGGAAGAATATGCTTTTTCAATAACCCAAATGCTCTTGGCCCTAGATTCTGGGTCTCTCCCCTGGCCATAGCTGGGGGTCAGACACTGCCAGCTGCCAAGGTGTGGTTCTTGAAATCTGGTTTTCTGTGTAGGGCCTGTGGTTGAACATGACAGGCACCTTTTTAACTCCTCTTCCTTCAGAGCTAATGTCATCTTCAGGCCATCTGGTGGCAAGGTGGTCAACAGCAGCATCAGGCCTCCATCCCACCAGTTCAACAACACCTACCAAGTATTTCCCTTCCCTATAGTTCCAGCAAAAATTCCAGAGGAGTCTTAGTGAACTCACTTGAGTGATAGGGACCAGTCATTGTAGCCAAGAGGAAGGAGCTTCCAGAATAGCCAGGCCTGGCTCCTGGGCCCTTCCTATACCACCCCAGGTGTCACAGAGGTTCTATTACCCAAAGCTGGAGGCAAGGAGAGTGGGCAGATGTAAATGGATGCAGCTTCCCCCTTGAGTTTTTAATCAAGTTTTAGTCTTAGTCTTCCTCAAGATGTTTGGTAACCAGTGCTTAAGCTCAATAGCTGTCCCTAATAAATAGCTTGCCCCATAAACTGGGGCAATATCCTGCTTCTTTGTCATAAAAGTTTATTTGTTTTGGGTAACTTTATATCAGATGGTAACTTTATATGCTTAATTTAAGCTCTTGAAGGACATATCACATTCACTCCCTTTACTTCCCTTTGTCCAAAATTCCTGAATACTCTGAAAATTCCCAAATACTCTGAAATAACACACTGTGAGGGCTAATCAAGTAAGGTTATGAGTTGTTCACACATTAGTATGTGGATGAATAATCTGTCTGCTTTCCTGACACCTAGAGTGGTCACTGAAAGGCATGTCAAGGCCATATGACATGCTTGGGGTCAAGCAGTGAATTGGTAGAAGCCCTTGATTCATCTGGCTCCTAGGTGTCTAATTCCCAGCCCTTGCCTCTACCCCAAGCTCCTGAGGAGTGAGCCTCCTGAGGAGGATCATCAATTGGAGCTGTCACCAGTAGACCAATCTGACATCTACATAGGACTCCTAATTTGCTTCTTTCCCTTCAACTCAGATTCTAGAGCTCTAAGGCCAACATGTTGGTGTGACTGTTATCTCCCTTTGCAGATAAAGTGGCATGTGTTGTACCTTCAGTATGTAAGAGGTTCTGTGGCACAAGAACTGGTTGCAGCTCCATCGCCTACCAGGTGCTAGTGGTAGAGCTGCTGCCTGAAGATAAGAGATGGGCCCTGCCATGGAAGCCACATCATCTGTGTCCCCATTGGAGCCTGTGCCCTCAGGCTTTAAGTGGATGGTTAGGAGTGTGGAAGCTGGGGGTGGCTTATCTACCAGGCAGTCCATCTTTCTGGGTGGAAATGTTGGTTGTGAAGTAGGGGGGGACATTAGTGATGTAGATGGAGCCTTGCTTGCCCTGAGGGAAGGAGCCGGGCCTCTTTCCTCTTCATCTCTCACACACTCACACAAGGCACTCATGCTCTCAGAGGCACAGCCCTTGCCCATGATTTGCATTGTTTACTTCCCCTGCTTAGCTCCTGTCTTTCTTTACTCACTCATTCCACTGGAGGGCTCCACTCTGTGCTAGGTGTTGTCCTAAGCAATGAGAAGGCAGAGATAATGCTTATGTCCAGTGGGTGGCCAGGGAGACGGACAGTTCACCAACAGTGAGATGGCTTTCACTACAAATTGACAGTGAGTCTGCGCATTCATCTCAGCTGTTTTCCCAAATCCTGTGGAGATGGCCAAATAGTACCATTTTTTAAATCCCATATTAGCTCTAAAGATCAGTAAGAGCTCTAGAGATCAAAGTTGAGATATTTCTGTAAAATCCAATAGAGATGGAATCTGACCGAGGGAAATACCGACCATCACACAGTTTAAGAAGGAAGTTGTCCAGCTTCTGCAGCTGAGCCCATCCTAAAGCACCCAGGGCTTCAAGTGAGGGTCAGCTGCAGGGCACCTGAAGGGAGGTAGATGCAAGGATACCAGTCTTTGCCTTACTTGTAGCCCACAGAATACAGCAGGGGCTTTGCTGCGGTGGGCCTCCAGCTCAGGCCCCAGTTAAGCCTCAGGCTCTCCCATCAACACATAGAAATCATTCTGCAGTAAAGTCCCTGTAGTATGGTGGCCTTTCAGGTGAAAACATTAGATTGTTATGTTAATAGCTCACATTTTATGAGTGCTTGCTCTCTGTTAACCCATCTGCTTATCTTAATCTTAACAACAGCCATGTGAGATAGTACTTTTATGCCCACTTAAGAGATGAGGACACTGAGGCACAAGGAGTCACATCCTTTGCCTCCAGTCAGAACCTTCTCTGAGCTGCTGGATTCTCATCTGTAAAAGTGGGGCAGCAGTGGAGTCCATCACACAGGGCTGTAGGGAAGATGGTACAGGTTTATGCCCAAGGAAATATTCTGGTGCAAATTAACCACTCAAGAGATATTAACTCTCATTATTATATAAAGACACAGCAGGAAACTAGTAAGTCTTATCACAAAGCAAAGACAAATATAATGCTTTAATCTGTCTTAGATGGAATGCCACTCCAAATGAAATTTGAATGTTTTTTGTACAAGAAAATGTAGTATATAGAAAAGTGCCTTAGGAGGCCTAAGGCATCTCCTGGCATGATCAGAGATCTGGGGGTCCAGGAAATGTCCCTTCTCTTCTAGGCGTACGGGGCTTGATGCTGTCTGCATTATGGGCCTCTCTCTAGTTCTAGTTTCAACTGTGCCAGAGCCCTGTTCACAATGGACATCTATACCCAGATTCGGCCTATAGCCACTGAAAAGGAGCTCATGGTAACAGGAAGGTGAAGGACTCTTCTAACCACACTAATTTCTGCTGTCAATGAAAACAATGCCCACCGGAAGTGATTATATGAAAAATTAGGCTATCATACTGTATATAGAATTATTTTGTTTAAGTACAGTATGGTTGTACTTTTTTGCTCCAATTTTGCAATGAAGATGTATTGTTTTTAAAATGACAAGGGGAGGGGCGCCTGGGTGGCTCAGTCAGTTAAGCATCCGACTTTGGCTCAGGTCATGATCTCTCATCATGAGTTCAAGCCCCGCGTCGGCCTCTGTGCTGACAGCTCAGAGCCTGGAGCCTGCTTTGGATTCTGTGTGTCCCTCTCTCTCTGCCCCTCCCCTACTTATGCTCTCAAAAATGAATAAACATTAAAAAATAAATAAATAAATAAATAAATAAAAATAAAATCACAAGGGGAGCCTGGGTGGCCCAGTCAGTTAAAATCACAAAGAAACTTGTTTTCATTTGGGCAAAAAATAAGTAAAAATCACGATGATAAAAAATGCTAGCAAAGTTTAATGTACCCCCCTCAAAGAGTCCTTGTGAGGAAATTTACATAATTATCTCATTGTCTCATTTAGTCCTCATGACAACCTTAAGGTAAGTTTTATTGTTCTTGTTCTCATCGTGCCAATCAGTGAGAGGAGAGTGGCTCAGAGAAGGAAATTGGTCTACCTGAAATCATGCAGTAAGTAGGAGAACGTGTCCATCTCAGGGCCATGCTGTTAACCATGATGCCACATGGCACCATGCTAGGCATGGGGTGGGGGATGCATATGTGTAAAACATGCTCCCTGTCTTTGCTCCATAGGGTTTCACGTTGGCTGCCCACAGACCACATCTAGCACACACACATTTAACTTGGCCTACATTACATCTAAAATACTTCTGGGGAGCCTGGGTGGCTCAGTCAGTTGGGCATCTGACTCCTGATTTCAGCTCAGGCCATTATCTTACTGTTCATGGATTTGAGCCCCGCACTGGGCTCTGCACCAACAGTGTGGAGTGTACTTGGGATTCTCTTTCTTGCTCTCTCTCTCTGCTCTTCTCTCTCGCTTTCTCTCTAAATAAATAAATAAACTTTAAAATAAAATACTTCTTTTATCTTATATCAAGGTGCATACTGTTAACTTATTTTATGTGTCTAACTCCTGCATTTGAGTTTCCTTTTACATTGTAATTATCATTCCATACTTTAAAACCACTTTTATGAGAATTTTAGGAAAGAGATACCAATTTTATTTAAATTGTTATAAGACCGGGGAAAAAAAGGAACAATTAAATTCATTTTATGAAACTCAAGAAATTTATGCCCAAACCTAACAAATATAGCACACAAAAAATTACAATTAAGATTTTTATTTATATTAACATTTTGTTTATATTTTTTTAACTTCTTTTTATTATTATTTTAAATTTTATTTATTTATTTTTTTATCTTTATAGTTTATTGTGAGGTTAGATTCCATATAACACCCAGTGCTCTTCCCCACTAGTGACCTCCACCATAACCAGCACCCTCCTTTACCTTTCCCCCTTCCCCTACCGCCCTCAGTTTGTTTTCTGTATTCAAGAGTCGTGTTTTGTCTCCCTCCCTCTCCCTAACTCTTTTTCCTCCTTCCCCTCCCCATGCTCCTCTGTTAGGTTTCTCCTGTTAGACCTATGAATGAAAACATATGGTATCTGTCCTTCTCCACCTGACTTATTTCGCT
>CM053566.1:18267673-18485485 GCA_028646485.1 Cryptoprocta ferox | reverse complement strand
TGAAGATTTCCTGCCATTCCTTTCTGGCCTGCCAAGTTTCATTAGATAGGTCTGTAACCACTCTGATAAAACCCCCTTTGTATGTTAGGGCCCTTTTTTCCCTAGCTGCTTTCAGAATTCTCTCTTTGTCTTTATATTTTGCCAGTTTCACTATGATATGTTGTGCGGAAGGTCGATTCAAGTCACATCTTAAGGGGGTTCTTTGCGCCTCTTGGATTTCAATGTCCATTTCTTTCCCCATATTCGGGAAGTTTTCAGCTATAATTTGATCGAGTACCCCTTCAGGACCTTTTTCTCTTTCCTCATCTTCGGGAATTCCTAGGATACGGATATTGTTCCATTTGATTGTATCACTCAGTTCTCAAATTCTCTTTTTGTGTCCCTGTATCAATTTCTCTCTATTTTTCTCGGCTTCCTCTTTTGTTATAACTGTGTCTTCTAATTCACTTTTTCTCCTCTCTGTCTCTTCAATCCGTGCAGTGGCTGCCTCCATTTTGTTATGCCCCTCATTTATAGCCTTTTTTAACTCATCACAGCTATTTTGAAGGTCCCTAGTCTGTGTATCAATAGCTTCTTTGATGTTTTTTTTCAAGTCCAGCAATTAATTTTATGACAATTATTCTAAATTCTTGTTCAGTTATGTTGTTTAAGTCTATTTTGAACAGTTCTGTGGCTGTGACTTCTTCCTAGAGTTTCTTTAGAGGAGAGTTCTTTCGTTTCATCATTTTGGCTTGCTTTCTGTCTCTTGTCAGTTTTAAAAGCTTTTTATGCACTGTGCACCTGTTAGTATTGCTCTATTAAAGGAGGCACATTGACTGTCCAGGGCCTGTCGTTTCAGAAAGTGTTCTTTTAATGGTGTCTCTCGGTTTCTCTTGTTGTGCCTTTGATTCTTTTACTTCCCTGGTCAGTGATATTTGGGACTCTCCACCACGTGTACTTTGGCTTGTTTCTTGAGGTAGCCCTAAAAGGGAAACAGACTAGCATACAGGGAACAAAAGCATACAAACACACAGAGAAGTCAAACAAACAAGCAAGCCAAAAGGGGAAAGGAAGTAAAGAAAAGGAAAGGAAAGGAAAGAAAGAAGAGAAGAAAAGAGAGAAGAAAAAGAAACAAAAACAAAAAGAAAAACAAGGTGGGGACAGAGACAGCAAAAGATTATGCACAGTCTAAAAGCATATAACCAGCCAAGAGGAGAGATAAGAATATGCTATGGGAAATATATCTGGATGGCAGCAGAAAAGAAGGAGAAGCAAAGAAAAAAGGAAAAATAAAAGACAACTCCCCTGTGTGGATGGGCGTGGTTTGGTGTCAGGTCAGATCTCGGGGGCTGCTCTCTCGGAGGCCCCACCTTGGTGGTTGCAGGGAGAAGAATGGCATTGCTTAAAGCTTTGCTCGAACCAAGGGTCGCAAGCCGCTCTTCTGAGTACGATTTTCCTGTGCCGCCGGCGAGCCAAACTGTATTCTCCAAGCTCCGCCTCACTTCCAAATCCTAGTCCATGCAGTTCAACACCGTCACCGGGGATGAGATGCGTTCCCGCTGGCGGCAGGTCTCCCAGCCCACCTTGCGCTGCCGCTGCCGCTTTTCAAGGCACCTTTCTCGGCACCGCCACCACCGCTTTTCACACCGCCGCCGCCTTTATCTGTGCCGCCGTCTTTCGAGGTGCTGCTTGCACTAGATGCCGCTGCCGCAGCGCCCAAGGAAGAATTCACCAGCCAGATGGGACGGATTTCTCTCCCCGCGCCCAGCAGTTATATATGGGGAGACAGGCGAGTTTTTCGTCCCTTAGAGATGGTTCTATGAGCGTTTTCCGTCTCTCTTTCTCTTCCCCTGGTCTCTCCGGGGCATAGCGCGCTCTCCCTGTCTTGGGCTGGGGCCCCTTCCCCCTGCACCACCGGGTCCCGCACGTCCCCTAATTTCCCAGATCACAATCACTCACTCAGGCATCTTTGAGGTTGTCTTCTTTCTGGCGTCTGTTTCTTCTTTCCCCCACTTGCAAATCCGAGTTTTATCACTTCAGTCCTTCTCAATTCAATCTATGCGGGCGGGCGCAGATTACAGAGCTCCCTACTTCTCCGCCATCTTGCCCTCAAGTCCTTTGTTTATATTTTTTAAGTAAACTCTACATCCAATATGGGGCTCGAATTCACAAACCCAAGGTCAAGTTGCATGCTCCACCAACTAAGCCAGGAGCCCTAAAACTAATCTCACTTTTAAATACCAATGCAAAAATTGTAAATAAAATATTAGACACAGATCCAACAATATACTAAGAGAATGTTAAAGAAAATGGTATCTCATTACCAACTGGGACTTTTTTTCCCAAAAATACAAGATAGTTCAATATTAGGAAATGTAGTACTACAACTCACAATATTAAAATATCAAGAGAGTACAATCATGTGAATCTATTCCCAGATGATGAAAAAGTATTTGTTAAAATGGCTAACTTTCCACATGGTAAGACATACCTATATCACCCTGAAAGCCAACATCATGACTAATGAAGGAACTAGAAAGGAAGAGGCACGAATGCCCTCCCTTAACACTATGTTTATATTAATAATATAAAAGAAGACCAACAGGTAAAGTTAGCTGACTAGAAACTTTAAAATAACCATGATTAATGTGTACAAGAAAATAGAGGGGAAAGTATACAAAACAGATGAAAAACTTGAGATTTTCACCAGAAAATTAGAATCTATAAAAATGAAAAGTTTTTCTAGAATCAAAAAATAAGCATCTGGGGACACCTGGGTGCCTCAGTCAGCTCTCTTGGTTTCAGCTCAGACCATGATCTCACGGTTTGTGAGTTCAAGCCCCACACTGGGCTCTGCACTGTAAGCGCAGAGCCTGCTTGGGATTCTCTCTGTCTCTCTCTCTCTCTCTCTCTGCCCCAACTTGTGTTCTTTCTCCCCCCCTAATAAATAAATAAACTTTAAAAAAAGAAAAATAAATATCTAAAATTAAGAATTCAGTGGATGGGTTAACAATTGATTGGATATAGAATTGATATAATTAGTGGATTGGCAATAGGTCAAATGACAATATCAAAAACACACACACAAGATATACATGGAATGAAATCAGAATAATAATAATAATTATATATATATATATATATATATATATATATCATTTGGAATCACAGCAAGAGAGGAATAATTTGGGTAGAAGCAATTTTGAAAAGATAATGGCCAAGATTTTCCAAAACTGATGGATAGTTACCCAGAGATTCAAGAAGCTCCACAAATTATGAGTAGGATAAATACAAAGGAAACCATACCAGGACTATATTATAGTAAAAGTGCTGAAAATTCCTCTCTACAGAGAGTAGCCAGAGGAAAATAAATCACATAACCTTCAAAAGAGCACCAAAGAGACTGATAGCAGAATCTCCAACAGAAACTACGAAAACCAGAAGACAATGGAATGACATCTTCAAGGGTAGGGGAAAAAACCTGCCAACCTAGAGTCCAAGAACCATCAAAAATATTCTCCAAAATGAAGGTGAAGTAAATATATTTTCAGACAAATGCAAGTTAAGATAATTTATTACATTAGATTTTCACTCTAAGAAAGTGAAGTTCTTCAGGCTAAAGGAAAATAACCCAGGTAGAAGAATTGAACTTCAGAAAAGAAGAGCACCAGAAAGGGAAAATATGTGGGAAATATAAATGAATATTAGCTGTTAAAAACATCAATAAGAAAAAAAGTCTATGGGATTTATAACATATGGAAGCAAAATATATTAATAATAACAGAGAAAATGAGCAGAGGCTAAGTGGAACTGAAATATTCTCAGGTTCTAGAATTATTTGGGATGTGATAAAAGGTAAAACTTGTACCAGACTATGATATATCAAGGGCGTGTGTAATCTAATCTCTATACTAAGCAATAAAAGAATAGTTCAAGAATGTTTAACTTACAACTTGTTTAAAGAAAAATATGGAATAGCTAATAAAATATTTGATTAGCCCCAAAGAAATCAAAAGGATAAAAGAACATTAAAGGCACGACAAATAAAAAATAATAGGATGGCACATATAAACCCAAATATACAGTAATTTCATCAAATATAAGTAGACTAAATACCTGAGTTAAAACGTTAAGGTTATCAGACTCTTATCTAAAAAAAAACAACTATATGCTACTTTAGAAGAGACACCTTTTTTCCAGTTTTATTGAGATAATAATTGACATATAAGTTTAAGGTATACAACATAATAAGTTGGTATATATACCAAATAATATTTGGTAGATATAGCACAATGATTACCACAATACATTTAATTAATATCCATCACACATAGGTACATATTTTTTTCTTGTGATGAGAATTTTTTAAATCTACCATCCTAGTAACTTTCAAATATACAATACAGTGTTGTTAGCTATAATCCCCATGCTGTACATTGCATCCCCAGAAGTGATTTTTCTTATAATTGGAAGCTTGTACCTTTTAACCTCCTTTATCCATTTCTTCCACACCCTCTTCACCTTGGGCAGCCTCCAATCTGCTGTCTATTTCTAGGAGTTTGGTATTTTTAGATTCTACCTGTAAGTGAGATCATACAGTATTTGTCTTCCTCTGTCTGATTTATTTCACCTAGGATGCTGCCCTTGAGGCCCATGGATATTGTCACAAATGGCAGGATTTCTTTCCTTTTTTTGGCTGAATAATATTCCATTGTGTATCCATATCACATTTTCTTTATCCAAACATCTCTCAGTGGACAATTAGTTTCCATGGCTTAGCTACTGTAAATAAAGCTGCAATGAACATGAGGGTACAGATATCTTTTCACAACAGTGATTTTGTTTCTTCCACATATATACCCACAAGTAGTATTGCTATATTATTTGGTAATTGAATTTTTAATTTTTTGAGGAACCTCCATACTGTTTGCATAGTGGCTACATCAGTTTGCATTCCAGAATACAGTATATAAGGGATCCCATTCCTCTTCATCCTCATCAATACTTAGCATTTGTTATCTCTTGCCTTTTTGATAGCTATCCAGCAGGTAGGAGATGAGAGTTCACTGTGGTTTTGATTTGCATGTCCCTGATGATTAGTGATGTTCAGCACATTTTCATGTACCTATGGGCCATTTGAATACCTTCTTTGTAAAAAAATGTCTATTCAGGTCTTTTGCCCAGTTTTTTAAAATTTTTATTTGAGAGAGTGCAAGTGGGGGAGAGGGGCAAAGGGAGAGAGAGAGAAAGACGGGGGTGGGTGGGAGGGAGAGAGAATCTTCAGCGGGCTCCACACTCAGTATGGAGCCTGACACAGGGCTCAATCCCATGCCCCTAGAATCATCACCGGAGCCAAAACTGAGTTGGACACTCAACCAACTGAGCCACCTAAGCACCCCTGCTCAGTTTTTAATTGGATTATTTGGAATATGTTCTATTTTGTTTTGCTATTAATTTGTATGAATTCCTTATATATTTTGGATATTAATCCCTTAGCAGATGTGTGGTTTGCAAATATTTTCTCCCATTCTGTGGTTGCCTTTTCATTTTGTTGTTTCTTTTGCTGTGCAGAAGCTTTTTAGCGTGACCTAGTCCTACTTGTTTATTTTTGCTTTTATTGCTTGAGATTTTGGAGTCATATCCAAAAAACCATTGCCAAAACCCATGTCAAGGAGCTTATTTCCTATGTTTTCTTCTAAGAGTTATATTTTCAGGTCTCATATTTAAGTATTTAATCCATTTTGAGTTAATTTTTGTGAGTGATATAAGATAGGGATCTAGTTTTATTCTTTTGCATGTGAATATCCTATTTTCCCAGGACAATTTATTGAAGAGACCATCTTTTCTTCACTGAGTGTTCTTGGCTCCCCTGTCTGATAATAGTTGACCATATATATATGGGTTTATTTCTAGACTTTCAATTCTGCTCTATTGGTTTATGCATCTCTTTTTATTCCAGTACCATACTATTTTGATTACTATAGCTTTGTAATATAGTTTGAAATCAAGAAGTGTGATTCCTCTAGCTTTGTTCTTCTTTCTCAGGATTGCTGAGGCTATTCAGGGTCTTTTGTCACTCCAAACAAATTTTAGGATTACTTTTTCTAGTTCTGTAAAAAAAAAAAAATGCCATCGGAATCTTGATAAGGAGTGCATTGAATCTACAGATGGCTTTGGGTAGTATGGACATTTTAACAATATTAATTCATCTAGTCCATGAACACAAGGTATCTTTCTGTTTATGTGTCTTCTTCAATTTCTTTTATCAACATCTTAAGAGTTTTCAGTGTAGAAATCTTTCACCTCCTTGCTTAAATTTATTCCTAAGTATTTTATTGTTTTTGATTCTATTGTAAATGGGATTGTTTTCTTTATTTCTTTTTCAGGTAACTCCTTGTAAGTGTATAGAAACACTACTGATTTTGTACACTACTGTATGTTGATTTTGTATCCTGAGAACTCATTGAAAAGAGACACCTTTAAAATAAGATTGAGGAAAGCTTAAAGAAAACATGGTAAAATACATACCATGCCAATATGAACATAGATGCAGAAATTTTAAGCAAAATATTTGCAGGTCCAGTAACATAGGAAAAGAAAAATAGACCATGACCATCTGGAGTTTATTCCAGGAATGCAAGAATAGTTTTTTTTTAAGTCAAAAATCAATCAATGTGCTTGACCACATTAACTGAAAACAGGAGAAAATCATACAATCATCACAATAGATGAAAATCATTTAGAATGTTTAATGCCTATTTATTTATTGTTTGATCTTAGAAAATTAGGGAATTTAAAGGCACTTCTTTACTCTGGGTTTTAAATATATATATGTATATTTTAATATACATTTAAAAACCTATAGTGTGTATCACACTTAATGTTTATATCGGAAAATCCCCTGTGATTGGGAACTAGACACAAATGTCCTCTATAACCACTTTTATTCAAAATTATGCTGGAGTGCTAACCTGCACAAAAAGGTAAGAAAAGGAAGTAAATGGCATGGGGATAGGAATAAAATCATCATAAAAGACTTCATATACAAACTGCTAAATTTTAAAAGTGAATTTAACAAGACTGGTATAAGATCAAAATATAAGAATGAATCATATTTTACACATTATCATTTGTAGTGTTATTAAACCATATTAAATACCTAGGAATAAATCTCACAAAAGTGAGAAAATTGCTGAAAATTACAAAGCATTGTTGAGAGAAATTAATGAGACCGGGGTGCCTGGGTGGCTCAGTCGGTTAAGCGTGATTTCGGCGCAGGTCATGATGTCAGAGTTTGTGGGTTCGAGCCCCGCGTCAGGCTCTGTGCTGACAGCTAGCTCAGAGCCTGGAAACTGTCTTCGGATTCTGTGTCTCCCTCTCTCTCTGATCTTCCCCTGCTCATGCTGTCTCTCTCTCTCAAAAATAAATAATTTTAAAAAACATTAAAAATTTAAAAAAAATTAATGAGACCAAAGTATATAAAGGAATATACCATATCCAGGAATTAGAAGATTCCATATTGACACTATATTCTCCCCATATTATTCTACATATTCAAAGTAATCCTTGTCAAAATTGCAGTAGCTTTGTGTGTGTAAAAATTGATAAACCAGTTCTAAAATTAAGAGAGACATGCAAAGAGCAAAGAAAGACAAGACAAGGAGGAGGAGGAGGAGGAGGAGGAGGAGGAGGAGGGGGAGGAGGCCAATCACACACATCTGCATCAACTGTACCTTTCTTAAAATGGATTAAACAAATTTTTGCATCATCTAGAATTGTGGTCACATCTCAGAATGTAAACTCCAGAGGCCCCTGGGTAGCTCAGTCAGTTAAGTGTCCAACTTCAGCTCCGGTCATGGTCTTGCGGTTTGTGAGTTAGAGCCCCGCATCAGGCTCTGTGCTGACAGCTCAGCTTTAGAGCCTGAAGCTTGCTTTGGATTCTGTGTCTCCCTCTCTCTCTGCCCCTCCCCTGTTCACTCACTTGCTCATGCTCTCTCTCTCTCTCTCAAAAATAAAACATTAAAACAAAAAAGAAAGCAAACTCCCAACATCTGATTTATAACTTTTGACTCATGTTCTATAATCTCCATCCATACCCTTCAGTATTTGTGCCATCATCTGTGCACTTTTTGGCATGCTTTTGGGAGAAGCCATCTTGCCGGACTGCACGACATCTGGTAATCAGTCTTGTCAAGCTAAATCACCCAAGTAGTGTATTTCAGTCCTGATCTTGGTGCAGGTTATTTGCCTAGCATGGTTTTTGCATCCCCTGGTATACTGGTGAGCAGGATGTTCAGAAACATCTTCACTGTGATGGCTCTGAGCACCTCCCATAATCTCATTATCCTTTCAGTATCTGTAGGATCTGTAGCAATAATCCATCTCTCATTCTTGATATTGGTAATTTATGGTGGTGGATTATCTTTCTTTTGATCAAACTTACCTAAGGGATTTTTAATTTTAATAATCTTTCCCAAGAACCAACTTTTGGAGTTGTTGATTCTTTTGCTTTTTGTCTGGTTCCCCCGTCCACCCATCAATTTCTGTTTTCTTTTTTTTTTTTTTTTTTTTACTTTACTCTGAATTTACACTGCTCTTCTTTTTTCCTACCTTCTTAAAGTAGAAATTCAGATCATTGCCTTAAAACCTTTCTTATTTTTTATGATTACCATTTAAAGCTATAAATTTCCCCTAAGGCCTGCTTAGCTGCATCCCACAAGTTTTGATAGGTTGTGTTTTCATTTTCATTCAATTCAAAATATTTTCTAATTTCCTCGTGATTTTTTTCTATGTTCATAGGTTATTTAGAAGTGTGTTGTTGAATGTCCACGTAGTTGGCACTTTCCTATTTTATTGTTATTGATATCTAAGTTGTTCTACTGTGATTCAAGAATATACTCTATGTGACATTTTAATCTTTTAAAATGTGTTGACATTTCTGTATTCTTAATTTTTGTCTAGTTTTTTATATATTGTATATATAGTTTTATATATATGATGTGTGTATATTATATATACATATAAACACTTGATATATTCTATAAGGAGAGAGGGGTATTAAAATCTTTAGTTATATATATCATATATATCATAATATAACTGTCTATTTCTCCCTCGGTGCAATTCTTTGACTATTTTTGCTTCATATATATTGAAGTACTGGTAAAGGTACTTACACATTTATGTTTATTATGGTTTCCTGAGGAATTAATGCTTTCATCATTATGAGATGTCCCCTTTTGTCTCTAATAATACTCCTTGTCTTGAGGCTTACTTTGTTATTAATATAGCCCACACTGGCTTTCTTATGCTTAGTATTTGTAATGTTTTTTACTTTTAACCTTTAAATATATTTAAAGTGAGTGCCTTGTAAAGCACGTATAGTTGAATCTTGATTTTTGTTTATCTAATCTGACAATCTCTGCCTTTTAATTTGAGAGTTAAGTCCATCTGCATTTAACATCATCATTAATATGATTAAAATAGTTTTTAATATTCCATTTTAATTTCTTTTGGTTGCTCTAGGCATTATTAACCTGAGTCTTACTTAGAGTTAATACTCTTATCATTTTATGTAAAATGTAAGTACCCTATAACAGTATATGCCATTTCCCCCTTCCATCTTTTACATTATGCTTGTCATATATTTTACCTCTTTGTGTATTATAAACCCCATAATATAGTGATAATATTTTTTTTACTGTAAGCAGTCAAATTACCTTTAAACTAAAATAAGAAAAAATATAGATGTAGCATTTTATATTTACCCATATATTTTACCTTTTTGGTGCTCATCATTACAACCTTAGGTTTAAGTTTCCATCTTAAACTTAACTGTCATTTCCCTTCACCCTGAAGAACTTTGTTCATCATGTCTTATAATGCAGGTCAGTTGGTGACAGATTCTCTCAGCTTTTGGTTATTGAAAAATGTTTTTATTTTGTCTTTGTTTTTGAAAGATATTTTTGCTGGGCATAGAATTCTGAATTCACAGTACTTTGCCCACCACTTTAAAGATTCTTTTTCATTCTCTTCTGTCCTCTTATTTCTGATAGGAAGTCACCTATAACTCACAGTGCTGCTTTCTATTTGTAATGTCTTTTTCCCAATGGCTTTCAAGATTTTCTCTTCATTTTTGGTTTTCAGCAGTTTTGTTATGATGTGCTTAAGGGTATGTGTGCATGTGTTTATTATATTTATCATGATTTGGTTTTGCTGAGCATATGAATCTGTAAATAAATGGTTTTCACCAAAGTGGGGAAATTTTTGATCATTGTCTATTTTTCTGCTTCATCTCTCCTCTTTGTGACTTTATTTACACATACATTAGCCCTTTTGATATTGTCTCACAGATCACTGAGGTGTGTTTATTTTAAATTTTTAAAAAGTTTCCCTGTGTTCTTCAGTTTAGATTTCTATCAGTCTGCCTCTGGGTTTATTGGCCCTTTCTTATACCATTTACAATTTGTTAAGGCCAACCAGTGAATTTTTCTTGTCATATATTGAACTGGAATTTCAGCTCTAAAATTTTTTTATTTTGATTCCTTTTTAGAGTTTTTATAGTTTCCAGTTTTCTGTCATGATTTCCCATCTCATAACCGGCATTTCCTTTAAGTCCTTTAATGTAGCTATAAGAGCTGCTTTGAAGTCTTTGCTGATTTTAATATCTGAGCCATCTTGTGGTCTGTTTCTATCAGTGGCTTTTTTTCTTGACTAAGGATCACATTTTCTTATTTCTTCCCATGCCTAGTAAATTTTATTACATACCGAATGTTGTGAATAAATACATTTTTGTAGAGATTCTGATCATGGTCTTCTAGAGCGTATTGGTTCAAGCATGTGGGTACATTACTAGCTGATCACCTTAAACTTGTAGAGGTCTGCTTTTATACTTTATTAGGGTGAGTCTATTTCAGTTTCACTCAGTCTTATTGCAAATTCTTAGTCTTGGGAGTTAGTCTCTACTTCTAAGGCATGGCCCTTCAGGAGTTTCAGTGAAAAGCCTCAGGCGGTTAGGCCCTCTAACTCAATGAGTTTCCAACTCCCAATTTCTGTCTTTCCCACTGTAAGGCAGCTACTGAAGCCTGCTCAACTTCTACCTTCTAGCAGTTGCTGGTTGATAGACTATTTGGAGATTCCCCCACACATGTATAGTTCGGGGATCAGCCAAGGGTATAAGGGAAGTTTATACACAGATTGGACCCCCTTGTTCAATGGCTCCCTCCTTTCTAAAATTTCCCTGCAACGTTCTCAACCACTCTGAATCCCCATCCTCTATCTTCTTACACCTCAACCTAGTAATAGTGAGGCTCTCTGCTAATTTCTAGCCACCCACACCATGCAGACTAGGAAGAGCCTTCAGGAAAAGCTGGGTAGTGTAGATAGCTTCCAGTATGGTTGTGTTCTTTCAAGGATTAAATCCTCTCCCATTTCTGCCTGCTTTTTGGTTCCCCGAGTATTTTAGTTTAATATTTGGCCCACAACTTATCATTGTTATCTGTGGGATGGTTAGTCTCATGCAAACCATCACATCATTACTTGGGTGGGAATTCACATCCTTGTATCTTCTTTGATTATCAAGGAATTAGCCCCTAATATCTTGTAGTCATTCACTCTAAATTTTAATTTTTAAGCCCTTGTTGATACAGAACTAAGATTTATTCATCTTTGGGATTCATCTTAAGATTTAATCTAGTGTAATTTTATATATGAATACATGTTTTAAAATCTTTTATTTAGAAAAAATAATGGGGGTGCCTGGGTGGCTCAGTCAGTTAAGCATCCGACTTCGGCTCAGGTCATGAACTCGAGGTTGGTGAATTCGAGCTTCGTGTCAGGCTCTGTGCTCACAGCTCAGAACCTGGAGCCTGCTTCAGATTCTGTGTCTCCTTCTCTCTCTCTGTTCCTCTCCTGCTTGCACTCTGTCTCTCTTTCTCTCTCTATCAAAAATAAACATTTAAAAATTTTTAAGAAAAAATAATGAACATTTAAAGCCTCTACTCAGTTTCATAAAATTTTTAGCAAAATTTAAATAAGTTTCTGAACTTGTAGAAATTTTCAAAATTATGTGCTGTACTAATCTGTCTGAAATTTCTTAAAGTGTGTTATCTTCAAGAAATTGATATTTTCCATGTATTATAATGTTAAGCATGACTGACCAAACACACCCTCCAAATGTGGTGAAAATCTATCCATGATCTAGTCACAGGCAAATGGACAGTTTTATTTGTTCAGAAGTTAAAGGATTTTTATCTGCAGCCTTATGGTTCTGTTGGTGTTTAGGTGTTTGGCTGTCTCCTCTGTTCTACATTTATGAATGGGCATCTGAATTTAATCTAAGGAATAACTGAGCCAATAGTTTATGGTTTATAGATATTTTACTGGCGGGGGGAATAAAGCTCATCAAATTGCCGTTGAATATTGGTTTAATTTACAGGTTTTTTTGTTATAATATTACTTGCTGTCACCATCCTCTGCATCCCTATTATGGAAACAGAATACAGTGAACGACTATTTGAATACACACATGCAGTTATGAGTTACCTGACCCCACCCATTGCTGCCATTTTCCTGCTTGCTGTATTTTGCAAGAGAGTCACTGAAAAGGTAGATACATGTTGGCATGGCCACCTCATGACACAAGCTTGCCTTTACATCATAGTTGTCTTTGCAAGAGCTGCCCCAGGAAGGTCTCTTGTGCTTCAAGAGTTCACACCATTGCATCATTGCTTTCTGAGAGGTTATTTCCTCCTGGGTAGACTTAGTCCGAGCTCCCTCATGCAATCAGGGAAAAGGTGAGCTCTGATTTGTTTTCTTCCCTTTACAATGTAATCCACTTTCAGCCATGCCATAGATGATGCAGTGTGCGTGCTCCTCCCTCACACATATCTGGGTGTAGGAAAATATAATTCTGTTGCCTGTGTACATGGATGTGTCATAACCAAAGACTTCAGGGTCACAGGGAGATGTACAGTCATGAGCTCCTTTCACCTTTTCTGCAGTGAAGATCCTATCTTCCATTCACACTTAAAACTAAATAAAGATTCCAACTAATGATTCAATCATTTTATCAATAAGACTTTGAAAGCATAGTTTGCTAGAATATTTTATTTGTTATTTGAATCATATCTTAACTAGTTTCCCCTAGCAGCACTGAGTAGCTGGGCCTTGCATAAGTTCCTGAGCACAATGTCTGAGGTGCTGTGTGATCTGGCTTTTGCCTACCTCTTCGCCCTTGCCCTCTCCATTCACAGGCCCTGGGCCCCAGCTATTCTAGTTGATTTGCAGTGCTGATTACCTAACTGCCCTGTGCCTTCTCTGGCCTCCCTTCAGTTGCATAGACTGTTTGCTTTGCCAGGAATATCTTTTTACTCTTCCAGATGGCTGGTGGTTCCTATAGGCCCATCTCAGGTGTCCAGTCCTCTAGACCAACCTGTTAGTGCTCCCTGCTCTGCTCAGCTCACCAAGACTCAATTTAGCACCAAGAATGTAGGGGCAGGGTGGCTGGGATCTGCAAATGCCAGAGCTGCTGCTCTCTGCTCTGCTGGTAAGGGCATGGGCAAGAGGGTCAGGCTGTTGTGAGAATCTGCCTCCCAATGATGACACCAGCATTGAAGTATTGGGGCCTACTGCCAAGGAAAACTGGGGATCTGCTCAGGAGTTCCCCTGCTACCCCTGGTCCAATGTTACAAGTATATTGACCTAGAGAGTTTCTCTAGGCCTTCTCCTCCACTCTGCTTCAAATGGCATGATCATCTGGCTTCTGCTGCCCATCTGTTTCTAGATCTTCCCATTCTGCACATCTCCTTCAATAAATCGTTCCGGTACATTGTCCACCTGGCTTTTGGTTTCAGGTCTTTCTAAAAGATGTTTGCCCATGTGCAATATCTTCTGTCTTCTCTGACATCCATCTCCATCTAAGTCAAGCTCTAGATATAGCTCCAGAGCCAAGATGAAGCCCTTACTCTTAAAGTGTAGACAGTCTGGCTGGAGGAGACAGATTATACCCAATAAACAGATAAAGATTTCTGATAGTGTTGCAATATTGTTTAAAAGATAAAAAAGGATAATGGAGGGTGGCAAGGCAGGCATCAGGGGTAAGAGGGATAAAGGACTTTCGCCAAGGTGGTAGGAGAAGACTTCTAAGAAAGTGACCTTGAATCTGAACCTGAAGGATGAGCCAGAAATACCAAGATCTAGAGAGAGACCCACGCAGAGAGAAGGACAAGTACAAAGGCCTGAGCCAAGAGGAAAATGGGCAGGTTCAATATGCAGGAGGAAGTTTGCATGCAGTGGCTGAAGTGGAATGACCAAGGGCAGAGTGGCAGAGCCAGGTGAGGTCAACTGAGGGGCAGGATTGAGATTTTACTCTGATGACAGGCCATGAGAAGCCACGGTAGAGTTTAAGCAGAGGCATGGCATTCTGTAATTAATGCTTTGAAGAACTCACTCTTCTCTGAGGACAGTGGGCAGGCAGGGGCCCCAGGTAGGGAAGCCACCTACGTGAGAGAAGATGGCAGTTCAGGATTAGCGAGGTAGCCGTAGGGTGATGGGATTCCAGATACACTTTGGAGGCAGAGCCAACAGCATTTGCTAATGGGTTGGGGGTAGGACAGGATGGAAAGAAGGGGAGCAGGGATGACTCCTGGGGTTTTAACCTGAGCAACCAGGGAGACGGAGGTGTCACCCACAGCCTTTTGGACACATGACGTTTGAGATGCCTATTCATGATCTTATTTAAAAGTGTTTCCAGTGTTTCTCAAGTTCTCTGACCTAAGAGAAAGTGCAGGTGTCTCAGGTCTTGGTTCAGCCCAAGAAGGCATGGCCTCCTCACTGGTGCTTACATTCTCCTTCCTTCCACAAGGTATTTAAAGCCTTTGTTATGACTACAATGACGACTTTAACTTCAGAACTCAACTGGCAGGGAGGTGAGGCTGATGGTCTCTCTCACCACCCATCTCCCTCCAGATGACCCCCTTGGGGCTCTTCCTTTGCCAGGGTGCCTTCTAGGGGCTGACTGGAGGACTTCTGATTGGCTTCTCTCGAACGTTGTCTGAGTTTGCCTATGGACCCTGGAGCTGCGGGTCAAACAGCAAGTGCCCCCTGATCATCTGTGGCGTGCACTACCTCTACTTTGTTGTAATCCTCTTTATAGTCAGCCTTTTCACCATCCTGGGGATCTCCTTATTCACCGACCCAATTCCAGATAAACATGTAAATGCTGTCGTGAGGGTGTTCTGGGGTCAACCCTCAGTCCCAGAGTCCCAGTGAGCAGTAACTAGGCTCTGCTGGTTTCCGGAGAGAGTGACTGAATTCCTGCATTCTTTTTGAAAAGAGGGAAGGCTGGGCTGGCTTGGATGGGTCAGTAATAGGCAAAGAACAGAGAAAGGGCTCTGCTTTAAAAACTAAACTAAAAAGCTTTCCAACAATCCGCCAATTAGGTATTCACTTAGAATGAGAAGTTTGGCTTTTAAGACGCAAATTTTCCTTAGAAGTCTTAAGTTCACTAACCTCAGTGTGAATTAATGTAATCAGAGCAGTCCCAGCTGCCACCCACCCTTAGGGAATTAAGCCATAAGGAAATGGGAGGGAACTGGAATACTGGCAGCCTTCTGTAGCCAGCTCAGGGCTGGGTGCCTCTCAGCCTTCTCCTGTGCTGCTGTTCCCATCTCCCAGGTAGTAGGTATCAGTCACCCCAATTGGAATATAGGAAGTCTGGGCTCAGAGAAATTAAATCACTTGCCCAGGGTACCACAACTAGGTAAGTAGTAGAGCTGGGCCCCAACCTGGCTCCACTACATAACCTCCATCAGCATAGCCAGTAGGCTTCACAGGACAGGAACTTGGCCAAGCCAGAAAGCCCTACTGCATCTGAAGTTTAGGGAGGAGATTAGAAGGAAGATGAGTTCATGAGGTCTACATACCTGTGTTGCAGCTTTTCCTGGGTTCTGGGTAAAAGCCAGAAACTTGGAAGACGGTCTCAGGGTCTTCCTTTCAACCTTGGGCTTTCCCTCTGGCCATGGTTCCTGCTCTGTAGTCTCCAAATGATTCACTCCTCTTGTGCACAGAGCCCAGTTGGAAGAGGGCTAGAGCACATGGGGAGGACAGCCGGGATTGTCTGGGATGTGCACACCTGCTGCATCAGTGACAGCAGGGAGACTTCCCTTCTCCCAGCACCTTAAGAATCTGGCGGTGGGTGCGGAACTTGATTTCCTGTTCTCAGGGTCTTAATTGCTTCGATTGTGTTCTTTGCTGTTCTCTTCCTCTCAACTTTTTGGTTGTGCCCACTTCTCAAGCAGCCAAGTATTTGTTGACTGTTTACCACCTGCCACCCAGTGTGCCAGGTGCTCTAGAGAACACAAAGCAGCTGCCAACAGGGAAGAGAGAGGTGAACAGGAAAATTGGAGCTTATGGATCACTGTCAGTGGGCCAGGCCCTCTGTTCACCACCTACCAGGGAGGCAGGACAACAGGGACAGCACATGAACCCAGGCTCTTCTAGTGCACCCAGCAACCTCTTCCACAGGGGCTGATAGTGTCGTTGGGAAGGCAAATATACACATATGGCATCATCGGGAAGCAATTAAAGGCTAAATCCAGTCTCTGTCATTAATACAACAGAATTTTAGTTCCAACATTTTAGTCTGAGAGGTGGGGCTCAGGCAGGTCTTTGAGGCCAGCCCAGCCTGTTCATATCCCTGCCATATGTTTGGTGTGGAGGTGCTGGGATTCAAATATAATGAGTCTGGTATAATAGATCAAAATCTATATCAGGATAGGCTTGGTGGAAATGTTCATTTAGTTGACCCTTTAAAAAAAAGCAACAAAAATTGGCTCAATTTTGTTACTTTCCAAAGTTTCCATGTGTGTTTTCAGGACAAGAACAAAGTCACAGAGCAGAAGGGAAGGGATACTTCCGTCTTCATCTGCAAATGCCTTATTGAGTCTGAGTAACTAAGCTCAGTGGGGGGCCAGGTAAACCAGGTAAAGCCTCTTCTGGGCTGGGTTAGTGCTCAACTCTGACAGCCAGGAAGGGCTCCTGCAAGGAAAGCAGCTCTCGGGTCTGCCCTGTCCACTCATCCAGTCAGAGGGCCTCCTCCTCCACCAGAAGCAGCAGACCGGGGTGATAGACAGCTGCTCCCATCCTGAAGAGCACAGGTTCCTGGACTCTTGGAACTGGAAGGGGCCCTGAGCACTTTGCCTCCTATCCCTTACTATATAGCTGAAGGACACTGAGCCCCAGGCAGGTTGTATCATCCTGTGCCAAAGCCACGCAAGTACACAGTACCAGAGCCAGAATTGAAATCCAAGGTCCCCAAGTGCTATGTTTTCCCTATCCCACGTTCCTTCTGTCTCTTGTTGGAGTTGAACAACTAGGTCTCATCTCAGTCCATGGAGACCCTGGTGCCCAGCTGCTGGCCATGACTGGGTACAGTTTGGGTGACAGGGCCTGGATAGTGGCATGCTCCCACTCTCTCCCCAGCTCCACCGGCTCTGTTGGAGTTTACGAGACAGTCAAGAGGAAAGGATAGATCTGGATGCAGAAATACAAGGGAGGAGACCAGCACCCCAAGCACAGCCAGGTGAGAAGGAAGATCCAAACCCTGCAGGGGGTCCTGGTTGAGAGTGTTTTGGGTGGGTGTGGCCTATGCTGCCACCCCAGCACCTCTGCCCCATGGTCCCTCCTCCCAGAAATGGTCTTCCAGGCAGAGGCCCCCTCTGGGTGTCTGTGAGGTTGAGATGCCTCTAGACATCTATGTGGAGCCTTCTGGGCTAGGGAGAGGCAGCAGACACAGTGAGCCCTTGGAGGGGTTGGGCAGGGGGGTAGATAAGAGGTCTGGCTTGGGCCGAAGCAAGAGGCACTCCAGGAAACGAGGAAGAGACACAAACACTGATGGGTGAAGAAAGGTGAAGGCTTAGGACTGACCATTGGATTTAGCCACACAGATGATGCCCTGCCTTAACAAGAGAAACCTGGAGGAGGAGAGGGAGTGAGGGCTCTAGGAAAAGAGGTCTGAGGACAGTTAGATTTCAGTCCCAGCAAGCAGAAGCAGAATGTTCTGGGGGAGGGGGGTCACAGGGGGACTCCAGAAGGCCCAGGGGAAGGTTTTCAGCAGATGGGTCAGAAAAGGAGTGTTGGGGCCACGGGGGAGGGTGACCTGAGCTTTTTGCAGCCTTGACGCAAACAGGGATAAAGGCCTAATGAGATTAGTCCTGAGTCTCAGGCAGAGAGTGCCCAGGGAGGCTGTGAGTTTAGGGGAGGAGGCGGCGATCTGCCCCCACCTCCACCACTGCTAGGGAAGTTCAAAGCCCAAAGAGGCCCCAGGCTCCCTCTTGTCATCTGCAGAGGAGGCCCTGGGGCAGGTGCAGAGCAGAGGAGTGGCCTATCCTGAGCAAGGTTGCCCCACACACCTGGAGGATACAGGAGTCCCTGGCTGTTTCTCTTCTCTTGGTGGGGGGAAACGGGCTTGTTAGGTGCCTGGTGCTTGTCCTTGGTGCACCTCCCAGTTCCTCTTCTTCCTCCCTCCATAGTCGTGGGTGGATGATGATGATGATGATGATGATAATGACAGTGGCTAATATTTACTGCCCACTTGGGATGTGCCAGGTGGTGTGATAGGTGTGTGTGATAGGTATAATTATTATTCCCACTTAGAGATGGGGAAACTGAGGCACTGAACAGTTAAGTAACTTGCACAGGTTCACAGATAATCAGGCAGAAGTGGCACTACAATGTGAACACAGGCAAGTTTGACTCTAAAATGTGTGCTCTTGGCCACTGGCCACCCCACTGCCCACCATATAGCCCTTGGGCTGTCATCAAAATGATCAGTTGCCTTTTACATACAGTAGCCTCTTTGGGCCTGGCAGGTGCATGACGATATGATAACTTGGGTGTTGAGAATGTGCTGCTCAGGACTTCTCAGCCCTGGCAGCAGAGATCCGTGTCCCTGGTTTTGGGGTCCGCCAGATGGAGCCGTCCACCCTGTGTAACAGAGGCTCCTCTGTCCCCAGCTGATGGGTTCTGTCATCCATGGTGCTACCTCAGCCTCAGGACACAGCTGGGATGGATGCTGCCCAACAGAATGAGACAAAGAACAGTTCACAAGGAATACTGTTGGGTGCCAACTCGAACTGAGATATGCTCCTCTGGTCATCAAGGAGGGAACTGTTTCCAGGTGGCCGCTGGACCCATGAGGGTGTGCCGGAGCTAGCCGTGGTGCTGACCCGCGCCTGAACAGGCCGGAGGAGCAGCCAGCAGGAGCTGTACTGACAGACTGGGAGCAATTTTAAGTCCCAGAAAGGCATTCTCACTAATTTGAATGGAAACTTCCCTATAAATCCTATACTTCCCTCCTTTGCCTTCTTAAAAACATCAGTGATTTCCCCTTCAAATGCCCAGAGTGCCTTATTTTGGGCCAGGCCTTGAGACTGATATCTACCCGAGGAAGACATTCCCTGCGAGCTTGCCAAGGAGAGCAGGGTCCAGAAATCAGGGGATTTCTTCTATCCTCTAGAGAGTAGTGACTGGGAAGGCAGATTCAGAGGAGGAATCACTTGCCCTAAACCTATCGAGCTCTGTTGGGCTATGTGCCTGAGACAGAGAAGGGTAGGCACTCCAGGATCTGGGCCCTGTTGAAGGCTCTGCCAGTGGAAGGCAAGCATGGCCCCAGGCAGTTCCCACCCCACCCCCGCTGCACTCCCTGAGCCCCTTATCCCACTCTCCCATGTCTCTGAGGATGGTGGTAGACGTTCCATAGCAGGGGCTGAGGACGGATCATATTGGAGAGAATCTTTTGGTCTTTCTGTAGCACTGACCACTGAGATGTGACACCATAGAAAGTCCTGGCCTGTGCTCCTGACCTTTGTCTGTTCCCTCTGTTCCATATGTATTTGAGGAGACCCAGGCCTGCTTCTGGAAAGCCTAGAATGCATTCTGTGGACTGGAGCCACAGCTGGGCCCCAAACTGGCCCCAGAAGAATTAGCCAAGGAGAGGATGGAGTGTGGTACCATATAGGAAGGGAGAGAGCCCATGTTGGCAGGGACAAAGTGACATGATATGTCTGAAGGGACAGAGTGCTGTGAAATGTCTGAAGGGACAGAGCACAGTGCCACATTGGAAGAGACAGAGTGTGTCGCATATATAGCGACAAAGAGTGGTGACATGTTGAAAGGGTCAGAGCATAGTAACATGTGGGAAGGTACAAAGTACAGTGACATGTGGGAAGGGACAAAATATGGTGACATGTCAGATATCCCCTTTAGGAGAGAAATCGCCAATGCCAGTGGGTTCCTCTCGATATGGACCATAGTTCTGTTGCACATCTACTACTACTAAGGCAGCTGGGGCCCAAGGGTGTCTGGTAAGAGCAGGCAAACTGCCTCTTCCAGAGTCCATCATCATCCAGTAGAGAAAGTGTTTCCTACTGGGGGACCCATGGGTATGGGACCAAGGTTTACATTAATGTAAGCACTCCCTCAGTATCACAAATCAAGTACCACCAGCTGCAGGGCATGCATGCTGAGGGGACAGGGTGAAGTCCATTTGCAATTCCAGAAACTATGCAAATGAGAACATCTGTTCCTTTAAAAAATGAGTCATTTTCTCCAAATGGCTCTACTGCATAAACACTGACTTTCACTTTAAATTTAATTTTGGCTTTTTATTTCTAGATATATTTGGGATTTTTGCTTGTGTTTACTTCACTGTAACCATTTCCTTCCTATGCCCAACCTCCATTTGCTTTGTTCTCTCCTCCTTTTTAAAGGTATACCCTGCTGGCAAAGATGCCATGTAATGTAAGTCTCACCCATGGGGGTTCCCACCTACAGGTGCTGTGCCCACTGCCAATGACCTCACAGACCAGCTGGAGCCAAGGCTGCCCATGGGTAGGACTTTGGCTCCTGTCTGGACCAGTGGTGGAGCTGAGGCAGTCTCTGCTCAGTGGAACAGGCCTCTTAAAAACTCAGCATTGTTTTGCTAAAGCCACACAGCACCCCTTAAGGGCAGGTGGAGAGGAAAACTTCCTCCTTGCTGAGCTCTTCCCAGTCACTCCCAGTCTACCTACAATTGGCATGTTAGGCATTGGGCCCAGGAGCTAAACTCCCTTAGCTGTCAAGTATAGGCCACTCTCAGGCTGTGTCTCTGCAGGGACTCCCTAAGCTGCTCCTTCCTCTTCCTTCTTCTCAAAGCTAAATTACATGTGTCTTTAGATAAAGTTCTAGGTGCCTTAAAGTGATTTGGCAGCACACCAGCATCACAAAAATCACATTCTGAAAGCACACTCACATGCAGTCTCTCCTCCCTAATTTATCCATTCAGCTGACATTTTTGAGTGCCTACTATGTGCCAGCTGCTACAAGGAAATAGTTGTGAATAGAGCATAGGAAGCAGATAGTGAAACACTAGCCATGATAGCCAGCATTTAATATGGCCAGCTATTTTGTTGCCAGGGGGTAAGTGCATTATCACATTCAGAACCACACTTTGTGGAAGGACAAGAATTAACCACATTTCACAGGGGAGAAGACAGGCTCAGCAAGGGAACTGAGTACATTGGGAATGGGCATACACTGGAACAGCCCTGTCTGATATCAAGGATACACACTGGCACTCCCTGAGTTGTGTATACAGCAAGGAGGCTCACCTAGCCTGAGTCAGGGAGGGCCTCCCCTGACTGAAGAAGGAAGTCAGCTGGACAACAGCAAGGAGAACATGTGGAAAGGCATGACACAAGAGTGTAAAGTATGGTTGGGGATGCAAAGACATGGATTATGCATAGAAGAACAATGGAAGACAGGGAGGGCAAGGTGAGCATGGGACTAACTTGCTTATATACTTTGGGATCATAAGTTCTTTGGAGCTTCAGTGGGGAAGTGACAGGATCAGATTTTTCTGGCTGTTGCTGGAAAGATGAAAGGGAAGCAGGAACACCTACTAGGAGACTGTTTAGAACAACCCAGGCAAGTTGGTGGCAGAGAAAAGAGAAGGGAATGGCATCAAGAGAAGCCAGCTATCAGAAGTAACAGGACTTGAGTGACTAGACTTCTGGAGGTAGAGGCCTGGGTGACTCTCTGGGTCAAGCATGCGGGCAAAGTGTGTACTAATTCCAAAGACAGGCCACACTGGAAAAGGAGTGGATGTGGGAGAAAAGTTGAGCACCGTTTGGGACATGTTGAGTTTGAGTTGTGTGAAGATACTTATTCCCATCTTGACAATAGTAAATCTTCTGTTCTATGAACATGGGATGTCTTTCCATTAATTTGGGTCCTCTTTCATTTCTTTCAACAATGTTTTATTTTTTGTGCTCAAGTTTTGCACTTCTTTTGTTAAATTTATTCCTAGGTATTTTATTCTTTTTGATGCTATTATAAATGGGGTTGTTCTGTCAACTTTGCTGAATTCGTTGATTAGTTCTAATAGTTTTTAAGTGTATTCCTTAAGATTTTTCATGTACAGGATCATGTAGTCTGCAAAAAGAGATAGTTTACTTTTTACTTTCTAATCTGGATGCTTTTTATTTCATTTTCTTCCCTAATTGCTTTGGCTAGAACCTTCAGTACAATGTTGAATAGAAGTAGGAGAGCATATATCCTGATCTTAGGGAGAACTCAACCAGGCTCTCAGCATTGAGAATGATGTTAGCTATGACCTTTTGCAGATGTTCCCCTCTATTCCTAGTTAGGATTTTTCAGGGGTTTGTTTTGTTTTTGTTTTTTTAGAAACAGGTATTGAATTTTATCAAATGCTTTTTCTGCATCTATTAAGATGTTTATGTGATTTCTGTCCTTTATTGTATTTATATGTTACATTGATTCATTTTCATACGTTAAACCAACCTTACATTCCTGGAACAAATTCCAGTTGGTCATGGTGTACAATACTTTTTTAATGTGGCTGGATTTGGTTTGCTGATATTTGGTTGAGTCTTTAGGTCTATATTCATAAAGGATATTGATCTATAGTTTTCTTTTCTTATAATGCTTTTGTCTGATTTGGATATCGGGGTAAAATTAGCCTCATAGAATGAGTTGGGAAGTGTCCCTTCCTCTTCTGTTCTCAGAACAGTTTGTAAAGGATTGGCATTAATTCTTGCCTGGAGACATTTAAGGATAGATGTTAAGTTGGATAGAAGGGTCCAGAACTCCAGAGAGAGGCTGGGGCTGCAGACCCAGATTTGGGGGAGACAAAGGCAGTGGGCAGGGCTGGCTAAGAAGGGAGCCAGGTAGAGGAGGCCCATACCAGGAAGGTGAGATTATGTTGCAGAGTGGGAGGAAAGTGGGCCTAGACAAAGCTGTGAGAAATGCCAATATTACTGGTCATGTAGAGAAAGAGAGTTTTACAAAGGAGACCAAAGAGAGCACAGCCAGCGCCTTGGAGGGAGGCCCAAGACAACTGCTACATGAAAGGAGTATCCATACCTGGGCCACAGCATGGATAAAGCACAAAGAGCACAGGGTCTTGGCAGCAAGGGAGTCAGTGACCCTGGCCAGAGCTCTTTGATAAGGCAGTAGATGTGAAGCCAGATTGCCATCGGTTGAGGTGGGAAGGGGACATGAAGAAGTGGAGGTCCTCAAGCACCTGTTTTTCTGAAGGAGAAAAGGTTTCCTCCTATGGGGCCTGTTTTGAGAATGGGAGTTACCTGAAACGCCAGGTGGGCTCAGCAGCCAGTCCCTTTTAGATAAAAAGCACCTACTTGGGCTAATCCTCAAATTCCAGGGACACAAACTTCTCCGTTGCTTCTAGGAAAGTGAAGTCCCCAGGTACTGAAAGAACTATAGAAGTCCTCACTTGAGGTCTCTAGTTCTGCTGATAATGTTTATTCTGGGAGGAGTGGGCATTCCATGAGCCTGGGAGGTTCTGTCCCATAGGAAATATGGCTGCAGGTTGGTGCTATAATGAGGAATGCCTCATTTGAATCTGGGAGCCTCAAAAAGCTCCCCTGAAGCTAAGCTCCCCCTCTGAAGCTTCTCCAACAGAAGTCAGAACTGGATTGAGAACCATCATCTTCCTAGACCAGGCAGGGAAGTCTGGGGGAGATTAAAGGGTTCCCAAGCCTCATACCCTCCATAGTCTGGCTCCTCCTCCAACCCCTTCAAGACCTCCAGCTTCATTTGTCATTTCACTTGGGGGAGAAGAGAGGCAGGTAGAGGCAGATGGAGGCCCAGGTGGAAGGCTGACCGAGGGCTGCTGTGGGGCTGGGGTATGGTTGGCCATAGGCCAGCTGGGAGCTTACTTGGAGACTTCTTGGTTCTAGGGGAAGACCTCTGTCCTGGGCACTCATCCCTAGGGGACCTCCAACAACTCACATTCCCTCTGAAAGGGTCCACATGGGCTGGCACTATGACCTTCCCTCCTGCCACCCGTTGTGAGAAGGGGGAAGAACTGGCTGAGCAGGGCAGTATCCAGCCACACCCAAGGGCCTGGTCACTCAATGTCCAAAGCTTGGGTTATGCCTGATCCAACTGTCTTCCTTCTCCCAATCCAACTCCTGGCCCCTCCTTGTCCGTGGAGGGCCTAGCCCTGCTCTCTACCTTCTGAGGGGACTCTTAACCCCAGCAGAGAGCCAGAATGCCACCCTCCTATCCCTGGGCCTTGGACTTAGCCCATCCCTCCTTGCCTGGCCATCATTACCCAGTCCTTTGAGGCCTGGTGTTTCCCCTTTGCAGGAGAGAGGGGAGATGTGACTACACTCCAGGAACATAAAGTGCCATTCAGACCCAAGATAAAGAGATTAAGCTCATTTATTCAGGCATGCAGCTTATCAGGTCTGGCCCAGTAAGAGGTTCAGGGTTTCCACTCAATGACTTTGATGGCAATCTGTGCTGCCCGCCGCACGGCCTCACTGGTGTCATTCTCCAGGACACGGAAGATCGGCACATAAGGTTGCAGAAACTTGCGGCCTTCAGGGGCCTCAGCCAGCATAGTGAGGGCCTTGGTGGCATTCAAGCGTGCCTTGCTCAAGGATGAGTCCAACAGGCCCAGGAGTCGTTGGATGGCTTCTGTGTCCAGGGCGGCATACTTTCCTGTGGGCCACCAACACCAGGCATTCCTCAGGGGGCCTCCTGTTCTACCTCCTCTCACCCCAGCCCAACCCTGGGCCTCTGGCCTGCACAGCCTCAGGGGAGGTGCCTTTCCTCACTTCCTCATAGGTCTAGCACCTTCTTCTGCCTCCAACCTTGCCCCCCTCATCTCCCACCCCTCCAGCACTTCAACTGGCTTCTCCCCAACCACCCCGATGCTTGTCCTGCAATTCAGTTTTCACAAGGCAACACAAAAAGTAAAACCCAATTTTTCATTTATGTGGCAAATGTTTCTTGAGCACCTACTCTGTGTCAGGTACAAAAATTCACATACTCTCTCCCTCCTGGTGCTACAGTCTAGTGGGGGGCGCAGACATTAATGTGTAAAGAAGACATTGCTCCTTAACCTTTACCACCTCCTCTCTGTCCTGGTCTGCTAAAAGGCCAGATGGTTGTCCCCTGCCCCCCAACTTCCTGCCGTGCTCAATGTACTCTTCTCTTTGTGCTGGGCTGGGACCTGTCCAGCTGCCCTCTACCCTGCTGACTCCCACTGTTCCTTGGGTCAACACCCATGCCCCTCCCAGAGGAGGCTCAGCCCCTGCCCTGTGCCCACCACATGTCATGCTTCTCCTCTAGATCATCAACCTTCTGCCACTCCCACCAATGTTCACCAGAGGCTAAGATGTCTAGATCCCCACCACCAAGCACAGGGCCTGGCACATGGCAGGGGCTTGGGGACCCTTGGCTGGAGTGCCAGCTCTGTGAAAAGTGGCCTCACATCCCTAGGTTCTAGCTGTTGCTTGGGCCCACTGTGAGCCCTCTGACCCTCCAAGAACTCCCACAGGAAGCCCAAATGGGACACAGCACTGAGGATGCCCAAGAGATAAATGTCCTGTGGGGAGCCCCCTGCCCTGGTGGTCAGCATCCTCATTGCACAACTGAAAGGAGGCTCTCGCTCTAGGAAAGCTCTCTCTCCTCTTCTGGTATGTCTCAAATTCCACCATTGGGGAATGGCTCTGAGAAGCCAATTCTGGGGAACTTTGCAGCATGCTGATTGAAAATCATACCCAGTCAGTCCTCTGTGGAACACCAAGAAAGTACAGGGCATGGGGTTGGTGCAGGCAACTGTGAGCATGGGGAAGGACAGACAGCTTTCAGAGGTCATGTGGGATTACCCACCCTGGCCTCCAGGTGGGGAAACCAGCCCAGTAGCTCCTGTTAGCTCAGGGTTGGATGACTTAGCATAGAAGCCTGACTGGCTGGGGGGTCCCCAGGTGGAAGAGGTAATCTCATACTCTTATTCGCTGCTCACCCCCATCCACTGAGAACAGTAATTTTGATTTTAAAAAACACCACAAAAGCAAGGCTCCAGTTGTTTGCCTCAGTCTCAGGATAACCAAATCAAGGATGGCAAACTACGTAATTAATCCCAGAATCCAGGCTTAGAAGGGTCCTGGATTGGAGGCGGGAATTCCAGGCTCAAGGAACAGTCTGGAAGGAGGGGACAGACATCCTAATGGGAGAGTGACCAGGGAAGGACAACAGGTAGGTGGCCCACTGTGGCCAGGAAGAAGGGGGAGGGTGGAGCCTCGGGCCCAAACGTGAAAGGACTTCAACAACAGGCCAGGAAAGTATTTCGGTGGGGCAGGGAGGGGGCAGTAGGATGCTGAGAACAAAACAAGAGTTCTGGAAAGCCTGCAGGGACAGCTAGCATGCTGGAGGCTGCAGTAAACCCCACTGCCCAGTAAGCTCCCCCGCTGCACAGGGGATGCATCTGGCCAGCAGGCTGCCTCACCTTGGGTGGTCACCATGGCATACATGAGGGCCCCGGCAGCATTGGCCTGCACCTCCTCCACGCTGTCCTTCAGCAGGTGCACCAGGATGGGGATGACATCATGCTGCCACACCTGGTTCTTGCCCTCCAGAGGGATGCTGGACCAGAGAGGGAACAGCTGTGTGGCTTCACTCGTGTAAGAGGAGGTGAGCAGGGCCCAGGACCACCCCAGGGGACACCAGAAAGACTTGTGTTGGGACTATCCCTGGTGATCCGGGCCTGGCCAATGGGTACCAGGGTACCAGAGAGCACTGGTATAAGGTTTGCGTCTCACTCCCAAGCTCAGACAACCTGGGAGCATGGCCTGTGGCCACTGAAGGTAAAACCACAGAGGAGCCAGGGTGGGGTGGGTGATGGAGACTTGTCCTAAGATAGCACATGAAAAAGAAACCAGACGTGTTCCCCCTAGCCCAAAATGGGGAGCAGCAGGACCCAGGGGTGCGAACCACAAAGACACTTGTTTTGACTCCATGTAAGAGCCAGAGCTCACCGGGGATGGGCTCAGCCACATAAATAGCAGCGAGCTGCCAGGGAGACACCAGTACAGAGCCACCTTCAGAGGAGAGGATGCTGTAAGTCACTTCTAATCCTGGCACTGAACGAAGCTGTGAAAATGTACGTGGACTCCCCATGAGCTCCCCTTGGGAACTTGATCAAAGATGCAGGGGTCCCATGTGTTCGTTCATACCCACAGCCAGGGCTGACTGAGCACCTTGCACGCTCTGGGGCCAGATGCTGAGGCCAAAGCAGGGTTGCTCCAGCTTGGCACCACTCATGTTGGGGCTGGATGGTTCTTTGTGCCGGGGCTGTCCCCTGCATTGTGGGATGCTCAGCAGCATCCTCAGCTTCTACCCTCTCGATGCCAGGAGTGCCCCTTGTCCCCAATGTTGGAACAACTAAAAATGTCTCCAGACAGTGCTGCCTTTCTCCAAGGGGACCAAAGCTCCCCCCGTTTCAAACCCCTAGTCCCGAGCAGCAAACAGGAGTCTCAGGGCTCCCCTTGGGGGTAACACACAAAACAGAAGGAAATAGTGAAAAGCACATGCAGGCCTGGTAGAGGCTGCCAGTTTCCATAGGAGGTATGGTCCTTAGAGGCTTCACTGGAAGGGGACCTCTGAGCAGAGAGAAGATAGTGGTGGGTCTTGGGTGGGGCCCCAGGATCTCCATGTTCACAAGCTCCCAGGGGTCTGGATTAGGGGCCACACTTGTAGAAATGATGGCCTGGGTCTCTAGAGAGAATCCCAGATGGAGGGAAAGCCAGGCCTAGGGGAGGCAAGAGGTGTCAGGATGAAGGCAGGTGGCTATATCTAAGGTATGGACTTGGTGGGGGGACGAGGGACCACTCGTCCTTGGGGAACACCTCTGTCCAGGATCACACGCCACCTCTGTAACTTCCTCCCAGCTCTGACACTTTGTGCTTCCTCAGGCTCCAGGCCAGGATTTAGACTGTGATTCTGTGTGACCATGGGTCCATTTCCTTACCTGCAAACGGAGATACTCACCTTCCTTGGAGGAGTGTCTAAATGTGCAGTTTGTAGGTAATGCCAGGCACGTAGGGAGCACTTAGTGACCCCCCTCACCACCAGTTCTCCTTTGCTTGCCCTCCTCACAGAGAGGGGGTAACCAACCATCTTGTGTTCCCCAGGACCAGGGGCTTCCTGGGATGCAGGACTGTGAGTGCTAAACCCAGGATCCTCTCCGGCCAACAGGGCAGTGGCCATCCCAGGGACTGGGTCCTCCTCCCCCCCAGGCACAAACAGGCCAGAGGAAGCAGGCCCTGAGGTGGGCTCCCTGGACCTCTGGGGCAGGCTGGTTTGCTGTGGGGCTGGGGGCAGCTTAGTGGCCTTCTCTGAGCCTCAGTAGAAGCCCCAGGGCCGGCCACTCCCACCCTCCCCTCTCTATCCATGTGGGCCAGGCTTACCTGACCGCAATGAGCGTGCAGGCAGCTTTGCTGCGAATGTCATCATTGGCACTAAGGAGCTTCTGCTTCAGGAAAGGCACCACATGGCTACTCAGCGCCTCAGTGGCGTCCTCCATCAGGCAGGCTGCCAGTGTGTCCAAGAGGAGCCCCTGGATCTCTTCCTCCTCCCTCTGCAGCTTCCACACGAGTGAGGGGATCAGGCCACTTTTGACAATGCCCTGGGCTCCTGCAGAACAGGAAAGGGCACTGAGGGTGGGCCAGCCACCCCTACCCGTTCTGGGTGGCAAGCAGGAGCAAGATTTCTGCAGAGCTGATGGGGCAGGGGAGGTTTGCAAATGCCTCTGGCTGCTGGGCCCCTGAGCAACTAGCAGGAGGCTGTTGATGACAAGCCAGAGTGGGAACCACATGGCCCTGGAGGACCCACAAAGGTGCCAGGCTTCAGTCACCTGTAACTGGGGGAGACATCAGCCTTCAACAGGTGTTCAGTAGCTCAAGAAGCAGTGGCCATCCTGTGTGAGCACAACAGCCATCCCTGTGCAGCCAGGCACAGGAGGAGCTTCCCTCCCTTCCCCACTCTGCACCAGAAGGAAGGAGGGGGCCCAGCCAAGCCCCTTCTTACCACCTGAAACATCTCTAAGCTGCTAGAAACCCCAGACCAATCTGGCCAGCCCTTGGGGAAAAGGAAAAGAGCTTGCGACTAAGTCTGAGGTAGAAGCTAATAGGGCTGGCATCTCATATACAAAAAGAGCTGTGCCTCCAACCAAAGATGACAGGAAATCCATGGACTTTGGCCAAGGGGGTCTAAAAAGTCTCCTCAGGAAGGGGGTCTCCACATGGCAGCATGGTTGGAGCACCAGGACTGTGGGAAGGTGGTGCGGTGAGCCTCCCCAAGAATGGACTCCACTTCCCTCCTTCCAGCTAGCTCCTCCTCCCTCCTGGCAGATGTCTGGAGGAAAACTCGGAACCAGCCCAGGTGGCACCCCCAAGGGTCCCAACTCCCATGTGCCCAGAATTGCTCCCATAGCAGCCATCACTGGGAAGTGAGCAGGGCACTGATGGGAAGGGCAACCCACCCTCTTCCAGCCTGCCTCCCAGCCCTCTACCCAGCCTCCCCAGTGGCCCACACCACCCACCAAGAAGCCATATATAGCCCCCATGGAGGTGGCCACCAGCAACACTTCTCTCTTCCGCCTCCCCAGCTAAACCCTCTAATTTACTCTAGAGAGACAAACAAACAGGTTAATTAGCCGAAAGGTCTCTAAGTGCCAATTAGCACCAGGGATTTCCTCTTTGAAGACATCACCCCAGCCTTCCTCCCTCACTTCCTGAGGATGTCAAATGGCAGGTGCCCCAGGGTGAGGAGGGAGGAGAGGCACAGATGCATGTCCAGTGGCTCCCTGTGCCCTGGCCAGGTTCTCATTGGGTTGTCATGGTTGAGCAACTAGCTCTGCCCCATTTGTTATCAGGGCATTGATGACACAGGAAAAGCAGTTTCCCATTGCTTTAAGAGTACTAGGCTTTTGGGGGCACCTGGGTGACTCAGTTGGTTAAGCATCTGACTCCTGATTTTGGTTCAGGTCATAATCCCACAGTTTGTGAAATGGAGCCCCTCATCAGGCTCTGCGCTGACAGTACGGGACCTGCTTGAGATTCTCTCCGCCCCTCTTCCACTTGCGTGTATGCTCTCTGTCTCACAAAATGAATACACATTTTAAAAAAAGAGTACTAGGCTTTTTAAGATTTAATACACACAGATTTCCAAAACTACCTTGCTTGGACTCCTAAATATATCCAGCTGTGTGACCTTAGACAAGTTACTTAACTTCTCTGAGCCCGGTTTCCTCATTACTGAAACCAGCCTAGCTGGCAGGGAGTTGTGCAGTGCCATTAGTGGGGGGAACATGCTGTCTGTAAGGGACTATCATCATAAGCCCGAAACAGCTGGACCTGGTATAATAAGGAACTCCACCGACTCTGAGACCCAGCTAGAGGAGTGGGATACAAAGATAAAAGCTGCAGTCCCTGTCCTGCAGGAACACAGCCTCTGTCTCTCCCCTTCAGCCCTCCCCATCAGGGCACTGCCAGACCATACACCTGGCCTGCCCCAGGTCCATTTCCCACTTGCCATTTCCCAGGCACCTGCCCACAGGCTCCCTACCTGCCGCAGCCCTGGGTCCAACTCAGACACAACGTGACCTAGTTCCACCTGGGGAGGTGACAATTTGACTTTCCAAGGATTTTGCTGGCTGGAAAGATTTTGCATAGAGGAAGAAAGTTCCTAGCTGGGGGACACCTGAGCAAAGGGCTGGGGATGAGGAATTTGTGCATCATCAAATTGGGGCTTGACTGTGGTCTCACTTGCATCTAGGCTTTCCGGGGACCCCCTCCTCCCAAAGGTGTTGTTGGGCACAGGCTGTGGCGGGGGGGGGGGTGGTGGAAGGGCAGAGGAAGAAAGTCAAAGTCCAATTGTTGGAGGTGATCACTTCCACTGCTGCCTACCTTGGTGAGGAAACCAAGGCCCAAGGCAACTCAAGTGCCCAAGCTCACATGGCAGACAGGGGCAAAGTCAGAGCCCCAGGCATTTGTCTTGGGCTTCTGCTACTACAAATGCTGAACACCGGGACCCTGGTTCATTCTGAGACAGAGGGAGAAGATTAAAAATAAAACGCGTGCCGGTTGTGCCTCTCTGCTCGTTCACTTTGCTTTTCAGCTAAAAGGAGAGTTGCAGGCCTGGCTATTTATAACTAACCTAGATCTGCAATGGCTTGTTCGAGTTGGGGCTGGGGGGTTGCACACACCCCAAGGAAACAAACTGGAGAAACCCACTCAGCCCTGCCACAGTCTGAGAGTCAGCCAGCAGGGCTTGGGAGAGCAGGTGAAGCCAGGAGAAGAATAGGAGGGTGCTGTTGCCTGCATCCAGAGACTAGCAAGATGCCACCACCCCCATCTTTGGGTAGTGGGGAGACCAATGGCAGAGTCTGCCCAGGACCAGTCATGACAACACTCGTGAACCTCTATGTGGTTCATACTCGCATAGATGAGGAGTTCCAGTGTCCTAGGCACTCTGGGCATGCAGGAAGGGAGGCCCAGGGGAGCTGGGCCTTGTGGGGCAGAAGGGCAAAGACATGAGGCATAGATGTATTTGGGGTGGGCCCCCAGTCTGGCATGGCTGGTGTGCCAGAATGGATTCAGTGGTTGATGAGCCAGAAAGCTCCACCAGTTGCTCTGGAATTCAAGGGACATGGTGCCCATGGCATGGAATGCTCTGTGACTGAGTTTTGGTCATTTCCAAAATGAGATGGGTTGATACTACTTGGAGAGGCCACTCCTCAGCCATCTGTCCCTGCTGGATTGGTGAAGTCCAAGGCTTAATCACTAGGGTCTCCTTCCTCTTTCCACCACAGAGCCCCAAGCTATTGTCTCCTGGTCCTGTTTTCCTGGCTAGGAAGGACTGAGGATCAAGCACTGGCACCAGCCCCCAGGCATCCACACCTAGCAAGACCCACTTGTCCAGTGTTAGCCTCATGTGGCCCCCATGCTCTGAACTGCTGGCACACTGACACCCAATTGTGCCCGCCTTTGCTCATGAGGACAAATCCCCGTCCTTAGCTTACTGGGCCTCTCAATAGCATATGATGTGGCTGACCCCATCTTACCTCTCAAGTCACTCTATTCCTGAGGCTCTGAGACCCTCTACTTGCTGGTTTCCCGGCCACCTCTCCTACTGGTCTTCCATCTGCTTAACAAGCACCACCCTTCCTCCACCATCTCCTCTCATGGGGGCCTCTTCCTTGCCCCCCCCCCCGCCAGGGCCAGCTCCCTGTCATGGCTGCAGCCACCACATGGCCCTCTCCTGACACTCTCGCTCAGTGATGCTGCAGCCCTATGCTGAACTCAGCTTCATGGAGACTCTCTGCTTTCTTATTTTCTCTGGGCTAACTAGTTGACATTTTTGTTATTTGATTCTGCATATTAAGACAACCTATATCATCTCAGGTGCCTGGGTGGCTCAGTCAGTTAAACATCTGACACTTGATTTCAGTTCAGGTCATGATCTCAGGGTCATGGAACCGAGCCCCACATCAGGCTCTGTGCTGGGTGTGGAGCTTGCTTGAGATTCTCTCTCTCCCTCTACCGCTTGTTCTCTCTTTCTCTCTCTCACACACACACAAATTGGGGTGCCTGGGTAGCTCAGTTGGTTGAGCATCTGGCTCTTGGCTTTAGCTCAGGCCATGATCTTGTGGTTTGTGGGTTCCAGCCCCACATCGGGCCCTGCACTGACAGTGAGAGCCTGACTCGGATTCTCTCTCTCTCTCTCTCTCTCTCTCTCTCTCTCTCTCAAAATAAATAAACTTAAAAAAATTTAAACAAAGACATTAAAAGCTAGGGGTGCCTGGGTGGCACAGTTGAGTGTCCGACTCTTGATTTTAGTTCAGGTCATGATCCCAGGGGCATGGGATTGAGCCCCACATTGGGCTTTGCGCTGAGCATGGAACCTACTTAAGATTCTCTCTCTCTCTCCCTCTGCCCCTCTCCACAACTCGTGCTCACTCTTTCTCTCTAAAATAAAATAAATGAATAAATAAAATTTTAAAATGAAAATAAAATAAAAAAGCTAATCTTAAAACTCTCCAGTGGTTTTTAGGTCAACATCCCCAATCTCACACAAGGGCCACTAGCCCAGTGTGACTGTCCCCAGCTCCTCTCCAGCTTTGTATTCTGGCACCCACACCTGCTTGCTAGCTCTGGCCACACATCTTCCCTGGGTTCCTCCAACCATCATGGCTCCTTCACATCCAGCACAGTCCCCACCTTGGAACATGCTTCTCTCTTGCCCCAGATCACAGGCCACCTTCATCCTGCTGTCCCAGTGCCCAGTTCTCCCCCTGCATGTGTGCCCAGGGTTCTGGGGAGGGCTCTCCTCCGTGAGGCCTCACACAACTGTAGCGGTGGATTACTGCCCCACAGACAGGAAAGTCCACCAGGGAGGGTCAGGCCTGTCTAAATCCTAGAACTGTGTCTGTGCAGAGGAGGTCATCAGCAAATGACTGCTGTATGAAGGATTATAATCATTAGTAGCCCCCAGGGTCAGGTGAGGGAGGTAGCATCCAGTTCCACTGGGCTGCTTCATGGGCTAGCCTCTGATCTCATGCCGGACTGCTGTAGAGGGTCATCTACACCAACATCTAGGTTGCCCCTGCAAACAGCTCAATTCTGACCCCGATCCTACAACAGAAACTGCCCTCACTCATCTCTAAACATGTATCTAAATGCATTTCCCCTCAGAATAACTCTCTAAGTTATTAGTGTCCCCTTTGACAGAAAAGGAAACTGAGGCTCATCCACGTGAAATAACTCACCCAAGGGTGTACGGGCAGCAGAACTGGGTTTGTGCTTCACCCTCACCCCCTCTCACCTCTGATCCACATCAAGGCAGGACCTGTGCCCCTCGTCTTCCTGGTATCACACCTATTGGCTTCTGGGTGATCCTGTGGGCAGAGGCCCAGCCTGACCCAGCCTGGGGGTTTGAGGGCATGCACCCAGAGGAGCCCCACAATTTTGGCCACCTTTCTGTAGTTCTCACTGGCCACCTCCAGCCAGCGCTGTGCCAGGTCTAGGTTCACCTCAGGATGCCATCACCAACATTTGTCCTGTCCCTGAGAGTTTGGGCAACTTCTTCACAGGCGGCCATGTCATGTCACAGAATATGTAGTCCAACAGTCTCCATCTCACAGCAGAGGGAACATTCCCAGAGAGGTTATGGGATGATGTCGCAATGCTACAGCTTCCAGCCTGCTGAATTGAACCCCTGCCCCTACCTTCCAGACCACAAACCTGGACTGGTATGACCACCCAATCCGCCCCTGCCAGTGGTCAATTCCAGGGCTCCTGACAGGTGTTGGATGATCCTTGCAATGTGACCATGAGGGTGTAAAGTGATAAGGAAGGTGTTAGCTAGGAGAATCTGCATTTTACCAGAGATGCTCTAGAATACACCAAGCTTCAAGTTACAATGATGGAAAAGACAGAGAGTGTCATCAATATCTTGGATCTCTGGCCCAAGTCTTTTAAGCACAGGAGTGAGGGACTCCTGGCTCTGAGGCCCACAGATGGGCTCCCCCAGAAATTGAAAGCAGAATTTGGCAGACTGGCTTACGTGCATTTGGTTGAGAGCTGGATGCCTTCTACCTTCCACAAGCTTCTTGAAGGCAGCAGTGGGGGTCCTGGCCTTAACTGAGCTGGCTGGCTCCCTCCTGCCTCTCTGATCTGAGGGACAGATCCTGGGCTCTTCCTCCTCTCTTCCTTTTCAAGGCAACCTTCTGTGGCCAGGATTGCCAGGGACCCTTTAAAAAGCCCCCCTCACCCTGCGGGAGCAAGCAGCAAAGATGACTAATGTTCCTCCCATCGCTGCACTAACCTCATTGGTGTAAACCTTTAGGGTTTGCATAGCCTCATAGCCTTTCACGCGTTCTAGCGGTTTGTCGCGACAATTCAGGGAAGGAGGTGCCACTAGCCCTACTTTGCAAAACAGTCTCAGAGAGGTCACTTGGTTGCCCAAGGTTGCGGAGCTTAGAAAGTGCCAAGGTGGGTTCGAGTTCAAACTGGGGGAGGCGACTATTAGGCGCAGTCTTTAGCTCTTTGAGAAGCAGTCCCGCTAGCTCGGCGCCGTGCCTTCCGCCCAGCCAGGTCCTGGGGACGCCAGTGCCAGCAGAGCCAACGCGAGCTGGACTGCGGCGCGCTCAGAGCCGCGGCCCCACCCCTTCCCGTTGCCATTGGGCCGCACATACATCTGTCAGCCACTCTTGTCCAATGGGAAGAGAGCCGGCTCTCGTGGCGGGGTGGTGGCGCTCAGCGCGTGGTCACCAGCGGGCGCGCGGCACCCCCGCCCACGGTTGGCCTGGCAACGCACTGCGCTCGCGGCTCCGCCCCCTACCGGCGGCAGCACGGCGCAGGGCGGGCGGACCCGCGGGCTGGCGGCGGGCGGCGCGGGAGAGCGGGCGGAGGGAGCCTAGCCCGCTGGAGGGTGTGCGCCGCCCGCGGTCCGGTCACGTCCCCGCGCGGGTGCCGCCGTCCGCGTAGTGCGGAACGAGGGCGCCGCGGCCCGCCCTCGCCACCCCGCCCCGCCCCACCCGGAGCAGCTCGGCCGATGCACCGTGCGGCGGCCCGGAGGTGAGTGAGCGACCCGCCGCCGGGGCACACGCTTAACCTCGGGGGGCCGGGGGCGCGGCTGGGGCGTCCACCCCACCCCCACCCGGGGCCCCGCCCGGGCCTTTGTGTTTGGGATCCGCCTGGGCGGGTAGGGAGGGGGGGCGCCGGGGAGCAGCGAAAGGGATACCTGGCCGGGGTGGGGGCGACCAGGGCAGGAATGCCTGCGAGGTGGGCAAGGGGCGACCACGGGCCGGGCAGGTGCTGGGAAGGAGGGCTACTGGGCCGAGGAGCCGGCAGGAGGGGGTGGCTGCGGGCCCGGGAGGTGGGCAAGGGCTGCCGGGGATGCAGCGTCGGGGGCCCCCGAACAGCCGCGGGTGCGGAGCCGGGGCCAGGCGACCTGCAGGCGAGGCGCTGAGGCGGGGTCTCCCTCCCAAGGGAGCGGGGAGAAGGCGACCCCGGGCTGCAGGATCGCCGACGCGTGGCCTTGGCTGAAACGGAGGAGAGGGCCCCGGAGGCCTGGGCCCGGGGCCGAGTGGCTCACAGTTTTCCGCTACCGGTCTTGCAGAGAGCAGATTCTTTGGAAGCATTTAGAGCAAGAGATGAGTATCGACCTGCTGCGATTGTGATATGTTCCTGGCTCAATATTTTTTTCCCTTAAAAGGCGGTGGGGGTGTTGGGGTGTTTGCAGGGAGGAGTGTGAGGGCCTCGGGGCTGGGGCTCCGTATCCTGCAGGAGATCCACCGGGACTCTGCCTGCAGGGTGGTGCTGAGCCTGTCTGGGTGATGATGGCAGGAATCCGCCTAGGCCGAGAATTGAGGTTCTCTGTTACAAGAGAGAAGAAGATGGGAAGGCAATGCCGAGACCAGCGTTCCCTGGAATCTCTCTCTCTCAGGATGGAGGGACCTGCCTGGTAGGCGAGGTCTGCCTGTTTTGGTGAGGCAGCCCAGCCCCTGATGGGCTCCCTTTTGCCCAAGTGATTTCCCTGCTCTGGGGACTGAGTCCTGCTGCCTTGGGCTCTGTCTAGAGGAGGCTCCTTGGCCAAATACGATTAAACAAATATTTACTGAGCATTTGCTCCCCCAGAGCCTGGCGCTGAGGTGGGAGTAGACTAGGCCTGCCCTCCCAAGACTGACTCACCACCCCACAGGGGAGAAATGTCTCTCAGATAACCCATCCCTGAATGTGGGTGCCAGGGCCTCTGGAGGGACCTCAGAGATGACCTGGACTGGGGTCAGATGGGCCTGTGGGCAGAGTGACATTTCTACTGGAGCTTTACAGACATGAGCACAGATGGGGTGGGCATTGTGGGCAGAGGGGAGAAAGTGGAACAAACCACAGAGAGGGCACTCGGGCAGTTGCATCTGGCAGGAGCACAGGATGTTCTTGGGAAGACATAGGTGGTGTGGCAGGAAAGGTGGGTGGGGGGTGCACAGGAGCTAAAGGAGCTGGAGAAATGAACACCCCACTGCTTGTTAGCTGTGGCTATTCCAGGTAGGCCACAGTTTCTTCATCTGTAAAATGGAGCAGCTCTGTGACCTAGGAGCTGGGGTGGGCCTGGGGAAGAGCTTGAAAGACTCTGGGGTCTCCTTGCAGCCTAGGACCGCCCTTGCAGGCACATTGTCTTATGGGCAAGGCCAGGGTACTAGGTAACCACCAGCCTGACCCCCTTCCTAGCCAGGATGGAGAATGATATTTCATTGGCGACTCTGCCCCTTTGGGGCGTGGACGTTTGTGAACAGTAAGAGGGAGGCTTGGGAGTCTCCATTTAGGGGCTGATTGCATGGGAAGGCCTGACCATGCTGAGACGAAGTGGTGTGCCTTCAGCGTTCCTCATGCTCCAGGGACAAGACACTGGCATTTGGTTTAAAACTCTTGGGTGTCCCTCTAACAGACATTGATTTTCCGAGACAGGAGGTGAATAAGACATAGTCCCTCCCCCTTGGAAGGCCAGTGACACTTTCTGCCCTAGATCTACTCACTTGCTCCTTCCCAGGGATGTTTTTGCTCTCCCTCTGAAGGGGCTGTTAACTCGTGTGTGGCATACCCCCCCCAAACCCCTAACACACACCCACTTTCAGCGCTCGGCTTTTGGCTGAGGCCCATGTTGCTGCAGTGAGAGCAGGGCCTGCCTGCCCTCATGGGGGTGCAGATTATGCCAAGAGGGATAGAGCTGCTTCACTCTTGTGCCTATTGTCAGGCCATGTTCTGGGTCTGGCAGGAGTCTGTGGGACTCTAGATTTGAGGTATGGAATGGATTCCTCCCTCTGTCCCCAACCTCTCAGCTCTTCTGTTTCCTGGAGTCTCAGGAATTCCTTGGTCCAGATCTTAGAAGCTTCTAGGGTGATTCCAGGAACTTCTGGGTAACAGGTGGACTTGGCAAGGCTGCCCAGAGCCCCTGTAAGAGGCCAATGGGATGAAGGACTGAATGATGGGAAGGCTGGCCTGAGTCTTGGGGTGTGGCCTCAGCAGCATGTTTTTCTGCATGTTTTTCTCGTGTACATACATGTGATTGCAGCGTGTGCTAGGCCTTCCTTCCCTGGATGTGAGGATGAGGCAACCCTGTCCTGTCTCTTGCTAGCCCTCAGAAGACTTAAAATGCCATGTGGTTATAGGGCATTCTCGCTACTGCTGACCATGGCTAGGCTTGCAGGAACTCTGGAAGAGGTAGATTAGCACACTGCTCTCCCACAACCCCAGGAAGGAAACCTGGGGTAACGGAGCCTCCAGACACAGGCCTGCAGGCGCTGTGGTTGGCAGGAAACAGGGCAAAAGGAAATGGATAGGGGCATCAGCGCAAATGCTGAGGATCAGCCCCAGAGCAGTGGCTTGACACAGCTTAGGCAGACCGGGGATTGATGTGGAAAGGCCCAGATGCCACAAAGCTGGTTTGGGGGACCCTCCAGTTGAGGCCTCCAAAGGCCTGGGTCAGGCCCTGGCCCTGTTGCCCCCAGCCCAGCCCTATGCTGACTGAACTTCTTCATCTTCATCCATAAACAGAGCCAAGAATTCCCTGCCCTGTCCCTGTACCTATCCCTACATGGGACCTCCCCGTGCATCTGGCCCTTTACATGCATCCACACTGTCAGGGAAGATGCTTCACGGTAGTGAACTGATGGAGACTAACCACAGGGACCATCGGATGGCTCCTGGAGCACGTGAGAGATGTCAGCCCTCTGTACAGAGCCCAAGGAAATGGAAATGGTTTGTGCATTCATTCATTCCTTTGGCTAATATTTACCAGAACCTGCCGAGTACTAGGCACTGTGCCAGGCACAGGGATATGGCGATGAGCAGGACAGACGCAGCATCTGCTCTCATGGTGCTCACAGCAGGCCCAGAAAGGCTGACACAACACCTGGGTAACTGAATGCCAGGTAAGGTAGCTGCTGTGAAGACAACTAAAGAAAATGGGAGGGGTAGTGTCAGGGGGTCCCTCTGTGTGGAGGGGACATTGGCACAGTGCCATGGATAGTGATGGATGAGTCATGACTGATAGGGAAGAACACCAGGAGAGAGGGTAGCAGGTACAAAGGCACTGAGACTGACCCACTTCTGCTGCTGGAGGCCCCACCAGAAAGCCAGGTAGCCAGAGCTCAGTAGGGTGGGGTGGTTTATGGAGCAGATCAGGCAGGCCCCAATGAGGCAGGAAGAGGAGAGAAGTCTTGGAGAAGAGGAGAGACTCAAACTAATTCCACTGTTAAAAGACCTGTGTGGTTGATGGGCATGGGGGCAAGACTGGTGGGGAGGGGGGCATGAGGAGCTGTTACAGCAAGGGGAGGAAGCTGCTGAGCCAGTGCAGTGGGAACAGTAAGGGTCATGAGAAATGGTTGGATGGGGATTTATTTTAAAGAGGACCTAATGATGGACAGGAAGCATGGACAGCTGGAGGGATGGCAGTGGCATTGGCAGAGAAGGAAGATGTGGACTCCTTCATGAGAGGTGGGAAATTGGAAATTGGGTTAGACCCTGGTGGACATGGACATATGTGGTAATCAGAAGAGTGAATGAGGTTGGGGGTAGAAACCTGGAGTCTTTGGCACCAGGTGTATGGGAAGCCAGGGACTGGCCAAGGTCACTTGAAGATCAAGGGTGGGTGGGACCAGAGGGGCTGGATCAGGCCTCAGGGCCCTCACCTCTCAGAGTATGAGCTGAGAAGGAGCTTCCAGAAAAGAGATTGAGAAGGATCGACCAGCAAGTAAGGTGGGAGCACAGTCATGATGGCCACATGGCAGGGTGTCGGGGAAGGCTGTGGAAGAGGGTGTTCTCAGGAGAGCAGGTCCCCTGAGGCAAACCCCGAGGTATGCATGGGGTGCATGGGGACTAAGCAACAGGGGTAGGACCAGCTATATGATTTGGGGGCCCTTCTTAAAAGTTATTAAACATTTCAAGACAGTAGAGCATTACACGAGGCATGGGACCCTGTATGACTGCCCAAGTGCTTGCCCATGAAGCCCAGTTGTGGCCCTGGGAGGGCAGTGCCACAGGCCCGCCACTGTGTCCCCCCCTTCACTTGCCTCCCTTGGACAGTTGGGCACATGGGCTCTGTTTGGCCCTTGGGGCCACTGGGATCAGTCGGAGCCAGCCTGCAAGCCTCACCCTGGCCTCCTGTGAGTGTTGCTTCCTCCTCCTCTGTCCCTTGACCTCAGGCAGGAGGCACAGTTCAAGGGCTGAGGGGTAGGCAGTACTGTTGGCAGGACCCAGGTAAGTGTGGCAGATGGCTTCACACAACAATGGCTTCCTTGGGTTCATCTCTTTTCCAAAGGAACCTGCTATATCACAGAGTTTTGAGTTATTTGCTTCTAAATTAAGGTTTAACTCTCTTTTAGAGACATCCCTGGAGAACCCATCAAAAAGTTCTAAGAAATGAGACTGTTAAAAACCGTGGTACAGGGAGAGGCCTTATAAACAGTGTCAAGCCCTGTGTTCCTTCCAGCAGCCCTTAGCCAGAAACACACCCATCCCCGAGGGCTTGTCCAGGCCAGCTGTGCCTCTCCTGGCTGTGCACAGTGGTCAGAGCAAACCTTTTAGAAAGAGACCCTGCCCCAACTGAATAGCCCTCCCCAACTCTGGGCTGGAGAGGTTTGCAGACAGGGTTCTAGGACCTGAGCCCTGACCCCCTCAGCAAGGCCCTATCTATGCCCCTGTGAGCCAGGGAGGTCAAGGTTGTGGTGTTAGAGCAGAGGAGAGTAGGCTCAGTTGTGCACATTTCCCCCAGAGCCCAGACACAGGTGTTCATAGGGACAGCAACAGAACCTGCTGTGGATTACAGTGAGTGAGTGCCTCCGAAAAGCAAAGGCTCACTTTATCCTTCCACTACCAGCTCCTCCAAGAAGGGGGTAAATTTTACCTCAGTGTGGTCCTCATAGTTGAGGAGACTGAGATGTGGGGAGATGGGATGGCTTTCCCAAGTGGGTGATTGCCTCTATTTTTCCCCTTAGCACTTATCACAATATAACCTACTACCTGTTTTATTTTATTTACTGTCTCTCTCCTGGATCTGAATGTAAGCTCTGTAAGGTCAAGACCTTCATCTGCTGTTTGCCACTGAGAATCCAGCCCCAGAGCCTGGCCTGGCCATAGTAGGGCCTCAGGAAGTGGCTGTTGAAGGGGGAAATGAATACGGGCAAGTGGACAGGGCTAACATGACCTTTTGAGCCACATTCATGCAGAGGGCTGGGCTTCCTGATGGCTACAGCCCTCACACTGGAGAACCACTGCTCCAGCTCAACCCTCTGGTCCCAAGAGATTGTGCCTTTGGGTCCCAGGAGGTGTGTCTTTGGGCTTTAGGTCTGGCTGACAAACACAAATCACCTATAGGTGGACACCACTGGCTGTATGCCAGTGAGGTCCTGGTTCACTCACAGCCAAGGCAGGTGGCTGTCTTACTTCTTACGCTGACATTACAGGCACGGGTCCCTGCCATTGGAAATCAGATGCCTCAGGCTGACACCTGGCCCCTCAGTGATGTGGTGTGACCTGGTAAGGCCTTGGTCGGATGTGGAGGTTTCACATGGTCATGACAAATAGGGGCATGTCCATGGGAAACCATTGTAAGGGAGCAAGACAAGATCCTGGTGGTAGGGAAGGAACACAGTGTCTGTAGTGACCATGTGATGGCTGAATGGCCTTTCTATGACCTGTGCCCCAAGATCAGCTCAGCAGAGCAGCTTGGTACAGGGGGAAAAGCACTGGACAGGAAATCAGGAGACCTTGGGTTCTAGTCCCAGCTCTGCCTATAATGCTGACTCTGGTGAAGCCTCTTCACTCTCTGGGTCTCAGTGTCCTCACCTTTACATTGGCCTTGGTCAAGAGTATGGAGAGTTTTCATTTCTTGTACCAACTCTGGAGTGACTGCCCAAAGCACAGAGTGTTGAGAAGGATTCTGAGGCTGTGTTATGTATGGCTCAGAGGGAAAGTGGTCATGGTTAATGAGTGATGTCCACAGTGGTTATTGGAGGGAGGATTTAGACTCAGATGTGTTCGCCAGGGACTGGCTTACTCCACCCACTACACCCTGAAGCCTAGAAGCTTCAGCTCATTCTTCATCTCTCCTTATGTGCCCTTTCTTCTGGACACCAACTCTGACCCCCAGATTAGGTGAGGACTCACTTCCTCTTCAGTGCTTCCTCACAGCCTCCTGAGTCTAACAGGCAACGAAGGACCCTATGAATGTCTCTTCCCATGGCGCCCTCCTTCTGTACCCTGAATGAATGAATGAATGAGCAATTGAGTGAGCTTCATGCTGAGCTCAAAGAAGGAGGCTGGGTGACCACAGAAACGGTGTTGTAGCGGTGGGGACAGTGCAGGAGGAGGAGATGAGTGACAGGGCTATGAGAAGGTCCTATGGGGCCGGGTGGTCCTGTCTGACCTCAGCCATAGGGCAGCTCACCAGGATGAACATAGGAAATTGCTCCAAACTGCCCAGAGGGGCTTCCGAAGACCCTGCTTGACCATGGGTTGGAGTACTTGACACCTGCAGCCTTCACCCTGACTCCTATCAGGTCCTGGTGACCTGAGCTGGCGTCATACCTCCACTCCTCCTGGCCACATGTCAGCAAGAACCCCTGCCCACCCCATTTACTGTGACCCAAGCTGTCCCGGCTGTGTGCAGCCTCAGGCCTGCACCATGTATCCCCTCTCGCTTCCTGTGGCCCCATGGAGTAACCACCAGGACCAGCCAGCCAATCCCCATCAGCACATGTGGGGTACAGTGGCCCTGTCCCCAAGCTGGGCTTTCCTCCAGCTTGGTCACCCCCCTCTCACCCACTCCGTTACCTCTGATATGCTTTGCAAACATATTTCTCGATAAAATGCTGGGAAGAAAAATAATTAGAGTGTTGCCTCCATTATCCAATTTTTGATTAATCAAACTCTCTTTGTCCTCGGCCAAAATCTATTCATTTCCCTTAAACACTGGGCCAGTGCCAAGCATTGATTTCCTCCATGATAACACCACGCACGTATGCACGCACATCCCCAGCCCTGCCCCACCTCATGGCAGGGAAGAGGGCGCAGAAGCACTGACAGGGCTGTCTGAGGCCCCAACCCCACCCGCCTCCTCCAGGAAGGCCCACAGCCACACCGTACCCACTGTCCCTGCCCCAGCTCCTCAACTGGGCTCAGCTCCTACGTGGCCTGAGTCTCTGGGTGTGTTAGTTTTATCTTGCTGTCTGTTCTGGGGCTCTCCTGGGGCGGGTGAGCGATGGAGGACCAATGTGGAGGGAGTGTGGGGTGTATGGCCACTGTGGCTGCCGAGGACTGGGGCAGAGGGAGAGCTGCAGCCCCAAGCTCTGTCCTGTCACTGGCACAGGAAGGCTCGAGCTGTGTGGGGAGGCCAAGGGTGAGGACCAGGGTTTGTGAGGGGCCTCAGGGGCCTGAGGGTGGGGTAGAGTTGGGGTGGGGGCAAGCTTCTGGTGGAGGCAACAGAAGCCCAGTCCTGATGGGCTTACCAGATGAAGGGGCATCTGGGCTGAGGGCTCAGAGGCAGAGCAGTATCATGGTTGGCCAAGACTAGCTGGGAGGTAGCCACACATCTACCATGTCCGTCGAGGGGAGGCCAAGGGCCTTTCCAGAAGACTTCCCAGAAGTCCCTGGCTCTCCCCTCCCCGTGATGAGTTGTCCCTGCCCTCATTCAGTACAAAGGGGTGGGGTGGATTTCTCAGCACCTGCTTCCTGCCGGGTACTTCTGGGCCTGTGGGACACATCATTGGCACACAGACCAAGAGCCCCTGCCCTATGAAGCTGGCATTCTGTAAGTGTGATGGAGAGGGTGGTGGGGGCAGTAAACACGGTAAGGAAGCTATGCGCCATGGTAGAAAACACAGTGTTGTGGGACGTTTGGGGAGTCATAAATAGAATGGGCAGGGAGGCTTCTCGAGGTGGGGGCATCTGAGCCATTTGGGGAAAGGATGGATTGGTTCTCTGGACAAAGAGTATTCCAGGCAGAGGGAACAGCCAGTGCAGAAGCCCGGAGTTGAGATTGTGGATGACACTCAAGGGACAGCAGGAGGGCCAGTGCAGCAGGGGTGGAAAGTAGAGGGGGCACGGCAGGACAAGAGGAGAGGCAGAGTCACAGAGCCCTGGGGCCCTGGGAGGACTCAGACTGTGGCTCAAAACTAAGATGGCCAGCTGTGGGAAGGTTTGAGCACAGGAGAGATGCTCTGCCTTACAGTTGACAAGGATCCCCCTGGCTGCTGGGGGAGCACAGAGTGCAGGGGCCAGGAGAGAGCAAGGGTGCCTGAGAGATCACTGTGGCAGTCCCAGTGAGGGGCTGGGGCCTGGGAGGCTGGTGGCGGATTCCAAACAGCGGGCTCCTCCAAGGCCAGCTAGGCTTAGCCCTGACCTAAAGCACTGGGTTCTGTCAGAAGGAGTGGGGGCGGGGGACAGAGGGAGGCGGAGCAGAACATGCAGTAGACATATGCCACAGATGCCCCCAGGTCCCCTTTTCTGCCAGCACACTGTCCCCAACCACATACATGTTGCCTACTCACAGCTGCACCCCTTTCTGGAGAAGTGCCTTGAGCCCTGGGAGGTCCCGTCCTGTCCCTCAAGGCAAGACAGCCTTGATTTCCTTCAGGCTCCACAGCTCCCCAGGATCAAGCCACAGCAAGAAGGTGGCTGAAACCACCACACCTTTGCCTGATTCCCTGCCTGGCCCTGTCCTGTCTCCCTCTCTCCTGAACCTGCTCCCTGGGCCAGTCGCATGCCCAAGAATAGCCATCTCGGATCTGCTTCTCAAGAACTCCACCAACAGGATCAGAAGCTGCTGCAGGCTTAGAGGCTCCTGGGGGTCGCTTGGAATAGATGGCACTTTCAGTGCCAGCCACTGAAAGTGACCTGCGCAGCCTCCAGGGCAGGGGCCCCATACTCACAGCCTGTGGGCCTGTGTGCGTTCAGAAGGCTTGGGAAGCAGGCTGTGGGGAAGGGCAAGGAAGAAAAAGGGAACAGATGGGAGGTGGTGCTCACCTTCTCGGTGAGAAAGATTTTAAAAAAAGGAGCTGCACGGAGGCAGGAGGGGCTCAGAGAAGGAGCTATGTACCTGCCTGGCCCGTAGAGTCCTCAGCAAAGAGGGTCTGGCCTGGGGGCTGGTAGCTAGAGTGGGGGGTAGGATCTTGGGATGCCACACTCAGAGGCAGGAAATTGCAGGGCAAGAGACCCAGAGTGGTTAAATCAGAGTCTCTACCCAGCCCACGGGCCTGACTAAAAGTCAGCAGTTACCTTCCCTATGGAAACAGGGAGCCAGGCTCCACCCCAGGCAGCAATCCCTTCCACTCGGCTTTTAGTAAAGGCCACATGTCTTCCCTACACATCTGTGCCTCCCTCCCCCTTGTATGTGGAACCTTCTCATTTTTATTTATTTATTTACTCCTGGCTCAGAAATCTCTGGCCTGATTTCCTCCTTAGTCAGTGTTCCTCAGACGATGCTATCACATCTCATCTGGTCAGCCTTAGTGGCTGTGGGCTAGAAGGCTGAGGGCATCTAGAGCCCCAGGACAGTACAGGGCCATAGGGAAGGGCCTTCCTGGTCATCTTCAGTACCGTGAGGCTGAGGGTCTGTCTAGCTGGGGTAGAGCCATTTGTTGGGGCCCCTCTGCAGCTGGGGACACTGTGCACCCAACCTTGGTCCTTCTCCCATCTGCTCAGACTCTGGCTCTGAAATAAGCAGGGAGCTAGGAAGAGGCAAAGAAACGGGCTGCTTTTAAGAGGAGACTCGCTGGTCTGCCAGTGCCAGGCCAGTTGGGCGGGTTGGGGGGACATGGATAAGCTAATCCAATGGCCTGAGGCCCTGTGGCTGTGGAGTGGCTGCAAAGAACCCAACACACAGAGTCCTGTTTCCCCAGCTCAGAAGTGTCTCGCATATGCACATGCTACCATTTTTTCAAAGAAGCTGTTGTGATCAATGAAATGCAAGGTCATTTACAAACCTTATAGAAATCTTGGTGCTCTAAGCAAGCTCTAACACTTTTACCCCCATCACTAATGCTCACTGGATGAATGGGCGTGCTCTGTTTTTGCAGTAAAGCATGCTGGCCGAATGCTCCAGAACAGCAGGCAGCGGGTGCCCTGCACTTTGGCACCCATCCCTTTGAGTCACTGGTGTTTGGCCTAAACCTGTTGTGCCAATTATACTTGTCATTGTGACTACATCCTTGAACACCATATACACTGATGAAATATGAATGTAAAGAGGGATTCTGTGGAAATTCAGTGAATGCTTTGGAAAGCCTCAGTACAAGCTATGATTAGGTTTGGTTTGGGCCAGACAACTGTAAGACTGGGGACAGAGAGCCATGACAACCTAGGATTCAGGTCCTGGGTACTTTGCCACTTTACACTGCCCAGAGAAAGTCAACTGGACCTCACACATAGTGTGCTCTGGTTTGAGAAGGAACAGTGACAGTAACTCCAGTAACTGAGCCTGTGCTCTGAGAAAAGATGGCCCACCCTCAAAATTGGCAAAGGAATGTATGATTATCTGTCTTTTAAGTTAAAATAAAATGTAAGTTGGTATTACCATTTCTTATGACTCCCCGTGTTAAGTCATATTTCAATATGCCAACCAGCCAGAAGTCCCAACTTTGATGGCAACTTATGGTCATTAACAAATCTTAAAAATATACCTATAATAAATACACACACACACATATACACGCACGCATACACCCCTGGTGGAATCTACAGGGTTGGGTTTTTTTGGTGGTTGTTGTTTTTTAAACATTAGAATAGGGAGGGGTAGGTCCCTCTACCTGAAAAACTTATAAAACATGGGTCAGTAATAGACAAGGGCCGGGGAAGGGGCTACTTGCCCACACTGTAGAGCTCCCTCCAGGCCAGCCTGGAAGCCCTTTCCTCAGGACCACTCCAGGGGAGAGTCCAGGAGCAACCTGCAGGGAAGTGTGGGATTTCTCAGTGTGAAGGAGACCAGGAGATGCTGGTACACAGGGTGGGAGGCACAGGGTGCACGGATATGCTCTCTCCCCACCCCATGCCTTCCCCTGGCTTCTGACTTATTTTCAGCAGGATAAGAAACTGTCAGGATAGGGTTTAGGGTGAGAGCACAAGTCAGCTGGGGCAGGAAAGGACAGGGTGAACTCCCAGGGGTGGTAGGAGGCGGATGCAGGAAGGCTCAGGAGGACTCTTGCCTGCAGCCTGGGGAGGGGTGGGTAAAATGCCCTGGGGCATTTGGGGGAGGGTGGGCACTGGCAGAGGGGTCGGAGTCCCCTGCTGGGGACTCTGAGGCCCACTGTGGATGGCAGTAGACCCTCCACACAGCCCCCCAGGCAAGGTCATGTGAGGTAATGCACTCAGAAGGGAGTGCTGGGAAGCCTAGGAGCTGTGAACCAGTAATTTTTGGTGTTCGTCCATCTACCCATCCATCTGTTCTGCACATCTTTACAGAGCTGGCAATGGAGAGGAGAGGGAGGGTAAGGTAGGGCTCGAGCAGGAGGTCAGACCGACCTGAGGTCACAGTGAGTATGCTCACAGCAGGCACCTGCAAGGCAGCCAGTGGCCCAGAGGTCTAGGAATGGACAGTCCTGGGCATCCCTGCTGGACTCTCCCAGGGTGAAGTCCAGTCCCAGTGCTGAGCCGGTAGCACACAACACTTAGCTCAAGGTCACACAGGGCTAGGCAGTGATTCGTCACCGAGTCCCTTAGGCTTCGAGGGGGCTGCCTGGTGCTGTGACAGTCGAGGGGCTCTCACAGGGAGGGAGGCTCTCGCTTGGCTTCAGAGGGGGACGTTTTCAGGGGGGTGGGCTGGGGCAGGGCACTGTGACAGGGAAATGGGGGACTCAGGCAGGGAGGCAGGACCAGGCTTCCAGTGGGGGGGTCCCAGGAAGGAAGGGGTAGGGTGTGGAGGCTAGCTTTCCCCAGAGGGCAGCTCCTAGAAGGGTGCCCTGTCCCTGTCTCCCATCCAGTGTTACTGGCACCAAGGCAAGCATGGGCTTTTATCTCCTCAGGAAGATAAGGCTTTTTAGTCCAGAAGTATGTGTTGTTGTGTCCAAAACCATTGGAGCATTTGGAATGGGCCGACCCAGATTCTGCTATATGTGATGCTGGTCAGGGCCGCAAGCTCTAACGTGTGGGGGAGACATGTTGCATTCAGTCGCACTCCTGCTTTGCCTTGCTGGCCTTTCTGGGGAGCCCACATGTCCAGCAGACTGTCCACAGTTATAGGGTGCAGGTTGATGCACCCCCCCACCACCACCAAAGGCACTTTCATGGGAGAAATAGGGTCTCAGTGGGGACAGTTTCTGCCTTCTGGCCCCTGGGAGTGATGGTCCCTGACATGGCAGCCGTCACCGAGCCACTCCCTAGGGAACCATGGGAAGGATGTTGCTCAGGTGGGCCTGCTGTGAGCTGGGCCCAGGCCAGGCAGGGTCTTTGCTGCCCAACTGAGCAGTTGTGGCAGTGTCCCCTCAGGTGTCCTCACCCTGCCTGCCTCCTGCTCTGGCCCCCTCTCCCACCCTTGCATGACAGTGGCTTCTTGTAATCGTGTCTTGTCATTTCCCTGAACCTTCCCACCACATGCTCTGCTCCCTCTTCTCCACGGTGCTGCCCTTTATCAAAAATGGCCTTGCAGACTTATTTGCTCATGGTCCCCCCAGCCAGAATACGAGCTCCTCAGTGCACAGACTCAGCTCGTTCCACCCCTCCCTCACCCATGTCCCTGAGTCCAGAGCTGAGCCACCACACACAGGCTTGATTCCCAGAGGGTGCAGTGATGATCGTCTGGGGCCTAGTGGTTGATTGAGTGATTGATTGATTGCCCATTTGGATCCGAGTGTAGAAGGCCTCAGGCCTGGTTACAGATGCCCACTGAACCTCTTGGTAGGTCATTTAGTGACAGGAGAAGCAGCAGAGGGGCCCCTGATGAACAGGCAAATGGAAGTGAGCAGAAGAGGGGGCAACTTTCTGAGGTCAGAGTGATGCTCTTTCCTGAGACAAGAGATGGCCTCTGGCCAGAGTGAGGACAAGGGATGCAGTGCTGGCACTCCTGCCCCACTGTCTCTGCCCGCGGGTCCCAGCTAGAGGACCTCTGTGCCCAGGTTCTCTGTGTACCCGTCTGCACTCCCAGATCATACAAGGTGGCCTGAGGCCACAGCTGTGAGCAGCACTGGCCCTCCCCGGGAAGAGGGTAATCCTTTTTCATTTCTCTCTCAATCCCTTTCCTTCAAGGAGAAAATCTCAGTTTGGTGCCAGTGTGGCCCTCACACCCTCCAGTGCGCTAATCCCAGTTGTTTAACAAATGGCCAGCGCCCTGCTGGCCCTTCCGCGGGCAGTGACCCTGCAGGCAGCAGCGACACCAGCTTACAGTTTAGGTAACTTCTGCCTACGGCAATCCCAGCTTTCCATTTAAGTACAAATATGAAGTCATTTTTAAAGTACATCCGTTTAAGTAAAAAACGCAAGTCAATTAAAGAGAAACTTGTAGTAAGTCACAACAGGTAAGCAGATTGTGCTGTGGGGACAGGGGTGGGAGACCCCCATGGAGGCTGAGCCCTGCAGAAAGCTCCCCCCCCCGCCTGCCCCTCAAACCCTCGTTCCTACATCTGTATAGTCATGCCCATGTCCCCAGGATGCTATAAGGCTGATTCAACAGGACACGTGTGTGAGGACAGGTAGGCACCCAGGGAATGGCTGACCCACACGTGACAGAGATGCCACCTGTGTCCCCCACCATGGCTATGGCAGCACCTTCCCCTCCTGGGGGCCTCAGCAGCCTGAGGAGGCAAAGTGTGGCCTTGGGAAATGAAGCCAAGCCTGGCCCTGACACCATGATGCCCAGCTTCCTTGGGACAGGCTCTCCCCAGGCCCAGCCCATAGTTATCCCTGATGGTCCAAGCACACAAGGAAACCATGAAGATTCTGCCGGACCCTGGCAACCAGACCATAAGGGCAATGCATGCAGACGGGGGCAGTAACACACCTGTAGGGTGCTGGCTGGTGGGCACAGAGGCGAATGTACCAGCTTGGGGCCTCACCGTGTTCAGACAGGGGAGAGGTGGGGAGCTGAAAGGGGAGGGAAGTCCAAACTGGCACAAGAGTTGGGCGGGGAAAGGACATCGGCTTATATGAGACCACAGAAGAGCCACCAAGAAGACTCCTGCAGGTCCAGGATGGGCTCTAGAAGACCTAAAGAGGAGTGCAGACAAGGAAACCCAGCACATGACACTCAGGCAGGAAGGCGTGTGCACAAATGTCAACCAAAAGTAGAACACTAGACTCCAGTGTGCCAGGCATGAAAGGGCAGTGGGAAACATTTCCTTACTAAGGGGAGGAAAACCGATAATCAGTGACTGGGCTGGCAGAGGCTTTTCCGGACCCTGTGTTTCTAAAATAGAGCCACAGCGGGAGCTGACGCAGGGACGGTAGTTTCAGAGGGTGGGGAGGGGGCCCCACTCTTTAGAAGAAGAAGATGGAAACGACATGGGTGGGTTTGCCCCCAGAAGGTGATGGGAGCCCCTTCTGCCCTCTTAGCCAAGGCCGACCCAAGGCTGGCAAGCAGTAGAGGCATGTGGACCCCATCATGTCAGGGCACCCCAACATGCCTCTCTTGCCAATGCCTGCAAACCTTAAGACATGAGCCTGCTGGGACTTTGAGCAGGTCCTTCCCTGCTCTGCCTGGACACCTATATGCGAGGAAGGGCCTGAAGTCACAGACACCCGGGCTGGGCCTCCACCCTCCTCCCTCTTCAGGTCACCACAGAGCAGCTGCTTGGTGGCAAGGTAGAGCTGGCAGGTGGGAGAGCCGCTACGCCAGAGCAGAAGGTGTCTGAGCAAGCTGGGGTGGGGGCGGGGGCAGGGGACAGCAGTGCTGAGTCATAGCCCTGCCCAGGCAGGCTGATACTTGGCCTCCATGGGGGGCGACAGTGGCAGCTCTAGGGGAATGGAAAGGCCCAGGACTTCAGACTGCTTGCTGACCCCCACACTTGGGCTGAGCATTCTCCAGGGGCACTCAGGCTGGGGACGTGTGTCATGTCTATGGGGGCCTGCTGGTACCCTGGGTATGTGGACTTACCCTGCCTGCTGGCCCTGAGACTTGGGCAGCCCTCTGCCTCTGGGGTTCACCCCACACCTGGCCACCTGAGTGGCTTCTGCCTGGGTGTCAAACACGACCATGCCTCTCCATTTATTCAGTCTAGATGTGGGCCTGCCTCTTCAATGGGACCAAATTCCCCCCTCCCCCTGGCTCACCCCTTTCTGATAGCGCAGGACTCAGCATGGAATGGGCTTTCCTTGGGTAGGGAGAGTCTGTAGAGTGAGGGACTTGGCTTCTTGTTTCCATCTCCCTCCAAGGAAGTGGGAACCTGGTGATGAGCGAACCTCACCCACTGAGGCCAGGCCTTCTCCAGGCCCGTAAGCTGATAAGCTGTCTTCTCTCCTTGGAGACCCTCTGGCTTAGCCCAGCTTGGGCAGCAACACCTTGGTCACCTTGGCCCTGGGCTCTCTTCCTCTGTGGGGGAGCATGCACAAATGCACACAAAAAAAGCAAAGTGTTGCACAGCCTTGTTCTGCCCTGTTCTGCCCCTGCTCTTAACTCAGCCATGAGTGAGGACAGTAGTGGACATGAGTGTTACATTGCTGGAGCTCTGAGCCAGGCCATGTGGGGCATGCCTGGGGAGAGCCATGGCCTGGTGTGGTGGGCATCCAGGGTACAGAGTGCCAGAGTATGGAAAGGCCCCAGAGAGGTTGCAGCACTTTACTCCTCCACTGTCTCCACCCCTGGCTCAGGGCTGTCACCCAGCATCTGTGACATGAATAGAGATTTGAGAGGGTCATGTCTGGAGAAGGCGGGCAGTTAGACATGAGGAAGGGCTGGGCCTGTCAGGCGGTGAGCAGGAACCAGGGTCAGGGGCCTGGGGGCAGGGCAAGGAGGGTCTTAAAGGGTATACGTGGTGTGTATGCTCAAGTATCTGGCCTTGAGGCTGCAGGCAGTGGAGCAGCTTTCAGTCAAGGAGTCCCTCAGTAGACTCTGGGTTTGAGGACTGTACCCTGGTAGCCTTTAGATACACAGGCAAGTGGGTAGGGGAGTCAGGGAGACCCATGAGGTGCCATAATGGAACTTATCAAGGGCCATAGCCACGCTGGTCCACATGTCTGCAGAGCCCACCATGGCATACCTCTCACTTCCTCCCAGCATCCCCTCTTGGCCCCACTCCCAGCCTGCTGGCCAGACCCTGGGGCGCCCTGAACCAACCCTACTCCATCACCAGACACCGTCTGTCATACAGCCTGTGCGTCCCCCTCCCCTCGCCCTTGCCCACACTGCTGTCCTGTCACCTGGATAGCTGCATGTAGGAGCCCACCCTGTTCTATTCACACATAGGGCACTCCATGCTCAAACTCTGGTTGGCTTCCAACTCACTCAGAGAAACAGCCAGAGCCCTTACAGTGACCTCCTACTGCCAGTCCTTCACATTCAATGCCAGCTACCCACCTTTTTCCTGTCTGTCAGACTGGCCAGGCACATTCTCACCTCAGGGCCTTTGAATCGGCAGTTACACTCCCCTCACCACCTGCTCATGGTCACCTGTCACCTGTCAGGAAGCAGGCCCTGCCCACTTTCACAGACCTGCAGCCTTTATCTCAGCACCCCTGACCCTACTCCTCTGCAGCTTGGCACCTTCTCTGTCACAGTTTATTTGCTGCGTTTGGCCTGATTCTGACTCCCCTCCACCTGTGCAAACTCAGGCAGGTGTCTTTCCTTCGTTTAGCAGTGCCCCCTACCCCCACCCCAGTGCCAGGCTCAAAGCCCCAGCCCCAGTAAGTGGTAAGTAACCCCTGACTCCTCCTCTCGGCCCCTCTGGCTCACCTCAGCCCATCTCCACACTGTAGCCCATACCTCCTCTCCCCATACACTCTGCTGCAGACACACTATAGCTAGTCGCACACAGACCTGTTCATGCACTTACATTTTCCCACACACATACACAGACCTGCACACAGGCACATACCTAGACCAGTGCTTACATACATACACAGTCCTGCAAACAGATACACACATGTCTGCATGTGTACAACCCCAGATGCATGTACACACTCAAACACATGCTCACAAATACACACCTACACAGTGGGCACCTCTGATCAACCCTGCCTCCTCCTCTCACCTGTGACTCGTCTCTCTGTCCAGCCACTCTGACCTTCCTTCATCTCCCCAGTCACTCTGTGATTCATCTGTCCCCTTATCCACAGGGCCTTTGCACATCCCCTTTCTCTGCCTGGCACTCTTTCCCTTACCCATTGCTCAGTAGTTTTCAGCCAGACCCCCAGCCCTGTGGTGGGGGGTCATGGGTGTCAGGCCCTGGGGAACCGTGAGCAGTTACTGAAGCAGGGAACAATGTGGTTGTCCTGCCCTTGGCCCTTTGTCTCTGGGCTGACAGGGGGAGTCCTAGGAAGCCCACTAAAGCCCAAATTAGACTAAGAAAGAGGTAGGGCTGGCAGGAACCTCACATAAAGGCAAGAAACCAACTCTCAGAATGGGACTGCCCTGAGGTCCCATTTGAACCTTGGCCAAGGCTCCCATTCACAGGCCTCCCTCTCTATGTCCATGCACAACCCTGTCCCCCACCACCAGTTCCAAGGCACTGAGCACTTATACACCCTGGGATGTGGCTGAGCCCTGCAGAGCCGCAGGGAGAATTCCGAGTGGGCCTTCTGCTTGTTTGGTTTTGGTGATCTGAAGGAAGAGGGTGCCTCTAATAGAGGGACCCTCAGATGTGACTGTTGGGGGCTGCCCCATGCAGATGGCAGAAGCTCCCAGACTTGGCCCAATGCACACAGTCACCACCTGGCTGCATTTCTCTCCCCTTTACTCCCATGTTCCCTTGTGGCCACATTGGTCAAGGACCACATGGCCAGCCCCAGGCTACCTGCCCACTGCCCCCAAACTGCTTTCCTGATTCTCAGAAGCCTAGCCTTAGCCTTGGAGTCATTCCAAAATGCAAGTCACACCTCCTCAGATAAGGCAGCTTTGGACTGAATGCTGGGTTCTTGAGATTCACCCCTACATGAATTTTGGTATCAGCTGGGGACCATTAGGTCAGGTATTCCAGTCCACAGGACAGATGATGGGCCCTAAGTGGCCCTCCACTGGTGGGTGAAGCCAGGACCGGGCAGGAGCCTGCACTTTCTCTTGCACCAGTTGGCCTCCTCACTATTTTTATTTTAGTAGTAGCTCACCCACAAGACATATATTTTGTTTTGTTTTGTTTTGTTGGTGTTAAAATAGACATAATGTAAAACTTAACCATTTTAACCATTTTTAAATGTACAGTTCAGTGGTATTAAATACATTAATAATGTGCAAGCATCTATCTCTATGAATTTGATGACTCTCTCATATACGTGGAATCATACAGTGTTTGTCCTTTTGTGACTGGCTTATTTCACTGAGCATAAAGTCCTCAAAGTTCATCCATGTTGAAGCACGTGTCCTTCCTTGTTAAGGCTGAATAATATTCCCTTGTATGTGTGCATCACATTTTACTTATCAATTCATCTGCCTATGGATGCTTGGATTCCTTCTGCCTCTTAACTATTGTGAATAATATGGTTATGAACACAGGTATACAAAAATCTCCTCACCACCCTGTTTTCCATTCTTCGGGGTATATACCCAGAAGTGGAATTGCTGGTAATTCTATTTTTACTTTTTTTTTAAAGTTTATTTCTGGGGCGCCTGGGTGGCTCAGTCGGTTAAGTGTCCGACTTCAGCTTAGGTCATGATCTTGCAGTTCGTGGGTTCGAGCCCAACATCGGGTTCTGTGCTGACAGCTCAGAGCCTGGAGCCTGTTTCAGATTCTGTGTCTCCCTCTCTCTCTGCCCCTCGCTTGTTCATACTCTCTCTCTGTCTCAAAAATGAATAAACATTTTTAAAAAAAGTTTATTTATTTTGAGAGAGGGAGCAAGTGGGGAAGGGACAGAGAAAGATGGAGAGAGAGAACTCCAAGCAGGCTCCACACCATCAGTACAGAGTCTGACATGGGGCTTGAACTCATGAACCATGAGATCATGACTTGAGCCGAAATCAAGAGTTAGAAGCTTAACTGACTGAGCCACTCAGGCGCCCCTCTATTTTTAATTTCTTGAGGAGGAACCGCCATACTGTTTTTCATAGCAGCTGCACCATTTTATATTTCTACCAACAGTGAACAAGGTATCCAATTTCTGCTCATTATTTTCTTGTATTTTTTTCAATATAGTAGTGATCTATATAGGTATGAGGTAATCTCTTATTGTGGTTTTGATTTGCATTGCCCTAATGGTCAGTGATGTCGAGCTTTTTTTCATGTGCTTCTTGGCCATTCATTTATTTTCTTCAGAGAAATGTCCATTCAGGTCCTTTACCCAATTTCGAATCAGGTTGTTTTGTGGCCAAATTTTAGTTCTCTGTATATTCTAGATATTAATCCTTTATCAGATATAGGCTTTGCACATAGTTTCTTTTATCCTGTAGGTTGCCTTTTCACCTGTTGATAGTGCCTTTTTATGCATAATTTTTTTTATTTTTGATGGAGCCCTGTTTGTCTATTTTTTTTAAAAAAATTTTTAATGTTTATTGTTTTTGAGAGAGAGACAGAACACTAGTGGGGGAGGGGCAGAGAGAGAGGGGGAGACACAAAATCTAAAGCAGACTCCAGGCCCCAAGTTGTCAGCACAGAACCCGATGCAGGGCTCGAACCCACGAACCATGAGATCATGACCTGAGCCGAAGTTAAACACTTAACCAACTGAGCCACCCAGGTACCCCTGCTATTTTTTTCTTTTGTTGCCTATGCCTTTGGTATCATATCTTGAGAGATCATTGTTAAATTCAAGGTCATGCAGCTCTTGACCTGTGCTTTCTTCTAAGAGTTCTGTAGTTTTAGGTCTTATATTTAAGTCTTTGATCTGCTTTAATTTTTGCACATGGTGTTTGGTAAGGGCATCACCATTTTTTGAGAAAACCCCAGCCTGGCAGGAGAGACCAGAGAAAGAAAGGACACAGTAGAGAGAGATGCAGGCCACAGGTGGTGACAACGTGCTCTGCTGGCAGGGTGTCAGCTGTGCGTGAGCTGGCCTGTGAAAAACAGGCAGAGTTCCAGTACTGGAGCAAGGTGAGGGGCTGCTGATGAACAACCCAGGGTGACTAAGCCAGCCCTCCAGAGTATAGCCTGTGCTGGGCCTGGACGGGTCCCCAGGCTGAAGCTGCAAGGGGAAGGATTTGGGTTTGAGACGGATCTAGTGGCAGGGAGATCATGTGCAGCACTGCAAGGAACCCACCGGTATCTTGGTCTGTTTGGGTGCAGCTCTGCACGGAGGCAGGGGACTGGCCATGTCCCAAGAGTGGGGTCACTGCAGGGTGCCCTGAGGCATGGAGACCTGGTGCCTGGTTGCTGCTTGTCTAGGTGACAGTGAACGGTGGAAGGAACCTGCCCTTCTGGATAATCTTTGTCCTTGTCACTAACCAGCTGAGAGAGAATTGGTCACTTGGGGGGCTGGGTATACCTTATTTTTTCAAGCACAGATTGAGGAAAACGGTAATGACAACATGGGGCACCCCCAGCCTGGTTGGCATTGCCTTCAGGAGGGCATCAGCACTCCTGCCAGGAGTGGTGCCCTGGGCAGCGACTACTAGGGACTTTGGACTCCTTTCTGCATCCCAGCGGCTTCCAGGTCATCAGCAGGGACCAGGGAGCAGCCACTGGGTCCCTGCTCCATACACTCAGTCCAGGGTAGAGAGAGGCAAGTCCTGGGTGGCATGAGAGACAGGGACTTGTTAAAGCTCTGACTCTTGTTTACAAAATCTTTCTTACAACAAAAGTTCATTCAAGAATATATGAGAAATATGGTAAAATGCAAAGAAAAAAATCCCGTATAAGTCCACAACCTGGAACTCCCTGCTGCTCAAATTCCTTCCCTGTCCCCTGCTCAAACGGTGGTACACACCCGGCATGTCCCCCATCCTTGGTCTGGTGGGACTGTGGAAAAGCGGCAAAGTTCCTCAGTCTCTTCAAGTCTGAGTCTTTCCCTTCCTCTCTCCCACCAATGCTTACTGAGTGCCTGTGTTGTGCAGGGTACTGTGCTGCTCCTGGACCCAGGGGACAGGCACCCTCAAGTGATGAGGACACTGGGGTACTGGCTGCGCCTGGCTGGGGACCAGACTCTGCACTGAACACTTTATCTCTAACAGATGCCTGTGACTGGTGAGGGACAGGCTCTGTGATGTGGAGTCAAGTGCCCAGGCCACACAGCTGAGATGAGACTCATCATCCTGGAAGCACTGGGGGCACATGAAGTTTTGAGCAAGAGGGAGAGGTGGCGTGAGAGGTGCTTACAGGGCCCCTGGCCTCAGAGGCAGGTGGGCCCCAGGGAAAGATTGGGCATTCAGGGACTGCTTCAGAGCAGAATTGCCAGGTCTAACAGGCACAGAGGCCAGCTGGGAGGTTGGACGGATGGAGAAAGGAGATGAGGCCCTTGGCTCTCGGGGTCTGTCGGATACCTTGGTTCGTTCCCATCGAGGACCCACCATGAGGGGAATGGGGGCATTAGAGGGGTGGACACTGGCCATGGCAGAATGAGGAGGCTGCAGGGGGCAGCCAGGCCTGGAGAGAGGTTGGAGGAAGGAGGCAAAAGTTGTGTGGGGCAGGCTTCCAGGTGGGGGCAGAGCCTGAGCTTCGGGACTGCCCTGGTGGGGAGGGCCCTGATTCAGCTGCTCGTAGGTCATTGGGGGAGGCCCAGGAAGAGCATGCAGGCATCCTGGCTCAGCAGGTGGCTGGCTGAGAGCTGGGCACTGAGGTGCTGATGCCCTGCCCAGGGCGTGAGCACAAGTGTTCCTTACTGACCATCAGGGTGGGAGCAGGGATGTGAAAGACTTGGCCTGGAATCGGGAAGCCCACCTTGCCCTGGACTCAGCAATTCCCGATGCCCTCAGACATTCTCTGGCCTGTCCTGCTTCCCACACCTGGCTACTGCCCTGCACCCTAGCCCCCAGCCTCTGCTCCCCTACCTGGGCCCACCCAGCCTGAGCCTCCCTCCCCCTCACCCACAGGGAGTCAGGCTGCTGTTTACCCCATGGTGCTCCCAGCCTGGGGCCTCCACCTTGCTCTGTTCCCTGCCTGTCTGCTTGCTGCCAGGCCTGGCCAGCCTCTTCCTGGTGAATGTCCTGCCCTGGGGGAGAGCAGGAGTGACCTAGCTCCTGAGAGCTGGTGGTCAGTGGGGGTCATCCAGTTATTCTGGCATGGGACCTCACCATAAACCAAGGAGGGGCCAAGCCCCATTGATGCTGTGGCACATATGAATACAATCCCAGCAGCTACAAGAGAGGGTGAAGAGGCGGTTTGGGGGACATCACAGCAGGATTGCCATATTGAATCCTAATGACCACCAGACCCAGAGACTGAAGCTCTGGGAAGGGGAGGTTAGCTGGGTCCAGTGGGCAGAGAGGGGCGGCAGGGCCCTGGACTCACTCCCTCACTCTGAAAACCCTAAGGCCAAAATCCTGGTATGGCTCTGGGCACCCTTTCCTCAAGCACCAGGATTCAGACAAACTGGCTCACCAGGAGGGGTGTGGGGCGTGGCTCCCAGGCACATTTGTTTTGCTGTGGTTTGGGCACAACTCAGCAGAGTTCCAAGGAAGGGAGGGGGTTCGATTCACTGTTCCCCAGGCTGCTTCCTGACAACATCCCAGGTCTTCCTTTCCCACCCTGCCAGCGGTGGGAGGAGGCTCACCCTCTTCTCTGTGTTGGCAGGTGAAGGGCGGATGCCCAAGGCAGGGGGGCCGTAGGGAACACCCGCGGCACCAGTGGCTGGCCTTCCAGCCGCACTTAGCAGCATCGCCACAGCAACCAGCAACCAGACGGCAGCGGCCTCGGCAGATGCTACACTACAGCTTCCCACCGTCGGAGAATAGGGAATGACTACGGCATATCAGGCCCCAGAGTGGCCTGGGCAGGTGGAGTGTCACTAGAGGGAGGGCTCTGCCACCTCCTTGCAATAGATGATCACCATGCCAGCTGGAGAAGAGGTGCTGGGGCAGGGGCTGCAGCGTGGCACAGCCTCGCCCCCCCACCCACACTGAGCACTTCCAGGGCGGTGGGGCTCCATCTGCCGGGCATACCCAGCCTGCTTCTCAGCGTCCCCTGCTCGGTGGTGACAGGGAGAGGTGCCCTGTCCCCTGCTCTGCATCTGGGCCCGCCGCTGCCGGACCATGGGATGTCGGCAAAGCTCAGAGGAGAAAGAGGCGGCGCGGCGGTCCCGGAGAATTGACCGCCACCTGCGCTCAGAGAGCCAACGGCAGCGCCGCGAGATCAAGCTGCTCCTGCTGGGCACCAGCAACTCAGGCAAAAGCACCATCGTGAAGCAGATGAAGATCATCCACAGCGGTGGCTTCAACCTGGAGGCCTGTAAGGAGTACAAGCCCCTCATCATCTATAATGCCATTGACTCGCTGACCCGCATCATCCGCGCCCTGGCTGCCCTCAAGATCGACTTCCATAACCCGGACCGTGCCTACGACGCGGTCCAGCTCTTTGCGCTGACGGGCCCTGCTGAGAGCAAGGGTGAAATCACACCAGAGCTGCTGGGGGTCATGCGGCGGCTGTGGGCCGACCCTGGGGCGCAGGCCTGCTTCGGCCGCTCCAGCGAGTACCACCTGGAGGACAACGCTGCCTACTACCTGAACGACCTGGAGCGCATTGCCGCGCCCGACTATATCCCCACTGTCGAGGACATTCTGCGCTCCAGGGACATGACCACGGGCATAGTGGAGAATAAGTTCACCTTCAAGGAGCTCACCTTCAAGATGGTGGATGTGGGCGGGCAAAGATCAGAGCGCAAAAAATGGATCCACTGTTTCGAGGGCGTCACAGCCATCATATTCTGTGTGGAGCTTAGTGGCTACGACCTGAAACTCTATGAGGACAACCAGACGGTGAGTGTGCCAGGCTTTTCCTCAGCTTGTTCCTACCACCGATGGCTCCTGGGAGGGGGTGGGCTTGAGCGTATGGGCAGGGCAGGACAAGAGAGGCTGCAGTCAAAAGGGGAGCCAGGGTGGCCCCAGCGAGATCCTGTCTCTGGGAGCACAGTGTGCAGTGTGGTGGGTATCACAGTCACTACAGGACCTTGGAGTAGCACCTGCTGTCAGCTCTCTCAGTGGCTGCCCCAGCATGGGCAGGTCCCGCTCTGACCTGCCCTGACGGGCCCTCAGGGTTCTGAATATCCTCTGAGTAACCACCACACCCTTGGGCTCCACCGGGTACAGATGCCCTCACCCAACTGCTGACAAGCACTACCCTCTAGGTGCTCATAGACCCTAGGTGCCTAGGTAGCCCCCGCCTCAGTGCTGTGAGCAGCCCACACCCCATGCCTGAAAGACTCCGGGCATGGAGGGCCATCCCTCTGCTGAGTGGGGCCTACTCCTCAGCCCCAAGAGTATGTTGCTTGGAGCCCAGAGGAGGGGCCCTCAGACGCCTGGAGGTCACTGGGGAGGAAGAAGGGTAAGCTTGGCCCTGTGAGGGGCTTCACTTCATGTGAGGTTGGGGGCCAGTCAGGTGTGGGGGAGGGTAACCCTGGAGACTGGGAGAGAGGTTGACAGATCTATAGGATGAGAGTGGGGCCAAGGCCCAAGCTAGGGATGCAGTTGTTGGTCCATGTGGCAATTCAGTAAATACACAGAACTGCCAATCCCTGGCACTGTGGGTCCTGGGAACTGTAGCCATGGCCCCACCACCCCATCTGGATCCTGCGAGGCTGGCAGTGACAGGGTTAAGAACTATTTCTGAGGTTTAATCCCCAGGATTTGGGTAGGTGCGGGGATTCTTTCAGGCCCTTAGCCCAGGCTGAGAACCACTGTGTGGGAAAGGGGGATCAAAGGCATGTGGGGAGTGGAGGCCCTAGAGACTGGATGTAGTGTGGGGAGATGCAACCAGGGTTGGTGTCGAGCCAGTGGAGGCTTGATGGGGAGCCTGAGCAGGGAAGGGATCCAGGCCCCTGGCAAGGAGAGGGTGGGCAACCGAGGCAAAAGGCCCAGTGCACAAGGCATCACAGCCTCCTTAGGTGCCCAGGGGCAGTGGTGAAGGCTGAGCAGCCAGATGGGATGGGATTGGCTAGGGCTGCCCCACCCAGGTTGTCCTGCAGAGGAGTTTTTGTGCCAGGCAGAAACACTGAGCAAAGACCTGGAATCTGCCCTTAAGAGGTCTTTGATCCTAGGGGTGGAGGGCATGGGGGCAAACAGAGGTCCACAAGTAGCTGTAAGTGGTATGGGACTGTGGGTGCCAGCAGCTCGGGGAGGCAGTGGGCTGGCAGGGGAAAGGGTGATAATGGTCATCAGGGGGACCCACCATGCTGAGAAATGGCGGGGATGGGAGGGTGTGAGCCTACACGGTCCAGGAAACCAGGGCAATAGCAAGGAAGGAGCTTAGTCTTTCACTTAGTCATTTTTAAGGCAGGTGGTGGCTTTATTCTTTGGGTTTAGCTGGGAGTCTTAATCGGCCCTGTGGCCCCCAGAAAGTCTGTTGATGACTACGGGCTGTGGCCATCATGCTGGGTGCCCGAGCGTTTCTCTGGATAGAGAGAAGGTTTGCAGCTTTCATCAGGTTTTCAAGGAAGCCTGGCCTCTTAGAGAAGAGGAAAGAAACAGCGGCAGGTGGTCATGGAGACAGAAGCAGGGCTCCCCTCACCTCCCCTGTGTGCATCCAGGGGTCTCTCCAGGGCCGTGCCAGGCAGTGATGGTGTGAGGGTGCCTGGGCTGAGGATACTGCTTCCATGGGGCAGGGCCTGCCTTGCTCCCAGTACTGTGTGGTCTCTAGGGGTTCTAGTTCCTCTTATTCTTCTGCCTGCACCCACTTCAGTGCTGTGTGTGGTTCTGGACAGAGGGAACGTCCCAGCCAATGGGTGAGGTAAGGCTTTTTGATGAGGCATTGCTGTGAGCAGAGGGCTTGGGGCTGACTGGGCCATGACGCAAAGCAAGGTGCTCAGGTGAGGCCCCAGGACACGGTGCTCCAGTGATCAGCTCTCCAGGCTTCTGCCTATGTCTATTGTGTCCTGAGGCTGGTGATAGCCTGTGCTCTGGGGCCTTCCCAGGGCCTGGATCGTGGGGCTGCCTCATTTGTCATCTCCAGAACAACCATGACAAATTCCTCCAGCACTGGGCCAGGCTCCCAGATCATCTGTTGGCAGGCTCTGTTGACCAAGCCTGTGCCTACAGGTGTGGCAGGATGTGGGAGGTGGGATGCCTGGGCCCTGAGCTGGTCACGTGTGTCATGGAGGGATTTGGTTGTCACCTCTACTCTCTGAACCTATCAACCAGAAGGCGGCCCAAGTGTCCTTAAAGATGGGCCCAAGCCCGGGGCCTTCTCCTGCCTGAGGCCCCACCGGCTCCACCTGGCCCATCCCGCCTCCTTGCTGCCCCTCCGCTCTCCCCTCTGGTCTTTGTGGGCTTGTTTCACTCACATGCTTTGCTGTCCCCAGCCTTAAGTGTGTGACCACCCTGTCTCTGCCTGCCCCCGTCCTTCAGGTCTCACCCTAGGTGCTACCCTCTTGAAAGGCCTTCCCTGACCCCAGCGCCAGCACACCCCTCCATTGCAGCCTGTCATTACAGGTGGGTTCCTGCTCGTGTGCAAGTGAATGGCTGCCCAGTTGGGCTGGGTGGACGAAGGGCTGGACAGGTAGCCCCATGCAGGCCCTCACATCTCTAGCCTACTCCTGGCCCTGGCCCTGTAGGGGCACAGCAGGCAGCCCTGGGCCTTGTTGGCAGCTGCTGGCCTGGCTTGGGGGGAGGGTTATTTCTGGGAGGCCTGCATTTGCCAGGCTCTGGAGCTGCTCAGGGCATTTTCTGAAGGGAGCGGCTAGCAGCCAGGCCTGCACCCCACCACTGCTGCCACCCTGGTCTCAGCAGGCCTGGGGAGTAGTTTTTCCCCAGAAAAGGAAATTCCTCATGAGAAACTCAAGCGAGGCTGGAAATTCACTGGATTCCAAATAGTTGTGACCTTTCATGCTCTACCAGCAATATCTTGGGATGGAAAACAAACAGGCTGCTGAGGAAAGACAATACCCTCCGTGATTCCTCCAGCCGGCTGGCCGAGGTGGTAGGCTGACAGCCCAGGGGAGAGCCGGGCCAGGCAGAGAGCAGAGCCTGCCTCTGCTGGCGCCTACAGGCAGCTCCCCCCACTGGTCCACCTCTTCCGTGCCCCTGTCTTCCTCCTGCCTGGCCAAGGCAAGTGCCGCCATTAGGGGATGGGACAGGACTGCCACCCATGCCTTCTTTTTGAGGGCCCTGAACTGTCCTCCCTGGGCCACAGCAAAGGCAAGGCAGCCAAGAACCAGCCATGCTGCAGAAACCAAGGGAACCTGGGGGCCTGGTGCTAGGCTCTGGACATGGCTCCCTAGAGCTCTTCTCCCCCTCTTGGCTCTCGAGGCCTCATCTTCCCTCTGACAGCGGGCTGGCAGAGCCCCCGCCCCCATGCCTGGCAAATAAGCCACAGCCACCACCACCACCTCCCCCCACCCACCGCCCGCTGGCATCTGCGTCAGCACGTTGCCAAGGGTAACGTCAGGATCTCTAGGCTTCTGGGCGTGGAGGGCTGTGGAGGGCTGCAGCAAGTGCAGGGCAGCTCCCGGGCAGAGGGAGGCAGATTCCGGGGCGTTCGTGGACCATGGCAACGAGCAGATTCAAGGAGCCATGCCCAGCCTTGATTATGATTCCCCGCCCTCATCCTGGAAGGATTTAATGGGTCCTCAGGCCTACCTGGGGCCCCATCCCCCTATACAGTCCTGGCAGGCACCTGGGGCCTCCAGAGTCAGGTGGGCCTCTACCGCCACATGGGGCTCCCTCAGAGAGCACAGGGACGTGTCACCTGACTGATCCTGTGGGGCAGCTGTGCCTATTGTCCCCATCACTGGTGCGGGGACAGATGGAGGTGCCCAGGCTTAGGACAGGTCATGGTCCCTCCCTGAGCCACCCTGCTGCTTGGGGCCACACCAGGTCTCCCTGCCGCTGGCCCACCTTTTCTGGAAATGCCATTTACTGGCAGCTCTGCCTTCCTTCTGGGCCTGTCCCATGAAAGACAGGGCTTTAAACTCAAAGGCTCAGCCATGGCCCCACTCAGGCACAGAGGTGTGCTGACCAGCCACCCATCCCATGGTGATAGCCCCAAGAGGCTAGGTGCCCAAGGCTCCGCCATGGGCTCCTCACCCAGCTGCCCATCACACGTCCCACCCGGTGGGGCCCCAACACCCTTCTGGGAACCTTGGGAAGGCAGAGGGGGTGGGTATTTGCCCCCCAATCTCTGCCCCTGTGGATGTGCTAATGGACTCTGCGGCTGCTTAATGGTACAAGGATTCTTCAGTTGATACTTGCCTAGGAAGTATCAACATGTTCTCATGTGAAAACCCACAGGGAGCTCACTAGTTACCCATTTTCTGGTGGAGCTGTTAGTGTTCCCAGCCCTGTAGAGGGTCTGTTATGCACCTGCTGTGTACCTGCTGTGCAGATGCAAGGCCTGAACTCGAGGCCAGACGCCAAGGTGAGCCCAACCATCTAGACAGCACAAGGAACTGGGGGGGGGGGGGCTGGGGGGGAGAGGGGCACACACCCAGCACGATTGCAGCATCATTTCTACACACCTCATGTCACCTGTCCTTCAGAACCTGGCAGGTAGCAGTTCCCAGGGGTGTCCCCTGCTTTGCTTTCATCTAGGACCAACTGTGACCACAGGTGGTCTGGACCACAGCAAGGCTGAGTGTGGGAGCCCTAGCATCCCCACTGCTTATCCAACAAATAGCTGGTTGACGTGAATTGAGGAGAGTCCCTAGGGTGATGGGTAGGACACAAGAACATGCCCTTTAGGGGATCAGGTTCTGCAGGTGGCGGGGGCTACACAACCAGACCCTAGACTGTGGTTGTTACCTCTGCGCAGCCCTGGCCAATGTGAGAAGCGCTGGCCCTCCTCATCCTGGGGCCTTCAGCTCTCAGGGGAGGTCAGCTCAGACAGGTCACAGGCCCACACCCCTGTCATCCACCCATCCTAGATGGCATGTGTCGTGGGCACAGGGTTGGCACACAGTGGTACTTAGCAGACTGGAGTGGGTAGGAAACATGCAGGCTGGGCAAGAGCCAGAGTTCAGGGTCCCATCATCTGGGTGTGCAGCCACTGGGACATTCAGCCCTTCTGGGGAGCCCCTGAAAGTGCTGGGCCCTAAGGGCAAGCCTGTGCAGTGTGCCCCAGAGGAGGGGGCTATTCAAGGCTGTCTACAAACTGTGTACCCACACCCTACCACTGCTTTATCATTCGGTCCTAAAGGGAGCTGGTTTTAGCACTTTAAAATGTTGTGTCATGAAACAGCATGTTGAAGGTGGTACGTTGTATTGCAGTAACACAGGCTTTCACCTATTGTCATCAGAGCTGGTGATCACAGAGCTGGCCCAAAGTAGGTGATTAGAATGAGAAACTGCCAGATGTAAATGATACCTCTGCTTAGATTTGGAAGGGACCTCACATATCCTTTAGTGTCCTTAACCAGCCAGCTTTGCAGGTAAGGAGACTGAGGCCTAGAGATCATGCATCATGTGTCCCAGGGCTCTCAGGGGATGGGAAGTTGCAGTGCTCCTTCAGGGATTCCAGTGGACTCCAGAATCACCACATCCTGCAGGTACAGGGGTGCTCCACAGAAGGCCTTGGGGAAGGGACTGGTTTCCACCCTTGGGCTCAGGAGACTTGAGTGGTTGTCAGAGTTGGCACTGCCCCCACCCTGTCAGTGGCAGGACCACAGGCAGCCTGAGCAGAGTACATCCCCACTCTGCCTCCTGCTCCTGACCTGGTTGAGGACATAGATCCAGGAATCATGCCATGGGGACTTGGGACAATGCCAGGGAGGCATGCCATCAACCTGCATGGAGGCCACTGGCCTTCCCCCTGCCCCCCAGGCAGCTGGTCTCCCTGAGCAGCTCCTTCCTGTCTCATGATGTGCCAGGGCCACATCTAATTTGTTGCAACCTCCACAAATCGTGGATGACCCTGGGACATCAGAGACCTCTTAGACCAGAGCCAGGAGGCAGGGTCTGGCTGGCAGATGGGGCCTGGGTTCCTTGGAGTGGACAACCCCAGGCACAGATCTGAGCTGTTCTGAAGAGGCAAAGGCAGTAAGAGGGCTGGGCCATGACAATGCCTCCCACGGCAGGTATAGGTAGGCACAGGGCTCAGCTGGCCACACGCTCTCCCCAGTGTCATCCTCACAGCTTAGACCAGCTCTCTCTCTGTGGCTGGCTGCAAGGGGGACAGGCACATATGCATTCACAACTGGATTTCCGGTGGCCCAGAGGTGCTGTCAGTACTTGTGAACAGTCCCTCCACCTCCACATGGGCTTCCTGAGAAGCCCTGAGGCCATCCAAGGTCCTTGCTCTGTTGCCCAGCCCTTGTCGTAGTCCTAACAGAGCTAAGGCCATCTGGTTCTTACCTCAGTGAACCCTGGGCATGAGCCCATGGCCCCCACTCAGTGTGTGGCCACCCGGGCTTCACATGAGTCCCTGTGGAGTGTTGGCTCCAGCCTGTGATGGGCAGGGATGAAGTGGAGGGAAGGTAGAGAAGGCAGCAGCCATCAGCTGTCACTCCCCTGCGGCACAGCCTGAGGCCTATATGTGACCCATAGCACTTGCCAACTGATATGTCCATTCCTTAGGCTGAGATCTCCTTCCTGTGTTCCCAGGGAGACATGCAGTCACTGAGGCCATTGTCAATAGCGGTTTCCTATGTTCCTCCATCCCTGTTGCACTGAGAACTTCCAAGGGCTCCCATTTCCTGTGTACCTTTGTGCTTGGCTCCTTGCCCTGAGTAAGTCCTCCATGATATATCAGCCAAACAGAAGGATGAGGCTCGGCCCTGGGCTTGGGCCCGCTTGCTGCTCTGCATGGCCAGCCCCTCCATCCCTGCTCCACTCTGCACAGTAGAACTTTGGGATCCTAATACAGCCTTTTCATTTATCCCTACCTCCTCATCCTTGGGACCAAGCTCTGCCATTGAGCATATCAGCCACACCTCCATGGTGGTCACCTCCTGCTGTGTCACTAGAGGCCTCTTTCCCCCCAGGCACAGGCTGTCACTAAGCACAGCCAGAATGCGATCCCCATCACTCCACCTCTTCCACCATGACAGACCGCCACACGCTTTGGCAGAATCTGCACGGAGACATCCACAGTGTTCCTCGCATCTCTGAGCCTGGTGGCCCTCCCCAAACAGGAAGTCGACCAGCTTGAGCTCCATTGTGGGCCTCCCTCATAGGCGAATTGGGGTCATCCTCTTGCCCTAGTACTGATGAGCCGTGAGGGAGGGGGGCAAGCAGGCACCCTCAGCACTGTGCCGGCAGAGCTGGCCCCCTACCTGCCTCAGAGGACACTGAAAGCCAGGTTAGCAGCAACAGAGCCTTCCTCTCTGCACACCAGCCCACCAGAGGGCCAGAGCTTCCCAGTACCAGGTCACAAGTGCCAACCAATTTCTCAATTTTTAGGAGCTTGATTAGCTGTTAGACATCATGTTGGTAGCTTAAAATCATCCAGGAGAGCGTATTCACATGACAGAAATTGGTGGATGTTACAAATCAGCGTCCTCCCAGCCTGCTGTTAAACACTCACCAGCCTACTGAAGCCAGTGACCCCAAAGTCTACTGCAGCCAGTGACCCAAAGCCTAGCCAGAAGGGCCCCTTCCAGGGCAGCCTCACTGATGGGTGAATTACAGGATTCGCTGTCTGCGTCTTTTTGGAAAGCTAGGCAGTGTCCCCCTTTTTCAGCCTCCTCAGCAATTCCCTACTCCAGCCCTGTGACCGCAGGTGTTATTTCTGTTCGAGTTCATCCCGTTTGAGAACAGTAATTTGCCAGAGTGACTCCACGCTCATCCTGGGCTCCCCCTCCCACTCTCCCCAGGCAGATTTACGAGAATCCTTTCTGTGCAAAGAAGCAGACTCTGAGCTGGGTAGTTCTGCTTTCTCTCTGTCAGCATGTTAGCAGACTAACGTGAGACCATCTGCTCGAGCCAGGGCCTGTCCAGTATTCTTCTCCGTCTGAGAGGACAAGCCCTGTGATACTCATTCAGGAAGCATTTCTTACACACCTCTTATGTGCAAGAAGCTCACCGCCTAGGGACAGAAATGATTATGTCCCTTCCTTCCCTCAGGTCAGATGAGAATGGCATCACACAGCCCCTGAAGGGCTGGGGTGGCTGTGCCAGCACCCACTTCCACTGGCCCCATGCCCGCTGTGGCTGGCCTCAAGGCACCCCTGTGAAGCAGCTCTCTGGGTTTAGAGAAGCCAGGAGGGCCTCTTCTGCCCCAGAGACCAACTTGCAGGAGAGAAGGGGGGCCCAGATATCAGGATCAGGGCCTGGGTGGATTGGGATAAAGGTAGGGGTGATGATCTGTATTCAATGTGGACCTTGCAGAATCCAGCCTGGCTGTGGGGGCTGTGGGAGCAGCCAGCAAAGGCAGGACTGAGGGGCTGTTTGAGGAGGGCATGGAGAGCTAGGGCACTGACTGCCCTGCACAAGGGGCAAGGTCCTGGGTGCCACAAACAATCCCCAGCAGTCTGCGATGGACGTTGGTGCCTGTATACCCTGGGATGGTGGAGCCGGAGTTTGCTGGGGCCACCGCATCTCCCACAGTCTGTGCACTTGCCCCTCTGCCACATGATCTGCTCTAGAGGATGCCCCTTCAGCTGACCACAGAACGTCTCCATTCTGTGCTTCATGCTAGCACTTCCCAGCCTGCGTCCGACTTGGCCACCTAGGCCAGTGGGGTAATTAATTTCCACAGCTCATTAGCTCTGCTCCTTATGCACACATCAGAACAGCTCTGGGTTTTAAGACATATTATTATTGTTTTGAGGGATTTCTATAATCCAAGAACTGAAAAACAACTTGTCCACTTATCAAGAACAAACTGCAGGGACGCCTGGGTGGCTCAGTCAGTTCGGCGACCGACTTCAGCTCAGGTTATGATCTCAAGGTTCGTAGGTTGGAGCCTCACATCGGGCTCTGTGCTGACAGCTCAGAGCCTGGAGCCTACTTCAGATTCTGTATCTCCCTCTCTCTCTGCCTTTCCCCCACTCACATTTTCTCTCTCTCTCTCTCTCTCTTTCTCTCTCTCTCTCTCTCAAAAATAAATAAACATTTATAGAAAAGAAAAAACACATTGCAGGAAGAAGGCTGAGAGCAGTGGGGCCAAGATGAACTAGGGACCCTCAGTAACCAGTAGAGATGGGGACATAGGAGGTCTGCTACCCAGGGGAGTCCCTCAATTGCCCTGAACACCAGAAATGCTTCTGTGCTAACAGGCTGTGGGCAGGACCCCTCTTTGCCCATCTGTAGGGCCCCTGAGGCCCCACTGGCTCTGGTAGTCTAGGGTTTCTGGGGAAATTGGAGTAACAGTCAGCTGAGGGAAGGGGAGGGGCCCTGTGTATCTGAGGGTGGAGCAAAAGGCACCCCTACTCTCCTTGCACATGGCTCCTGATGGGACACGTGTCCTCGGACACAGAGAACAAACACTCAGGCTGGCCCGAGAGCCCGGGCCACAGCTCACTCTAATCCTGCCTTCCTCACCCCCAGTTGGCATCTCCCTGGCTCATGCACTTTCTCTAATTTCATTAATAAACCCATTCAGCCAAAGGCCCTGGGGTGACTGAGGCAACCTTTGGTTCTTGCATGGTTTCCCACCCTTGGACCAGCAGGAAAGGTGCTAAGCAGAGACTTCTACTCCATGGTGCTTTTGTTCAGTGCCCAGTGGGCTCCCAGGTACATCCCCTTTGGCTCCTTTTTTATCCTTGTCTGTCCAAGGACAGGACCCCAGGAGGCGAGAGGGAGCAGTGGCCAGATGTGGCCCCTGGTCCTGCCCATTCTCGGCTTGGATGATCTGATCCAGTTTTGGCTTCCTCATCTGTAAAGTGAAACAGGCCCTCAGCTCAAGGACAAGACCTAGTTTTGACGATATCTGCCATTACCTGTGCCTATGTTTGGTGCCTCTGGGCCTGGAACCGTGGGGCTGGGGCTCTGTTGGAGGAGAGTACAGGCATTGGAGTTTAGACCCTGGTTTGAGTGACAGGGAAGGTGGTATTGGCATCAGCACAGGCCCATGGGGAATACAGTACCCTCCTGCCATTTCATTTTCCTCTCATGAGAAATAGCTATGACCTCCCCCTGGACAAGCAAGTGGGCTGAGCCTGCATACAGCTGAAGCCCCCCAAGGCCAAGGCTGGCCCACCATATAGCAGGCAGGGGCCATGTGTGGCCTGAGCTGAGACTGGTTCCCCAGGGTAGTCTGCTCCCCAGGGAGCCTATTGGTAGCTATCCTGCCCACCTCCCGCCTTGGTCCCATACACCCCTCCCAGGGCCAGGCTGCAAGTGCCTCTCAGGACATGACATGACATGACATGACATGACAGAGACTACAGACCCCTCTGAATCAGGATGAGGGCAATGCGGGCAGGCCTATCACGCTCTGCTCTGACAGACACTCTGGCTTGTTGTAGCCCTGCTGACCAGGGAACCTGGTATAGAGCTCTCAGAGCAAAGGCACTGGGGCACTGCCAGGCCAGGGACAGGACAGGTTCCTCCTAGGGGCATCCCAGTCCCCTGGCTACCATGGTGTGGGGAGAGCAGATGGTCTCATTTGGTCAGCAAGGAACCTGTGGAGGTTGGAGGCCTGACTGTCCCCCCAGAGCTGTCATAGTGTGAGTCCAGCCTGCAGTCAGTGAGACTATGACCATGCCTACTGACTAGCTGGCCTCTGGCACACCCTTCCCCCAAATCTTGTCCCTGTTCCCTCCTGCCTTGCAGACAGAGCTGCTGTGGCTCTGTAGCCCTACAGCCTAGACTGTCCTGCCCACTTGTGACCTCACCTGGGTATCGCCCTGAGCCACCTGATTCTCTCCCCCCACACTGCCTGTCTGGGAGGATGGGCTGGCACAGCCCTGGTCAAGCAGGTGGGCATAGGTAGAGGTGGGGTGAGGTGTCTGGGGGCCTGCCCAGGGGCAGTGACACATGAGCTACACATCCTCAAGACCAAGACTGTCTCCCGAGTGAAGATGAGGACTTGAGGCCAGAAATGGAACGCCACCCACTTTGTTTTGTCTCCCTACCTCACCTGTAAATGAGCTGAGAGGGTTGCACAAAGCTGGCCAAAGTGAGCACCAAGAGAACACTGTCTGCTGCTGAGAACCTAGCAGGATACAGGGTGTGTCAGTGACAGTAACACCATCCTGGGCAGGATAAAGCTGGCAGCCACCACTTTGGGCAAATGCAGTGTCAGGCACTGGGCCAGCAACAGCCATTCCCAGGCTGGAGGCCCCTGTTGTGGCAGTGCTTGGGATCCATGGAGGGTCCCACGGGCCTGCAGAATTCCCTAAATCACGTCCCGATTGTGTGGCTGTACAAACACACGCGCATGGGCAATCTGTGCTTGGAGAGGCTCTGCCACTGATCAGATTCTCAACGGAGCTGAGAGCCTAGAAGATTGCACTAACCTCCCTCATCCCCTGCAGATGGAGAAGCCAGGGTTAGGGAAGTAGTGACCCACAGGCAGAGGTTCCCCCTTAAGATGTCTTTAATGGGGACATCTGCCCCCACCCCCACCCCCACCCATCCTGTCCCCAACTTCCCATGTCCCTGCAGGAACTGGCTGCCAGTGGTTTCAGCAGCCTTTGCTCTTGGAGTTATGGCCCAGGAGTGCAGAAGCATGCTCCTTGATGAACAGAGGCAGGCAAGGGTGTTAGACTAGGGAGTTCCAGGGGGATCCTCCGGAGCTGAAGTTGGGGGCGTTTTTTGCATTCTCTTTCCTCCCTGAGTGACAGTGATGGTCTGCAAGCCCTGGGCCAGGCCTGTAATCTGTGTTGCCAGCTTCCAGTCTGCACTCACCTGAGTCCTGCTGTTTGCTAATTTCCCATCGGTGACTGACAGCAGGGGGATTTGGATCAAGCTGGCAAGATTTAACACAAAAACAAATAGGAAACAGTTCTCATTTCAGCTGAAGCAAAAATGCATTGGGGCTCTGAAAGATGAGCTCATCCCTGAGGCAGTGGGGGGCAGGCAGGGTTTAAGGTGAGGACAGGTGGGGCCACATCCTAGACTTCATCCAGTACTGCCAATGGTCTGCTGGGTGGCCCAGGGGCCCCTACCCTCTCTGGGGCTGGACGTGAAGTGGGGGAGCAGAACATGGGAGCTCCAGGCCCTTTCAGAGAGAAGACGTTTCCAATGTTGCCCTGGGAATTTGCTGCCCCAAACTGGGAGTTGTTTCTCATACTTAATCTACCCCCTCAAGTGACAGGATGCTCACCACCCATGTCATGCGAGCCCCAGGGCCCTGCCACCCCAGGGCTCTGCAGATACGTGTGGGAGAGGGATGGTCCTTTCTGGCTCTAAGATCCTATGAGTGAATTCCGAGGTTCAGTGAGAGCAGAAAGCAAAACCAAATGATGTGTATGTCTAGGGTGCTGGTGTCCTGGTTGGCCCACTCAGACTCCCAGGGGGACAGCTTGGTCAGTGGGTGCCCCAGGGCTTTGTGTGACTTGGACTTCCCAGGTCCAGGCTGGCCTAATGGCATAGCTCCCGGCCCCTTGTCCCTTGCTTGGCTCCTGGGGAGTTTGGGCAGGCCACAGGGCTGGGGCACAGCATGCACTCAGAGCTTGGATGGCTATGTGGGTTGTGGTTGGCTACAGAAGAAATGGAAGGGGGCAAGCTGGGCTGACCACATTGTATTGAGGCACCCTGGGAGAGTCGGTGGTACCCAGGCCCCAGCCCTTTCTCTCCAGGGGCTGACATCCAGGTGGGAAGACGAGGGCAGGGCAGAGGACAGAGACTAGGCCCCCAGATGCAATCATGGGGTCCTGCACACAAACCTCTAAGCCCCTGACACTGGCAGGGTGTGGCCCCCACCACATGGATGAAGAAACTCAGGGTGCCCAGCTGGTTCCTCCACCACCTTCTAAGGAGGACCCTTGGCTCTCTCCTCCCCAGGGCCTGGGGGTTCAGGGACTGGGAGGCTGCCACTTTTTCTATTACTTTGGGTCTCCCTAGTCCCCTCCATGTATACATGGGGAAAACAGGGGCCAGCAAACAGAATGGCCCACAGAGGAGGGGTGAAGGGTGGGTGCCGAGCTGGGTGAGAAGCATCAGAGGCGGTGGTCCAAAGCTGAACCGCTATGGAAGGCAGGAAGTAGCTCTTCCATGTTTCTGGCAGGTTCAGAGGGTTTGGGGCTATTAGGACCCGAATTTCAGCTTTACTGGCAGCCTGTTATCTTGTTTAAACAGCCTTTGCTGTTTGAGTAGCAGGTCTGGCCAGTGCTGTTACTATGAGCATTGCAATTGTCACTGAATTGGGGGGCAAAGGGACAGGCAAGCAATGACTCTGACTTCTGGACTGGTTGGAACACACCACCACCCCAGAGAAGCCCCATCTGTTGCTGGCCCAAGGCCTGCAGGGCTGAGCACTTTAAAATGGGCCATTCCTAAGCCTCCTGTCCCCTTCCCTCCCTGCCTGGACATGCAGCAAGCTGGGCCCTGGGGCAAGAGGGATCTGGGGAAGAGAAGGAGAGGACAAGGTGATGGGAAGGTCAAGAGCCCCATGAAAACCGGGGCTGTCCAAGGGCATGAGGTGTGCCACCCTGAGTTGCTAATCTGTGTCCCATGCTAATCTCCATTGTAGCCAGCGAGTCGTGTGTCCCCAGGACTGTTCATCCGCAGGTGGCAGGAGAAGCTGGGGGGTGACAGGAGCAGGAGCCAGGCAGACCCACCCCACATGGCATGGACAGGAACACACCAGTGGAGTCGGGGCCTGCGACCTCTACACAGAACCCCCTGGGTTTGGCCACAAGGGGCTGAAACAGGAAAATAAAACCTGAGACCACATCCACCAAGACACAGGATCAGGTAGTTCCTGATCATTTTAAAGCCCGAAGAGCGCCTACTTAGCAAACGCCTTTTCATCTAGTTTTGCCAGATTGAGCCACTGGAGCTGAAGTGAGAAAGAACACAAGCCAACTGTCTGTGAAAGACCAGGGCAGCACAAGGCGTGTCTTGGGGAGGGAGGCCCAGTCCTGCTGTCCTTGGTGGCCCCTGCCACACATTCGATGTCCTGGGCGGGGGAGGAGGTCAGGGGCAGTATAAGGCCTGCAGGCCATCTGTGGGCCAGGCCCAGCGCGGTGCACTTGTGCGGGAGGGCGGGGCAGGGGGACTCGGCGCCCACAGCTTCTCCCACCCCACCCAGCCCCGCACACAGCTGCCACACCGAAAGGATTGCCGACAGCGCGCACCATCTGGCCCTGCTGCCATCACCCTGCATTCAGCAGACCGCCCTGGCCGGGCACTGGAAAGACCAGTGCCCCTGACAGACCGGGCACTGTGCTCATGGCAATGATGAGCAATAACAAGAACAGGGTCCAGTTGGGCCTGAAGCTGTGTAGCAAATTAAGGTCATGACTAAGGGATGCTTCAGGTAGGGAGCTCAGGGAAGGCCTTGGGGAGCTGATCCTGTCTGTGGGAACCCAAGGGAAGGAAGCGCATGGCAGTGGTGAAGGCTCTCAGGCAGGAGGGGCAGGATGAGTCAGGGAGCTGGAGGAAAGCATGGTATCATCCACTGTGATAGAAGCGACTGGAAGGGTTAGGCTTTGCAGTGGTAGGGTCATGAGAGAGTCATGGAGCAGAAGCAGGGAGACAGTCTGGCAAGAGAGGGTAGCAGTGGGAAGGAGCAGTGTGGACAGATTCCAGGTGTGTCTGGAAGTACCATCAATGGGACAGGATGCAGGCAGAACCCACAGCCTGACACTGGGCCCTCTGCATACCATAGCCCCCCCCCACACACACACCTGGTCTCTGCTAGGGTTGTGCCCATGGCCTGGGATGCCTCCTTCTCTTAGTGGCAGAAATCAGCTCATTCATCAGTACCCAGCCCAGCCGTCACACCCCCCTCTGTGCCACCTGCCCTCAAGCTTGCATGGGGTGGTGCTGGACAGTTGGTGGCATGTGTGTCCTTCCCCTAGGGAGACGGTTCTCATAAGCTAGGACTGCTCCTTGCTCTTTGTCTGTCCCTCGAGGCAGGAGTGTGCGTGACATTTGGTAGGAACTTAAGGTATATCCAAGTGACTGACTGAGGTCCAGGGAAAAGGTACCAGAAATGCAGCCAAAGCAGCCAGGGGAGGTTGGGCTTGCATCTCAGTGCTGCACCCAGACAATGGTGCTCAGTGGGTGGGACTCGGGCCTCCAGCCTCCTCTCCTTATTGCCTATTGTCCACATTTCTATTGTGACTCATTGCATGGTAGCCCAAAGTAACTGCTGTCTCATGGCTCACAGGACCCAAGGCTCTTGGGTGAGGTGAAGCTCAAGGAGAACCAAGGCAGCCCTGCCTGGCCGTAGAATGGGTGGGCAGCCCTGTTGCTAAGGGCTACTCACTCATGCTTCCACCTGTAGTAGCTTCCTGACTTGCCAAGCGATCAGCTGCTGACTCTTTCAGACTATCCACACATGCTACCCAGGGAGCCCTAAAGCTGATAAGTCAGAGAGAAAAGGGGTCAGCTGGAAGAGGGGTGGGTGCTGATCTGAGTGGACATCTGACCAAGGGTCAGAGCAGGGGTAACGAGAGCCTACACTGGGGAGGCCTGTGGCTGGGCCCAGGGACATGAGAACAGGATGGGATAAGAAGACATCAAATGGAAGGGTATGGGGATGCTGAGGAGAGGAAGCCCCCAGTTGCTGTGACAGATAGAGGGGAAGGAGGGGCATGAGCTACTGTCCCTGTGTGGGGACAGGGCTGTGTCCGTCTATCTCAGCTTGGCATCTTGAGGGTTTACACACAGCTACAGGGGCAGCACAGCTCCATGGCCTTGAGGGCCTAAGTTGGGTGGGGGTGGGGAGATGCAGCTGACCTGGGCCTGGGCAGCAGTGGGAAGCAGGGGCTGTCCTGAGGGGAAATGCTGCTTACCCCAGAGGCCCTGAATGCCTTGGAGGAAGGGAGGAAGGTGAGCAACATTGCCCTGGTGGCTCTCCTCTATGTGCTGTCCCTGCAGATTGGCTCCAGAGGCAGTAAGGGGCTCATTGATTCGTTAGCCTCATTAATCCAGTTCTCTAGTCTGGCAAGGCAGCATTTAGGTTTGCGGGAGGAAGTAGGAAATGCTCACCAGATTAGTTTGAAAGTGACACTGGTCATCCAGCTCTGTCCCCAGACACGTCCCCCTTTCCTGAGGCCAATAGCAGTGGGAGATGACCAGGCCTGGGTGGTTGTCATTGTATGGGGCTCTCCTTGGGGGTTGGGGGTGCTAGGCCTGGCAGCGGGGCCTAGGCAGGCCAGGGAAACCCTCTGAACCCCAGTTTCTACCTCTGTAAAATGGAAATATCAGGAAGAACCCCACTGTGGCTTCCCTCCCTGGCATGTCTGGGAGCCTCTTACAAGCCTCTTCTCTGAGATGAACAGAACTGGGCATCTAGGCATCAGAGTAGCCTCCACACAAAGGAAGAAGCAAGGCCCAGAGCCATCAGGGGCAATTGTTGAGATTAACACTGCCACAGGCTAACGCTGCCAAAGGCAAGACACTATCCAGTGCCCCTTCAGTGACACTGCCAGCACCTCACCTCCTCTCCCATCGGGAGGCCCCCTCCACCCAGGGGTGCTCCAGCCAGGAGTAGGTCACAGAAGGACCTCCCCTCTTCCCTGTCCACTACCCTGTCCCTCAGGAAGAGTGGGGTCCGCTCAACTCCCAAAGACCCTCCCCTACCCCCCCACGCCCCAACAAGTAGATAGTGATGGACAGTATTGGTCAGGCCTGCCAACCAGGGCCAGGCCCGTGTGCCCCTGTGAAGGGATTCCTGGCCCAGCTCAAGGATCAGCAGCCTCCTGCCATCGGTCTGTGTTGTCGTGTGAAGCTCTGAGGGTGGAGGCTTTCTCCTCAGTTGTCATGGAAACAGCAGTGAGTCTGCTGAGCATCCGAGTACTTGGCTCAACAGAAGAAGGGGAGCAGCTACCCTGGGTGGCAGCTGCTATTACAGACTCTCAGCAGCTCGGCATTTGGAAGGACCCGAGATGCTGCCATGCTCTCAGCCTGGTGAGCACAGAGGGCAACTCAGAGGCCTCCTTACCCACTGTCTCCCTGTTGGCAGCTGGACTGTGACCATATCTGGCCTCTTGTCTGCACAGAGTTAAGGTGATTTCCATCCAGGCCTGGGTGAGCCGAACACACAGGCCCTGCCTTCCAGGAGATAGTTCCACTGAGGGGATACATACCATGGGGCAGGGGAAGAAGGTGAAGAAACATGGGCTGGGGCTGCCTGGGGAGCTCCAAGCATCCTGTCCCCATCCCTGCAGGCATGAGCCACAATGACTCAGGCCTCCTCCCCCTGCTCCCACACTGGGCCTCTGCCTAGAAGGAGCAGTCGTGCCGCCTCGCTGAGTGGGATTTGTCTGTCTGCCCATCCCTTTCTCCTACCATCACCTCCCAACTGCATCCCAAGCTCCTTGAGTTCAGGGGAATGTATACAGTGGCCTCCCCCTCAGGCTCAAAAGGAGAGTGGCAAAGCCCAAGAGTGGCTGCCCTGCAGCATAGCTGTCTGTCCACTGGTCAGGGGCGCAGCCACGAATCTCTAGGCTCTGGCCAGGCAAGGGAGGCAAGCTCAGCCCAGCAGCAAAGGGACACCTCAGAAAGTCTCAGGCCCTGCCTGATGTCTCTGGGCTGTGGTGGGGTGTGGAGACAGGCAGGATGTTGGCTGGAGATGCTTCTCAGCAAAGGTGAATGGCAAAGGATGTCTTGGAGCCCAGGTGTGCTGCTTGACCCCAGTTCCTTGCTGAATCCATAACTCCTCTGAAAGGAGAGCAGAGTATCCGAACATTGACCAAACAGCATCTTTGTGAGAACAGCACAGAACCTTGTGCCCAGATGAGGCTCTGCTGCTCTAGCATCCTTCTTGCCTCTGGATCCCACCCTATCCCCTGCTCCTGACAGTACCTCTCCCTCCTCCACTGCTTCCCTTAGGGAGCACCCCCAAGGCATAGTGTGAGGAGGTCTCCAGCCCAGGATGGGGCTCTTCTTCTGCTTCTTGCCACCACCAACCTGTCCCCAGGGGAGCCCACCTGCCTGTATTCCTCAAGTTGAGGGTAGATCCAGGTCAGGGTGTTGCACCTCTGAGCTCCTCTTAGACAAGCTGGAGCATAAAAGGGAATTGAACCCTGGAAGAATGAGAACCCTCAGTGGACTCAGTGGACTGGCTGGGGAAGCAAAGGGTTTTAAGCCAATGGGCGGCCTGCAGTCTGGCCCCAGCCTACCCTCTTCCTCACCCCTAGATCAGCCTCTACCTGGTTTTCATAGCCATCTGGCAGGGCCATCTGAGCATCCCCTGGCCACCTAGACTTCTCTGCAGTGTTACAGGAAGAGAAACACACACATACTCTTCTCTCAGCACCAAAGACCTGCCGCCCCACTTCTTTGGAGACAAAGAATAAGCTGTTTCCCTGAGTGACTGACGCCATCCTTGGAGTGGTTTTACTCTCGAGGCAGAACCCTGTCTTTACACCAGTCCATAGCTGCAAAGGCACCTAACAGTCCCCGCCCACCCCTTGCTCCTTCCCGCCAGTACCTCAGGGCAAAGGTCTGAGGGCAGGGCCCACTCCCCACCAAAGCCAGCTTCACCTTCGTAGGACTCAAGATGGGCCAGGGAAGTCTCAGAGGCTCCTCTTGCCCACCAGGCCCAGAGCACAGGATTGCCGTCCTCAACCTGCCTCCACTGGTGATGCAGTGGGCAGAGGCAGTTGGCACCGCACTGAGGGTGGGCACCAGACTGCTCACTGGGACATGCCACTCACTGGGTCAGCAATGCCCCACCCTTCAGACCATGCCCCACCAGCTGATGGGCAGCCCCCGACCTTGGTGCCCCCAAGCTTCCACCACAGAGGGAGCCCAGAGGGGCCGGAGGCTTGGCTGTTACTTTTTGAAAGGTGCCAATTTGATGTCCAGCCCCATAAGAAACCTCAGGCAGCCTCAGTGCCCAGGTCCCACGCTTGGTACCCTTGGAACCTGGCACTCTGCTGCCCGGGGCCAGGCCTGGTGGCTTAGCTGCGGGGTGGGCAGCCATGGGGCTGGCTCCATCCATGGTGAATGGAACTCATTCATGTGCATAGCCCAGCCTCTAGCCCTACTTCCAGTGTAAAAAGCTGAATTCACAGTTCCCATGAACAAACACTCCAGGCTTTTCTACAACAGGCAGACTTGAGCTTTCCAAGTTATAACAAAACTGAGGACTCATATTAGAGATAAGGAAACTGAGTCCCAGGGCAGGACAGAGCCTCCCCGGGCTCTGAGGCCCCAACTGAGGCAGTGCCAAGGCCTTGGCCCCCTGCTGCCTCCCTTCCACCACCCCTCCCAGCTTGCCCACAGTGCAGCTCTATGCCTTTGCTGGTCTTTACTCCAGGGCCTTTCCCTGCCCTTCCCTTTTCCTTTCGGAGCCCTACCCCTTATAAGGCCCAATAGATATGCCCCTGCTCCAGGAAGCCTCCCCTTGTAGCTCAGTCATACCTGTGATGGCTGCTAGCAGCCATGGTGTCTGGGCATAGGGACTAAGCTTTCCCTGCATGTCACATTTCAGTCCTCAACCACCTTGTGAGGATGCACACTAATCAACCTCATTTTATAGGTGGGGAAACTGAGGCTCAGAACAGCTGAGAGCTGGTGGCTGGCACATCGAGGATTCTGATACTTGTTGACTACTCCACAGCCACACCACTTCATTCATTCCATCCTACCCAGGACAAGCTCATTGAGAACAGGGCCGTTGGCTCGCCTCTCTGTCTCCCTTATCCTTAGAACAGCATCTCATGCAAAAGGGCACCTGGAGAGCGTCTACCAGGGAGATAAGGAAGGAGTGAGGATTGCAGGGGCTCGGCAGTGAAGGGGTCAACTGGACCCTAGGGTTCAGGCTAGTGCTGGGAAGAGTTGAAACCTTGACATTCCCCGCATTTTGTGTGAGGTCTAAGGCTGGAGACCCCTGTGGACACCAGCTGGCCTTGTGCTGTGCTGTGACCACAGTGAGCCCTGTGCCAGACCCTGGGGAGTGGGAACCTAGTGGAGAGTGAACAGACAAGGAGATAGGATGGGTCAGTACAGAGCCTTCCCCAGCCACACAACATAACACATGCTACCACCTGCTGGCATATCCTCCACTCTGAAATTTACCCATCAGTACAGAAAGGTCTCCATTTGGCCTCCCCCATATTCCAAGGGTCTGTTAGATAGCATGTCCAGCATAAGTCGGTATTTGCATAATGGCTGCCCAAAACCAGTGTGACCCTGGAGGGTCAGGAGGTGCTGGTCCCACCACCCCTGGAATGTGTGTCTACATAAGAGAAGAAGGCATTGGGAACAGGGTGGACTGGACCAGTGTCCCAGGAGGACTGCAGAGCTGGGAGCTGGTATGGAAACCAGGCCACCTGGAGTGTGTTCAGGCCTCCTGGGGACCCCAAAGGGAGCAAGGAGCAGCATCCACACAGCCTACCCCTTCCTGGAACAGAATAGTGGGGGACCTGTGTGATAATAACAAGGCAGCAAGGTTGGCTAAGCGCCTGTATCTAGACAGGGGCCATGAGGCATGCCTGTGGCTCCACCCACCCAGCAGCCAGATGGGGCCTCAAGGCCCAAGAGGTGGGTAGAGGACCCAGGGCCCACAACCAATGATGGAAACTTTGAGTATGAGTCTTTGTGTGCGTTTTCTGCATTAAAAGCCACACCTCTTGGTGAGGCTGGTCTTACTGCCTTCTCACAGATGAGGGGCTGAGGCACTGAGACAAGCATCTTGCCCAGAGTGACACAGACTAGAGACAGCCTGTGTAAGGTACCTCAGAGCAGGTGAGGGCCAGGAACAGAAGGTGGGGGCTGGGGAAAAGGATGAAAACACCCAGATCATAAAAGGCCAGTACGCCCCTCTGAGGGGTCCAGCTTTTGCCCCAGGAGCTCAGTCAATAAATTTGGGAATAGAGAGGGTTTCAGAGCATGCCCATGCCCCTTGCCTATAGCTTACTCCTCAGTCCCAGGGGTTGTCAGTGAGTTACCACATACAGGACCTGGGTCCTAGCAGAATACCTATGGTGGCCTATGAGAAGAGAACAGGAAGGGCACTGCCCTGTGGGCACTCGGATGTAAGGGTGGCCATCTGGAGAGGTGTGGTGGATGGAGGTCAGACCTTGAGGCTCTGAGGCCCTGGGCCTCTTCCTCTCACCTGCCTGCCCACAGTTTGGTGCTGCTGGAAAGTGACATGTACGTGTGGGTTGGTTAGGCTATGATGAAGGGTGCCCAGCTCCTAGAACAGGCCCCCACCCCTAGTCCGCCCCAGAGGCCTGCTGAGTTGCAGATATGCTGCACACAGGACCCCATACTCTCTATCACAGATTGTGGGGGCAAACTGCATTGAGACTTCAGAAACTGGCTCAGCCTTCAGGAGGCAGAGAGCATAGCCCAAGAGGGCAGGAGACTGAAATGAGCCCCCAAGAGAGACAAATTAGACCCGAGGCAGGCTGGGCTGGTAATCTGGTAGTCCTTAGCCAGCTCCCTTACCCTGTTACCCTACCTCCCTCTAGAAACTACAGTGCCTTAGAAGGGCTGAGCAGTGCTCCTCACCCCAGCCATACAAGGAACCGGAATTCACTCAGAGAGGGACCCAGGACCACGAGGACACCTGCTGCCCCCTCTCCCTCAAGCAGGCCAGTGAGCTCTCAAGTCAGTGGGAGGCAGACATGCTGGAAGAGGCCATGCTGGAAACATTTGGACACACCCTTTTGCCTGTAGCGGGGTCCATTATCCTCATTTGCAAAGTGCAGCAGTTGTACCTGAATATCCATGGTTCGGTTCCAGGCTGGATTTCTGGGAACCAGCCCTCTCCACCCAGCCAGCATGCAAGGAAACCAAAGGCAGCCTTGCCATGACATAGCTCATGGTCCTGACCTATTAAATCAGGGAAACGATGGTAACGAGGTGCTCAGCCTGGCACTTGGGGCTGTCCTGTGCCCCACTAAAAAGCTAAGGGAACCTACTGCAAGGAGGCAGGCTTTCCACTAAGAGGTGAGAGGATACAACAGAACACCCCTGTGCCAGGGCAAGGGGCAGTGAGTGGCATGGGAGAATGCCCAGTGGGCAGGAGCAGCAACCATGGGAAAAGGCCCAGTAGATATGGGCTCTTCTCATATCAGCACCTTCATTCCTCCTCACAGTCATCTTGGCATTGAATGCCGTGACCATCCCATTTTACAGATGAGGAAACTGAGGCCCAGAGAGGCGAAATTACTTGTCCAAGGCACATCAAACACTGGTGGTGACAGTGAACACTGGGCCCCTGGCTCCAGACCCTGTACTTGTAACCAGGGATGGGGACAGCCCTTTTGTGACACGAGGAGAGCCATCGTAGAGAATCAAAACCAAGGGGCAACATATCCCCTCACCACATGCAGTCTCCCCTTTGCATCCCAGCTCACCCTGGCCATTGACCTCAAAATGGAGCTGGTCCCATCCAGGCGACCATGGGTGCTATCACATGGTAGCCACGTGCTGGTGAAGGCCTCTGTTGCCAAGTTCAGCACTGAGCAGACTCCAGACTCACAGGCAGCCAGCTCCTTAGCAACAGGCCATTAGGTCCAGCCTGGTGACATCCACCCACCCTGGGGGAAAGTTCATTCAGTGGCACTGAGTATATTTGGACCTGTCTGAGCAGGAACTTTCTTTTTGCAAATGGCCAAGAAATGACTTCTTATACCCCAGGGATTACATCCAGCCGCCCAACTGCCTCTTGCTGTCTGACCTGCTTTGTTGCAAATCACTGATTTCTCACCATTGGGCAGTAAGATTCCCGCCACTGCATAAGCTTCTGATGGGAATCGTCTGCTCTGTGTTATTTATATAAATGAATGTGCAGACAAATCCCAGACTCCTAGAAAGTGCCATTTTGCTGGAGAGCAGGCCCTGGAGAGAGCTGGGTAGACCTCAGAGCCCCAGGCTGGCATTGCAGGCAGCTGCTAGTGGGTGTGTTTCCTCCTGGGTGAAACAACCATGACTGGTCCACTAGCAGCTGGAGTGGTAAAGGCAAGGAGGGCTTCTTGCTGGAAGAGAACATGTGCTTGGTAGAGACACAGGGCTCTTAACTGGGCCCTAGGAGTCAGCCTGTCCAGGCCTCCATCTCCTCACATGTGAAATCTGTAGCCCTCCTGCTGCAGAGGTGGTCTCTCAGATTCTGGGTCCGAGAGGATGTCTGTGTCAGGCTAATAGAAATTTCACAGGACAAAGGAGCTGATATACTAGCAGTGATCCCAAAGTTGCCCCTGGCTTCATTTGCCCTTGGGGCCCAGCGGCCCAGCTGGACCTCACAAGGGGGATGCCCAACCTTCTCTTACCACCGTTGGGGCTCTCACCAGCAGCTCTGACCCATGACACTGATTGGGCAGAGGCACAGGGGAACTAAGTGACATGGGGGAGCTCCATCCAGGCCAAAGAGGAGGAAAATGAGGCCACAGCTGGTGTCCAGGCTATGCACACCCACCGAGGGCCGTAAAGGTACCAGGGGAAGCCCTAAAGGCCAGACTGAGGGGCTGGGACTTTATTCTGGTGCAGGGCGCATAGCCAGACATGTGCTGCCGGAAGGTGAACAGGCATATGGGGGCAGAAGGAGTCAGGGGAGCTTCCAGGAAGAAGGGGTCTTGAGTGAGGCCATAGAGAGTGAGCAGAACATGAAGAGAAGGGAGGCCCTGGACGCTGGGTGGGAGAGCACACCCATGGCATTCCTCCCATACTTACACTCATGCAAGCTTCATGCAGTTTCCAGAGTTACAGCCCAAAATAGCACGTTCCTTTTTCAATGATTTGTGCTTTGAGGTGTCAGGACACTGCTCTGCCCACCGTGGAGGAGTGCACACTCCACGGTGACACTAGCACTGAGGGCACTGAGTGAAAAGGCCAGGGGACTCCAGCTCCACCCTGCCCACCCATCACCACCCCTCCTCAGCCAAGGGGCCTCATGTGCAGTTACAGGGGGCCCTGCCCAAGCAGCACCCCACGTGGACCATGAACACCCAGAGAGCAGTAGGGGATGACAGGTAGAGTGCAGCATGTAGCCTGGTGCTTTGCAAGCTCTGAAGATCATGTGTGTTTCTACAAGCCAGTACCCAGTCTGTGTCTCCCATAGGCTGTGCTGAATCCTGCCTGGCAGGGCCCATGCAGTCAGGGCATCTACACAGATAGAGGTTTTGTGGTTATTCTTTGATGCCCATTACCTCCCAGGTGTGTAAATGATGGCCAGTGTGATTACCCATGGTTTATCCCAAGGAAGAGAGAGAAGCAGGAGACCTGAGCCCCAAAAAACATGAAAGAAAGAGGAGTGGTTCTAGGCAGTATCAATCCTATGAGCATTTGTGAGGCACTGCCAAGGGCATTGCTGCCCTGTGAGGAAAGTGCCTAAGTTCCCAGATTTCAAGTATGAAGGGAGATGTCTAGGGTCCGAAAAGTCTGCCAAGAGCTGTCTGCAGGGCAGAAGTTCACATGGGACAGGAAGGACAGGTCAGTTGGGGCTAAATTCAGGACCTGGGGTGGGTATTAAACAGGAAGAACAGCTGAGATGGCCATGGGGTGGGAGAGGCCATGTGGCCTGTTGACCCCTCCAGTGTCACACAGGGCCTGCCCTCAAAAGACCGACCAGCAGAGGCCTCGGCATGAGCGCTGGCCAGCACATACGCACCATTTCAGCATGTTGAGAACACCCTCCTGCCCCTTCACTTCCCAGACTCTGCAGCCTGCCCAGAGCTGCTGGGCTTGGACCCAGAATAAGGGCCACCTTGGCTCTCACCCCAGGTGATCCAGCAGGTACCCATTCTAGGAGCCTGGCTGTGTCCTAGCTGCTCTGCCTGACCCCCACTCCATGAACGCCAGCTCCATACCCTGGGAACTGGCCTGCTGGGTCCTACTTGCTGGTGGCCAGCCCATCCCCCTCTGATTCCTGGGACCCTGTCTCGGCTCCATCAACCTGACATGAGAGCTGGGGCCTGTCACTGGCCCTTAGGGCATGCTCAGCAAGTGTTTGCTCATTGAATTAATGCATACATGCTAATGACTGTTTCTGTTATTTATCTGATGTGAAGTTTGGGGTCAGAAGCATAGCCCCTGATTATGACATCATTCCTGTGAGAATTGATAGCTCTGTTAGGCTTTACAGTGTGGCTTCCATGAATCCATTAAAGCTAATTAGTCCACAGAAGATTGTGACATTCCTAGACCACCACTTATCTCACTTTTGGGAACATCATGTGGCTCCTCCAGGCACTGCTGGGGATGGGAATCCTGTGTCTTGTTTCTCTCTGCTGAAAGGTCCACTCCTGCTTTCCCCAAGACCTGAAACCACTTACCTTCCAGAGTTTCTAGTATTTCTGAGCTCGTTCTAAAGAAGGCACAAGATTAGTTTTGGAAAACATCTCCAAGGTGGAATATGGGATCTCAAGACCGCTTCTCTGAGGTTGGGGAGTACCTCTGGGCATCCTCTTCCCACTCAACCTGGTTCCTTCTTAGCACTGATGCTATTAGACCATGTACCTCAGACAATTCAGGATGTCTGGGAGAGCAGGGTTTCGCTGTGGCATCCTCCTGGACACCCCCACCTCGGGTGACCTCACTTGGGTCCAACAGTGCTGCCCATCCACCCTCTAAGTGAGCCTGAACTCCTGGTCGTGGAACATGGAGCATATTTCCTGCCTCTCCAAGCCTCAGTTTCTTCATCTGGGAATCAGAAGGTATAAGGGTTGAACAAGCTGGCGTGCCATGGCCACACCATCAGCACCAGCTGCAGCTTCCTTTGTCATTACCACATCATTGGTGATATAATCTGGTCAGAAAGTCCTTAATTCCAACACCCCAGATCTAAACTAGTTCCAGGCTTTGTTCGGACATTTGGCTTGTTTATTTTATTTTAAAAAGAGGGGCAGCTTTCACCATAGTAACTCACCAGTTCTTTTTAGAAGTTATAATTGTCAGTTCTGTGTGGAAATGGTGAGTGGTGAGTTTGGGAGTCAACGAATGCATGATATTCCCTGGAAACTCAGTTACTACAACCCATTTAAGGTCCTCAGAAAGAAGGGGGTAAATAAGGGCCAGTGCCACACTCTGTGGTCACTGAGCCTCCTGGGCCTCTGTCCTCACGTGAATGTAATGGCCTGGCAGGGGCAGAGGGGCCCAAGCCTTCCCCAGCTCTCTAGACTGGAGCCTTGGGTTTTGGAAGTGCAGGCGGTCAATTCACAGATCTGGCTGAGGACTAACAGTACATGTGGCAGGATGGAGGCTTAGAGGACTGGCCCAAGGCCAAGCGGGCCGGAGCTGCCGGCTGGCCAGGAGGCTGGCCATGCTCACCTTGAGGGAGATGCGATGACAGTATGGGGGGACTTGAGCCAGCATGGGGTGGCAGGAGATGGGGCCCTTAACTGTGAGCTCAGAGCTGCCCAGGTCCCTGCAGCTAAGGGAGGCCACGCAGCAGCCCCAAGCCACAGAAGAGGTGCCGATGAAGCAGGAGTGCCCCTTACTAACACATGTCAGGGCGTAGAGGGCAGTGCCAGCCACTGCAGGGGCTCCAGAGCCCATGGGAGGCGGGTGAAGACAGACTTGGCCTCTCAGAGGAAGACTTCCCAACAGAAGGGTGATTTTTGCAGGGCCAGTGCTGAGCTGGGAGATCTTGCCAAGGGGGCTTTCTCCCTGAAGGCTGTGGGTTTGGGGCCTTCCTTCCTGCATCCCCTGATTAACATCAGCATTTTCCTGCCTGCAGAGTCGAATGGCAGAGAGCCTGCGCCTTTTTGACTCCATCTGTAACAACAACTGGTTCATCAACACCTCACTCATCCTCTTCCTGAACAAGAAGGACCTGCTGGCAGAGAAGATCCGGCGCATCCCGCTCACCATCTGCTTCCCTGAGTACAAGGGCCAGAACACCTACGAGGAGGCTGCTGTCTACATCCAGCGGCAGTTCGAGGACCTGAACCGCAACAAGGAGACCAAGGAAATCTACTCCCACTTCACCTGCGCCACTGACACCAGTAACATCCAGTTTGTTTTCGACGCGGTGACAGACGTCATCATACAGAACAATCTCAAGTACATAGGCCTTTGCTGAAGAGCTGGGTGGGCCAGTTTGCCTGTGGCAAAACCCCCGGGGTGTCACACCCCCAGTCGTGCTAGGGATGCCCAGCCTAGGGGCAGAAAACGGGGACCTGAAAAATGTCCCCCCCCCCGCCCTCCACCTCCTTGGCCCCCACATTTCCACAAACATAAATATATATGGATAGATTGCTAGGTAGGTAGACACACACACATGCGCACGCGCGCGCATGCACACACACACACACACACACACACACACACATGCACACACAGTCTGGAGACGGCAAAGTTCCCCAAAGTGCTGAGGCCTCTTGAAGACTTAAGCAGTTGTCACCATGTTCACTATGAGCCCTTCCTGCTCCTTCACTTTGCCTTCCCGAGCCGGCCCCGCTCTGCATGGGGGTCCTCGTGGGACTAGAGGAGAGGCGGCTGGGTCATCTGGAGGAAGCCAGCTCTGCCCAAGCTTGGGACTGGGGACCTTGCTACTGACCAGGAGGGAGGACCAGAGCAGGGTCCATGCGCCTTCCCTGCTGGCCATGCCTACCGCTGGCCTACTCTCTACCACGTTCGTTCATTCTGGAACCAGGGTGCAAGGCCAGATGACACCACTAACCAGACCTCTAGCCACTCACAGCTCTTTTTAAAAGCTTCAAAATATGCAGCAAAAATCCACACAATAACATGAGTGGCACGATTTGTTTCAAACTAGGCCAGCTGGGTTCCAGCTTTTCTTCTACTAGTCTGATGTTTTATAAATCAAAACCTGGTTTTTCTTCTCTGACATCCTTTTTTTTGGCCAAATCTCGTGGTGTTTCGCAGAAATACGGAAAATTTCAAATGCAGTTGAGTATTCTTTTTTAAAATGCAGATTTTCAAAACATATTTTTTTTTTCAGGTGGTCTTTTTTGTGTCTGGCTTGCTGAGTGTAAAAGTTGTTATCTGGACGAGTCTGTCCCTCTGCTCCCGAGTGACACTGGGGCGGATGGCCACCCTGTGGCAGCCTCGCGGGGCCGCGTTGTACATAAGCCTGTGCAGCGTCCTCTTGTTACTGGTGCGGTTTCTGCTTTGTTTTTATTTCAGAAAATAAATGTGATGTATTTAAAGAAGGTTCTTCACCTATGAGCGAATGAACAATAGCTAAATGTCTTTGGTATTTAAAGAGTAAATTATCCGTTGGCTTTGCAAGTGGAAGAAGGGGAAGCGAGAGATGGGGCCCTGGCCCCTGCACATCCTACACCTGAGACGGGCTGAGAGCAGCTACAAGTCCTGTGAAGGCTCAGCCAGCATTGTAGCCTGAGGGAGGCCCTGCTGGGACCTCGCACTCTGGCCCTTCATGTCCCAGAGCCTGTGGCAACCACCATCATGGAAGGACCTTGGCCGAGGGCTGCATGTAAATATGAACCCCCGCTGTTGAGAGGGAAGGCACCGCCAGAGCCCTTGCCAAATCTCCTTTTCTCTCAGCCACTGTTCGGTACCTGTATGTCTGAGGTCAGTGTGTGGAATCACAGCCAAGGACTTTAAGAGATGTACAGAGGGAAAGAGGAGCTGGTGATTGTATGAAAGTTAAAGATTGTCTACTTTAAGAAAATAAAATACCCTGAATGAGCTGAGCCTTGTCCTGATGTGCTGTGTGTGTGTACTGCTGACATCTGGGAGCTGCCCAGAGACACCTTCCATGCCCAGGTTGTGTTTTCTCTCCCCTAATCTGCACATTTAGGTAGAGACATTTTGAAACCATTTGGAAATCAAGAGAGGGGGAGGCCTGCCAGGCCCCTGTGTCTGGAGGGGCTGAGGTTCAGAGGTGAAGACGGCTCCAAGACCCCTGCCCAGCACTGGCCCAGGCTGCACCAACACCGACACCCATCACACCTAAAGACACCTCTGCCAGAGTCAGACTCATCTCCACACAGTGGACGAGGTAGAGAGCCTGGTGGGTGCTGACAATGGCCAACAGTATTGGGTGGGTCCTGCAAGGTGTGGGGAGGAGGGGTTCCCCAGGATTCCACCATTTGCTGACTCTGGCTTGTGTGGTTAGAGGCATCATCATGTGGTGGAAAGCACTAATCAGTAGTCAAGCAACTTTGTTCAGCCTGTACAGGCTCCTTACAGATTATTTCATCTCTACCATAGCAGGTTGTCAGCTGTGACCCATTTTGCAGAGGAGGAAAGATGTCCAAGGTCAAGGTCACGGATTGGTGGCACAGAGAAGCAAGTGCCTCCCAAGCCTGGGGTCTTGTCTGGCTCTGCTCCCTATCATTCTGCACTCAGACAGACAGGATCCCATGGGGAGCCCAAAGCCACCCCACACCTCCTCCTCAAATCCAGGACCCACACAAAGCCCTAAATGAGGACCAGCAGGTGGAGAAGCACACGCATGCACACACACAGATACACAGCATGTAGACACATAGAGATTGGGCTATCTCCCTCCCCCACCCCAAGCCCTCGTGGGGATTCCCTTCACGCCTTCCCACATCACCAAACAGCAAAAACCCAAGGGGACTTTTGTATAAGAAGAAATAGCATGTGACTTAAAATCTTTGAGACTTATTTTACGCTTTTAATGCCAACTGTGAAAAGCGCAGTAATTTCACCATGAGCATCTTTTACCTAAAAATACACAGAACGAAAACAGGAGGATCTGCCTTCTCTCCTGATGTGCTCAGGGATGGGAGGTGGCTTCCCTGGGACAGTCCTCCCAGTTCCCAGAGCCCAGTCGGCAGACTCTTCAGGGTCCAACCCTGTGCTGCAATCTATCTGCATTGCTTTTTTTAAATTTACATGAACTGCCCCTCCCTGCCTCCTTTCATCAGCAAACTCTGATAAGTATGTGTTCTATATTCTTCTCTTCCACAACATTTTGGAGACCATGCATTCAGTGAATTTTTTTTTCATTTCGTGTGTTGACTGTTTATACTGAAGTATAATTGACATATAATCCTATTAGTTTCAAGTATACATCATAAGGATTGAGGGGTTTTTTAAATGTTTATTTTTGAAAGAGTGGAAGTAGGGGAGGTGCAGAGAGAGGGACAGAGGATCTGAGCGGGCTCTGCACTGACAGCAGAGAGCCCCATGCGGGGCTCAAACTCATGAACCATGAGATCATGACCTGAGCCAAAGTCGGATGCTCAACCAACTGAGCCACCCAGGTGCTCCGATGATTCAGCATTTTTATATATGTTATGAAATGATCCCCACAATAAGTCTAGTCACCGTCTGTCTGTGCTGGTTCTTCCTCTCATGGGCCTGCTATGTCCACCTCTTGCTCTGCTAATCATGCTTATTGCCTTTCCCCAACCTTGAAGTCCAAGACTGTCTATCCCTCAGGGCCAGCCTGCTTGGTGTTCCACGTCCCCTCCTTTCCACACTCCACTGCATAAAGTGCTCACCCCAGGGCAAGGTGGGAAGGGGACCTGGCACAATCTGACCCACCTCCTTCCTCTACTGTGCCCAAACAGTACCCAGTATGGAGAAGGCACATGCTAAGCCAAAGGCCCAGGACAGGCCCATCAATGGTGGCATCAGCCAGAGGGAAATGAGCTCTAGGGCCAGCAGCAGAGGGACAGTGAGAGGAAGCCAGGGTTGACAGGTAGGCGATCCTAAGGGGAGAGTCTCTACCCTGTGCAGGAGGGCCTGGCCCAGTCCTGCCTCCTGCAGGTGGCTAACCACAACCCAGGTCCCATCATGTGGCCAAAGACTTCCTCTCATAGGGCACACGGCCCTGCAGGCTCATGGGGTATTGCCATCCTCCCCTGTAGTTCTCTTGGTCATCCACGATGGTATGACGGGTCAGTGACAATAACCCCAGCTCCCCTCAGTGACGACACACCACATGGCCCTGGGCTGAGCCCGGTACATACTCGTCTGATTCCAGCCTCCTCTACTCTCAGGAAGCTGAGATTACTGATTCAATTTTATAGAGGAGAAAGCAGAGACCTGGAGGGAGAATGACTTCCTGGTGTCACAGTGTGTAACAAGTGACCTGACCAGGCCTGGGTCCCCAGGGGCAGTGCTCCGTCTGTCCACCTTCCCTGGAGCCCATGCAAGGCCCTGGCCATCTAGGACAAATAGCCATGGGGTGCAGGTCTGCTGGCTCAGGAGCAAGTGCTGGGGAGGGGTGCAGTATACCATGAGGACAAGGGGGCCCCACCAAGGCTGGATGGCATCGTGGGGGCTCACCTCACTAAGAGATGAGCTGGGTGAGGGGCTTCAGTGCTGAGGTAGGTCCAAGGCCAGGGGCCAGCTGGTACTGCCCAGTGCATGCACAAGAAGGACTTGACCCTTTTTGTGTAACGAGCTGTCCCGCACCGTGCTGGTGCCACAACTGGGCCAGCAGCTCAGAGTCTGGTCCAGTCTCACAGGTGCACCCAGTCATCTTGGTTCCAGGACACCACCAGGGCCCAAGGGGCCTGGGCCATGGCCAGCAGGGCTGGTAGGGAGACATTTCTGGGGCCCTGGTGCTATTCAGTTTCATCCCAAAATCCAGTTTTACAAAAGAATCCTCAATTTCAGCATTAGAGTTCTCTCCTACAGAATGCCTGGCCACAAAGTGAGCCCTGTTTCTGTGTGTGGTTAGCAGAAACAAGGGAATAGAGATTCCCCCAGAATCCCCAGCGGTCACTTAGGGCCGGGCTGACAGGGAACGTGGCCTGGAGGCTTCTGAGTGGCATTTGTCTCTCCAATCCTGATTTCTTCCTGCCTGACTTGTACCACCCGGGGGCCTGAGATGAGAGCCAGGCTCTGCCAGACAGTCATTGATCCTGTGGTACCCCCTGCTGGTTACTCTGGGAAACCACACACTAGGCCAGATCTCACCAGGCACCAAGAACTCAGGGAAGACCTGCTTTCCCCGACAGATACCCAACACTACAGACAAAGCAACTGAGACACAGTGACTGGAACAGAGGAAGGGCCCAACACATAACTATTGAATTAATGAAGGAAGGGAGGAAGTGAATTGTGGCAAATAACTAACAAATGATCCTTTAAAATATGGCATAAAACCTAAACACCAATATTTTTTGAGTGCCAGGCACTCTGCCAGGTGCCTCTAGAGGGTGCCCTCTGGTGTGGCAGTGGATAGAACACCTGCACTAATGACCACCAGTAGGAGAGCCGGCTGAGTCCTGACTATCCCAGCAAGCCACACAGGCACACATACTCCCATGCTCAGTAATGAAGCTGAGGCTCTGAAAGGACCTATCAGACCTATGCTACTGCCCAAGGCCACACCCTGATTAAGAGTGCTACCACTGAAGTGGATGCATTCACCACCCCCGCCCCAGAGGCCCAGTGAGGACACCACCTAGGACACAGCCAGAAGCCACCTAGAAACCACCGTGCTCAGAGTTCCCCCAGGCAGACCTCTTGTGGTGTCTGGCACACTATACATACGTCTCCCTCTCTCCCTCCAGCCACCCCCATCCACCACAGCTGCACATCCCTCACCAGAGTATCCCAGGACTCCCTTCTAGACATGCCACAGACAATGAGTAGCAGCCAAGAGACCCTGTGACAGAAGGCCGAGGTTCACCACTGGGGCCCCCAGTGAGGCTTGTCAAAACCACAGCCCCCCTACTCCTCGTAGTGGGCCCAGTGACTGTGGATTCCAGAACAACTTTGCAGGAAGGAGATAGGGGTGGGGCCCTTTCCACCAGAACAAGATCACCACAGAGCTTTCGTAATCAAGACAGCATAGGACTGGCAAGGGCTAGACAAGAAGACCTAGAAACAAACAAAAATCCAGTTCAGGTACCTTCACCAGCTAAATGGAAAAAAGCACAACTCTTACACTTTTAGAACAAAATAGGGCAGAATATCTTCATGAGCTCTTAAGCAGCACTAAACACAAACACATACACACACATGCAGACATATATATGTGCGCACACTCATGCGCACACACACACAAAACTGCTGGGCCAATGAATAAGCAAATAAACAGTAAAAAGCAGATGCAAACAACCTGGAAAATGGTATTTGCAGTGTATGTAGCCAACAAAGGGTTGGAAACCAGGATATATGAAACACTCCTTCAAATCAATAAGAGATGGAAAAACAACTTAACAGAATGTGCTCCGGCTCCGGGGAGGCACTGGGCAGGAGAGGAGACACAAGCGGCACCAGGCAGAGGAAAGATGCTCCCTCTCTCAGTCACAGGGGACGGCCAAGCCACGCATCGGTGAAATGGCACAGCACGCCATCAGGTTGCTGGTGGGGATGTACGCCAAGCTCTCTCCCAGCTGGAGGAGGGTGGCCTGGGAAGCAATTGCAGTGTCTGGCCAAGCTGAAGGCCATGCATTCTCCCGCCCCCACAAGGATGCTTTCCTCCAGCAGAGGCCTTGGAGGGACTCCAGGAAAATCTGAGCAGGAATGCTCAGGATCAGAAACAACCAGCATGCCCCATCAGCCGAGCAGGAGTAAGCGTACGTTCAAACACCAGAACGGCACACCATAGATAAAATAGGAAAACAGAGCCCATGACACAACATGGATAAATCTCGAAATTATAACATTAGGTTCTTTAAGCAGGAAGGTGATATGTTCAGTAAGATCCATTAACATAGAGTTTTAAAACATGCAAGGCAAGATCTCCAAATAACTATATCTATGGTAAAATATAAAGCAATATACATTAGGGATATAGTCAGAAATTATTGGTGGCTCCAGGGAGGGCAGGAGAAAGGGTGCTGGGTGGGGAGGTGGGGAAGTTCACAGGGTGCTTAGACTGCCATTACGTTTTTTTTAAAACAAAAATCTCAAGCAAATATGAAATATGGTAGAATGTTAAGACTTAGCAAAGCTGTGATGGTACTTGATGTTTCTTATCATTGTCTCTGTATTTCTCTGAATGTTTAAACAGGTCACAATCATTTAAGAGAGCTGGTTGGGAGCTCCACACTTCATGGAGAGTTCCTCCATGGTGAGCACAGGGCATTTACTTAGTTCAGCCCTGAGCACTGGAACTTCATAGACACCCCAGTATTCCAGTGGCCCTCAACCATGGCCTCAAGGGAGAATCAGCTAAGGTGCATTTGAGAAGACATGTGCGCACATTCCCAGAAACAGATTCTGTTGGCTTGGGCTAGGGCCAGGGAAGCAGGTCTTTAAAAAACAAAACAAAACAAAAAAAAAACCACCAGAAGATTCTGTCGTCTGGCCTAGCATGCCCAGCCCAGCTGGAAGAAGGCATGCCTCCCAGATGAGCAGCAATCCCAGGTCCCCAAGGGCTCTTTCTATTTGGTCTACCACTCTGCACCTGATCCCATAGTAATCTCTCTCTGGGACCTCGACTCAGAGAGCATTCACATGTGGACTTCATGTTTATGGCATATTTCATGCAGGGTGATACACTACATGCTTGGCAGGCATCTTCTCACTTACCCTCACTTCAAGTCTCCAAGGTGAGTAGTATCAGCCTCACTTTAGAGAAAAGGAAATAACTCATCCAGGGGCATGCAGGGAACCAGGGGAAGGGCAGAGAGAACCTAGGGCTGTCTCACTCCTGGGCTGCAATGCCTTTTTGCCCACCTTTAACTTAAGACACTCCCTTTAAGACCTCAATGTCATGCCTCTTGGAATAAGCCCCCCATTTAAAAATGTTCATTGCACCATGTGACAAGGCAATGTCATTCTGACACAAGATCTCAACCCTTGAGCTGCAGCAGGTGGGTGGCCATCACCCTGGACTCTGCATCTAATTAGCAGGAGCAGTCGGCTGAAGGGGACCTTGAGCCCAGGGGCAGAGTGGCCTTTGGGGCAGGCCTTCTTTAATCCTTAAACATGCTATCGCACTTCACAAAGGAGGACATTTACAGGGCTATAATCATCAGGGAAACACAAATTAAAACCAAAATGAGATACTACCACACACCCACCCACCAAAATAGCTAAAATAAAGAGCCAGGAAAGATCAAGTGTGGGTGAGGATAGAAAGCATGTGGAACTCTAAGACACTGCTGGTGGGAGTGTAAATTGATATAACTATTTTAGAAAACCATTGGTAGTACCTTCTAAAGCTGAACATAAACTTACTCTATCCCTAGCAATTCCCCTCCTAGGTATGTCTCAAAAGAAATGCATCTATGCGTCCATCGAAAGACACGACAGTGTTTATAGACACTCTATTCTGGGTATCCATACACTTGAAATGATTCAAGTGTTCATCAGAAACAGAGCAGTTAAATAAACTGTAGAATTGTATACTCACATAACATGAATACCATACTCCAGTACAAATCAGCAAAAACCATACGTGGATCTCAGAAATAAAATATTGAGCAAAAAGAAAGCTAGAAACAAGATATTTCAGCCTATATGTTTGTACTGACATGAAATTTAAGAAAAGGCATAAACTAATCTATGGTCTTATGAACAGAAGATACTATTCACCTTTGGATGAGGGGTAGTAATGGTATGGGGCATGTGGGAAGTTTTCAGAGTGGTGGCCATACTGTACAAATTTCTTAATCTGGGTAGCGATTTGATGGCATGTCCGCTTAGTACAATTTAATAAAACCTTCATGTATGATTTGTGCCTTTTTGATATGTATGGCAGACCTTAATAAAAGCATAACTTTTTCAAAAAACATGCTTTAGACCATGATCTGCAGCATGGCACATGAGTGACCTGGAGTGGAGACCAAGGGGCTGCCTGAGTGCCCACTGAGCACCTACCTGAAGGAAGCTGGGCCACATGCTTGAAAGCCAGGTGCAGGTTCTTCCGACAGGCTGACTGAGGGTCGTTTAGCAGGTAGGACAAGGCAAGGATGACATCGTGCTCTAAAAAGCCCTCTCTGGGGAAGAGAAGTCAGGTTTGGACATAATTAAGACCATGCCCAGAGAGGATCCAGTAAGAACCAAGGGGAAGTTGCCCACCCGCAACCCTGCCTGGAGCCTGAGCCTGTGCTGGTCAGTGCAGACCACATCCCTCTAGTTTCCTGAGAGAAAAAAAAAGTCCAGAAGTGGACAATATGTTACAGAATCCCTAGAGGCCAGGAGAGCAGTGTGGCTTGGGTGACAGCGGAAAGAACCACGCACTGGAATCTGCCCCTTCCTTAGCTAGGACTCTGACCGCTCTTTGTGCCCCTTAATCCTTCCTTTTACTCTTGTGAGTCTGTAAAATGATGAAGCAGCAGAGCCTCACAACTGACCCACCCTGATAGGTGCCACCAGGGCAGGCACCCCCTGGTGCTCCAGGCTCCAAAAGACCTGCCCCTCGAAGCCCCTGCCTCTTCTCCCAGCTGAATTGTGAGCTTGCCAACAGCCAGATACTTGCCTCCAAACCTATGTATGCCTTTTATGCTTGTTGTTAAAATTATATAAATTAATTAGCTATTAGGTAAGCCAATTAGATGCGAGAAGAGTTTTGTGGGTTTTTTTTTTAACTCCTTATGAAAACAAAGTTGATTGCTTTAGGAAGACTCAAAAGTGAGTCTCAAAAAAAAAGTGAGATGGTCATAAAAGATTCTAGAAGATTCTTATATGCAGATTACTCCATTAATGTCTGAGTTCTCCACTCTAATGAAACCAAAGCTGCAAATGAGATGATGTTACAGAGATGACAGGAAACGCCAACCAGTGGGCCCACACCCAAGAAGATGCCTGGGTGGCACACGGGGATTGGTAAGTGCCTAATTATTTGTGTTTGGGGTTAAAATGAACAGTTTAGGGGCCCCTGGGTGGCTGAGTCGGCTAAGTATCTGACTCTAGATTTCCGCACAAGTCATGATCTCACAGTTCGTGGGCTCGAGTCCCACATCGAGAATCCCTGCTTGATTGGATTCTCTCTCTCTCTCCCTCTCTCTCTCTCTTTCTCTCTCCCTCCCTCCCTCTCTCCTCCCCCGACTCACTCTCTCTCAAAATAAATAAATAATCATTTAAAAAAAATTTTTAAATGAACAGTTTAAAGGGAATGTACACTTTCTTCAATTCCTGGCTTTGTAACCATTTCTTCTCATTAACCAACTGCATCTGGTGAGGGCTTCTGAGGTCACCTTTCTCAGGGCTGGGATCTTAAATATGTGAGAACTCAGTGAGGCCCCTGCCCAATGCCTGGCATGCAGGAAGTGCCCGACCACTTGTGATCCTGCTGTGTTGGCCAGGACTTAACCACGTGGTGAGTTCTGAGTCATTCTGGGACAAGAAAATCATAGCGGGACACCCTGGTTGCAAGGGCCTTTTCTGACTACCCATCATGAGGTGACCTGGCCTCCTCAGTCAGTGCCTGGTCACCCCCTCCACATCACACCTGCTCTGTAAGTTTGCTGTGTCTGCCCTGAGGGCAGCTGCCCCACTCATCAGCAACCAAGCAAGAGGCAGGCAGGGGGAGCTAGGCAGCCAGGAGGCTCTCCCGTTCGTTCGTGAGCTGTCATATGAACTCCTCAGGGTGACAAGATGTCGAACCTCAGGCTGCCACCCTTATCTTCTCTTCCTGTTGCTACTTGTGTGGGTACATGAGGCATGAGGGTTTCAACATGAGCAGGTACTTAGAGCTTGACAGGCTCCACGAGCTACTGGCTCTAAGTAATCAGATCACGACTGAACTCAGGCAAACTTCCCAAGTCGGCCTCAGTTATCTTTGGCCCTTTGCATTCTCTGTCCATTGTGGTGTGATGGAGTGAGCCAGAATGTTAGAATCCTGTACACTGGTCACTTGATTCTCCTCCCAATGCCTGGGGGTGGCAGTGTGAAGGATAGTGGACGCTGAAGGAGTGTGCAGGCAAGGCCATAGCAAGTCTTTGGTTAGTGACAGTTTCTTCACTGCATGTACCGCCCCCTCCCCACCACTAATGTGGCCATATCCAGGAATCCCACACAACCTCCCCGACCTCCTACCGCCACTAAACAAACCTACAGGCACCCTCACTATGTTCACAGTTTCCTTGTACTTGCCCAGGTTCCAAGCACCTATCTTCACAGCGTGTCTGTCAGCCCTTTTTGGGGATTACTACCTAATGTCCACGGCAGGTCCAGAAAGAGAACAAAGGAGCAGGAAGAATGAGAGGTGCTTCACTCCCCTTGCCTCTAAGTATTAAAGCACTTTATCTGTCTGAAATAAGCACAGGGAGACTCCACCAAAGTCATGGCAGGAAAGTTTGGGGTCCCCGGATACCAGGGTTCCTGCCCCCTACATACACTCCTGTGTCCCCCATACCTGTCAGCCCTTCTTGGTGCAAAGCATATGAATTGGGGCTCTCACTGTGGCACCACGTCCCCATATGCACCCCATTTGTTCTAAGTGACCTGTCGGGCCAGGGCTGCACATGGGTCGTGCTAATCACATCTCCTTTTGGGGACCTGATATTAGAACCCAGAGGTCAGGGGGACTGAGAGACTGAGGCCACCATCTGGAGATGGCCCTGAGCAAGTGGGTATGTGAGTTCACAGAGACTATCTGCAGGGAGAAGGAGGCAGCAGTCCCCAAAGAGAGGAGCACACAGTGGCCACCCAGGCCAACATGAGGCAGATGTTTCTGGGCTGAACATTTTACATGCACTACCTCATTTGACTCCCTGCCCCGACAAGCAGGTGCAGATGAGGACAGGGAGGCACAGAGAGCTTGGGGAGAGGCAGGACTGAGCAACACTGAGTTTTGCCCTGACATCCCTGAAAGGATCTCAAGCTTCTGTAAAGGGGCATCTGTTGTTTACATCAAAGAAGCCTAGAGACACTGAGCACCTTGCCCCTCTATTCCTTCTCTCTGGGCATGTGCACACTGGGCATCAGTCCCTGGGCAGGGCTTGAGGGCTGTTTGTGATTCTTGGTTCTGTTTTTTTTTTTCTTTTTTCTTTTTTTTTTTTTAGAGAGAGAGAGGACAGGGGAGGGGCAGAGGGAGAGAGAATCTTACGCAGGCTGCATGATCAGCACAGAGCGATGTGGGGCTCAATCTCACAACCACGAGATCATGACCTGAGCTGAAATTAAGAGTCAGATGCTTAACTGACTGAGCCACCCAGGCACCCGTCGGTTTTGTTTTCAATACTAGGTAAACCTAGTGATCCCATGTCAAGAGGGTGAGCTGAGCTGATATGGGAAAGCATCCCACCCAACCCCCCTCACCCTCATACACATAAACTGATAGACCAAAATTCAGAGTGCTCAAGGTCATCTAAGAGCATGTGATGTGGTTCCAAAGCATGACATTGGTTTCCGGAGACAGCTGCCCACCTGCCCACGTTATGGGTCACCATGATGTAGAGCACCTCAGTGGTCTTTATCCGCACCATGTCATTGTTATCCTTCAGCAAAGCTTTCAGGCTCTCCAGGCAGCCTGCAAGGCACAAAAACCTTTGAATATTTACCATTCTCAGAATTCAATGAACCTAGAAGTCAACAGGTGAGCCAATGTTGGGCAGCAAGGGATGACCAGAGGCTCCGCTGCTTTGGGGTCTGAGGGAATCGTATCAATCACAAAATATTTCAGAGTCACCAAAGGGGTCTCTGTGTGCTAGAAAGGCTCACATCAGGGGACCATTTTATCTAATGCCCTGCACACTTCTGACCAATGCCTCCTCTCACAGCCCACTGCATGATTAAGAAAATGGCCTTTGCCTTTAGAGAGACTGAGGGGTCAAATTCTCATCCCTCTCCCAAAGTAGTCCTACCTGTGAATAGGTTACACCTAGGGATGCCAGGTTGAACAAATAAAAATCCTACTTTATTTATTTATCTGGCAACCCTAGCCTCATTCCCCTCCTCTGAGCCTCTGATTTTCATCTGTTGGTTTTCTGATCTTCCCTCCCGAGGCAGGTACTATTAGGATTAAGATAACACAGGCACTGCACTGGGGTGGTGCTGGCCCAGGTCAGGCTTATTAAATAGCAACACTTATTGTTGAAGCTCCACCCAGTGTCCTGGCCCCTGGTTCTAGGAACCACAGCCAAAGCTGGAATTAACTAGCTCTTCCACTAAGGCTGGAGGAAAAAGAATCCAGTTCATCCATCGTGTGCCTGATCTGGGAAAGATGTGACCATGCCATGAAAGTCACCTCAAGTCTTATTTTAATAATTAGAAAAGTGGGACACAAGGGACATATAGCTCCCAGATATATGTGTGTGGTTTTCATAAGGTGTGTGTCTATCTTTTGTGACAACTTTGTGAATGAGATACATGAACAGAGCTGTTTGGTGGATTTGTGGCCACGTGGTTGAGCCATAGCAGAGGGGACTGATTTGTGGTTCTGGGTGGGACACTGGTGGGGTCTGGGCAAGGACTGACTGACCAGCGAGGAGGGATGCAGTGAAGGGGCCAGGTCGCCTCATACCCTCCCGCCTTGAGCCACTGTTTGTCCATCCAGACCCTAGTCGTGGTTACCTGGGCTGTGAAATTCTCACCTATGTCAATGGCCATGTAGACATGCTCAGGGTCGTGCATAAGGTCGCACAAAGCCATGAGAGCTTTCTGCCTCGTCAGCAGGTCCTCTGACTGCAGCTCCTCATTCAGCTTGGGCAGGGCCTGACAGCCATAGGCAACGGCAGCCTGGGTGGGGTTGATGTCGGGGGGCAGGCACATGGAGATCCGGGCATGGGCCATCTTTCCACGCCTGCAGATGGCAACCCTCTAGCTTTCAAAACAAAGCTCTGCAGAAACCACTGATTAAGAGAATCCAAAAAGTTGTTGTTATTACTACTGTGATTTAGAAGCTACTTCTCATTTGATCCTCAAAACTGTAAGGGCAGCCAGGTGGATACTTTTACTTCCACTATACAGATGAGCAAACTGAGGCTGAGAACAATGAAGGAATCTGCTCAAGGTCACGGTAAAGGTAAATAGTAGCCCAAATTGCAAACTCCAGAGTTCTCCCATGCGTAATGACAGAGAAAACCACCAATACTTCACAGGTTGGGGACTGTAAAGGTACCAAAGACACAAAACGAACCAAAAAAGCAAACACTAATATGGTCACCACATGTAATACTTATCTTATGCCAGCAATACCTAGTATCTAACTCAACTACTCCAGAAGGAGAGGACTTGTGTTATCCCAATTTTACAAAGAAAGTAGTTGAGGCTTAAGGGTAGGAGTTTGCTTCAGGCCATGAAACTGATAAGGCCAGGAGCCAATGTTCAAATCCAGGTCTACCTCATTCATCCATCAGGGACCCATATCCAGATGCTCCTGACACATCCAAAAAAAAGGAATTGAGGTTAAAGTGTGATTTATTTCTATTACACACATACACACTTTGAGCGACGATAGGCAGTGTGGCTCAGTACAGCTGATCCTTGAACACAGGTTTGAACTGCACCCGTCTACTTACACATGGATTTTTTACAATACAGTACTTTTTTTTACATAATATAACTTTGCATTAATACTTTTTTACATAAATACTTAATGTATTTTCTCTCCCTCATGCTTTTCTTTTTTAGTTTATTTATTTTGAGAGAGAGCACACGCCTGTGCACACAAGTCGGGGAGAGGCTGAGAGAGAGACAGACAGACAGAGAATCCCAAGCAGACTCCTCATTGTCAGTGTGGAGCCCAAAATGGGGCTGGAACTCACCGACCATGAGATTATGACCTAAGCTGAGATCGAGTAGGACGCTTCACTGAGTGAGCTACCCAGGTGCCCCTATGCTTTTCTTTTTAAAAAAATGTTTATTTATTTTGAGAATGAAAAAGAGTGGGGGAGGAGCGGGGGTGGGGGGAGAGAATCCCAAGCAGGCTCCTCCCTGTGAGGCCCAACCTGGGGGCTCAATCTCACAAACCATGAGATCATGACCTGAGCAGAAATCAAGAGTCAGACGCTTAACCAAATGAGCCACCCAGGCGCCCCCCTTATGCTTTTCTTAGTAACATTTTCTTTCCTCCAGCTTCCTTTATTGTAAGAATATAATATATAATAAATATAACATACATGTTAATTGACTGTTTATGTTATTGGTAAGCCTTCTGGTCAACAATGGGCATACTAGTAGTTAAGGAGTGAATCAGAAGTAATACGTGGATTTTCAACGGTGAGGGAAGGATAGTGTTGGCACTCCTAACCCCTAGGTAGTTCAAGGGTTCAACTGTAGTTAAGAACAGGCTCCAGACTTAGGCTGTGGGTGGCCCTTGACAAGTTACTTCTGTCTGTGTCTTTCTACAGCTGCAAAAGGGAGGCAATAATAGCACCTCCTTCCCTCCCTCCTGAAATTTTCATATGAGCTGCTGCTACTCATGGGCCTGGCACACCAGGCTCCGGATATGTCCTCTGTGGTTACTCTTATAGTGGTGGTGTTTACCGCGATTAGTCGCAGCGACAGTCCAGCCCTGCAGGAATGGTCAACTCCAGTAGAAGAGGTGAGCCAGACTCTGATTCTAGGCACCAAATAACCAGGGAAAGAGGGTAGGGGGCCTAGCTGGGAGGGACGTGGCCATTTCTGGACTCGCCTCGCAAGGAAGAGTGGGTGCTGGGGACAGAGGCCTGCCCTCCTCTAAGGACCAAGAGTTAGAGAGTCCAACCAGATGAGAGAGCCTTGGGATAAGAGGACGCGAGCCCAGTGTGAACCCGACTGGATGAGTTTGGGGACCCCCTGTTCCCTTTGGCGGCCGCTGGCTCACCTGCCTCCCCTGCCTCAGCGCTTGGTCCCGGAAGCATACGCCGTTGCCAGGCGACCAGGTTGCCAGGCTACCCCCTGGCGTCCTAAGTGCCTGCTGCGCAGGCGCAAACGCCCCGGGCTGGGACGAGCTGTGAAGTGGGGACAAAGATACTTTACGGGGTTACTGTGAAGAACAAAGGCGGCTCAGCTTTGTTCATGGTACAAAAAAGGAAGAGAAGGGAAAGGAAGTGATTGTACGCTCTGAAGTGAACACTGCATGCCTTTAACCCTCAGAGCAAACTCGTGAAGTGATAACTCCCGGTTTACAGACAGAAACTTCAGAGAGTTTCAGTACCTTCCTTCAGATCACACAGGCCTGATCCCGGGACTGACTAGCCCTGGCCCATGTTCCTTGATATTCTTTCTGACTACCTGATAATGACACAGATCGGCTCCTGAAGTGGACACAACACATTGCTGGCTGGAGTAATTGTTTTTGAAAGCAAGCCAGACCCAGCCATCACCTGCATAAAACCCTCCTGTGGCTCCCCACTGGTCTCAGGACAGATTCCAAACTCCTAGCCTGACACATAAGGCACAGGGTCATGGCCTCCTTCAGTCATCCCGGATTCTAATTTCCCAAATGGTCAACTCTTTCCTGCAGCCTGAGCTACTTGTAACACTGACCACCTTTTTATCCTTCAGGACACAGCTTGGTGTACACTTCCTCCATGAAGCCTATCCTCTCCCCAATTCCAGGTTAGTAAATGTTCCCACAGCTTAATTATCCCATTGGCAAACTTTCTCCTCTAATTCTCTATTTATTTCTCTGTTTCCTCCTGCAGACTCCAACTTCCCTCAGGGTGGAGACCAAGTCAGTCCTGTTTACTTGTCTTTCCAGTGCCAGGAATATACTAGAAGGCTTTCAGTAAATGTAGAATAAATGGTTAATGGGCTTGAATCAAGATTTATAATCTACAAAGCACCTTCGCCATCTTGTGTGATCCTCACCACGAACCCTTGAAGTAGAGGGTCAGGTCCATTTTATAGCTGAGTAAACTGAGGCATAGGAGGAAGTAGAGCAACTCACATAAGTCCACCCCTAAGCCTGAGTCTTCAGCACTGAAATTTAACAAAGGCACCAAGCATTAGCCTCCAGCACATTTAGCTTTGGAATGAAGATAACTAACCTAGATCTGTTGTCCCAAGGATCCCATATGGTGATGTGGAGATCTGCTCCCTACTACTGTCCTTCCAAGGACCTAGTCATAAAAGATCTCTCTAAGCCAGAGCCTCTTAGCTTTTTTAGGAAGGTGGTGTAGAGAGCACTTGGCCAGGAGTTCAGGAAATCTGGGTTCCAATTCTAGTTCTAACTTACTGGGCAAATTCTTTTTTGTGAGCCTTAGGTTCCTTATCTGTGAAACCAGGGAGCTGAATCAAGTAGACTCTCAAAGCTGGGAACCCTAGGCCTCTCAGATTCTGGTTATGGAGTCTTTTTTTTTTAAGACTTTGTTTTAATGATTATTCATTTTTGAGAGAGAGAGAGAGAGAGATGTAGAAAGACAGAGAGAGTACAGAATCAGAAGTAGGTTCCAGGCTCTGAGCTGTCAACACAGAGCCCCACATGGGGCTCAAACTCACGAACTATGAGATTATGATGTGAGCCAAAGTCAGACGCTCAACCAACTAAGCCATCCAGGCACCCCCGCAGTCTTTTTTTTTTAATTATCCTTGTATTTTATTATTTTTCAATCTCCTTTGTGTTATGTTTTTAGAGATACACATAACATGTAATATATATATTAATTTATGAAACATAAAAATATAATAACCACCTGTGAATTCACCACCAGAACATTATCAATGCCTGCATCCTCTTCCCCTATCACATACCCCATCCTCCTCTCCAAAGCTAACTACTCTCTTATTTTGTGATTACACAGCCTTACAAGTGCCTCTGGAGGCCATCTAGCCCACATGCTTCACTCTTCAAACAGAAACTAGCTTATAGGAGCTCAGTGACTCAGGTCAGCTTATAAACAGCCATTAATTACAGAAATTAATTATAAAATGAGCTCCAGAAGCCAGACATATGATATTGAGGCATCATTAGATTCAGAACTACACAGATTAAGGTCAATAAATGGTAAGCCGCTGCAGGGGGCTGGACTCCAATTAAATGCCAAAGCTACAGCAAGAGTTCTTATGCCCTGATTGCAGAGAGGAGGAGGTGTCTGGGGGAAAGACTTGAAGGAGGGAAGCACACCAAAATAATCAAAGCTCACTTTGCAGGGCCAGAGATGGGGGATCTTATTATTCTTTGTGTTCCAAATTGTTTATTTTCATTTGAGTTATTTATTGAATAGGCGATATACGCACATAGAGGAAAATCTAGAAAGTATGAAAGTAAAATGTCTCCCTCCCTCCTCAGCCCCCAGCCAACAGGTTGTCTTCACTTGTAACAACCTCTGGTAGCTTTCCAGAGCTAAGCTAAACTTGTACAAGTATATATGATTCAAACAGTGTTCTCTGCCTTTTTTTTTAATTTAATATTCATTCACTCACTCTGCTCTATCCAGGCACTGTTTAGTCAATGCAATTCATGGATGAAATAAACACAAACACCCCTGCTCTCACTGCTGCCGGTGGGGGGAGATAGACAATCGACATAAACAATAAGTTATATAATATGTTAGAAAATAGTAAGTGCCTGGGAGAAACAGAGTGGAATTAAGGAGTTGGGAGAATGCAATTGTAAATAGGCTGCTTTGGGGAGGTCTCATCTACAGGTGTTATCTGAGCAAACTTGAAGAAACTGAAGGATGGGAGCAATGTGAATATATGGGGAAAGAGCATTCCAGACCTAGGGAACAGTCAGTGTGCAAACACCCCAGTGCCTGGTGTGTTGCATGAACAGCAAGGCCAGTGGAGCCTGTGTGGGATGGGGAGATGGGGAGTAAGCAGGAGAAGATAAGAGAGGAAGAGCTCCTGGGTGGCTCGCGCCTGACTCCTAATTTCGGCTCATGTCATGATCCCAGGGTCTTGGGATCAAGCCTCACATTGGGCTCCAAGTGGAGCCTGCTCAAAATTCTCTCTCTCTCTCTCTCTCTCTCCCATGTGCTCTCTCTCTTTCTCTAAAATAAAAAAATTAATAAAAATTTTTATAAATAAAAATTATTTTATTTTAAAAAATTCTAATGTTTATTTATTTTTGAGAGACAGAGAGAGACAAAGCACGAGCAGGGGAGGGGCAGAGAGAGAGAGACACACACACAGAATCCCAAGTAGGCTCCAGGCTCTGAGCTGTCAGCACAGAGTCCCACATGGGGCTCAAACCCATGAACGTGAGATCATGACCTGAAGTCAGACGCTTCACTGACTGAGCCACCCAGGTAAGCCTAAAATAAAATAAATTAAGAAGAAGAAGAAGAAGAAGAAGAAGAAGGGAGATGATGATGATGATGAAGATAAGAGAGAGAGGAAATAAAGCCAGAGCAAATTACGTGAAACATCTTGGGCCATTGTAAAGACTTTATTACTATGAGAGAGATGAGGAGGCATTGGAAGATTGCCATGATCTGATCTGTTTTAACAGGAGGATCCCTGGGGCTGCTGAACTGGGAATAGGACAGGGGCAAGGGTGAAGGCGAGGCGACCAGCTGCAGGGAGAGAAGATGATGTCTTCGACAAGGGCAATACTAGTGAAAGTGCAAGAGAGTAAGAGGATACTTAATACCAATATATAAGAAAAACTGAAAAATTTAGATAACCAGAAAAAATCATATTTAATATTATAAAAATAAGTATTTAAATGCTTCACATAATCCCTATCCGTTCCTTTGAACCACCACCACCTATCCCAAGGAGGCGCGTGCGCGAGTCTCTACACGATCAGCCCCACCCCTATAAGGCCTCGGCTCCGCCCCTGGACCAGCCCTGGCCCCCTCCCACCACCTGCCTGCCAGTTCCAGCTCTTGTTACCAAGGTGATCGCGGGCTCTCGTGCAGTGTCCAGGAGGGTTCTGCTGTTCCCCAGGAGGCTGCAGTTGCTACAGTGACCGACTGCGCTATCAGAGTGTGGGACTCTTTCCGCTGTGAGCCCCGCCCAGACCCAGTCCCCGACGCCCTGGATTCGTCAGACGCCGGCGGGTCCCGCGTGGTGCTCGTTGCCATGGTGATCGCTGCCCCGGACCCAGCCTGACCAGGCCACCAGGCTTCTGGAGCCTTTTCAACCTCCTTGGGTGAGTCCGCCGTACCCTTGTCCCAACCTCATTCGCTCCCGTATGAGCTTGTCCCGGAGGCCCTAGTTGGGAGGGCTTCGCGTCCCCGCCCACCTCCCACCGCTGTAACCTGAAAGCCCAGGCCTGCAGCGCTGAGGCCTCCTCATTTACTGAGCGCCCAACCTGGGCCAGGCCCGTTGGTCCGGAAGGAGACCCGGGTCAGATCCCGGAGGACGATAGCCCTGGTTAAGGCTTCGGCCAAGGCCACCCTCGTGGGGAGAGGGGAAGGACAGAAGAAGATGCAGGGCTGTTAATTAGGCCTGAGGGGCCAGACGCTGGGCACGGTGAGGGGGTACAGGGAAATGCCTGTTGAAACCTAAGCCCCCCCCTCGCTGCCCACCCAGAGCCTTAATCCCTTAGAGACCAGGAGCAAGCGACCACCCCTCGTCGCCCTAATTCCACTTCCTCCACCTGGGCTGTGATGCACAGCTCAGCGTTTGTCCAATGCCTCAGTCGCACGCCAGTGATAAGCTCAGAGAGGGGCCGCTCCTGGTTGGATACCTGGCAGGAAGAGACCGAGGTCTTCCTGACTGCCAGGCAGGACCAGGAAAGCCTGGTCGCCTTCACCCTCACCCCAACCATACTGCCTGCAGATGGAAAGAGATGACCTCTGGCCAGTGTCCCTGACAGAGAAGGAGGCCAGGATCAATGTTTAAAGCTACTGAGAAGTTAAACATAAACTTGAGGCTGAGTCCTCAGGGTTTTGTGCAGCTCCCTAACTCTCCCCTGGTTGGGTCCACAGGACATTCTGGAAGGATGAGGTCCTCCCTGATGCCTTTGGGGCCACCTGTGAGCCGAGACCGCATCATCACCAGCTTCCCTAAGGTAGAAAGTCATTAGGCCAGCCCTTTCTGTGTGCTTCATGTTCAAATCCACATTTCCCCACCTGCATTCATCACTGGAAACAAAGCACAGGAATCTAGGAGGTCAGTCTCTCACTAACAGACCCTGGGAACTAACCAGACTTCTAGAGAAGCAGGGAGATTTGAAGTTGACTTGCCCAAAGTGGACCAAGTTAAGGGTGACACCAGGAGACAGTGGGGCATGGAGGTTAAAGGTGCAGACTTTGCTGTCAGGCAGTCCTGGGTGTGAATCCTGACTCTTGGTCATTAAACTCTGTGACTGTGGGCAAGTCACTCAACCTCTCAGCTGCTGATACATAAGGATAATTCCTCTCACATTGGGTGCCTGGCTGTTGGTAAACGGGAGCTCCGTTACCTGAGTTGTGGTCACTGTCATTCTCATTATTATTATTACTGTTATCAAAATAGTATTCTAGCTTCCTAAAACCAAGTCCAGGGTGTCCCTCTTTACCATTCTGCTTTTGGTTCCTGCTGAAAAATCACAGCTCTCTGCCATATGTATTAAAATCCATTATCAATTGCATCAGGAGATGCAAATCAGTACAACCCCTATAGGGGGCAGTGAGACAGTATTTCCCACCATTGTACTGCCCCTGCCTTCTGATCCAGCCATTTAAGGCCAGGCATTGAAGCAGTTTGTAAAGTAGAAGGTCAGACACAAATTAAATGTCCTCCAGAGGGGGCTGGTTTAACAGCAAAAGGCTACTTCCTAATAGACATGAGGAAGAACGAAGCTTCCCTTCAGGAGCTGATGTGCAGTAACAGCTAAAGTCAATTAAGTAAAATTCAAGGAAAGGAGCAGTGTGTAGTGTATTTCCATGGATGGAAAAAAGGAAAGGGGAGAAAACAAATGTATGTGTTTGTACCTGCCAAAAATATCTCTGGATGGACACATAAGATCCTGCTGTCAGTGGTTGCCTCCATGTGACTTGAGACAGGCATGGAGGGAAAAATCCTCTCTGTAGAGTGACCTCTCTGTCTTGAGTTCTGTGCCAGACTGTAGGACTTTGGGTAACTTGGGTCTGCAGCCATATTGTCTCACCTTTTCTTCCTCTACACACCCACAGAGAAAGCTGTGGTGCCTCAAACCTGTGGACAATTCCCCCAGAATTTTCCATCTCAGCAGAGGCCCAGGCAATTGCTTCCCTAGAGAGCTTGACTGTGGTAACCAGGGATGATGGACACAGATGTTTAATGAGCCAAAAGGAAGGGAAGTGTGATGGGCACAAAACAGTTCAGGGACAGAGGACCCTGTTTACAGAGAAAACCAACTAGGTTCAGAGAGGTAGGGAGAGCTGCCTGGCATCACACAGCTGGGCGTAGCAGAGCCAGGACTCGACCTAGGTCTGGCTCCAGAGCTCCAACCTTCCCCTACCCTGAGAGACAACCTGGGGCATCCATCGTTTTTTCACGGAGGGTGAGATTCTCCCTGCTCCCATCTGTGGCAATTCATCTTGTATCCCAGGACCACACCACTTCAAACCTGAGATATTCATGGTCAGGTGGGGCAGGTCCCTCCTGTTACTCTGTGCCTCAGTTTCCCTATATCCAAAATCAGCCCACACTTCCTGCCTACTCTTCGTTATTACATTTCTTCAGTGCATCCAAAATGGTGGGATTCCTCTAATGACCCTATGGCCAGGCTGGCCCCTATTTTGAAGCTGACATGGAAGTTGGCAGGAAAAGGCAGCCAGCTTTCTCCTAAAATAACTGACACTGTTCTACAAGAATGTGGGCCGCAGGGCTAAGCTTTTCACCTCAATTACCCATTTGATCCTTCAATGACCATATGAAGAGCTGCTGTTATGAGTAGCCCCACTTTATAGATGAGGAAACGGGTCTACTGAGTTGTTGTGACTTGCCCTTTTGTAAAGCTCCTTCCCTGCTGTCCTTGCTTCCTCTGTCCCACCTGGAGTTGTGGGGGCAGGTGGGCCAGGGAAGAGCCCATCTTAATGCCTGGGAACTCAGAAGAAATACTGGTGCTAAGGGAGGACATGGAGCCCTTGCTATAGGGGAGCTGTGGGTCCAAGCAGTGCTGTGAAGGACAGAACAGGTGGCTCAGGGGACTACTGCCATATCATAGCAGAGAACATCAACAGCCTCCTACGATGCCCTTCTCCCCAAGTCCTTACCACGCTCTGTCCTTAGCCTCCGCCAATCTGAGAGCAAAACATAACAGTCACCTTCAGCTTGTTCAATATCATCTTTCCCAATTATAAAACAAATGTGTGCTCAACATGTGTCATGAAATCTTAATAGCTGTGAACATTTGCTGAGCACTTAATATATGCCAGGCTGGTGCTGCACTGATGGCTTTACAACATTATTTCATTTTATGCCACCAGGCTTCTGAGGTCTCAGCAGATGGGGAAATTAAAGTTCAGAGACATTAGACAGCTGCCTGGGATCACACAGCAGCTAAGGGTAGACACAGGTCCTCCTCTAACTGTTTAAGAGAGGTCATGCTCTTAAACCATAGCCCAGTTCTGCCTTCCAAGAAATGTGGAAGACCAAAAGAGCCCTTCAGGACATTTTCCATGCACATATATGCATATTTTTAAAGAAAAATGGTATCCGAGATCTATAGAAAGTATGGAAGGATCTTGGAGCTAAAAGGGTCCTTATAGCCCGCCCCTCATCTCACGAGAGGCTCAGAGAGGACAGAGACCTGCCACATGCCCACAGCAAAGGCACAGGCTTCCCCAGGCTAGCCCCAGCTCTCAGAGTCACCACCTGGGTCCTTTGTGTGGCCTGGCCTCTGCTGTTGCTCCTCAGGACTCACAAGACCCTGGAGTCTCAGGGCCACATCTATCCAAAGACAGCTGTGACAGAGGGATCAGAGAAAGCTAGTGAAGCTGGAGCTTCAAGGCTTGGGAGGGAGAGACTTGGTAAGCAAGTCACCACCTTGCTGCCCTGCTTGGTGATGGAGCCGTAGCTTCACAGGATACAGTACCCATCTGTCTGTCTGTCCTTCTCCAGTGGTACACCCCCGATGCCTGCCTGCAGCTCAAGGAGCACTTCCATGGGCAGGTCAGCAGCACCTGCCAGAGCAGGAACACGGGGACTGTCGGGTAAGTGACCCCACAGCCCAGGGCACGGGATGTGTGGGGAGGCGGCAGAAAGGAATGAAGGAATAAATGTATGAACGAACAAATGAAACACAGAGACGACACCTGTGCAGCCCAGTACAGGCCTGGAGCTGATGTGGATTTGGATCTGGCTTTGCTTGACCCACCTCTGCCAGAGAGAATGGCTTTCTCTTTTCTCAATAAGTCACACATGACTTTTCAGCCTGAGGTCTCCGTGTATGTCTGCTTGCTCTGTCTGGAATGTCTTTCCTACTCTTCAGCTCATAGTCTAAAATCAGGAGAGTCCCCCACCACCCCTGATCCCCAGCCTGGGCTGGGCAGGGTGCTCCTCCTGTGTGCTTCTGGGTCCCAAGGACTTACCTCACAGAATTACGACTTTGCCTATCTGGATTCCTCACTAGACCTAGCCTGTGAGGGCAAGGGCTGTGCCTGTCCTGTTCCTTCCTTGGCAGCACCTGGCACCACCTCATTCCTGTACTAGCTCTGCCGGCACAGGGAGTTAGCAGTTATTCCTCTTAACACACAGGGACCAGGGCCTGCTTCTGCCTCTCCTCCTGAGGAGCTCACACTCTGCTCAAGGAGTCTGCTGAGCTCACAGGTGTTGTGAGGTGGCAGTGGATGTCCAGCACTGAGGTTCCCAAGATGGCACAAAGTGAGGCTAGGCTCAGGTCAGAATGGCCAAAGCAGCCCTGGTCATGGGCTGAGAGCAGTGGCCACCAGTTAGGGCATACTGGTTCCATACAAGGTGCTTCATGCAGATAACATCTCTGACCCTTCACAACAGTGCTGGGAGGTGCAGAAACTGAGGCACAGTGGGTACCCCCGTAATACCTCGGCAGTATCTTTACTCCATCATCTGGGAAGTGGAGTCAGGGCTGCCCTCCTCCAGAACTAGAAGCCAGCTGGGAGCAGAGAAGACACAGCCTCTGCACTCTCAGACATGACCAGGGGAGCTGCACCAGGTCACCAGGCGACACAGTGCCTTCTCACTGTCTGCAGGCAGAGGAGGTGCCTGGTCAGATGTTTGCCCATTGAGCTCCTGTGGCATGAGCTGCAGAAACTTAAAGTATCACCAGCAGTCCCAGGCATGCTGCTATAGGGAGTGCAGGACACACAAAGGGTGAGGCGGTGGCTGTTCTCGGTGAGCAGGGTCCCTGGGGAGCCCAAGAACTTCAGAGCCGGTTTGCCTCAACCCACAGCCTGGAGCTGTGTCCTGGCCCAAGTTCTGTCCACTCCTCACCTCTTGGGCCCTGCCTGGACCTTGCAGACACCTCCAAGGCAGTTGGTGGCAGAGGTGTCCTAGTCAGGGAGTACCTGCTTGCAAAGAGCAAGAGCCCATACAGCCCCAGGGGTGGGTAGGAGGATGCAGGGGCTCCCTGTGCCCATGCCTGTATCCCCTGCACATGGGCGCTATGTCTGCATCAGTGGGCTCCAGGTTCCTTACTGCACCCCCAGCTTGTATATCGCCCCACCTGGGACTCCTCCCTCCACCCCGTCAGCCCAAGACTGAGCCTCCCATCGTGCCCAATTCTTATCCTCATGACAGGGCTTGGGCCCTGTGGCACAAGAGTATGGCCCCAGAGACTGCAGAGTCCTCAAAACAAATGCAAACCCTCCTGCCCTCCACTTTGAGTACCAGGGATGGGTCTAGACATCCCAGAATGTCTCAGCAGGTGGCCCGTCCTCTGTCAAGGATTGAGAGGTGGTTCATGAGTGGTGAGCTCAGGGAAGGAAGAGCCCATATGTGTGAAGATGCTCTGTGGCCATGCTTGAGAGCAACACACCCATGTCCCTTACAGGCTCAGACTCTCCAAGGTGGTTGTCGTTGGTGATCTCTACGTGGGCAAGACCAGCCTCATCCACAGGTACGCCCGCCAGCCACACCCTCCAACACCAGTTGTCACACCTTTGCCTGGGAGGCCCAGTTTTGTCGTAGTCAAAACTGTGTGGCTTCTGGGAACTACATCTCCAGGTGGGGCACAAGGAATCAGGGAGTGGCAGGTCGGGCGGAGGGTGCAGCATCCCAGGAGCCTGGCATTCATGACACCATCCCAGGGGACCATGGGCTCACACCTCACTGGCCCTGACCTGCAGTGTTTGCCTTCCAGCCTGCTCTTCTACCCCCACAAAGTTCTTGTCAGCAGCTCCATCCATCCATGGCCTATCTCTGTGGACCATCATCTCTTTATATTCCCTACAGTGTGGACTTTTCGTTGCCTGCAGACTTTGGCTGTTGTGAGCGAAGCTTCCACACATAGCCTCTCTGATGACTTTCTCAATTCCCACAGGTTTTGCAAGAATGTTTTTGACCGGGACTACAAGGCCACCATAGGGGTGGACTTTGAAATTGAGCGCTTTGAGATTGCTGGGATTCCCTACAGCCTCCAAATGTAAGTCGCCATCAGGTCACACCATTTCCTGTGTGGCTCATGGGTGGGCTTTGCGGAGGAGACTCATGGGGAAAGCCTTGGTGAACTCCTTGTGCACCATGCCCTGTGGTGCCTAGTGAGGACCTGTCTGAACAAACAGGAACAGTTATGTGAAACTGGGCTTCTCCAGTTCCCTGAGGCCCTGTATCCTCCCTCGGTCTCCATGGGTGTCTCACATTGGTCATCAGACCTGGGAAAGGCCTCACAGCCCGATGAGCCTACCCACCCTCATTCTCTCCTGATGCCCACCCCTCTAGTTCTGGCTCCAGGTCCATGCCTCTACCCTGCCTGGTCCCTGGTGATCCCAGTCACCTCAGACCTCTGAGCATCTGTTCTTATCTGGAAAATGGAGCTACAAGTGGTCCCATGTCCCAGGCTCTAGTGGAGGCCATCTAGTCCACATGCTTTCCTCAGGCCTGATGTACCCCCCTCCTCCTCACCCCTCTGCCCTCGCTCTGCTCCCTCTGTCGATCTCCCTCTGTCTGTCTGCTTCCCTGCCAGACCCCATGTCTCTGCCTCTCAGTGACCCACTGGCTTCAGCCCCCCCAATCAGTTTCCCTCAGAACAGCCCAGAGTCTTTCCGCCAGGCTCACACTTTCCCACCAGAGCTCTGGACCTTGCCTTACTTCTCCTCTGGCACCTGGAGGATGCTGCCAGCATATCTGTGTCACCAGTCCTACCCTCTCCTGTATGGCTTCCTTCCCCCTTTCAGGCTCTCCTGCGTGGCCCATCCTATGCTCTCTGCCCAGCTGCCCCTATGCCCTGTTCCCTCTGTCCTGGTCCCCCTCTCCTTTCCCTTTCCCTGGGTCTCACACCTGCTCCTCTGGTTTCATTTCCCCATCCTCTATGCCATGCTTGGGCTTAGCCTGGGGATCCGTGGTCATCAAGATGGAACTCACCTTCTCATGGACCTCAGCTCCTAACTCTGTCGTGATAGTGTCTGCTTCCCTGAGGACAGCCTCAATGCAGTCCTAGTGATGCAGATGGCACTGCTGAATCTTGCCCAAGGGTGAGTACAGGGCCAGACCAGAGCAGAGAGACTGTGAAAATGCAGGGCTGTGGAACCAAGGGGATCTGGAGCCAGGAGAGCTGAGGAGCACAGAGCTGATGGAGCAGCCTAGGTGGAGTCATGCAGAGAATGGCCTGTGCTGGGCTCCCCGTTGTGGCCACTGGCCACATCTAACTAGAACAGACACTGCCCTGGCTTGGCTTCTTATTGTCCTACATTGAGGCCACTGCCAGCTATCCAACTGCCCCACCTCCAGGCCACCCTTCCAGCTTCCCATCCAGAATCATCTTCAGAAATGAAAGACAATATGAATGAATTAATGAAAGAATAGAGCCAAAATGTTCTGCATCATGCGGAATCACTTGAAAACATTTCAGACTGTTGAGGTCTTATTCATGGCTTGTCTACTTTTCCATTTGCTGAAAAGAGTTAAATTCTGATCTATTATTTTAAAAAAAATTTTAACGTTTATCTATTTTCGAGAGTCAGCGAGACAGAGCATGAGTTGGGGGAGGGGCAGAGAGTGAGACACACACAGAATTCAAAGCAGGCTCCAGGCTCTGAGCTCTCAGCATGGAACCTTAGGTAGAGCTTAAAGCCATGAACTTTGAGATCATTACCTGAGCTGAAGTCAGACGCTCAACCAACTGAGCCACCCAGGGGCCCCTGATCTATTATTTTTAAAAAACGATGGATTTTCAGACCCAGCCCTGCATATTGACCACCTGCCTGGTTCTAAACCAGAGCAAGTAGATCTCAGCATGGGTGTCCTCCTCTCCTATAGTGTGCTTATGGCAGACATCATTAATCGATTGTTGTATTATTTTCCATAGATCCAGGGCTCTGCCTCTCCAGAGAGCCAGAGCTCAGAGGCACCCAGGAGATGCCAACCACGTCCCTGTTAGATACTCCCACGCTCCCACTCAGAAACCTGACCATGCCCTTTGCTGCAGTGCAGAATGTTGAAGCCTTGGCCCAGCCATACATGACCCAGGGCAGATCCATAGCTGGCAGCCCAGCCTGGAGCCCCATTCCCATTCGCAGGGCCTCCCTGCAGGTGGATTTCCACATCTTCAGAGAAAGCATATCAGGGAACATACTCTCTTTTCTAATGGCATGGTCCAAAGGGACTGAGCTACAACTCCATTTATTCAGGCAGTGGAACTAGTAGGGCCATGCCCCTCCCCCATCGGCATAGTGAATCCAACCAGGGAACTCCCCCATGGGGCACCATAGGAAGAAATCATGAGGAATTAGTGGGTGGGGACTACTGGCGGGTAGCTGGCACGGGCCCTCAGACCTGCCCGCCTACAGCCCCACTAACCTGCTGGGTCAGACCACTGCAATTACTTAATCTGCCACCTCTCTGTTTCCCTTTCTATCTCTGCCACCACACAGCTGGGACACAGCAGGGCAGGAGAAGTTCAAGTGCATTGCATCTGCCTACTACCGGGGTGCCCAGGGTGAGCATCTGGGTGATGGCAATGGTGGGACCCTCAACCACATACAGCAGGAGGCTCACACTGGGCTTATAACAAGAAGTCCAGGTCGTCTGCACAGACACCAAATCTTTCCTCTGAGAACCACTGAGAAAATCCCTGGCCAGTCCTCCAGGATGAGGAAACTGCCTTCCAGCCAGCCCGGCCTGTGGTTGGCCTCAGCAGTCACATCCTTCAGGGACCCTGTGCTGATGGCTGCTCCCTGTGAGTCTCAGCCACAGTGTCAGCTCAGAAGGTTGCTCAGAGAGGGAGGTGCATGTCTAGAGACTCCCGAAAAGGAAAAGAAGAGCAGACTCAACTCCTGGAGGAGGTGCGGGGAGACTAGGCTGGAGGGGAGGAGGGGCAAGGCCACAGGAGGACTGCACCTGAAGATGGGGGGCAGTGGGGTGGCCCCGGCACTGGGCAGGCCTCCCAGGCAGCAGGTAGCAGCATAAGCTCCCCACTCTAACCCCAGCTTCCCAGGAAGATGGGGTTTCAATGGGAGACATGAGAACCGCTCATAATCTCCAAAACCAGGCTCAAGTTTCGAGGCACAGTTATGTCTACTCAGTGCTGGTATAAAGAAATACCATTTGATATTTGAAAAAAGCAAAACCAGGAAACAAACCATGAGCATTTTGGCTGTGGGTTGGAGTTCCAGCACTGGCACGTCTTCTCGGTGTGAGGCACTGAGACGCCCCTGGAAACTGCACCCTGGCCCACCACCATCATGGTCCTCAGTATCCTCCTTCATTTCCATTATTTTCTGCCTCAGGGGGTTTCCTGCAGCCTTCAGCCAAGGTGCAGAGGAAGGTTTTTCCCAGCCTGGCTCACACCCCCAGGGGCAATGGAGAGAAAGACATTCTGGAATGTCTTCTACATAGGGCTTCCCTCAGGACTCCCAACAGGGTCCTGGGCACCCTGGACAAAATGGGACCAGGGTAGGGCCATTGATGAGAGGCACCTAGGGGGCAGGGGCTGCTTTTCCCAATTTTCTGCCCACCCCACTCCTCAGAAATTGTTTCTCTAAAGCTGGTTGTTGCTAATTGTCCTCATAGCCATAGCTGCCATTTGGTCAAAAGCCCTGCATCAGGCCCTAGACCAAGACCTTGTAAAATAGCTGTTCTTGCTTAATCCTTATGGCAATGCTGAGAGCCTGAGATATCATTCTCATCACTTCACAGATGGGGAAACTGAGGCTCTCAGAAGTTAAAACCCTCATCTGAGCTTCCTTAGCTGTAAGTGGCAGACGGGAAGTTTCATCACAGGAGCCCATGAGCTCATCTTGCCTCCCTGGATACCTCCTGGGACTGCACCTCTGGATATGGGTTGGAGAGGGTGGTGGGTAGGTAGGTAGGTCCCGAGGAGCAGCCATGGGGTGTCTCATTCCCAGGCTCCATAGTGGGGACCAGAGCTGACTGCCTGGGGGACCACTCTAGCAGTTCCGCGGGAGCCAGTTTCCTCTCTGGGTTTCTCTTGGGGAGCAGAGAGCTGCCTGAGGGGAGCCCCTCCTGGTCACACTGTGTTTGCCTCACCTGTTGCTGACCCACTCTTGGCTTCTCCCTGTGTGTACAGTGATCATCACAGCCTTTGACCTCACTGATGTGCAGACTCTGGAGCACACCAGGCAAGTCTGGGACTCTGTGGCCCCTGTGGTCCCCTTGGGTTTGGGAACGCCCGTGAGCTGGGCCCCCAGTGGTGGGTGCACGTGACCAGGCTCACTTGTCAGAACTGACTGCCCACAGGCCACTTACTGTCCAGTTTGCCATATTATCCCTTAAGATTTGCATCCATCTGCTGAAGGCAGGGCCAGTTCAGGATACGCAGGCAGCCCAGTCATACCGGGGCCAGCACTCACAAGATCCTGCCTTTGCTTTTCTTCTTCTTTTTCTTTTTTTTTTTTTAACATTTATTTATTTTAGAGAGAGCGCGCGCATGCGTGCACAGGGGAGTGGCAGAGAGAGAGGGAGACATAGTTTCCTTAGCACTGACAGCAGAAAGCCTGATGTAGGGCTCGAACTCATGAGCCATGAGAGCATGACCTGAGCTGAAGTCAGACGTTTAAATGATTGAGCCCCCCAGGTGCCCCGACCCTGCATTAGCTTTAATACTCTGCTGTCACCATCTTGAAAGCTTTAATAATTGCTGGAGGAGGGGGACCTCACATTTTCACTTTGTCCTGGGTCCTACAAATTATATATATCCAGTCCTGTCTGAAGGGATAGTATTTGCTGTCTTGGGCAGAGATCAGTCAAGAAACCTGGTAACATGATCAATTCTGGGAGGCCATCTGCTTCTGCTGAGAATCGTCCAGTTAATGAACCAAAGTTCTTTTGCCTCACTTTGGTTTGGGGCATTCATATCCAGCTTCTCCCAAACCCTGTGAGAGAGGCTGGGGTGATCGTTCAAGTTGATGAAAGGGCAGGACTCACCCAAGCTGACACAGGGTAAGGGCACTGCCAGGGCAGGGTCTTTACCTCCTCTGACAAGTGCTTTTGCATCCCCACCCCCCTACAGTCCAGCTGGGGTCCAGCTGGTGGCAGGACCAGCGCTCCACTCAGCCAGCTGGGGTCTAGGTGCCCTCTCTGCAACTTGAGCTCAATGCTCCCAGCTCCAGGGTGGACCCAGATCTGCACCCCCCTCTCCCTGGTCTTCTTCAGACCTTTCTAGGTAGATGGATGCCATCCCTGGCCTGTCTCCCCTGTGTGCATTCCAGGCAGTGGCTGGAGGATGCGCTCAGGGAGAACGACCCGGGCTGTTGCTTCGTGTTCCTCGTGGGAACCAAGAAGGACCTTCTGGTAAGCACACCAGAGCTAGAGGCTTGGGAGGGCGGTCGGGAAAATGCATCCATTTTCAGCCCAAGCTTGGGGAATGGAGGGTGGCGCTGACATGCCGAGATGGGGATTTGAAGACCAGGAGCTAAAAGTTAAGGGTACCTAATTTCCCTGTGCCTGTCTTGTCTAAGAGGGATCACTGGGGTCTCCCTCCTGGGGATGTGTACCCCCACCGATGCACTGAGACTGCCCATTCCAGGGTGAGATGGGGAGGGAGGAGGCCCAGTGGGAAGCGCCTTCCCCCCACGGAGGGCCTGGAAAGCTGGGTCAGGAGGGCTGCTTCTCCCAGTCAGGGGCTGCATGTGAGCAGGCAGAAATGGAGGCTGTGCGCCTGGCCAACGAGATGCAGGCCGAGTACTGGTCAGTGTCTGCTAAGACAGGTGAGTTGCCACAGTGCGTGCAGTCTCCTTCTGTGTCTCTATGGCATGCTTGAGTCACAGCCAGCTGTGCTGGTGACCATGCAGGGCCTACAGTTGCCTGAGAGGAGTCTCCCCATCCCTAGAGGCAGACTAGGAGCCCTCCCCCATGGACAACGGGAATTGTGACACCTGGCCCTATGCCCTGGTTCTGTAGTGCAACCCCCTCCCTCCTTGAGGCAGATCCATTTTCTCTCTGTGGGTGACGTCCAGGGTCACAGGGAGGAAGTGGCAGGGCTGGAATTGGAATAAAGCCCTCACCTGTAATCACTGTACCATCCTGCCCCCCCAACCTGAGGTACTTGAGTAAGAAGTACCTCCTGGCACATAGAAGGGCCCAGAAACTGGGGGCTTCCACCCCTTCCCTGGTGTCATCGTGAAAGGCACTGCAACATTGCCCCCACTGATCTGTCCTCCAGCCATGCTGACTGGGCCCCCAGCCACAATGAGCCCCCAGCCCCTGAGCCACCTTCACCCGTGGGTCACTGCTTACTACGGCCCTGGCAAGATGCCTAACATCTCTCAGCCTCAGTGTCCTCATCTGGGAAATGGGGTGATACTGTCCATCTCATTTTGTTTTTACTGCAAAGACATGTTTTAAATTACAAAAGCCATGTGTATTCACTGAGGAGAAGTTAGAAAATGCAGAAAAGCAAAGGACACACTTTAAAAACACAGGTTGTTGCCGGGGATGAAATGAAATAACAGGCAATGCCTGACTCATAGAAGGCCCCAGCAGCTCTGGGGACTCAGGCATTATGCCTTGTAGTCCTTGCCCTGGGTGAGGGGCCATGGTAAACATCTGGCCAGGGCCTTGGGGAGGCAATGGTGGGAGTGCTGAGGGTAGGCACCACCAGGGGAAGCACAACCCCCAGCCTAACACAGATAAGAATGTGGCAATGGCCATGCCCAGTTCCCTCTGCCCCTTCATGACAACATCCGTCATGCCCTATGAGAACCCACCCTCTTAGAGTAACAGAACATTCCCTGAGAATTCCCCTATGGGCCAAGCAGGATCGCCCTGAGCAGTTATATAGGTTGTTAGCTGCACAAGGGCTGTGTGCATGTCAAGAGTTGGAACCTAGCCCTGTGCCCACGTGGGTGGCCTTCTCCACCTGGAGGAGGATGCACAAAGGCTCCATGTGGGAATTGGCAGCACCTTAATCTTCACAGCTGCCCACTGGACAGGTGCTCAAAAGTGACAGGAGAGCAGACACCTTTTTGATCTCCACACATCCCGGTGCCTGGCCCACAGGAGATGTTCAGCGGTGAATAACTGGAAGAGTGGATGCTAGGAAACCAAGTCTCAGATTTGAGGGAGTTTCCAGGGCAGGGGGCCCCAGAGCCCCCTGAGTGGGAGGCCGGGCCAGCCAGCCCCATCCTTTGCACTGTGTCGCCTCAGGCAGCCCCACAGGTGGGTCGCTCTGGCTCCCGCACCCACTGGTTCGCAAATTTGTCTGCGGGTGAGGGCAGAGGCGATGGGGTCAGGGCTGTCTCTTGGGCCCACAGGGGAGAATGTGAAGGCATTCTTCAGCCGTGTAGCTGCCCTGGCATTCGAGCAGTCGGTTCTGCAGGACTTGGAGAGGAGGAGAAGCGCCCGGCTCCAGGTCGGCGATGGAGACCTCATCCGTGCGTACCGACAGCAGGGTGGGGGCTGGGGAGCAGGTTTGCAGCCTAAAATCTACGTCCACCATCCTCCTGTCCCAAGAGGCCATTCCCTTAACTTGTCCCCCTGTGCTGTCCTCTTTGGGCTATCCTTTTTGCATTACTCTGACCTCAGGCCTACAGCCTCCCTGACCCTGCCTGCCAGCTCAGACTCCCTCCCTGGCTCTCCTTGCCCTCCCCAGCTTCCTCGTGAGCCAGGCTGGGCAGCCCTGGCTACATGGATGTGTCCTGGCTTTGGCTCTTCTAGTCTGTGTCTTTGCCCATGCTGTTCTACCCTCTGGAATACATCCTAGGCCTCTCGGCCTGTGCCGGGTCACCATGGCCTTGATCGAGAGGCCCAGGAGGTCAAGCTCAGCTGGGGCCAGCAGAGTCACCAGAGGGTACCAGTGGCAGGGGAGGGAGTCTGACCAGTGTCAGCAATAGGTGTTTAGTTGATGCCATGTGACTTTTCCCAACCTTACAGGAATGGAGGGGAGTCCACCTGAGACCCAGGAGAGCAAGACATCCTCCAGCCTGGGCTGCTGTTAGCTGGGACCTGTATCAGAAGCCTCTATTCCCCACACACTCATGGACAGTGCCTTCTGTGACCGTGGAGGGGTGACAGGAAGGCATCTATGTCTGCCCACCCACCATGGTGAGCCCCAGAGCTCAGCCACTTCTCTTTAGCAGGTCAGGAGCCAGGAAAGGCCTGCACTAGCTGCCCAGGAGCCCCTCACTGCCCAGCTGGTGGGTGCACTGTGGTGATCATCTGGAAGGTCAGTCCCTCCTATAGATTCACCTGGCCTGAGAGGCCTCAGAACTGCAGACACGAGACACATGTGCCCTACAATCTCTAACCCTCAGCATACATCAGCTGCCCATGCAGGCACTCTCCCAGCTTTCCTGGGTTGGCCTTATAATCCTTTTCATCTAAGTGGTCCAGGAAAGCAGGACTTGTCAAAGTCAGCATATGAGGGAAAATCTACCCATCATCCCTGCTTGGGACTTTTCTGTTATCAACAGGACTCGCAGTTCTGGGCCTTGGAGCCCCAGGCCTCACTGTCCACAGTCCTTCTGCCACAGACTTGTGGGATCCCTCGGCAGCCTTGACCCTCTGGAGGAGGATGGACAAGACGGTCTCTCAGGCCCTGGTTGGCCAAGGGGTCATCTTTGGCTCCCCCTTGATCCCTAGGATCCTGTCCTATTGATCAGTGGGTGAGAATGCGCAGAATAGGCCATTCGTGCCCCTCTGGCCCACCTGGACAGTGAGTTTCCCTGGCTGTGCTATGGGAAGAAGGCTGCCCAGCTGCCCCTGGGGTAAATTACTGCTACATCCAGTGTGCATGGCACTGCCCTGCTGTTACCACAATAGTCACCCAGACACTGCTGGGTTGCCCTGCCACCCCTCTCTCCCTCCAGCTTGCACAGGAAAGGCCTCGAGAATAAGAAAATGCTGGGTGTGCCTCTCAGGACCTTTGTGGTGGCATCCATGTACCTTTGGAGGATGTCAGAGGCCCTCCAGAGTCTAGCGAGCTGCTCACCTACACCACTCTGTCCTGCACATCCAGAATCGGCAGGAACAACCAAGGCACACCCTCCCCAGCTCCCGCCCAAAGTGCCCACTCTCTCTATTAACTACCCCCACCCACCCCACACTCTGCGACCCTGGGTGGGTGCCCGTTCATCCCCGCCTACCCCATGCCACAAGCAGGTGGGCACATCTGGGCACTTCCAACCTGCTTCTCAGGCGAGCATTTTGCAAACAGCTGTTCTGGTCAGGGCCCCGAACAGTACCCCATACAGTGCCTGGCACACTGCAGGTGCCCAGTGACATTCATCGGCTGACAGCAATTGCCAAATGCTGGTCGGGGAAGAACCCTGGCATCTTTTTCTGTTCATTCTTCCTTCACATTTTAGCTTTTTTTGCAGCTATAAAATACTTCTTTATATAGATCACTCAAAGGAATTATGTACATGCTTATGATGAACCAAAACAAGACACTACAAAGCTTTGTATACAGACTGAAATTCCCCCTCCTGTCCCTGGAAGTAAGGGTTGTTAACAGCTGTAGGAATCCTTCAGACTACTCCTAGGTGGTGCAAGCATGTTTGTGGGCTTGTTTGTTTAACCAGAACGACCTTTCACCACACACGCGGTCTGGCAGCCTGCATTCTTGTTGACCTGCAGGAGCCCTCTCCACACACTGAACCTACTTGTTCCGTTAGTACCTGCCAGTTTTCCTTCCGGGGATGGACCAGCGGTCCAAGTGCCCTGCCCCCTGAGGGGGACATTCAGTTTATATCCAGGTTTTAGTTTTTACCGAAGGTGCTTCAGTGACCATCCTTGTAGCTGCGGCTTTGCACACTCAGGATTCCCAAAGAGGACTTGCTGGCCCTTCTGTGGCGTGGGGCCCCCAGCTTGGCCCACTAGACACAATCTTAGGGGGCAGGCAGGCCGCATTAGGACCAGGGCTGTGGCACACAACAGAAAGTGTCCCAGGACGGAGGAGCCCAGCCACAGTGGGCTGGCATTCTCCAACGGCTCCCTCAGGCCCCAGGGTTGGGTGGCAATAATGGCGTCCTGTTGCTAGCTGCTGAGCTAGAACCAACCACAGTATGTTGTGTGTGCCCACTCTCTATACATAGTCCTTTATTAAACTTTCCCTATGCTGTCCACTGTGTGCTCAGTTATTTCCCACCCATTGATTCAGAGTCTCCTTTGTCAGAATCGCTTGATAAGCCAACAAAGACTTTCTCTTCAAACACCTCAAAATTTGGCTGTAATTTCTGGGGCAGAAACAGGACCATATGCAAGTAGCTCAGACATGGCTTGTCCCTCAGCCCTGTTTCCCTGCCAAGCAGCCTCTGCTTTGGGATGCCGTGTCCCTTACGTGTGTCTCCCAGTCAGGTGGTCCCAGTGCCCTGTCGCCCAAGGTTGTGACCCCTAAAAGGGGTTTATTCTCACATCCTCAACTGCACTAGCCCTCCTCAGGGTCCCAAGCAGAGCCAGGAAATGAGCTAACCAATCCCTTCCTCTGTCACCCCCTGCTCCCTGAGACTCCACAGTTTTGGTCAGCCTTTCCCCAGCCCTGCAGCCATGTGACGTGACAAAGCCTCCCCAGTGACTCAGAGTGGGGCACTTGCTCCCAACCTCCCTAATCTTGTGTCCTGGGTACCTGCTGGCCTCCCCCTTCCCCTGGCCCTGCTTTGGGCCCCTAGAGTGGGTGGGGGGAGGCTGAACATCCATTCAACTCTCACTTCAGCTAAGGGGGGAGATGTGAGCCACCCCCAAATGAGTCTCACTCTCCAGAGAGACCCAGGGCATCTTAAGCAGGGAGACCTAAGGTTACCTAAGATCTAGGATCTAGGTAACTGGAACACAGAGATGGACAGAGGTCACTTACATTTATACATTCACATGGATGAGAATTAGCATACCTGGGAAAGGACCAGGTTCACAAGGAGTTCAGAGCCTGCAGGGGGGACATGGCGACCAAGGAGGCCCAGAGTGGGGACCGAGAGAAGGCATGGGGTGGGGGGAGCTTTCAGAAGCAGCAGCATGCAGCTCAGGAAGGACCCTCCTCTTCTGAGACAGAAGGGGCTCCTAAAGACTTGGGGAGGTGCCTGGGGACACTGTTGCCCAAGAAGCCCAGGACTTCAGGCGCTGCCCTGAGATGAGACCCCCTCCCAGCAGCTCCTGGGCTCCTCTGCCATCTGCTGTGGCCTCTCAATGTCACCTCCCATATGTCGGGCCTTCCCCTGAGAGAAGTTGATCGGCAGATGGGAAATGTGGCTGTCACACCGCCTCTGCCTCTTTCCAGGCAGCCCAGATCCTTCCCGGCCTCCACCCCCACATCCAGATGCCTCCCCACCATTCAGGACCACCAGCCAGCCACCTGTCTGAGCCTGCACCCCAGTCTGCTGTCTACAGGCCCTTCGCTCTGCTTGCTCAGGGACACATGGTGGGTGGTCTGGGAAGCAAAGCAGCCCCAAGGCTCCCTTGTGCTCCACAGGTGGGTGGCACCCCTGGCCTGAGGGGGCTCTGGGCCTCCATCCAATGGAAGCCACAGCCTAGACCATCTCACAGGCCATGCTTTCAAGAATAAGCTCATCTTGTCTCTGAGAAGGCTGGAAATGACAGCCAGCATACTCCCCTGGGACTCCCTAGCTGTAGGGGCTTCATCAATAATTGATTCTGCAGAAGGCAGGTGGAGTTACAGCTGAGGGGGGCCTGGGAGGGAAGGCCCACATACTCACTCATTTGGAAACCTTGGCCAAGGAAGTCCCACAGAGATCACTGCTCCCCACTCTGGGCCTGGGGCTGGCGGCCTGGAGGAGTTGCCCAGCCAGGCACTGTCCAGCACAGCACAAGCTAACAGATTGAAGAACAGATATATTGATTGCCCTAGTTTTCTGTTCTTGCCTGCAGCTCCCAGGGGCTGAGAGATGACAGATGATGAATGACAGATGACAGATGGGGGTCACATGGCCACATCCTGCTTGAAGGGAGCCCTCCTCTGGCCTCTGGCTCCCCAGAGCAAGTGGGGATGAGGGTACAGTCAGGACAGGGAAGGAGCAAGAAAAGGCCAGATTTTCAAGTTGGTCTTAGGTAGGTATTGAGGGAGAAAGCCCTGCTGTCTTTAAAACACCACATCTGACAATCCCACCCGATGGCACACTAGTCCCAGACACCAGTTTGGGACTTGGTCAGGCTGGGTTCAAGTCTGTGACCCCCACTTATTGTTGTGTGACTAAGGGGTCACTGTGCCTCTCTGAGCCCTTTTCTCTGTGGCTGTGAGGGGGGAAGCAATCACATCTATGGAGTCCCTAGCCCCGGGCTGGGCAGCTGGTGAGGGCTGGGTGTCTGGAAGCCCTGAAGACTGTGCATCTCTCATGGGCAGAGCCATTGTACCCACACAGTGCCTTTGTGTTAATTAGAAAAAGGTACCCTCGAACTTCCTTAAAGAGTTAACCATAGAACCACCATGTGATCCAGAAATCCCCTTCCTAGGAATTGAAAACAAGGATTCAAACAAGTATATGTGCACACATGTTCAGAGCAGCATTATTAGTACTAGCCAAATGTCCACCAATAGATGAATGGGTAAACAGAATGTGGTATATCCAAGGGCACCTGGGTGGCTCAGTTTGTTAAGCATCCGATTCTTGGTTTCATCTCAGGTCATGATCTCACAGTTTGTGAGTTCGAGCCTCTGTGCTGACAATGTGGAGCCTGCTTGGGACCTCTCTCTTTCCCCCTCTTTCTGCCTCTCCTGCATATACTCTCTCTCTTTCTCTCTCAAAATAAAAGAAAAATAAACAAACAAAAAAGAATGTGGTATATCCATACAATGGAATATTTACAGCCTTAAAAAGGAGTGAACCACTAATACAAGGTACAACATGGTTGAACCTTAAAAAACACTGTGCTGAATGAGGGGCACCTGGTGGCTCAGTTGGTTAGACATCCAACTTCAGCTCAGGTCATGATCTCAAGGCTCTGTGAGTTTGTGGTTCACATAGGGCTCTCTTCTTTCAGCATGGAGCCTGCTTCGGATCCTCTGTCTCCCTCTCTCTGCCCTTTCCCCACTCGCCACTCTCATGTGTACTCTCTCTCTCTCTCTCTCTCTCTGTCTCTCAAAAATAAAATAAACATTAGGGATGCCTGGGTGGCTCACTCAGTTAAGTATCGAACTTTGGCTCAGACTTCAGTTCAGGTCATGCTCTCATAGTTCATGAGTTCGAGCCCCACATCAGGCTCTGTGCTGACAGCTCAGAGCCTGAAGCCTACTTCAGATTCTGTGTCTCCCTCTCTCTCCACTGTCCCCTGCTTGCTCTCTCTCTCTTTCTCTCTCTCTCTCTCTCTCAAAAACAAACATTAAAATAAATAAACATTTTTTAAAAATTAAAAAAACACTATGCTAAATGAAAGAAGCCAAACACAAAAAAGTCACACATTTTATGAATCCAGTCATATGAAATGTCCAGACAGAAAGGGGATTAGTGGTTGTCAGGGGCTAGAGAGAGGGAGAGATGGGGAGCCACTGCTTAATGGATGTGGAGTTTCCTTTTGGGTGATGAAAATATTTTTGAACTGGATACAAGCTGTATGGCTGCACAAGTTGTGAATACACAAAATCTCTCTGAATTGTTCACTTTAAAATGGTGAATTTTGTTATGTGATTTCGCCTCAATTTAAAAATAGCACTTCTTGCTCAAAGTATGTGATATCCATATGTTAGAAAACTGCTGTTACAAAGTAATTTTGTGAGAAAAGACACCTTTTTACAATTGCTGTCACCACCAATGTTCGTATCTACCAGGTCTAAGCTGGGAATCCTGCCCCCTTTCATGTGTGCCCTTGTGCAGTGCACATTCTGTCCAACCACAGCTGGCAGACCTGGTGTCTGGAAGTCCCCCAGGACCAGGGTGACCATTCCATTTTACAATGAACAAATAGAAGTTTGAAGGATGTCAGTCTCTTCCTGGTTTCACACTAGTGGGGCCTTTTGACCTTAGAATGATGCAAAGAACGTAGGCTTTCAATCTGGAAGACAGTCCCAAGCCTGCCCACAGCTGAAGGGATGTGTAACCTGGAAACATGTCTTCATCTGTGGAGTGGGGGTAAATCTCTGGCCTGGTGGGAGCATTAAAGGACATGCTAGAAAAATGCTCCTCCTTACCCCTCAGTGAGCAGGAACAGGGGCTGCTTCTACCCAAGGGCTGGCTTAACTTATCCTCAGCGATGTTTGTTTTTTAATATAACAGCCTTATTGAGATATAATTTATCTATCATGCAATTCACCCATTTCAAGTATATAATTGAATAGTTTTTAGTGTATCCACAAAGTTGTGCAAAAATCACCACTATCTAGTTCTATGACATTTGCAAAAGGACTCAACTGACCATTAACAGTCACTCCCCATTCCTCTCACCTCCCTATGCCCGGACAACCACCAACCTACTTTCTGTTTCTTTTTTTTTTTAAGTTTATTTATTTATCTTGAGAGAGAGAGAGAGAGAGAGAGAGAGCAAGCAGCATGAGCAGGGGAGGGGCAGAGAGAGAGGGAGAAAGAGAATCCCAAGCAGGCTCCTCACTGTCAGCACACGGAATCTGACGGGCTCGATCCCACAAACTGCAAGATCACGACCTGAGCCAAAATCAAGAGTTGGGCACTTAACCAACTGAGCCACCCAGGCACCTCCCTACTTTCTATTTCTATAGATTTGTCCGTTCTGGACATTTAGTATAAATGGAATCATACAGCATGTGACCTTTTAGGATAGGCTTCTTTCACTTAGCCAAAGTTTTTCAAGGTTTAGTCATGTTGTAGTATCAGTATTGCATTCCTTTTTATGGCTGAAAAATATTCCACGGTATGGATATACCACATTCTGAGTAATACGTTATTCATCTATTGATGATGTTGGGTTGTTTCCAGAGTCAGTTTTGACACATTGGAAGTTCTGCATTCTTTCCAGAAGAGGGGGCTGTTGGGTCCCAGACTCTCCTTCCAGCAAAGGTAAAGAGGGAAAAGGCAGCCAGCCAGCCTAGGGGAGGGTTTTGCCAGCATCTCTGTCTGGGCTGAGGGATGACTGAGGGTGCCTGAGGGGTGTGTGTGTGTGTGTGTGTGTGTGTGTGTGTGATTTTTTTTTTAACACAATGTGTTGTGCGTGTTTGATTTTTAAATAAACTACAGAGCCATATAATCACCATCTATTGGGAGTGATGGACATGTTTGTTATCGGATTGTGGTGATGGTTTCACAGATGTCAAAACTCATCAAAGCACACACTTCAAATATACATAGCTTATTGCACATCCAATATACTTCAATATAGCTGTAAAAAATAAAAACAAAAAACAAAAATAACATCTTTTTTTTCATTACAAAAGATAGACATTTTCATTATGAAGAATTTAGAAAAGTGTAACGATGAAGAAAATAAACGTCATTTGCTACTCGGGACTTGCACAGCCCCTGGCGAAGTCCCCTCCCCCCCAATGAACCCCTTGGAAGGCTCTATGGGCCAGCGTCAGCTTCCAGCTTGTGCACCCAGTCTCTGGGGGCCACCTTGGCTCTGCTGGCCTCTCAGTGCCAGACCCAGTGTCCTTCCACCTGAGAACTTGGCAGTCATCACAAGGGCCCTGCCTTCCTCACTCGATCTGGACCTCTCAGGACTCTTGGATCCCTGTCACTTCTCTAGCCAGTGCCTCTCAGTCTCTCTGCCTCTACTTCCCTCCTAGTCCTGCCCTTAACCATTCCTCACCTGATTTTCCTGGGGGGTTGGGGAGAGTCTCCAGCCCTATGGCCATAAACACCAGCTATTCACTAATAGCCCTCCCATTTCTGTCTCTGCTCTTGATGGCTCCTTGGTACCCCAGATTCCTACTCTCTCCACTTGACTCCCCTCTGTAGATGAGCTATAGGCCTCACATGGGCACCCCAGTTTCCCCATCATACTCCCCCTTCCTGCCTCCATATCCAATCCATCTACAAGTCCAGAACAAACCTGGAATCTGATCCCCTCTCTAGTGCCTTGATTCCCCCTAGCCTGGGTCTGAGTCACCAGCGTCCCTCACCTGGACCAGTGGCACAGCCCCTGTCCACTTACCCTGCTCCCACCTCCTACCTCTAACCTGTCCACAAAACAAATTTGAACAAGTTGCTCTACTGTTTATGGCAGATACTGTGGCTACTTGATTTTAAATTAAATAAAACTAAATCAAACTTGGGGCACCTGGGTGGCTCAGTTGGTTATGCGTCCAACTCTTGATATCGGCTTAGGTCATGATCTTGAGGTTGTGAGATCAAGCCCTGCATCAGCTCCATTCTGAGCATGAAGCCTACTTGGGATTCTCTCCCTCTCTCTCTCTCCCTCTGCCCCTCCCCCCTCAAAATAAATAAATAAACATTTTTTAAAAAGTTAAATCAAACCAAATTTTATTTATTTATTTATGAAAGATTTTATTTTTAAGTACTCTCTACACCCAATGTGGGGCTTGAACCCACAACCCTGAGATCAAGAGATGCATGATTCATGGACTGAGCCAGTCAGGCGCCCCCAAACTAAATTTTAATTTTTTAATGTTTATTCATTTTTGAGAGAGAGAGAGAGAGAGAGAGAGAGAGAGAACGAGCAGGGAGGGGCAGAGAGAGAGGGAGTCACAGAATCCAAAGCAGGCTCCAGGCTCTGAGCTATTGGCACAGAGCCTGATGGGGGAGGGGGGCTTTAACCCACAAACCGTGAGATCATGATCTGAGCCAAAGTCAGTCATTTACCAACTGAGCCACCCAGGTGCCCAGCCCCCAAAATAAATTTTAAATCAAACTAGATTTTTCCAGTTCTTCAGCTGTAGCAGTCACATTTTGAGTGCCTGGGAGTCACATGGGGAAGCTAGTAGCTGTTGGCTTCTTCAGTATAGAGTGTAGAACATGTCCATCATGGTGGAAAATTCCACCAGCCAGCACAGGCTCAGAACCTTTCAGAGGCTTTTCCTTGCATTCAGAATAAAACCCAAACTTCTTACAATCCTGAAAGGTCCTACCTCACCTATGATGTCACCTCCTGCCACCCATACCAGCCTCCTCTCCTAACTGTGCCTCAAACATACCTAGAACTTTGAAGTCTCCTTGTCTTTGCCTTTCTGCTCCTCATCCTTAGGACCAGCTCAGATGTCACCTCTCCTGGCAGGCCTCCCCAGACCTCTTCCCTGTCCTGGCTCCCTGCACAGCACACACACCCCTGCCATGGCCTGTCTCTGCCTGTCTTATCCTTTCCTCCCCCCACTTATGTCCATCTTTCTCTCTGGGTTGTGTGTTCCTCCAGGCCACACACACACACACACACACACACATACACACATCAGATTCCTCTTTTGGCAAGCGCTGGCTGAGCATCTACTATGTGCTGAGCCCTGGGGAGTCACTGGGGAACTAGACAGACATCTGTGTCCTTGGCAGTTTAGATCGAGCTGGGGACAGACACCTAATGAGGGATTACAGAGTGTTATGTATCTGGGCCCCATGTTCCTCCTCACTCCTTCCTCGCTGGGGGAGGGATGGACGATAAGAAAGCTCTGCAGGAAAAGACCAGAGACCCAGGGTAGGAGTGTTTTCAGGAAAGAACCAAGGATGAGAGGAGTGTCCTTGGGGCCAGAAGAAGCTATCTCACAGGGCAGATAGCCACTATCTTCCGGTTTCTGAATTAAGTTTGCTTACGTATACAGTATTGGAGGTGGGGCTGAATTGGGGCCTGCAAACCAGAGAAAGGGACACCTCACTGACAGATAAAGCCCCCCCATTCCCCACAAAGTATCCTTCTCTTTCCCAGGTGGTTAATGATAATGTCCCTGATGAGCCCACAGTTCCCTGCCCTGGAAATGGAGGGGCTCCATCAGCAAGGGAAAAAAGCAGTATGTGCTTTTGGAATTCTTTCTGGAGACAGCCAGAGAATGGGGTTCTGGAAGCCTGCCTGACCCAACTCACTTGGTGACTGAGCAGGTCATCTGAGGAAAGCAGCTAATATTGATCATAAGCTGCTATGTGCCACACCCTGTGAGGTCAGGACTTATCCCCATTTTAAAGAAAATGTCACTGAGGATGTGAGTACTACTAGGATTCCAGCCTCACCTGTCCAGCCCCAATGTCAGGACATCAACTCATTCTGTTTCTTTGCCTGCAAAACAGGCTTTACAGGAGGACTTGCCTACCTTGGAGGGGATTCTGCAAAGTAAAGAAGCTGGGTAAGAGGGGACAGAGTGCCTCAAAAGGGGACAGAGAGCAGGAGGGTGGAGAGGCCTGTAGAGGGCAGCAGTGAGCTGTGCCTAGAAGCGCAAGGACGCCAGGGCCCAAGAGTTTTCCAGGAATCTTCCGAGGCCATCTCCCAGAGCATCAACCTTAAACAATCATGGAAGGAACACCATATACCATTTATCAGAGTGGGTTTCATGTTTGCCCCAACTGGGTGCTTTACACACGGTGCTCACAGTTTATATATGAGGGCAAAATTGAGGCTCAGAGAAGAGAAGGAACCGCCTAGGTCACAAAACCTGGAGTGGGGAAGTCCTGAACCTCAGCCAGGCTGGACTGGCTAATAGCTCTTGGCTCTCTTCCTTCTAGATTAGATGCTGGGGCATCTCTTCTGGGTGGCACTGGACCCGGGGTGGGGGCAAGTTAACACCTTACATCCATGCAGGGACAACAGCCCTCAGAGACAGGTATCCTTGTTCTCATGTCAAGACCAAAAAAAACCTGAGGAACAGAGGCAGCGGTGATCAGTCCCCCCGCCCTGTTCTTTGGTTGACAAATCCTGTTTCCTCTTCCCTCACCCAGCAGGCTGGTTTGGGTATTTTCATTTGGTGCCCATCAGACTGCCCAAAGTGTGCTCTCTGCTGTGTGTCTAAGATCTCTGGGCTTCCCTGGGGTACCAGAGATGATTTTGTTTCACTGCCGGCTCTAGAAAGTCCTGTCTTCCACTCAGTCGCTAGACTGTCCTGTCTTCCACCCAGTCCTAAGGCGACCCCCTTAAAGGGAGACTAAACACATAAGCTCTGGGAAAAACTACCCTGGCCTCTGAAGCTTAGGAGATGCCAGCGGACAAACATACAGCTAAGGACCACAGGGAAGGCCATGTGGGTGTTGAGTGACCCGGGGAAGAAATTCCTGTTGATTTTCTCTGTGACAATGTCCTGTGGCAGCTGATGCATCACCCACCCCAAGCCCACAGTGCTGGGGGCCGTTGGCACATAGGTGCTGTTGGTCTTGGCGGCCCAGCCTAGCCCACCGTGCCTCCCTAGGGGACCTGCCACTCCAGGCTCCTCTGCGCATAGGGGCCCGGAGGGTGGCCTCTAGAGCGCTCGGCCCCGAAGCTGGAGAGTGGCTACTGGGCTGTGGGGAAGTGAGGATCCAGGTGTTGCTGTTCCAGGAGTGCAGAACTCGCCAGGGCCTCTGCGTGGGACATCCGGGTTCGCCACTGCTCGGGAGAGAGTTTCCGCAAGCGCGGAGACCGAGTGACTGCAGGGGCTGGGTGGGGGCGCGGCCTCTCGGCGGCCCCTCCCCCCAGCGTCCCCCACCCCCGCCTCCGTCCCCTCTACCCGGAGCCTTCGGCGCGGCCCCTTTAAGAGGCCCGCCCGTCTCCGTCAGCCGCGCCACGGCCACCGCCCCCCGGCCCTCCCCTTCCTGCGGCGCTGAGTGCGGGCCCGGCTGGAGTGTGGCGAGAGCTGGTCGGGTAGAGCGCAGCACCCGGGAGGCGGCAGCGGCCCGGGCGAGGCGCGGCGCGGGAGCGAGAGCAGAGGAGCGCGCGGGCGGCGGCCATGGGCTAGCGGCGCCGGGCCGAGCGGAGGCAGCGCCCGCGCCGCGCCGCGCGAAGCCCCGCACACAATAGCGGCGCGCGCAGCCCCGCGCCCTTCCCCCGCCCTCGCGCGCGCCCGCCCCCCTTGCGCGCGTCCTCCCCCGCGCCCCGAGCAGCCCAGGGGAGCCGAGCTTGCCGCCTCACCTGCCGCCCGGGAGGGGGCGGGCATTGTTCGCCCGCCGCCGCCGCCACCACCTCCACCACCACTGCCGCGCGGGGATATGGGGGCCGCTTGGCGCCCGGGACCGGGCCTGGAGAGGTCGCCCAGCCGCCGCTGAGGCGGGCCCCGCGCGCAGCCGGGCGGTGCAGGTGAGGCCAGCCGCGCCATGGTGGACCCGGTGGGCTTCGCTGAGGCATGGAAGGCGCAGTTCCCGGACTCCGAGCCGCCGCGCATGGAGCTGCGCTCGGTGGGCGACATCGAGCAGGAACTGGAGCGCTGCAAGGCCTCCATCCGGCGCCTGGAACAGGAGGTGAACCAGGAGCGCTTCCGCATGATCTACCTGCAGACGCTGCTGGCCAAGGAGAAGAAGAGCTACGACCGGCAGCGCTGGGGCTTCCGACGCGCGGCACAGCCCCCAGACGGCGCGGCCGAGCCCCGCGCGTCCGCACAGCGCCCCCAGCCCGCGCCCGCCGACGGCGCCGACCCGCCGCCCGCCGAGGAGCCCGAGGCCCGACCCGACGGAGAGGGCTCCCCGAGCAAGGCCAGGTCCGGGGCCGCCCGCAGGCCCGGGGCCGCCGCGGCAGCGGACCGGGAAGACCGCGGGCCCCCCACCAGCGTGGCGGCGCTCAGGTCCAACTTTGAGAGGATCCGCAAGGGCCACGGCCAGCCCGGGGCGGCGGACACCGAGAAGCCCTTCTACGTAAACGTCGAGTTTCATCATGAGCGCGGCCTGGTGAAGGTCAATGACAAAGAAGTGTCGGACCGGATAAGCTCCCTGGGCAGCCAGGCGATGCAGATGGAGCGTAAGAAGTCCCAGCAAGGCACCGGGCCCAGCCTGGGGGACGCGCCCAGGTCCTTTTACCGGGGCCGTACCTTGGAGAGCAGCTGCGGCCTCGACGGCGACTATGAGGACGCAGAGCTGAACCCCCGCTTCCTGAAGGACAACCTGATCAACGCCAACGGCGGCAGCAGACCCCCTTGGCCGCCCCTGGAGTACCAGCCCTACCAGAGCATCTACGTTGGGGGTATGATGATGGAAGGGGAGGGCAAGGGCCCACTCCTGCGTAGCCAGAGCACCTCGGAGCAGGAAAAGCGCCTTACCTGGCCCCGCAGGTCCTATTCCCCTCGGAGCTTTGAGGACAGCGGAGGCGGCTACACGCCGGATTGCAGCTCTAACGAGAACCTCACCTCCAGCGAGGAGGATTTCTCCTCCGGCCAGTCCAGCCGCGTGTCCCCCAGCCCCACCACCTACCGCATGTTTCGAGACAAGAGCAGGTCACCCTCACAGAACTCACAGCAGTCCTTTGACAGCAGCAGCCCCCCGACGCCGCAGTGCCAGAAGCGGCACCGGCAGGGCCAGGTCATCGTGTCGGAGGCCACCATCGTGGGCGTTCGCAAGACCGGGCAGATCTGGCCCAGCGATGGGGACAGCTTGTCCGGCAGGCTGCCTCAGGATGGCACCTTCCATGGAGACGCAGGTGGGTACCTCCACCACCTTGAGTGGGCACACCTGCACCCTGGCCGGAAACGATTGAAAAGAAAAGGAGTCATTGGCTAGGGGAGAAATAGGTAGATACCTTTTTGGACTGATTTTCACGTGCTATTGTGGACAGGAAGGATTCAGTTGCTCCTGTGTCTGAACAAACGCCATCCCCCCACTTTCTCATGAATGCAGATTCCCAGTGTTTGGACTGCAGTTGGGTTGGGAGGGGCAGTGTGTGGGGATGGTAGGTGGCTGTTCCTTTGGTTCTAGAGTGGGGTGCTTCTTGTGAGAGTACTCTCTGGGTTTGGACCACGGTGCCCTGGGCAGTGATCTCCTTGCCCTTTGATCACGCCACTCTAGGCAGTAGGCATGGTATTAACATGGGGCCATCTCTGCTGTCTGGATCGGGTGTTTTCAGTAGAGATTGATCTGTGTCTTGGGAATTCCCTGCCACCCCGACTGTCCCTAACCTGGAAGAGTTACAGACACGTCTGGGGAATCCAAGATGTGCTAGCTGCTCCGAAACCATAGGAAGTGTCAGGTTTGCTTGCTAACCATCAGGCCGAATGCAAGTCAGAACAGGTGGAAATAGGAATTAGGAGGAAGTGAGTTGACAGGCAGTTCTGACTCAGTGGGCCACTGAAAATCGACGGTGGTGTAGATTTTATCCAGGGCTGAAACACAGCCACACCTCTTGTGATTTGCCTGGCTTTGATGGCACACATCACCCATCATTACTCACCCATAGGCTTCTGTATGCTTATTACCCCAGCTCCATTTTCTCATCCTTCAGTGCACTCTTGCTTCCTTATCTTTCCAAGGATGAGTGGATACTGGTGCTGATTTTGACCTCCTAATCCATGGTCTGACTCTTGGCCCTCAGATCAAACCTATAGAATTGTGAATGTAACTTTGGGGGGTGATGGGACTGGGTTTTAAGATCCAGGCACAATTTGTAAGATTGGAGTAAGAAGAGGGTGGGTGGGTGTGGAGTTTGGGTGGGCTTGGTGTGTGTGCTGTGGGAAATCTCTTGGAGTCCCGGTCCCTGTTGGGCTGATCCGGTTTTCCGCTCCATTGATTACTTTTTTTTTCCTGCTGATGGAGTTGTATGTGCTTCGATCCTGAGATTCCTCTTGAAACAAGTAAGGCTATTTTTGGCTCTGTCAAGAGGCCTTTTTGTGATCATTGCTCTGTCCTGTTTGTTTTAGATACATCCAGTTGCTCATTAGCTGGGGGTGGCTGTGGCCTGCTGCTCAGACCTGTGGCCTGACCCAGCTGTGTCCCCTGGGTCCCTTGCTAGGGGTAGAAGGTTGTAGTATTTAGAAGCCTGCTTTGCAGGCGGAGTGGCTCCTCTTGGGTCTGGAGGATTGCCCTGTGGTCACCGGGCACCAGCCTTGTCTGGCCAGCTGTCAGTGGAGTGAGCCAGCTTGAACTGGCCCTCAGCACCGGGATGTGGGAGAACATGCTCAATAAAGAAAATGAGAGGTTTTCATGGAGACCTGCAGTCTGAAATGGTATTCTCTTGCTGATGGTGAATTCTGAGTTTCCAGAAAGTGGGGACTGGTCAGACCGAATGTGTTTTCAGTAGGTCACCCTTTGGGCGCTCTTCCCCTTCTCTTCGACTCTGGCCTCCCTCTCCTACAACTGCTGCCAGCGCGAGATCCTGGCTCTGTGTGTAACCCATGGTAGACTCTCAGTAAATGGTTGAGGCATTAATTTTACAACTCAGACCTCACTCTTAGGACTTTCTAGATCTTTCTCTGAATGTCCTCAAGGCCCTATGTTCTCTCTCCTGTTAGGTTTTAAAACTGGTGGTTTTAGCTCTGGGAGTCTTCAGCTCTGTGCTCAGCACTCCTCTGAGGGTAGTGGCTGGAGGGGAAGGAGGGAGCCTGTGCTGGCAAAGCCATCTGTCTCTTTCTGGGCTGTTTACTGATATTCTTTAGACAGCCGTGGGGCCTGCTGGCCAGGGCTGCGCCCTGCAGAGGGACAAAGAGGAAAATCACAGTGTGGGAGGGAGTGGAAGCACCCTAATTTTTCACAGCAGCAGCAGACATGGAGACCTGGATCTAATAGTCTCAGCATCCCTTTGGATGTGTATGCTCTCATATTTTTGAGTTGAGGGCCCCTGGTGTCGAGGGAAGAAGCTGAAATGACCACCTGCCACTTTGTGCCAGGCATGGGGACAGTGTGCCTCATGTAGGGCCCCTTGCAGGCTCTTACATTACCCCGTGGTGGGTCTGCCCAACCATAGCTAAGGATGAAACCAGGAAGTGGCAGAGCTGGGATTCCAGGGGTTCCGGGTCTCTCTGGGAATGCAAATGCATTCCTTCAGGAATGTGGCCACCTTAGGGTGTTCTTTGCATCTCCCTACACTGCACCTGAAAATCATGACTGTATTGGTCCATGGGTGCTTCCCCTATACACATTTGAGGCCCTTCATCCATGAGCGCTGCCGTGTGCAAACCCTTCACTTTCTACCGTGCAGGCTACGTAGAAGGAGAGGGTGTAGTCCTTGCCATCTGGGAGCTTACAGGTTAATGAGAGACAGGAGCACACACACACACACCATTTATGTGGCTAGAGAGAGTGAGATCAGGGAAGCTTCCGGAGGCAGCAGCACTGGAGAGAGGCCTCGCCTGTCAGCACATGTCTAGTGGCAAAGGGTGGGGAAAGCTGGTGGCCCTGAGGAACAGTGGGAGCAAAGGCTTGGGGGGCACCCATGTCAGCCCTCTGTGACTCTGGACTGTTGTTATTTATTTATTTATTTATTTTGTTTACTGTGATAAAATATTTATAACCGAATTTACCATCTTAACCCATTTTAGCCATTTCTTTTTTTATTTTAGCCATTTTTAAGTGTCTAGTTCAGTGGCATTAAGCACATTCATTCTGCTGTGTAACCATCACCACCATCCATCTCCAGAACTCTTTTCATCTTCCCCAACTGAAACTCTCTCCCTACGGAATGACAGTTCCCCATTTCCTCTCCTTGAGCTCCTGAAAACCACCACTGTGCTTTCTGTTTCTATGATTTGACTACTCTTAGTACCTCATATAAACAGAATCATACTGCATCTGTCCCTCTGTGTCTGGCTTATTTCACTTAGCATAGTATCCCCAAGGCTCATCCACATGGTAGAACAGACCGTATTGTATTTTGAAGGCAGGGATCCCTAGTTCATTTCTGGATCTCCCAGGGAGCCTGGCTCAGAGCTGTATACATAGCACTTACTGGAATATCCCTTCCTTCTTTTCACAGCTGTGGGGTTAGGTTGGGGAGTTGAGAAGTTGGGAAACATCTTACCTGCTGTACTTGCCTAATTTAACTCCATCCCTGTCCTTGAACTTCCCTTTCCTAGAGCTTTGGTGAGTCCTTTCACAAGAGAGACCAAACAATCCAAGATACTTTACTCTTTTAGGTTTGAGGAATTTTTTTTAAGATTTAAAAATTATTTTTAAGTAATCTCTACACCTAATGAGAGGCTCAAACTTATAACCCCAAGATCAAGAGTCACATGCTCTGCCAACTGAGTCAGCCAGGTGCCCTGCAAGGTCTGGGGAATTCTTGATCTGAACACTCAGCCCCGGCGTTCCTTTGCAAATATCATTCATGAGACCAGACCCCATGTCTTGTGTTTCTTCATGGGCTTTCATGTGAGTTGCTGCCCTATGTTTTTACACCTCTGTTAAGCAGTTTAATTTTCTCTTTGGATTGTGGCAGTGTGTTGTCACTGGAATGATCATTGCTTTGTTTTTCCCTTGGGTGATTGAATGGATCAGCCACCAGTTAGATTGAGTAACTCTGGGCCAGGAAAAGGTCATGCAGGCCTTGCTTTGGCTTGATCATCATCTCTTTACATCAGAGCCTCTGGTCACCTTTGAACTGAGTACAGGCTCCTCTCGGTGAGCAGAAGCAGAGTGGACAGAACCAATCAGGTAGAGTCTGAGACCACTGAGTCATCAACAGGTTGGAAGCAGAGTCTAGTTCAAATATTATAAAGGTTTTCTGATTCTGGAAGGATGACTTCCTTGTTTTGGGAACAGAATGAAATATCCTGGAATGTTTCACTAAATAATTCACTAAAGAAGGAGCTGTCTGGGAATGCTGTCGATTTGCGTGGCTCTAGGGGAATGTGCCTTTTCCGTTCCTCCCTTTTGTCTCAGGCTTCAGGAGTCCTGTGGCCCTGTGTATGTGACTGCTGCCTTTACTAGGATAAATGTCCAGATGAGCCATAAGCTCAGCCCACCTGGAGGAAGACCTGACAGCGCCTGAGGCCCTATCTGCAGCTCACCCCTGTGGTTTGAGGGGGTTCCTCTTTCACAGTGAATGGACGGGCATTTTCAAGTGTGCTCAGGTTGTCAAACAGTAGGCCTGAGTTTTGACTGTGGCTGCCTTTTAGATCAAGTCTCAGGAGGTAGGGGTGGCTGCTTTATTTATTGTGAATTTCACTGGGGTCCCTCCCCCTGACTAGAATATAGTCATGTAGGATTTTGTTTTGAGATTTTTGTTTTTTTGTTCTTGTTTTTGTTTTTTTGCTTTGAAAGCAATGTAGTAATTTAAATTAAAAATGTTACTTAAGTGGAGAGCCCTGGGTGGCTCAGTTGGTTAAGTTGTCTGACTCTTGATTTTGGCACTATGTGGGTTCGAGCCCCATGTCAGGCTCTGTGCTGACGATGCAGAGCCTGCTTGGGATTCTCTCTGTCCCTCCCCTGCTTTCTCTCTCTCAAAAAATAAAACATTAAGAAAAACGTTACTTGTGTAACATGTGATAGCTTTATTTTTTTTATTGTGGTAAAACATAGGTAACAAAATGCACCATTTGAACCATTGTTAAGTTTACCATTCAGTGTCATTAAATACCTTCACATTGTGCAACCATCACCACCATCCACGTCCAGAACTTTTCCATCTTGCAAAACTGAAACTCTGTCCCTGTTCAGCACTAACTCATCTTCTCTGCAGCCCAGCCCCTGGCAACCACCACTCTACTGTCCGTCCTGGTGAATTGGCTCATCGTAGGTCCCTCATATAAGTGGAATCCTGTAATAGCTGTCCTTCTGTATCTGGTTTATGTCTCTCAAGCAGGGTTTTGAAGTTGCTGGGAGCAGTAGTCTCATCCTTAATTCCCATTTCTGGTCCTTAATAGATATGTTCTCTTTAGGAAAACACCTGTTAGTGATGCTGATATTTCCTTGGCTTTCACACCCACGTTTGTGAAATGGCCTGGTGTATTTGGTTTAAGTAACAGGAATTTTTATTTCTAGAGGCTGGTAATCCAAGATCAAGGTGCTGGCAGGATTGGTTTCCTCGGAGGCCTCTGTCCTTGGCTTGGCTTGCCCCCCAGCTGCTCTTTCCTCCCCCACTGCCTCTTCCCATGGTCATCCCCCTGTGCCCGTGCACCCCTGGTGTCTCTCTCCGTGTGTCCAAAATATCCTCTTCTTACAAGGACACAAGTCATATTGAGTTAGGGACTACCCTAACCCCCCATTTTAACTTAATCACCTCTTTAAAGACCCACATCTCCAAATGCAGTCATGTTTTGAAGTACTGGGGATTAGGACTTCAACATACGAGTTTGGGAGGGAACACAGTTCAGCCCATAGCACTCCGTGAGTCCCTTATTGGGCAACAGAGGAAAGACTGCCATGGCAGTGAGAGATGGAGCCTGTGCAGGCCTCACCAGCTGTGTTTCAGGAAGAATTTGAGTAATGTGTTGTACGGTGTTTCGGGAGCCTCAGAGAGCCAAGAAAACACAGCCTGTTATCAGGAGAGCTGTGTCCTAAAGTTCCATGGCTTGCCACATCTCGCTCCTCTCCTAAGAAGTTAATGGTTGGACCCCCGTTATCCCTAAGATCCTTTTGTCCTATTCAATTTTTTTTCTTTTAAATTTTAGGTTATTAGCATAGCTCTTCCCATATCTTTTTCATTCTGCTTTCTACCTACCTTTCTGTTACCAAGGCAACCACCTCTTCCCATTCAGTCACTCAAAAGTATTTATTAAGCATCTACTGTGTGCTGGACATTGTCTCCATGGACATTCTCTCTTGCCTTTATTCACAGATTTGTGGAAAGGCTAATCTCCAGGGGACTGTCTTTAAAAACTAACACACACACACACACACACAATTCTTTTTTCAATTAAAAAAAAGGTAAAATAAAAACTAACACACTAAAACAAAACCTTTGTGATATCCTGGTGCCTTCCCTAACTGTATATCTTTCTTCCACTGTGTGTTTGTAGCTATTTCCTGTTACTCTTGTGTCTCTCTGACTTCCTTCTCCAGGGTAGTGAAATCCTTAAGACAAGGTCCTACCTCGGTGTCCCAGGACATGCCTTAGTCTAGGCTCTTAACTGTGTTTGATGAGATAGTGGTGTTCTGAGCCCATGTGGATCTGTCTGTGTCTTGGGTTTTTTGGGTGTTTGTGGGTCAGAGACAGAAATGAGACCCTTTCTCTGAGGTCTCTTTTGCTCAGACCCTTCCCTCTTCTTAATCCTGCTTAGCCCCATCAGATAAGCAGCATTGTATTTTCAGGGACCCCAATGATAACAGGTGCCCCAGGAAGGAAACTTGTTAGCTTTGGAAATTATCTGGAGATTATTTTTTCTTCTTTGGTGAGGCTTGCTCTTCCCCTGCTCAACCTTAGAGAGCTTTTCGAATCCTCAGACTGAGGCCTGCTAATTAGCTGTCTTCGATTCTAGCACTTGCTACTGCGACCTTGCAAAATGACTGGACAGGGATGGTGGCCAGTGCCCAAGGGAGACATGACTGGCAGGTTCAAAGATGCACCTGCTGAGGTCTGGTGCAGGAAGACTGTGATGCCTCACCTGTGTAGTAACTACACCTTTGGTGGAGGCTGTTTCATGTGCCCTCAGAACATTCTTGTGACGTGGCTGGAGTGAGATTATGAACTTAATTATATGCCGTCAACTGACTGGATCTGAGGGGGTGTGAGACAAACACACCTGCCGGAGGTCAGGCGGTCATTGGAGGGCTGGTGCCAGCCTCTCTCCTCAGACTGTAGGGTGATGCCAATCACAGGAGAATGGGCACAGAGTGACCCCCCTGCCCAGTAGTGGAAGGGATGTTCAGCAAACACATTTCAGGCAGGAATGGTGCTGAGTATCAGGCGACAGGCTTCCCAGCAGGTCATTTTCGGTCTGCTGGCGAGACAGCCACATAAAGGTAAGTGCCGTGATAGGAATCATCTGGTCCCAGCCTTCAGGCAAGTCTGTGAATGTATCAGCCACCCAAGAAATGTCCTTTTTCTCTTTTATTTTGCAAATCTCTCAGGAAATTTCCTCACTCTCCCTATGTCCTCCTGGGGCACTTTGCTAAGATTCATTCCTATAGCAAGTCATGTGGCAAAGGGCCCAGGAGGACAAAAATGTTTGAGGACACTGCCCATCTTTCTGCCTTTTCTACCCAGCGGTCAATGGCTGAGAGTGGGCGTTGGTGGACGCTGATGGTGCCCTGCTGTGAGCAGGTTCCAGGAGGTGACGGAGGACAAGGCCTGGCTGGGAAGATGTGACAGAGATGCTGGCCAATGAACGGAGGGTCAGTGCATGGCCCAGGGAACACTAGGAAGGAGCTATCCGTGGCTGGCCAGGAGATGCAAGGGGACACTAGAAGGAGAGGGAGAGACCTGCTGCTCCAGCCACAGCAAATCCAGGGATAGAGCAGGCCCAGGGGATCCTCCACTCAAAGTACTTCTGTTGCCTTAAGAGGCTTTGAAGCTTGACTTCATTTTAAAAGCTTGGCATGCTCCTTTTAAAATATACTGCTGGAGGGGTGCCTGGGTAGCTCAGTCAGTTAAGTGTCTGACTCAATTTCAGCTCAGGTCATGATCTCATGGTTTGTGGGTTCATGCCCTGTGTGGAGCTCTGTGGTGACTGTGCAGAGCCTGCATTGGATTCTGTGTCTCCCTCTCTCTCTGCCCCTCCCATGCTTGCGCTCTCTCTCTCTCTCTCTCTCTCTCTCTCTCTCTCTCAAAATAAATAAATACACATTAAAATATATATATATGCTGGTGGAGTCATTTGGCATGCCAGTAGAGCAGGAAGAGATTTTCTGCATATCATTTATATACATATATCCTTGCAAGTGATGAGGTAGATACTCTAAAAGCTATCTAAAGGCAACATATGTCAACCTAGTCTGGGGGAAAATGCAGACATTAAAGGTAGATCTGGGGTGTGGTCCTGCACTGGGTGTTTATTCTGTGGGCTGGAGACCATTACCCCTTCTTTGGGAGGCTTCGAGGGAACATGACATGGACAAGTGGTCCATGAGGGTCTGGCCCCCTGTCTGGTCTTATGGAGTTGCCCTCTCAGGCATCTAATGCAGGTTGATTGAATGCCATTTAGCAAGAGATTTTAAAGGAGAAATGCACAATTCAGTAGGTGCAGGCCATTTTACCCACTTGGCTCAGCAAGCGTGTCCAGTATGAGCTCCAGGGGGTCCCAGGGGTCTGCCATGGCTGTGGGCCCCCTCTTTTCCCTCTCATAGTGTGTCCTCGGGGGTTGAGTGGAGTTCTTACGTCTTAAATGTACAGCATGTATCTTTTCTGCATCCTGACCCCAAATGAAGTTAGATACTTCCTCTGCTGTGATGTGCCATCAGCCCAGGGTACCTGGGGCTACACACCAATGTTGCCGAGCCCTCCACGCTGGGGCCACATCCACCCCCTTGTTGTGTAGAGTGAGGTCCTCTTGCAGTGTTCCTGATTATGTGGCCCTGTGGCTTCTGGGGGCCTCAGAAGCTAGAGGCTGGAGGAAGAAAGGGACCTCTTGATTTTTCTCATAGAGCGCCGCCCTCCCCAAGTTTGTGGAGGAAAGGCTTAGAACCACTTTGTTCTCACTTTCAGTGATTGTGAGGCCTCAAGAGAGGAAATGAAAACCACACACTTTCTTATTTTAATAGGAAATAAAGGAGAAAGACGGGAAGCTCTGAAAATTACCAATGCTTTGGCATATGCAGGCTCTATCTGCAGATTGCCTAAGGCTGCACAGACCAGAGGGTGTTCCTTTGTGTACAGTTGGGGAGGATACTGGAGAGCTGGCCACAGCCGTGGCAAGGTGCCCCTGAGGTGTGCGGGACAGCCTCTGGAGCAGATGGGTGGGTAAGGTACCAGCCCCCATTATGAGCTGCGGAGTGTGGGGAAGAGCCTTGGGGGCAGTCCGGGTGGCCCACGATGACCACTGCCATCTGCTGTTTCCCAGCCACACCTGACCCCCTCCCTGAGGGGCAGGGGCAGCTGGACCTGTAGCACACCTGGGGCACGCAGAGCTCTGTCTTTTTCTCCTCACTGTCTTTTTAATGTTTATCTATTTTGTAAATGTTTATTTTTAAGAGAGAGAGTGCAGGGGAGGGGTAGAAAGAGAGGGAGACACAGAATCCAAAGCAGGTTCTAGGCTCTGAGCTGTCAGCACAGAGCCCCATGCAGGGCTCAAACTCACGAACCACGAGATTGTGACCTGAGCTGAAGTCAGATGCTCAACCGACTGAGCCACCCAGGCGCCCCTCGTTGCTGTCTTTTTGAGAGCTCCAGAAAGTCTTACTTGGAAACCTGGAGGCACGTGCGGTTTCCATCCTGTCTGGTGCCTGTGATGTTGAGAGGCGGGCGATTCCCTGGTTTCCCTCCCTTCACCCTGTAAATGAGGATCTACGTACCTGACTCGTGGTGGTGTTTTTGTAATTGGCTGAGGTAGAATCACTCGTTTAAAGTGTACAATTCAGTGTTTTTTACTATATTCACAGAGTTATGCAACCATCGCCAGTGTCTAATTTGAGAAAAATTTTCTGTCACCTCAAAAGAAAACTGCTCTGTTTCGCCACCATGACCCCCTCTCTCCCACAGCCCCTGGCACCCACCACACTACTTTCTGTCTCTGTAGATTCGCCTTTTCGGGACGTTTCACCTGAATGGGATTGTATAATGTGGCCTTTCGTGTCAGAATAAAGTTTCAGGGTTCCTCCGTGTTGTAGCATTGCAGCAACACTTCGTCTTTTGGCATCTGAGTAATGTTCCTGCAGTGTTCTGGTACACAGGTGGTTGGGCGCTGCCCCACTCTGCTGCTTCCTGGGGACCCCAGTCAGGCCTTGTGTAGAGGTTCTGGAGGGACTGGTAGAGCCTCCTTTTCCTTGGGGAAGGGCCCCGGGGGGTGGGCGGGATGCCGGAAGCCAAGTGGTGGCTGGGAGTTTGTGGGGCTCACCAGGAAAAGGAGCCAGGGCAGTTCAGCTTCATTCCTCCGCCAGCCTGAGGCTCCAGCTCATGGGTCTGTCCATGAGGGACCTGCTTGCTCAGAGGCAGCCCTTTCCATCTGCAGACCTCAAGGCCGTGGTCTTCCCCTAGGCGCTGCCCCCCCCCCATTTTTACTGTGGTCAGATATATAGAACATAAAATGTATCATTTGAACCATGATGTATCTAGTTTGTTGGCATTAAGCGCTTTCACAGTGTCATCCAGCCATCACCACCAAGCCATCACCACCATCCATCTCCAGAACTTTTTCATCTTCCCAGAAGGGAACTCTGTCCCCATTAAACAGCAGCTACCCATTCCCCCTGACCCCCGACTGCTGGCACCCACCATTCTTCTTTCTGCTCTAGAGACCTTATAAAAGCGGACTCATAATAGCACTTGTCTTTTTGTGTCTGACTTGTTTCACTTAGCATGATGTTTCCAGAGCTGCTTCCTCAAGCCTTTCGGTGCCGGGCGTGGGTGGTGGCTGCACAGCAAGCCCCTGAGAGGCTGAGGTCACTGAGGCCTCTGCCCAAGGAAGAAGAGCAGCCCGTGCTTTGGGTAGCGTGCTGCATTTGCAGAGGTTTGCATTTTCTCATGGACGAGGAGCAGGAACCCCCATGGTGGAGGTGTCTGAGGTTTTAGGTACAGGGCTCAAGGCTATCCACTTGTTAGGACTTCTTCCACAGTTGAACAGACAGGGTGATCTTTGTCCCACAACCCTCTCCGCTGTCATGGAGCAGCTGTGATGTGAGACTGGGGATGCACAGGCTGGACCAGGGATGCAGGTGCCCACCTCTTCTATCCTCTCCAAAGCATGAAGGTCGCCACCCAGACTCAGAGCCATCATCCAGTTGTCTGCAAATCCCAGTGGCCTGACCTGTGAATTATCTTACGTGGATGCTTAACATAGCATGTTCATTCTCTGGGTGTGTGCACAAGCTGGCATGTGCCAAAGCAGTATTTGTTTTTGCCCAAGTCTTAGACCTTAGACCAGAAAATGTAACTCACTTGTGAGTGTTGACTTCTGAAAGTTTTCCACTTTCTTCTGTAGGAACACGGGTGAACGTGTCCATGGTAGTATTTGGAGGCACGGGATTGTTACGTAAAATGTACAATGTACTTTACAGGTCTTTTCTTCCTTCCTTCTTTCCATCTTCCCTCCCTCCCTTCCTTATTTCCAATTGCTTTCTTAATTTAGAAAACACTGCCGTTTTCAAACCCCCATGAAGGCAGAAACACACAGGACACTGATCCCTCTTGCTATTCAGTCACTTTTGACAACACCAGGGTCCGAATAGACCTGTCTCACTGATCGCTTCTCTTTCCCTCATTTTTTTTTATTGTGGAAAAAATTCCATGTAACATAAAACGTATCATCTTAACCACTTTAAGAGTTCAGTAGTTCAGTAGTGTTAAAGTATTCCGTATTTTAAGAGGCAAAGGGGATTGGAAAACACGGTTCTTCAGGAGGGTTAGTCCCTCCTGCTGTCCTAGGAAATATGAAAATGGTTCACATTCAGCCCTTAACTAGAATGTGAGGAGCCTGCAGACCAGGGGAGGAGCAGGGATGAGCTGGCACTTGACCGTTATGTGGGGCAGGTCTCAGGGTTCTGTGGAGAGAGTGGTGCTGGAGAGCATGCGGGCAGCAAGGCCTCATATCTGCCCCCTGTCCTTGGGGAAGAGTGTTGCTAGCCAGAGAGTAGAATGGGCAAGAGCTCAGAAGCTGGAAAGTAGTCACTGCGCTAAGGAAATAGCAGAACCTGTTTGGTTGGAGAATTGGTATAAAATATGGGCAACAGGGGAGCTGAGGGTGGATCAGAGAGGGTTGGGGTCATGTTCTGCAGGACCCAGAAGCCAGGCTGAGGATGTTGTGCTTTCTTGGAGGGTGATGGGGCAGGTTGAAGATTGTTGAGCAGGGGAGAGGATGTCTTTGGAGCTTAACCTCAGGAAAGGCATTTGCCAGGAGCATGCAAAATGGTTTGGTAGGAGATGGGGCCCCTGGAGTTGTGTTGGGTGTGAGTGGGGCTGGGGGGGAGGATGGGGACGACAAGAGCAGGCAGACAGTGGGAGGGGGTGACAGAAGAGAAAGGAGGTGAAACTGGGGGAGGCTGAGGGTTGAGAGGGGTGTGCTGGAGGCCTCAGTACGGGGAGCGGGGGGTGGGGAGGAGGCTGCAGACCTTTAAGAGAAAGGGTCAGGCAAGGAAAGATGAGGAAGGCTAGAAGCAGGGCAGGTGTGCAGGGAGAAGAGGGCTGGAGCAGGCCTAGGATTTGCATATTTGGGGGCCTCATGAGAGAGAGGAGTCTGAGCCAAGAGGGGAGTTTATGTGCAGAAAGGCAAAGGGGTCAGGGGTTTGGGATCAGGGTTTCTACTCCAGATATCTACTCATGGGCCTGCTTGGTCCCAGAGTCCAAGTGGGAACTCCAAGGAGGTGATCAAGTTATGTATAGGGAGGTTAGTGGCCCCAACAGAGGACTGACCAAGTTACTTTTGAAGTGTCCAGGAGCAACATGGCTTAACTGGCATCTGGTCATGAGGGCTTCCCGTGCCTGTGGCCATGCTTCACGGACATAGACAGGGCTCACTCTGGGGCCCAGCAGGTAGAGGTGACTCAGGGGTGAGAAGATCAGGAGGGGGGAGAGAGGTAAAGGTGGCTGTGAGGCCAGAAAGCAAGTTTGGGAGGGTTGGGATGGGGGTCCACCTTTAGCAGGTCTGAGAGGGGACAGAGAGGTCTGCTCTGTGGCTGGCACAGAGGGGAATGAAAGGGTAGCCATGTGGGTCGTGTCTCCGAGGCTGGTGGTGGAGCGTGGTCAGAGAGGAATGCAGTGATGAACCCTGTGCTAATGGGTTGTTAGATAGGGAGCCTGTGGCTTAGGGACCCCAGTGAGTCATGGTAATGGTCTGGGATCTGAGACAACCGATGCACATGGGTGCCTGGTAGGGAGGCCCTTGTGGAACAGCATCTTGTCACAGAGCACTCAGATGGGCCCACACTTGCCCCCCAAAGCAGCTGGTGAGCCACTGTTAGAATTTGGCCCTAAGAAATCTGGTGGTGATTATTAGCATAAGTGTGGTTTCCTCTCCTGTGGTATTTCTTCGGTGTCCAGATGGTGTGAGTTGCTGCAGCAGATTCTTCTCTGTGAAGAGTAGGCAAAGCTCCAGAAGGACTGTTAGAGGTGTGTGGGGCAGGAGGGTGGGGGTCTAGGAAGCGGGGTGAGGCTCCAGAATTAGACCCGCGTGGCTCTAGAAAAGGATGTCCACAGCTCTAGAAAGAAGCGTGTGAGGTCCAGAAAGGGGCATGTGAGGAAGCGTCAGAGACTTGGTCCCAAAATTCCTTTGTCATCTCCTGGCTTCCCCAGCCCCATGAGCCCTGTGGTTGCTTATTTATCCCTGCTTAGTCTGTGGTCTCAGGTTCCAGAAACTCTGACAGGGCAGTCTGGGGAGGTTAATGGGCTGAGGCCCAGCCTGCTGGCTGTCTGGGGGAGGCACTTTGTTCCGCTCAGGAAATGTCTGCTGTGTTGGGCTGGGCACCCAGGCCCCCAGAAAGCCAGCAAGGGGCCTATTTCCTAATTCTGCAGGTGTGAAACTGTTAAGGAGCAACAGGCAGGCTTGTGGCTGCCAGAGCCAGAGTGCCCCGGGAGTGTGTGGGGGGGGTGGGGGTGGGGGTACAGCTGAGAGAACACCACATGGATGTCTCCTCATTTCTTTCTCCTTTCTCCCTGGCCCCAAAGCACTGAGCTCCCTCCATTGTGGGAATTAATCAGAGCCATTCCTAAGGAGAGGAGGGTCATTTTTTGTTTATTGAATTCTAAGTTGGGCATGACTAGACATGAGCATAAATATGGCCTTGGTCATCAAAGGCTGAGGAAGGACCTGCAGGCATTGCAGTGTGTGCTCAGACACCCAGCCTGGCCTGACTCTCAGGCTCTGGGGTACACAGACCAGGCAGGAGCAGTGGGTCAGGATCCTGTACTGTCCTTGGCTGTTCCCTGTCAGCGCTGTTTTGTTTGGAAGGTTCAGAGGGGTTTTGGAAAGGCTGGGTGGGGCTGTGGTTCACTTGGAAAAGGTCTGTGGGTTTTCATTTGACTGGGACCTTTTAGGGGTCAGGGATCAGCAGGATAGCACATGATGTTTAGGCATGCCTGGTATTCATGGAAGTGTGCAGACCTTGGCACACTAGTTGTAGTCTGCTTGGTGCCGCTAAGCCTGAAGGCTGTCTGCAGAGCGGTTATGGGAAATGGGGGTGTTTGGCCTGGCAGAGAATGAAAGAGGTAGGTCTCCACCCTAGCTGCCCACATAGACTGCCTCTGCTATAGTTAAAACAGTCACACACACATCTCCATAGCTGGTCACTCCCAGAGAGTCTGGTTTGTGAGGTTCTTCTTTGTTTCGTTTTGAAACCTCACAGTGTCCATGGGTCAGTAGGCAGGGCATGGCTTAGCTGGGTCCTCTACTCAGGGTCTCCCAAGGCTACAGTCAAAGTGCTGCCCAGGACCCAGGCTCCTGTCATTCTCATCTGGGGCTCCATGTCTCCCCCATATTCAGGCTGTTGGCAAAAATCCAGGTCCTGGCGGTTGTAGGACTGAAGTATCATTTCTTGCTGGCTGTCAGCCATTCCCAGCATCCAGACGTCACCCCTCTTCATGAACAGTTCACACATGGCTGGTTGATTTCTTCCTCCAAGCCGGCTTGGGTTTCTGGAAAAGCTCCGTGGATGATTCCCTTTGCAGCCGGGGTTGAAAACCATCCACCTCCCAGAATCCATGAGGGCCAGCTATATGTTTTAAATGGTTGGCAGGTGGAAGAGGGCATGGATTTCTTTTAGGTCATATTTGGACAGCTGACCTTTTATTAATGATCTGAAGCTTCAGGGAGACAGGTTTCTGCTCAGTGTTAGTGGAGATTTTCTTTTCTTCTGGATTTTATTATAAAGTCGTATCTGTAATATATGTAATAGCTGAGCTCTTACTACATTGTTTGGGTGTCTTGCCTTTGTCAGTTAATATGAGCATTTTCTTGTTTTACTGAATATTTCCATAAACATTTTTATTTTTAAAATTTTTTATGTTTATTTTTGAGAGAGAGAGAGTGAGACAGAGGGGCAGAGAAAGAGGGAGATACAGAATCTGAAGCAGGCTCCAGGCTCCAAGCCATCAGCACAGAGCCCAATGCAGGGCTCGAACCCACGAACCACGAGATCATGACCTGAGCCGAAGTCAATGCTTAATGGACTGAGCCGCCCAGGCACCCCTGTAAACATTTTTAAGGCTCATGTTTTTACTTTATGATAGTTACAGTTTAACTGATCTGATATTATTAATTTTGTTGGACATTTAAAGTTTTACTGAATGTAGCTGATAATTGCAATATTTCAGTGACCATCTTTTAAAAAATTTTAAGTATTCTCTCTGCCTCAATAATAAATAAACAAAAAAATTTTTAAAAAGGGGGGGCACCTGGGTGGCTCAGTTGGTTGAGCGTCCAGCTTTGGCTCAGGTCATGATCTCACAGTTTGTGGGTTCGAGCCCCATGTAGGGCTCTGTGCTGACAGCTCGGAGCCTGGAACCTGCTTCAGATTCTGTGTCTCCCTCTCTCTCTGCCCCTCCCCTGCTCATGCTCTGTTTCTCTCTGTCTCAATAATAAATAAACATAAAAAATTAAAAAAAAAATTTAACTAATCTCTACACTCAACATGGGGCTCAAACCCACAACCCCAAGATCAAGCGCTGCATGTTCCACTGACTGAGCCAGCCAGGCACCACAATGAGCATCTTTTTTTTTTTTCTTTCTTTTTTAAAGATAAGTTTTATTGAGATATAATTCACATACCATACAGTTCATCCATTTAAAGTGTACAGTTTAGGGGCACCTGGGTGGCTTAGTTGGTTAAGCATCTGACATCAGCTCAGGTCATGATCTCACAGTTTGTGAGTTTGAGACCTCTGTCGGGCTCTGTGCTGACAGCTCAGAGCTGGAGCCTGTTTGGATTTTGTATCTCCTTCTCTTTCTGCCCCTCCCTCACTCATGCTGTCTCTCTCTCTCTCTCTCTCTCTCTCTCTCAAAAATAAATAAAACATTAAAAAGTAATAATAAATAAATAAAGTGTACAGTTTGGGGCACCTGACTGGCTCAGTTAGAAGAGTCTGCAACTCTTAATCTTGGAGCCATGAGTTCAAGCCCTACATTGGGGGTAGAGATTGCTTAAATAAATAAATAAATAAATAAACATACATACATATATATGTGTATATATATATGTATGTGTATATATAAATTTTTAAATTAAGTTTACAGGGGTGCCTGGATGGCTCAGTCAATTAAGTGTCTGACATCAGCTCAGGTCATGATCTCACAGTTCATGAGTTTGAGCCCTGCATTGGGCTCTGTGCTGTCAGCATCACAGAGGGGATCCTCTTTCCCTCTCTCTCTGCCCCTCCCCTCCTCATGCTCTCTCTCCTCCTCTCTCTCAAAAATAATTTTTAAAATTGTGGTAAAATATAATAAAAAATAAAATTGTGATAAAATATATGTAACATAAAATTTATAATTTTAAGCATTTTTTAGTGGACAGGTCAGTGGCATTATGTACATTCATATTATTGTGCAGCCACTACCACGACCATCCATCTCCAGAATGCCTTTCATCCTGCAAACTTGAAACTCTCTCCCCATTAAGCGCTAACTCCCCAAGCCTCCCTCCCCCATCCACTCGCAGCCGCTCTTCTACTCTGTCTCTATGAATTTGACTATTCTTAGGGACCGCCTATAAATGGACTCATACAGTATTACTGGTTTATTTCTCTGAGCATAATGCCCTCAAGGTTCATCCATGGTGTAACATGTGTCAGAATTTCGTTCTTTTCTAAAGCTGAATAATATCCCATTGTTTGTGTGTACCATATTTTAAGTATACAATTCAGTGGCACTCATTACATTTAGTGAACATCTTCTGATATGGGTTTCTGTTTGCATTTCTGCCTCTTTCCTCGAGGGTGGGCATCTGTCAGTGGGTTTACCAAGTCAGAGGTGTGCCTGGTTTGAAGACCCTTGATGCCTTCTGCCAAATTACCTTCCAGGAATGTCGTTCCAGGTTACCCTTGGTTTTATAATTATTCCATTGCTCTCTTTGGACTTCTTTTTTGCCCTGTTCCTTTTGTAGAACTTTACTGAAGTGATTCCATCAGGAGGTAAAAAATGAAGGCTTTTTTTCCCCCTGAGGCAAGGGGAAAGGGGAGGAAGGCTTTGTGGAGACTCGCTTCTCAAAAATCCAAAATTGTGGGACACCTGGGTTGCTCGGTCAATTGAGCATCTGGCTTTGGCTCAGGTCATGATCTCACAGTTCGTGGGTTCGAGCCCTGGATTGGGTTCTGTACTGACAGCTAGGAGCCTGGAGCTTGCTTCGGATTCTATGTCTCCCTCCCTCTCTCTGCCACTCCCCTGCTTGCAGTCTGTCTGTCTCTCTCTCTCTCAAAAAAAAAAATATCCAAAATTGTGATCTGGGGTTTTTGTCTAGAGACGCGGGATGTGAGGTTAAGGTCTACTTTAGGAGGCATCTGTCCTAAACTGCGTCCCATCATAACTCCTAATTCCTTGATGTTCCCCGGAATTAGCAGGTCCCACAGATCCCGAATCAGGAGAGGCCCTGAGTGGGGACCACACTCATCCAGTCTCTCATTTGGGAAGCTTCCCAAGGCCACTGGCTACATGACACTTAGTTCTTTGTCAGCTCCGTGGTTCTTGGTGGGGAAAGAACTCACTGTTCCCTTGTTTATCATGAAACTTGGTAGTTTATTGATGCCCTGGGCTGCTTATAACTGAATCGGAAAAGCACATCAGATTTTCTTCCACGCATCCTGGCCGTGGATTAGGCATACTAGATAGCATTGTCCAATTAATTCTGGCCCATGGAGTTCCTGCCTGGCTTTAATGAAAGCTCTAAGGGAGTTGAACGACATGGTAGAAAAACGATTTCATAGAAGGGAGAGAAGCTTGCCTGGCCACACTCAGCCGGCAGAAGCCAGGTCGGGGCAGCAGCAAGGCCGTGTTTGGAGGGAGGGCAGTGTGGTATAATGGGCTTGGGGAGGAAATGCTGGTGAGCTGTCTCACCACACTGCGGTGGGCATCCACCTCAGTGTTTTAGCCCTGCAGAGAGCCGACAGTGCAGGAGTTGTAGCCGACCTGGGGCTCGCACCCTGCTCTGGGCTGCGTATCGCTGTCTCATTGGCTCTGATACTTGGTAGCTCATTTAAACTCCACGGGCCTCTGAATCCCCACCTGTAAGTGAGCAAGCCACACAGTAGTGTCTTAAAGATCCCTTTTTAGTTCCATGATTCCAAATAAAATTAAGTCATGCTGCTCTGAGCTCCCAGCACATTACTTGGAAAACCTTTTTGGCAGGGGTCCCAAACCAGTCTTGCTGTAAGACCCCATTGGGTCTGGCTGCCTGCAGTGACTGGGGTCCAGGGAGCCTGTGGTGAGCCAAGGGGTGGATTTGGCTCTGCATGCAAGTTTAAACGGGAACCACGATGCTTTTCTGCTGGTTCATCTGTCATTTTCCTTCTCTGCCCATTGACCATTCCTTGGGCTGGGAGCAGATGCTCAGAGGCCATGCAGGTATCACCTGGGCAACATGCTGAAATGCAGAGTGTGGACAGCAGGAGACCCAGATCAAAGTGGGAGGGTGCGAGGGCAGTGTGGAGGGTGTCTGTCTGCCCCGGTGGTGGTGACGGTATCCAGGCAGGTGGTTGGCAGGGGGAGGCCTGGTAGTGCCAGCTGGTGTCTTGCCAGCCCTAGCACAGCCCTGCAGAGTCAGGAATGCTTGTGCTAAGACTAGCACTGAGATGAGCAGGGCTCGCCTGCGTGCCTGTTGCCTGCATGCGCCTCCACACCGCGATGGTGGGACATTTGGTACCGCGTGGCCATTGTTTTCCTTCATCACAGATGACCGGTCCTCTAGCAGCTTGTTGCTTGGTGTAGGCGTCACATGGGGTCAGAGTCCCAGGCTTGTTACCTGCAGGGAAAGCTCTCTGTCTGGTCCCTGTTACACTTTTCTGAGCATTCTCATTGCCATTGGAGCAGGGACTGTCTTGTGCTGGAGCTGGCCAGTGCCAGGGATGGGTTGGTTGGTCTGGAGGGTTCGGGGACAGGAAGGAGACTCTGTTGACTGTCTGAACTCCAGTGGGGCATGGATGCCTCAGCGGAAGTCTACACTTTCCTACAGAACTTTCTGTTCGGCAGCCTCAGCTACCTGTGCACTTTGACTCCCAGTGCAGGAAGCATACCCCCAGAGTGTGCCGGTGTTCCCTCTTTGGTGGTCTTGCAGGAGAGAGAGGACCCCTGCCCCTACTAGAACTTTGCATTTGGGTTTGGCTTTGCTCTCTGTAATGCGATCCTTCCAGAATCTGAGCCCCCGCTCACTCTACCCATCAGGGAGCTAGGTGGTGCCTGCACGTTGATGCTCAGGCAGCAGGAGCTTAGAGGGTAAGAAGCTTCCAAGGCAGAGCCTGGATTTGAACCAAGGGTAGTTATTTGAACCTCTGCTCTTTGCTCTGCAGTATTGGGGTTGGCAGACCTCTTCCTAAAGGGCCAGATAGTAACTAATTTAGGCTTTGTGGCCAAGAAGAAATTGAGACTATTAAGAAGGTACTTATATAACCATTTAAAGTGTCGTCATTTAAAAATAAAAAACAGGGGCGCCTCGGTGGCTCAGTTGGTTGAGTGCCTGATTTCGGCTCACATCATGAACTTGCGGTTCCTGGGTTTGAGCCCCACATCAGCCTTGCTGCTGTCGGTGCAGGGCCTGCTTTGGATCCTCAGCTGCCCCCCCTCCCTCCCCTGCTCACATTCTCTCTCTCTCTCTCTCTCAAAAATAAACATTTGAAAAAATAAGCAATAAATAACAGGGGCACCTGGGTGGCTCAGTTGGTTAAATGTCCAACTTTAGCTTGGGTCATGATCTCTCAGTGCATGAGTTAGAGCCCCACAGAGGACTCTGTGATGACAGCCTGCTTCAGATTTTGTGTCTGCCTCTCTCTCTGCCCCTCTCCCACTCACGCTTTGTCTCTCAAAAATGAATAAATGTTAAAAAATTTTTAAATAAATAACAATATAAAAAACATTCTCAGATCCCAGGTCACACAAAAACAGGCAGTGATAGTCTGCATTTGGCCTGTGGGCTGGAGTTTGCTGACTTCTATCCTATAGTGAGCTGCCTCCTAATTCCTAGTGATTATGAAATAAGCTAATAGAGCCCTCTATGGGTGTCTCACATCTGTTCAGGAGCCCTTGTGAGTGTTCCTCACAGAACCTGTGAGGCAGGTAGGGTCGGTCTTCCTATCCCCACAAGGGCTCTTTCCTTCAAGAAGTCGGCGGGGGGGTAGAGGTGGGATGGGAGATGGTTGCCTGGTTAACAATTTCTGGCTTCTTCCCAGTGTTGAGTGTTCATCCCCTGAAACAAGGTTGACCATGAGTTAATAGTCGTTGAAGCTGGGTGATGGGACATGACCTTCATGGTACTGTGCTCTCAGTTTTTATATGTGTTTGAAAATTTCCATAACAAAAAGTTAAGAAAATAGTCATTTATTGATCAAAGCTGTAAATAAACCCCTCTACCTTGAGAGAACAGGGTGTTAGAATCCTGAATCCTGGGCTGCTATACCAGAGTACCATAGACTGGGTGGTTTGTAAACAACAGAAATCTATTTTTCATAGTTCTGGAGACTGGACATCTAAGATCACAGCACCCTCAGATTTGGTGTCTTGTGAGGGTCCGCTTCCTCGTTCATAGATGGCTGTCTTCTCATTGTGTTCCCACATGGTGTAAGGGATGAGGGAGCTCCCTGGGGTCTCTTTTATAAAGGCACTAATCCCATTCATTAGTGTTCATTGGAACATTCAGCCCTCAGGACCAAATCATCCCCCAAAGGTCCCACCTCCTAATACCATCACATTTGGGATTAGGTTTCAACATATGGATTTTAGGAGGACACTAAACATTCATCATCCATCTTCCATTCATCATCTACTTGTTCAGACATCCATCTATCCATCATCTATCTATCTACCCATTGCCCATCTCTAACCATCCCTTCGTCCATGTGTTAATCTGAAGTTTATGTAGCACCTACTGGGGTTCAAGCCCTGTGCTTAGGTGTTGATATAGTCCTTGACCCCAAAGAACCCGTAAACATGGAACATGTGATATATGGGTGATGTGATGGAGGTCAGTACCAACTGGGCACCAAGAAGAGACTGACTCTGCTGGGTTAGCTCAAGGAAGGCATCTTGGAGAAGGTGGCCCATTAGTAGGGTCTTGACTGGACCCAAATGGAAAGAAAGGAGTGTGCTAGGCTGTTGTGGGGGTGGGGGAGAGGGAGGGCATTCCAGACAGAGGCAGACCTGTGCACAGAGGCATGGAGGAGTGGGATGGCATGACTTGCTGTAGTATTCATTGAGGCTTGGGACAGCACGAGCATGGCACTGGGACAAGGGACTGACTTGGCCGTGAGGTAGGGCAGTCTGGTATCCTGCCTCAGTCCAGAGAAAGCCCTGGTGATACCTACATGGAGGATGGGTGAGTATGGGATGCAAGAGCCTTTCTGGCAGCCACAGACATTGCTCAGTTTCACCCTCAGCATGCCCAGGCCGCTGTGGATTTCTGGGTGCTTTGTGGACAGAACTTCTCCCCAAGCTGAGCAGCTGACCGCCCTGATCTGGCCGAGGCAGGTGCACCTTCCTGTGTTCACCTTTGTTGTGGCTTCTTGGCTCCCAGTCTCCAGCTGGAGAGCGCCAGTCCAGACAGTGTGGTATTTTGTGTCTGTGTGCAAAACACACACTTTAGAGCTTCAGTGTTTGTGGAATCCTATGCTTCAGTTGGCTTCTTGCAAGGATGGTATGGGGCGGCTGTCCAGAAACCTCCATGAGTCCCTCTTAGTCATTGTGAGAACCCCAAGCTGGGACCCACTGGCTGGAAAAGCAGAGAGAAGCAGCACTCTTTCCGTTAGTGCCCTTCTTCCCAGGCCTGTGCCTGTGGCTGGTTGGAGGCTGGGGCCAGGGTCGTGATGGTAGGCCCTTGCCAGGCCGAGGGCAGGAAAGAGTCATTGGAATTTGTTTGCTTAATGGTGGCAAAATACAAATAACACGAAATTTACCATCTTAACATTAAAAAAAGTTTTTGTTTATTTTTGAGAGAGAGAGCAAGTGAGTGAGCAGAGGTGGGGGGCAGAGAGAGAGGGAGGCAGAGGATCCAAAGCAGGTTCTGCACTGACAGCAGAGAGCCTGATGTGGGGCTTGAACTCACGAACCATGAGATCATGACCTGAGCTGAAGTTGGATGCTCAACCATCCAACCCAGCACCCCTTTACCTTTTTTTTTCTTCAATTGAGGTGTAGTTGACGCAGTGTTATATTAGTTTCAGGTGTACCTGAAACTTAACAATTTTGAAATGTCTAGTTTAGTGGGATTAAGTCATTCATATTGTTGTGTATTGTTTGGCCATCACCACCTATATATATATATATATTTCACCCATTTCAAGTATACAATTCACTGTTTTTTAGTATGTTCACTGAGTTGAATGATGCAACCACCACCACTGTCTGGTCCCAGAACATTTTCATCACCCCCAAAAGAAACCTCACACCCAGCAGTCTCTCCTCATCCTTCACCCCTTAGTGGTGGATGTCCTAATCTGCTTGCTGTCTCTGTGGATTTGCCTTTTCTGGACATTTCATGCAAATGAGGTTAGACATCACGTGGCTCTTGGTGGACACTGTCTTTTATTCTGGTTTCCAAAGGCTTATCTTCTAGGCTGTGTCGTATCCTGGGGGGTGGGGGTGGGGTGGGGTGAGGAACACACCCCTTGGTGTATTCCTAGCTCCTCCCCAAGCCTGGCCTTTCTGTCTGGGTTCGGGGCTGCTCCCTTCACGGTACCAGGGAGCAAATCCCTGTCTGGGCTTCTGGCTCCTCTTTCCTGTAACCCACCTGTCCTGGGTTCTACCTGTCTTGCCCTCAGCCTCCCCCAAGGGTTCGGATCCCAGAGGTGGCATGTGAGTGGGAGGTTGGAACCTTCAACCTCTGAGAAGGGCCTGCAGTTTTCCTGTGCACCTCTCTTCTTCCCTGTGAGGCCAGCTGCTGAGTTCCCCAGTTATTTTTGCTGCCAGATTGGCCAGGCCCCAGGAAGGGGGCTGGTGGCAGGAGAAAAGCTGCTGTGGCATATGGCCATGATGGTCACCCGCAGCCTGGAATCCAAGCTGTGGATTGAGGACTGACTTCGGTCAAAGGGAGAATCTGCAGGGTGGGCTGTCCTCACAGTGGGATCCCTTCGCTGCCCACAGTTCTTGGGCATGTAACTTCTGACACATGTCCCTAGAAACCTCTATGATACTTGAAGTCTACAGGGATACCACCCCTTTGCCCAGGACCCCCAGGGCCTTAGCAAGGAGCACACTTCTGGAAGCTTGGCAGAGTTGTTGCCGCATAGATCCACAAAACCCACAGGGCTGCTAGGGCCTGAAGCAGGCCCCCTCGGGCTCTGTGGGACCAGGCTCGTCAGCAGGAGCGTGATTCTTGTCTGGAACCGGACAGCACTGTAGACTTGCATCCACGGAGTGTGCCCACCTGTGAGCCTTGCCCTGCATCTCCTGACATATGTGATGACCTCCACAGTCCGCCCAGTCTAAATCTAATGGACAGCGTGTTTATAACTCTGTGCTTTAGTGTGGTTCCTCATTTAAAGAGCAAAATAGATGCACCTGCTCTCCAGCCAAGAGACATGGCAGGGGGCAAACTACACTCCCAGTTCCGAGTATTATCTGGACTGAAGAATGAATTATTTGGTTGTGTATCAGGGTCTTGTGTGCAGAAGACTTGGCAGTGTGAGGAATCTTTATTTCCATCGCTGGAAGGGTGGGGCATTTCATTCATTCAGACACCCCCTTGGCGAGGTGTACCATTAGCTGATGAACCACTAGGAAGGAAGGAAACACTTCCAGTCATGGTAACAGGCAGAGATGATTGTAAGATCCCACTTTGAACTTTTGGAGAATGCAGGTCTGAGACTTGATGAAGGATGGTTACGTTTCTTCATCTGTAAAATAGGAATCAGCGTAGCTGTCTGCTCAGGGACTTACCCTGAAGATTCAGTGAGATGATGCGTGCAAGAAAAGCACTTAGCCCAGCTCCTGGCACGCCTCGAGTGCTTAATAACGCTGGTTATTCTCATTTTATTGTTGTTACCATTGTTGCTGTTATGACAGATAGCAGGAGAGGATGTTGGCTGCTTCATCAGCTGGCTGGAGGTTTGTTTGTTTTTTTTTAAGAGGCCAAAGTGGATGATGAGAAGCTGCCTTTTTTCATCAGAGTTGCAAAAAGCCCAGAGTGTGCATTTCCAAGCAGTGGTTTTTTTTTAAATGTTTATTTTTGAGAGAGAGAGAACATGTGTGCAAGTGGGGAGAGAGGCAGAGAGAGAAGGGAACAGAGGATCTGAAGAGGGCTCTGCGCCAACAGCAGAGAGCCCGACGTGGGGATTGAACTCACAAACCATGCGAGCCCTTCTTTTGAAATGACGTTTTTACTTTATTTTATTTTATTTTATTTTAATTTAATTTTTTTATTTTTATTTTTATTTTTATTTTTATTTTAGAGGGAGAAGAGGGCAGAGGAAGAGAGAGAGAGAGAGAGAGAGAGAGAGAGAAAATCCCAAGCAGGCACCATGCTCAGCGTGTAGCCCGACACGGGGCTCAATCCCACAACCCTGGGATTATGTCCTGAGCTGAAAGAATTGGACACTCAACCCACTGAGCTGAGACGTCCCTGAGGGGGGCATTTTAGATGACACCTCAGTATAGGGAACAGATGAAAGCCGCGGTAGCAGAGCCTGGCCCAGGCCAGCCTCCCCACCCTGCCTCTGCCTCCACATGGCTCCTAGGACTCTAGCTTGTTGCTGATTCTTTCATTCTGTGTGTGCTCTCCTGGGGGCAGTGGCTGGGGATCTGTGGGGAGACTCTTCCTGGAGATCCATGTCCTGGGTCTTCTCCAAGGTGGCATTGGCCAGCCAGAGAACCTGGCACAACCTCCTTCTCAGAGTAGAGAAACCAAGTTGGTCACGAGAATGACCCTCTCTGTTTGGCGGCAGACATGGGGTTGAGGTAAGGGGCCTTGGCAGCTGCAAGCCTGTGTGAGCGTGTGCTGTTCAAACTTGCATTTGCAAAGGGTTATAGGCAAGGGGCGGGGGGGGGGCTTTCTGCCAGTCACAAAACTTTGCTTTTACTCTTTTTCTTAATTTTTAAGCATGCAGTTCAAAGGAATTAAGCACATTCATACTGTTGTGTAACCATCACCACCATCCATCTCCAGAACTTTTTCAACTTCCCCAACTGAAACTCTGTCCCCGTTAAACTCCCCATCCTCCCTCCCCTACCCCTTGGCAGCCACCATTGTCCTTTCTGTCTCTATGAGCCTGAGGACTCTAGGGACCTCATATACATGAAATCATACAGTATTTGTCCTTCTGTGACTGGCTTATTTCACTGAGCATAATGTGAGGTTGATCCGTGTTGTAGCGTATGTCAGAATTTCCTTCCTTTTTAAGGCTGAATAATATTCCTTTGTATGGATAGACCACATTTTTGTTAACCCCTTCCGTCTATGGTCACTTGGTTTACTTCTCCCTTTTGACTGTGGGCATGGGTGTATGTGCTTTTACTCCTGACCCCTGGCAGACAGGTCCCTCCTGCATGGCAGTGACTGCCAGAGCATACAACCCTCTGGAATGTAGCAGGTTGCTGATAAAAAGGGCTGGAGTTCTTGGAAAGGGGCGTTCCTGGCTGTGAGTCCTACCTCTGTTTCCAGCCACCTTCTCTGCCAAGGGAATTTGAGTCAGCCGCTCCTGGGAAGTGGTGAGCCTCTCTCTGATGAGGTGAGGGGAGCCAGGGAAGTGTTTCTGTGTGATTCCAGCTGCCCCTGGGCAAGTCAGTGACAAACCCAGAGTGGAGGTAGGGCAAGGATCTGCTTGATTTGACATTTTGCTCCCTGTATGGAACAGAGTGGGCAGATTGGGGCCCTCCTACAAGCAGTGTTGGACCCAGCCCTGGGCTGGATCTGTGGCTCTGTGCCCCTGTCAGCAGTTCAGGCATCAGGGTTGGAGCCTGCCTTCAAGAGACAGGGACATGTAAGAGGGATATGGGACCAGTGAGTCAGAAAGGAGTCAGACAATGACTGAGACTCCAGGAATTGCACCATTCCTGGAAACCTGGGTCATTTTCTAGAACAACCAGATTCCCATGGATTTTGGCATGTTCAGGAAATCTGGCAGAGCTGGTAATTACAAAGTCTAACTGAGAAATATCTTGTACATAACCTTCTATTTCTCTTGAGTGTTTGGGAGGAAGCTGTGGGTGTGTTTTATGGATAGGTGTTCCAAGCTCTTTCCTCTTTGATTGGGGCTGGGGGCCTTGATAAGTGTTGGCAGCCCCACTTTCGATCTGTGGGGCCTGAATTCAGAACACAGATGCCTTTGCAGAAAGCAAAGGCAAGGTTATTCCTTTTCCCCATGCTTCAAGGGCATCTTTCTCTTTGAATTCTAGTGTTTACATTGTTTAAAAGTCATTAACATGTTTATAAGCTCAGACCCAGTCATCCCACCCTAGGGTATTTTCCTAAGGAAATAGGACTTTTCCCCCCTTTTTTTCCTTTTTGGTATTATTATATGAAACTATTCACTGTGTCCATAACAGTGGAAAACTGGAAACAAAATAAACGCCCTGCAATAGAAAAGGGGTTACAATAACTTGGTAGACTATTATGTAATCATCAAATGGTAACCATGTAAGTTATGTAGCAACGTGGAACTTGTTCGTAACTGAAAAAGTGAAATGTAGCATTGTGTGTGTTAGGATTTGTATCTGTCATGTCTTGCTGTGTAACAAATCATCAAGGAGATGAGGTATGTGGTTTCTTCCTTCCAATTTTGGCTACTACCATGTCTTATAATAGCTTTAAAATGAAAATTCTCCTTATGCTATTCTTTGGGTGCCTAGCTCAAGAATGGTGGGCTTGGGGTGGGGAGTGTTAGGTCTGCTTAGACTTGTAAGCTTGGCCAGTGTGGGACCTCTACAGACTGGACTTCAGGAAGATGCATGGAGGTAGGGACTGGAACTGTGGGACATGTCTCAGCTCCTTGGTGTTCTTTCTTCCTTGTCATCTGGACAGAGGGTGGATGGTCTTGTAGCACAAATGGACCCATGCCATTGGAGGTATTGGTCAGCCACCTCCATAAGGTAGCCATAGGCTCAGCCAGCAAGAGCTGACCATCTTGATATAGGAATAGAGGACATCATGAGGACCCTCATGTCCAAGGACAGTGCTGTCTGGTTGATTTGTGTTGGGACAAATACAGGTATATTTGTCCTCCCATGTTGCTATTTGTAGGTCACTGCTCTTCCCCTAAACCAATGGTTCTTTGTAATCTCCTTGTAAGATTTTGTGAGTTTGAAAGTGCTTCAGAATAAAAAGTTAAATAAATAAATACTTGGGAAACCATGTTCTGCCTAAGCATGGGATAGCATGAGGACTGGAGGAAGGACGTTCCCACATAGGCTGGGGCTCTGGGCTGTGTTGGTGGGCACTGGGCTTGGGCTATAGCTGCCTGCCCAGCCATGAGTGGGGCTGACTGCTGGGACAGGAGAGGTCTCAACACCCACATCCTGCTGGAAAGAGAGCCATGTCCCAGGTTACTGAATCCTGCCTCATGGGAAAAAGTTAGGTCTTGTAGGACTGTGGCCAGAAGAGCAGGAAAAGGGTTTGAATCTGCCCTGAGCAAATAAAGGCCCCCTAGAGGAAATGTGGGCTATGGAATAACTGTCCTTTGACCAGAGAAATCCCTTTTCTATTGCATGGGGACCTGCCTCTTCTCTGCATTCCTACTCTCGTTCTTCTTTTCATCCTGAACTCCCAAACCTTTAGGGTGCTGTTGGCTGGTCCCTCTGGCCCCCTCTGCCTGCGGTTTGTGCACTGACCTGATCTTCAGGGCCCTGCCAGGGCCCTGGCTCCCAGGGCAGATTGGAAGCAGTGGGGAGCTCTCAGAGCTGGGTGAACATCCATGTCTGCTGCTGCTGCTGGTCAGCCTCAGAGCTTCTGACCCCTCATCCCCCTCACATTTCCCAAGGCCACGTAAGGATTCCAAGAGGTGACCAGGACAAGGCGTCATGCCCAATGAGGGTGAATCGCTCAGACACTGAGTTCCCCTCCCTGAGGGGGAACCCCACTGGGTTTCAGCTTTTTCCTTAACTGCTACAGAAGTCTGATTAGTCAGAATTTGTAGGACCTCCAGTATCTAAGGCAGATGAAGCTGGTAGACACTCCCCTCTCCCCCACATTGTCCCAGCGCAGCCTGCTGCTGTGGGTCCGAGAGCTGGAAAGTGCTGCCACAGGCCTTCTCTGTCTCAGGGCTGACAGGGAAGAGGGGTCTGGTCTAGGTGGGGCAGAGTGACTAGTGATAGCTTTCCAGCCTAGCTGGGGGGCTGGGATCAGCTTGGGCAGTGGAGGCTGGGAACCAACCTGACAGCGTGCCGGCCTTCACTCACCACTCAAGCCACAAGTGAGTGGACAGGTGTGGAGGACCTTGGTCCTCCTAGTAAGGGCCCAGGGCAGTGGGACCATGGTCCAGGTCCCACTGCTGGGGGAGAAGGGAGAAGAGGCAGAGGAGGGCCACCAAAAAGGGCTGATTTTTCTGTCCTGGCATGAGCCAGCTCTGAGGCTGTCAGCAGCTAGGATGAATCGCCTATTTACTTGTTTCATTAAGAGGCTCCTTGCCCGTGGGAGAGGTCGCAGCCTTGCCCGCCCTTCACGGGGAGGAAATGGTGTTTACAGAGCGGCCAGCTGGTGCGGGGTGAGGAGGTGGCTAATCCCTCATTAGGGAGCCAGGAGAGCCTGCAGCATGCCAGCCTGTTCCTGCCCTGCTACTACCCTAATGGCCGTGACAATGGATGGATGGACAGAAGGCTGCCAGGCAGTGAAAACAGGAAACCTAATCTTTTCAAAATAATCCAGGGGGAGGGGAGAAAATGAAGAAGCGAAGAACACAAACTGACAGATGGCCTCTGTGGGGGAGGCATCTTCCAGTAGCTGGGGCTTCTCAGAGCTGGAAATTGCGATGAGTCAGCAAAAGGTTGAGGGTGCTCTAATCTTCCAGGTCTGTCCCTGACGTTAGATGGTGTTTTAGCAGGAAGCCTTCTACTCCAGCCTCTCCCACTGTGCCTTAAAACTATCTCCTGTCACCTAGACTGTGACTCCCTCACCTTGATTGTAATCCTGTCCTGCCCTTGGGCATGGCTCCTGGCCCCTCTTCAGGTCAGCCAGTGGATACACCAGCTGTGTCTTCACAGGGCCCAAGCTGCCCTTGGCTTGGGTTCCGAGGCTTGCGGGTCCACCCTTCCAACTCCCTTCTCCCCCCTGGTTCCAAGTTCTTCCTCCCTTGAGCTTCTGCTCTCCCACCCTTCCAACTCCCTTCTCCCCACTGGTTCCAAGTTCTTCCTCCCTTGAGCTTTCTGCACTGCATTCTTCACCTGGAATGCCCTCAATGTGTCTCCACCTGCCCAGATCCATCTGTCTTCCAGGGTCCAGCTCCCTTGCTCCTTTCTTCATGAGCCTCCTTTGTCCTGCCCCCTATCCCTCTCGCCCTTGACTCATCTCCCTCTTCTGACCTCTGGAAGTGGCCCCTTCAGGTGCTGTCCAGGCTCTCTTTGGGACTTGTGTGCGCTTCGCCTTGCCTTCTGGAGCAGGGAGCTGTCCCGTTATCACTGCCTGTCCCTCAGAGGACACAGCCCCCTGGGGCTGGCTGCTGCCGTGTGTGTGTGTGGGGTGTGTGTGTGTGTGTGTGTGTCTGTCTGCCTACCGCACAGAGTGGTGAGCTCACCTGCCACCTGTTCCTTGAGGCTGTGTGGGCAGTGGCTCCCTTGTGAGCTCCAGGTCCAGCAGATCACACAGGGGACCTGCTCTCCCCCACCCTTCTGGGTCCATGAAGCACTTCCATCCCTCAAGTGGGAACCATGAGATTCCTCCCTCTGTCCAAAGTGCTTCTAAAAGGAGGAGGGTTACCTTGAAGTTTTGCCTACAGTGAGGTGACAGCCATGTTTCAAGTTCAGGTGGGCTGTGCTGGGGGAAGAACATCCTTGGAGAAGCGGGGTGCAGAGAGTACCAGAGGGGAGTGGTTTGGGTATCTGCCAACCCCGAATGGCCACTCTGCATGAGTTATTTTGGCTCAATGGCTCCAGCTATCTTTGGGGCAGCATTTTCTTCCAGGCCTGAAGTGCTAAGACCATGGGGATCTCTGAACCTGAGCCCTGAGGCTGCCTGGGAGGCCTGTGGCATCTTGAGGAGTGCTTTCCTTCCCAGGCCTTTGGAAAGCTCGGCTTACTTCCTGTCACTTCTATTTGGTGCTTTATTCACTTTCTTTGTGATAAGCTTCTGAGATGTCGAGAAAATCAGCTGTGGGTGTTGCTGTCAGAGATGCTGTGTCAGAAACCCCTGACTAGAGTCTCTCTGGGCCTCAATGTTCCCGTCTGGAAGATGGGAGTAGTGGCCTCCACACTTAGTTCTCCCTGAGGTGGTTTGAGCATCAGAGAGGAGTCAACACATGCTGTGGACTTTCAACGGGATTTGTTATTCTGTATCTTTTTTGGATAAGGAAACAAGCTTCTGTCTTTATTAGACTGTCCCTGGGGACCCTCCCCCGTCCCCAGGGAGTCTTTCTCACGTGGAGGTTTCTTGGCATCTTTGAAGCCTGTCTGTTAGAACCATCTGATGGTAGGGTGGGATCTACATAGACGACGGCTTCCTTGGGAGCCATACTTCATTCTTCCTAAGTAGTTTAGATCCACAATTAGCTTCCTCTTCTATGAATTGGAGATGCAGTGCACAGATGTAAAATGATCTGCTTGTGGCCCAGATGGAGACTTTAGGCTTCTGTTGCTCACATCCAAGGATGACCCTACCCGGAGAGAGCAGACGTACCGTTGTTTTGCAGGGGACCTGTGGGGGACCTTTCCCCTACCCTGTCCATTCCTCCTCTTGCTCTTCTCCCCTCTTCCCTTCAAATCATTCATGGTGGTTCTCCTGTTTCTGTGCCGCCTCCCCCAGGACCAGGGGAAATGAGAGATGTCTGCACAGGAGATAATGGGTGTCGAGCAAGGGTATTCTGTAGGACTTGGGACAAGGGGAGCAGAGAGCCCCTTTCACCCACCTCCATGCTGAATACAGAGTCCAGATAAGGGCCACCCATGTTGTTCAGTGCTTCTCAAGGGAAATTCCCAGCTCTGATCAGTTTTTTGTGAGGATGTTTCCCTTCCAGGGCAAAGAAAGCTCTATTTCTCAGGACTGGAGCCAGATCCCCAATTGGTAGCGAATATAAATTATATTTTCTTGGTTGAGTTCACTGGATTTTCTGCCTACCCCCCAACCCCATTTCTTCCAACAGGCAGCTCTGGGGAGGAGGAGTCATGTTTGTTATGAAAAGTAACACACTCATCAAGTGTTCCAGCTCTCCTGTTGTTTTCCCTCAAGAGCAGGGTCCCTGCCCGAGGCGCAGGGTCACTGCATGTACTTTGTTCGCTTCTGCATCCCCAGCACTGGAGCAACTCTGGGCATGCAGTAGGTGCTCAGTTAATGTTTGCAGGGAGAAGGGATCACACACCTTCTGTCTCATCTTTGGCCCCTCATAGGCACAGTAAGGCATTAGAAGGAAGTTCGATACGGTCAGTTTCCAGCCTCAGTGGTAAAGTGGGACATAAATATGTGAATTAAAATGAGAAGTACAGTGATAATTCACAACACGTTCACGGAAAAGATTGCCATGACTGTCAAATTGCACAAATGCTATTTTCTGTGGAGGTGCAGAGCAGGGGAAATTGTTTCAGAGCAGGGGAAATTGTGGAGAAGGCTAAGGGAGGGTGGGATTTAGCAAAAGGGCAAAGGGCACAAGAAGATGTGGTCTGGAATGGTGAGGGTGGCTGGAGGCCCAGCCGGTTTGGGGGCCCTGACAGTGGTATGCCCGTGAGCAGACCAGAACGGCCAGCCAGATCTCTGGGGCCTATGATGATGCCGGGCTCAAGGCGCTGTGAGCCTTCCCCTCAGGATCAGAGCGAGATACCTGGGCGGAATTCCTGTCCCCACCGTGGCCCATCTGGGTGTCAGGTAACATCTCTCCATGGAGCAGGCCAAGGGGGCGTAGCAGTGAGACAAGGGCTCACCCAAGGGAGTCAGCCTAAGTGTGAGCAGACATGAACATAGGTGTGTACGTGTGTGCTCATACACCTCTGTGAGTGTGCACATGTGAGTAAGCATGTGTGTATGCTCTATGCTGCCCACTGGTGGAGAGGAGCAGTGGCTCCAGGTTGGGCCTTGGGCTCTCTCCCACATTTTCTTAGTATCTCTGAGCCTTGTCTCTCAGATGAGGATGCCGAGCCCTCTCCTTGGGTGCCTCTGAGAAGATGAAATGAGAACCCGTGTGAAGTCTCGCACATGATGGTACATCCCTAACAGGCCCTCAGTGCAGGTGCAGTGGTTCCCTCCCCATCCTCCTCCCCAGCCTTCCTGACTTGCTGGGCCACACTGGGCTCAAGGAGAAGGTAGGTGAGGAGGATCTTCAAAGCCCTAGACTCCTCCAGCTGCTGAAGGGCCAGGCCAGTTCTCCATCCTTCCAGGGTACAGTGGGGCTGCGTCACTAGCCTTGAGATTTTAGGTTTTTTTCTAGGCCCCAGTTATAGGTGGTTTTCACACAGCTGCTCACACAGAGATGACCGGGGGCTCTGATCCCCTTCTTCCTTCTCATTCCTTCTTCCCCAGGGAGTGCTGAACCAGGCCTTTCCCACGGCAGAGGCCCTGGTGCCTGGGATCCACTGCTGCTCAAAGGCAGTGACAGGAGCACTCTCGCCTTTATCTCGGCCACCAGCCTGGAGGCCAGTTTATCTCTCCTCTCCACACGGTCTAAAGGAAGCTGGTGCTGAAACGGCAAATGCTGGACTGACTCCACAACAGGAAGACGGGCGTGGGCGCAGGTCCTCTGGCATCGACCACAGCTGCCACACCGCAGTCACTCCTGCTGGTCTCCAGGGCTCTCTTGTCCTGTGGCTGCCTCAGAGGTGGTTTTTCAGACTGGCTTTTATACTTTTGACCTGATTACATTTCTCAGAATTCTTTGTAGATTGTGCAGTGGGACATTGGGGTGACCTGCCTAGGGTACCATGGTCAAGGTGGAAATGGATGCTGCCTTCTCCCTGGCAGCCTGGGAGGGGCACAGGGTGGACACTTTTCTTCTGCGGCTCATTGCCCACCTCCGTTATCCGGGAGGATCAGCTATCTCACTCTCAGCTACCTTGTGAATGAGTGAGTGAGTAAGCTGCATTCTCCCAGGGGAGGGCAGAGGCCAGGAGGCAAGCCCACTTTCCACCTTCCCATCCACTGTGGTGCTATCTGCCCAGAGACCCTTCACTCATTAGAAAAGGAGAGACTCCCTTATGCAGCCCTTGACGCGCCTGGACTGTTGGGGGCTGGAGCCAGGCATTCTCATCCATTTCTCTGGTACTCTTGGCCACAAGGTGTAGGGGCAGCCTCAGAGACCTTGCAGGCAGTCCGAGCTCATGGGCAGTTGGCTGGGCTGCCCCAGGAAGGGTGTGCCCGAGCAGGAGGTGGCCAAGCCTGCCTGGAGCCATACTGAGATCATGTGTGTCCTACTTAATGAAAGAAACAGTTTGGTGTCATGGTATTTTTGTGCCTGGATTCCCCTCTTCCATTTAAATACAGAGGAGGGCACCTGACCCTGACCCTGGACCCGTCTGGACCAAAGACGTCATTCGAGCCCATAGTAGCATGCATTGTGATTATTTTGGGACTTCCTCTCCATGCACCTCTAAGCTTGCTCACTCGGTGGACCCCCACCCCCACCCCTGCCTCTCAGACCCTGTCCATGGCAGGCTGCCCAGGTCAGGTGGAAGGTATGGGCTCTGCCAAATAGACTGCCAGCCAGAAACCAAACTACAGGGCCCGTGCTTCAGGCTCTTATGCCTGAGACTTGGAAGGCGTGGCCTGAGCTCCCTCCTGCCCAGTCTGTGCTGGCAGCTGTTCAGGACTGACTGTGATTTGGAGGAAATCCCTTTGGGTCTGGAGGCGGCTGAAATGACCCAGGGCTTGTTCTTCATCCTTACCTCTTGTTTGTATCCCACTGACACCATTGTGTCTTTGTGGTACGTCCAGCAGCCTGGGGGATGGGTAGAATTGCAGACCTGCGAGCTCACAGTAAGGAATTCCAGGTACCCTCATGCCTCCTTGTATCCCAGCTTTTCCATCCATTGGCAGCACTTATCCAAGACTTAACCCCTTTCTAACCTTTGCTACCTGGAAGCTTAGGGGCCAAATTTAGTTCATTTGACATGGTTAATGCATCCCAGAGACCTAAGACTTTCTTTGGCCCTCTTTGTTTTCTTCCCAGTGGTCTTTTTTTTTTTTTTTTTTCACACTGTTTAATTTCTTAAGGCTGCCTCAGTCCTTTTGGAAATAGGCGGGTAGAAACCTACACAAACATCTCCCCACCCAGCCTGGCACACTCCCTTGCCCACATCCTGCTCTCCTTCCCTGGGACCTGGAGTCCTGCTGAAGTGGGGGCCCCTCCTTGGTTGGGGCAGGGTGGGGTGTGGTGTCACCTCAGAAACCTTGCAAACCTCCTCCTTGGGCTCCCTAAATGATTTATTTCCTTCAAATGTCCTATGCTGTTTTCCAGTAGAATCTCTGTTATGTGTGAATCAAGATCCTGGCTCATATTTTCTGCCATGACTGATGTGATCTTTCCCTTTAGAAATATTCTTCCTACATGGCCCAAATTCATCCTTTTTTTAAAATCTTTTCTTTAATGTTTATTTATTTGTGAGAGAGAAAGAGACAGAGTGTGAGCAGGGGAGGGGCAGAGAGAGAGGGAGACACAGAATCCAAAGCAGGCTCCAGGCTCTGAGCTGTCAGCACAGAGCCTGACATGGGGCTCAAACTCTAAAACCAAGAGATCATGACTTGAGGCAAAGTTGGATGCTTAACTGACTGAGCCATCCAGGTGCCCCCCAAAGTCATTCTTTTATACTTGTTCGTACTGAGAATGAGTGTGTTTGTGTGTGTGTGTGTGTGTGTGTGGTAATCAGGTACTGTACATGAAAGGAGCTAGGGAAGACATTCTTCTGTCTCATGGCACGTTGCCTGTGCTAGTGGGTTCTTGGCAACATTTAAATGCCTGGAGATGAAGAGCAAGATTCCTAACCTAAACCTAAATTTCTAGGTCCACAGTTATGGTAAGAATCAGCCAAGTTCTGAAACTGAGGAGAGAAAGGTCGTTGGGGCCCCTCCCTTGTCATTTAGGCTAGGGAACAGCTCAGCCTAGCCTTCCACCTGCTTTTGTGAATAAAGTTTTATTGGAATGCAGCACACTCATTTGTCCATGCATGATGTATGGCTGCTTTCCTGCTGTAATGGCAAGACTGAGTAGTAGTGATAGATGTCACAGGCCTTGCACAGCTGAAAATATTTACTAGCTGGCTGTTTGCAGGAAAAGTTTCCTGACCTCTGGTTTAGGATAGAACACAGAGGTGGAAGACCCCAGAACAGCTCTTCTGCATAGAGAGAGGTTTTTTTTTTCTCCAGCAGTTTTATCTTTTTAATTAGATTTAAGATGGATATAGGAGTTTCCTTAATACCACCTGATGGGGGCCAGAAGGAGCAGGGTCCTGGAATTTGGGTTGGGGAGGACAAAATCTCAAAACAGACCTGCCAGGTAATGCCCATTATTCCCTTGCCAGCAGAGGTGCCAGGGTGTGTCTCTTACATGGTATCACTCAGCCCAGAAGGAGGGAGGGAGCCATCAGGCACATGCCGCCCTGTGGTCTGGTCCTCAGAGAGAGAACAGGAAATTAGCCAGCATCTGAGCTGCCCTGTGGGACAGAAGGAAAAACATCTTGACTGTAAGCATGGTTAAACACTGGGATATGCTGTCAGAGGAGTGTGAGAAATTCCCATCTGGGGAGAGCTTTGAAAAGGATAAACCATTTTCAAGTGTATTTTCAATACCTGGGTTTTCAGCTGCTTGGTGACAGGGCATTGGTCTCAGTGGCCCCTGGAAGACAACCTTTTGATGTTTCTGATTCAGCATTTCTCTCTCTCTCTCTCTCTCTCTCTCTCTCTCTCTCACACACACACACACACACACACACACACACACACTACCCTGCCTCATAGCAAACCCTTTGCTGGTCAGATCACAACAGCACCCAGCCCCTTCAGAAAGACTTCCAAGGCCCTGAGTTACTGGAGATTTGGTTTCTGGAGTGGTTCTTGCACCATAGAAATCTTCTAGAAGGCTGGACCATCTCATGAGGCTCATGTCTCAGGTTATCATCAGCCCCAGGGCTCCTTTTCCAACAGCTTTTGTCAGCTTTGTCACAAATGGTCGGGGACATGGGGGTCAGGGTGAGTTGTCCGCAGCAGGTTCCATTGAGAGGAAATCAGACTCAGAAGTTTTAGGACGTTTCCAGGAAGAGTGAATGAATGGGTTGCAGCTTCCTTTTCTTCCAGGGCAGATGCCAGTTACTCTTTTGGTGGATTGAAGAACATCTGCCTATGTTTGTTCTACCTCTTGGAGGAATAGGCTTGGAGCCCTAACAACAGGCTTCTCCAGTGGGAAAGGTGGTAGGGTCGAGGTAGGACAGAGTTGGCTTTGGCGAGAGTAGCCTTCACAACCAGGAGGCCTCCCCTTGAATTGTATGTGGAGGTCTGAGTGGGTCCTCTGGCCACACACTTTGCAAAGGAGTTTCCTCTCAGCATGAATTCAAATCAGAGTCTTGGAAAGAGCCTCCCTAAAAAACAAGCACATGGCTCAATAAGCATCAACTGTATTTCTTGTCCTATGCCTTGACTGCACAAGGAACTACTAGAAGCCACAGCAATAGCCAGTACTGATCTGGTTGGCAACTCGTTTTCCTGCACCTATTGATATGATCATATGGGTTTTCTTGTAAAGTCATTTAGAAATTTTGAGTAATTTTTGAGTGTTGAACCAGCCTTACATTCTAGGAGATAAACTCTACTTGGTTGTGATATATTACTGTTCTGGAGGTCAGAAGTTCAAAATGGGTCCTAAAGGCTAAGTCTTAGTTTGCTTTCATCTGAGATGGTTTTTATTTTGCTTTCATTCTTGAAGGATAATTTCACTCTTTTCCTCTAACACTTTGTTATTATTATTATTATTTTACCCTCTTCTGACCTCCATAGTGGCAGGCGAGAAATCTACAATCATTTGCATCATCATTTCACTGTATGTAATATGTTGGTTTCTTTTCTGACTTCTTCCAAGATTTTTTATCTTTTGTTTTTAGCACTTTGATTATGATGTGTCTGATAGCAGTTTTCTTTGTTTATCCTGTTTGAGGTTCACTGTATTTCTTGGATCCTATATATTTATGGCCATCACCAAATTTGAGAATTGGTCAGCTCTGATTTCTTAAAATACTTTTTCTGCTCCAGCCTCTTTCTTTCTGGGACCTCAGTGACACGAATGTTAGATGTTTTGATGTTGTCCCACAGATCCTTGAGGTTCTGTTACAATTTTTCCTTACTCTTTTTTCTCTCTTTTGTTTAGATTGGATAATTTCTATTGATCTGTCTTTAAGTTCACTGACTCTGCTGTCGTCTCCATTCCATTATTGAATTGCTCTCCAGGAATTTTTTTTACAGTTGTTATTTTTTTGGTTCTAAAATTTGTATATGGTTCTTTTTTTATTGCTTCTGTTTCTTTGCTGAGAACTCCTGTTCTTTCCATTTGTTTCAAGAGTCTTTGTCCTTACTTCTTGGAGCATGATTATAATAGCTGCTTTAAAGTTGTTTTCTGATTATTCCAACATTTGGGTCATCTGGAGGGTGATGTTTGTCGATGGCCTTTTCCTTTAATAGCTTAGGTTTCCAGATTGTTTGTTGAGTAATTTTTATTTTTATTTTTTTTAATTTTTTTTAATGTTTTATTTATTTTTGAGAGAGAGACAGCGTGATCAGGGGAGGGTCAGAGAGAGAGAGGGAGACACAGAATCCGAAGACAGGCTCCAGGCTCTGAGCTGTCAGCACAGAGCCCGACGCGGGGCTCGAACCCACGAACTGCGAGATCATGACCTGAGCCGAAGTCGGACGCTTAACCGACTGAGCCACCCAGGTGCCCCTGTTGAGTAATTTTTAGGTTGTATCCTGGACATTTTGAATGTTACATTATGAGACTCTAGATTGTTTTAGTATTCTGGAGATACTGATGGAGTTGTTTAAATGGCCAGTCAACCCAGTTCAGTTCAGATCACACATTCTAGCCCACTTTCTGTGGCCTGTAGTTCCATCACCCACCCTGCTGTACATCAGCTGAGGATCAGTCTGCAAGCTGGACAGTAGTGTCAGTTCTCACCCATGTAGTTCTGTTCCCAAACCTGTGTGGTGCTGAAGACAACTGGTTTGACACATATGCAGCTTGAAAGTGAGCCTACAGCTTCACACACAGACTTAAAGGATCCTTTCTCTACCTCCTTCCTCTCCCTGATCTGTCCCACACTTTCTACTTCCCCAGGTCCTGACTTGAAAGCTAGACTCCACCCTCCCCATGCTGTCACCCAAAGGTCCACTGCTACCTTACAGGTGGAGACAGAGGATCTGCTTTTTTTTTTTTTAATGTTTATTTTTGAGAGAGAGAGAGAGAGAGAGAGAGAGAGAGAGAGAGCACACATGGTGTGCATCATGGGAAGGGGCAGATAAAGAGGGAGACTGAGAATCCCAAGCAGGCTCCATGCTGTCAGCTCAGAGCCCGACTTGGGGCTTGAACTCACGAACCGTGAGATCATTATCTGAGCCCAACTGACTGAGCCACCCAGGTGCCCCATGGGGCTCTGCTTCTTTGGTGGTGCTCTCTTGGTATAGAGTGGAGAAGCCACAAGACTCCACCCCACAGGGCCACTGCTGCTGCAGCTGTGTCTATAAGGGAGGGGAACTGCTCCCTCCTTTTTTCTGGTGTTTACTTGGAGCAAAGTAGTTAAGATTAAGAGTTTAATTCTCCGGATCCCTCCTTCCTGGTCCTTTGTTTAGAGAGAGCAGGCTTTTCTGTTGTTTGGGGTTTTTGTTTTTTCTGTCTGTGCCTATTGGCACTTTGGGGTTGCTCTAGTGCTCATGCTGGGATAGATGGGAGGTAAAAAAAAAGTTCCAGCTCCTCTGTAGGTAAGACAGTGGTGAATACATGTCATGAGACATTTGTCCAAACGCATAGAATCTACAACACTGAGAGCAAACTCTAACACAAACTATGGGCTTTGGGCGATGATGATGTGTCCGTGTAGGCTCATCAGTTGTGACACATGCATCACTCTGCTGGACTGTTGATAATGGGCAAAGCTGTGCATGAGTGTGGGCAGGGGGCTGTGGAAAGTCTGTACCTTCCTTTCAGTTTTGCTATGAATCTAAAACTGCTCTAAAAGAAATGAAGTTTAAAGCAAACAGAAAACCAGAGAAGGCACTTCCAGGGAGTCCCTCAAGTCCTGAGACGCCTTCCCGGTGCTTCTGCTCTCATCTGCCTTTCAGAGTCCCACGATAGCGATTTCATGTGTTTTGCCCAAAATTTGTAGTTATGGTGAGTGGGAAAACATGGAGTGCATTTTCTGTATCTCTCCTGGAACTGGAAGTTCAAGCTCCTGCCTTTGAATGTCCTTCTTTTTATGTGTGGTGATACTCCCTGGAATTGGCCCCTATTCTTAAACCTCATTTTGAGGTTTGGGACCTGTGCTGCCCACCTCTGCCTTCCCCAGTAACTTCCCTGTTGCCCCTCCCTAAACCCCAAGCCTGGCCCGGCTGCCACTGACACTTGTGCTACAGATTCAGGCCCGGACCTCCTGGCATTGTCCCCAACCAGCCCGAGCAGCTTCCAACCTGTGATGCTCCAGAAGCACTTTTGGTTCTTGTAGGTTTACTTGGCAGTATCATACCCTGGTTTGCTCACTCCCTGCTCTGCTTCAGGCCCTTCTGTTGATATCTGTGGCCCGAATCAGAGGTCCTTGCAGGGTAGGTATAGCCATCTGCCTGTATTTCTAGCGTGGAGAAAGGCTTCAGGCCATGAATGCATGGAGATCTTTGGCAAGATCGGGAATTCCTGGTCAGAAGATCCCAGAAATCGCCTCCCCGCTCCTTCCTGCCTGTCTTGCATGCCAAGGCCTGCCTTCCCACCAGCTTGCTCCTCAACTCCACATCCAGCTGTCATTCCCTAGAGCACCCACCCTATGCAGTTGTCATGGACACATAACATTCCTTCGTGGAATGTGCTCCATCATGGTGTGGGGCTCCAGCTTCTGTGTGGTGGGGGCCACAGGTGGAGTGGGGAGCCCAGTGTCCAGAACCATCTGACAGAACAGATGGTGACAGGCAAGCTCTTGTTTCCCATTTGTCAAGTGGGAGTGATTCTAGCAACTTAAAGGGCTGTGTTGGGGTTAGCAGGAAGGTCTATAACAGCCTGGCATGCTGTAGATGCCTGGGAATGGGGAAGGAGGGAGGGATTTTGTTTCAGATATGATTTCCCTGTTCCACTTCTGTATGGGGACCAGAAGCACATGCTAGGGTGGGGTGGGGGAGCTGCGGTGTTGAGGGGTGCCCTTGACTCAGGCTGCCTTCTCTGGAGGCTGTGCTGTGTTCTCCCCACTACCCTCCCCCAGGGATGGAATCCAGCAGGAATGCGGGGTGCGTTCTTCCCTGGATACTTGGGCACCTGCACCATCTGGCCAGGTTCATGGAGCACATGGGCCTGTGAGTTATGTCCCCACCCACGTTTATGCCCCATTTTCAGAGGGAGCATCTGACCCCTGGCTAAAGCTTCAGGTGGGGGAAGGAAGTCCCAGACGAGTTAGTAAGTCTTCCTGTCGTCTTTCTCAGCCCTTCCTGATTCCTCCTGTGGCCCTGCCATGCCTGCCTGCCCCCCAGGACTCCCTCGGCCTCTCTGAAGCCCACTCATCATTTAGATGCTGAGCCACCTTGTCCCAGGATGCACTGTCTACTTAATGACTCCAACCTTAGCTCTATTCCCTAATTTTATGTTGTTATTTAGCCTTCCTAGCAGTTGAAAACCTTGAGACCCAGTGCTCAGCCGAGGACAGGGCCTGCTGAATTCTAAGCCTCAGGCCCAGCTTGTGTGATAGAACCTAGGACCCCCAGTACCCCAGGCACATGCCATCCTAGAAGCTGCCATGCCTGGCACCTTCTCCTCAGGGCTTGCTGGCCCTTCTTATTGATGAGAAGCCTGGGTCCTAGAGAGATGAAGTAACTTGCCAAGGTCACCCAGCTGGGCAGTAGTAGGTCTGGGTTTGAGCCAAGATCTATGCTGCCCTGCATATGAGTTCTGCCTCAAGTCAGCAGCTCAGGTGCAACTAGCGTGCGGGTGGCAGAGACTGTCGCTTGGAAAGGCAGGAGCCTTGGGGCAGATGGGCCCTAACTGGGATTGAGGTTCCAGCCCAGCGTCGCACCCACTAACTCTTTGTCCCTGTAGCTAGTCAGCAGTGAGCTGGCCTGATGCACCTGTGAGTACTTGGTGGCCCTGTCCTGCTCCAGCCTCGAGGTGAGACAGCCAATGAGAGCGATTATAAGTGCTGCCATGTCACAGGATGGTGGGAGGTCTTATTAACGAGGACCGTGCTGTGGGGTCTGGCTGAGGAGCTGCTGTTTTATGGCAGTTTGGCAAAGACAAGCAGGGGCTGCCAGCCTGAGAGGCTGCGTTAGGCTCCCTTTGGTGGATGCAAATGCCTCCTACATGTGCACATGCCTACACACACATGCACACACATATGCCACACACACTTCACACCCATATGCAGATGTGTGCACGTGTGTTACACACAGAGAGACACAGAGGCAGAATATATTGAGAGGCAGAAATCAGCTCAAACGGTATCAGCCTGGACTTGGGTCTGGAGCCTTGGAGAGAAGACTCTTTCCATTCTTTTGGGATCTAATGGGAAATTTCCCCTCCAGGGCTCCTCTGCTCCTGCTTTTGTCTTCTGGGACCCCTTGAGGTCTGCCTGCAGGCCCTGACCAAGGAACAGGATCTGTGTTACTGCCTCCCAAGGCCCCACTTGCCTGCCTGCGGCAGCATCTCCCCACTTGGATGCTCAGTTCTTGAAATGTGCTTCCCAGCAGCCTGTGTAGGCTCTAGGCTCTGGCAGCATCTCCATGCAGCTCCCACTGGCCCTTCTGGCAGAGGGAGCCTGCAGCAGTTCTCTGCTCGGTGGTGACAGGCTGTTCTTGTTTGGAAACAGAAGACACCATCACTGCTTTTTTGTTCCCTTTCCTAACGAGGTTCAGGTTCAATGATGCATATAAATGCTGGCCCTGTGTGTGCACGTAGTAGGCACCTGGGCCCTTGGCACCCTGTTCCCCACTCTATCAGCTTCTTCCCTCCTAGTCCTCAGAAAAGCACAGTGGCCCCGCCTGTTTCAGGAGGTATGCCAATCAGGGGCTCTTGGAAAATCTATTGTTAGGCCCTGGGCACGTGGGGTCAGTGGGCAGACATTGAAGGCTTTCCCACTTGTCAGTGACCCAAAAAATCACTTTCGGGTTTTGTGACTCAAAAATGAGCTCAACCCACGCACCCTTCAGATGTTCTGAAAACCGGGGGGGCTGAGTCCTCCGGATGGCTGTCAGCTGTGGGATTGTCTAAGTGAGTGTTTTTATAGAGACCCATGCACAGCTGGACTCTAGAGAAAGTGAATGGAAATTTTACTATGTATTTTACCAGCTTAAAAAGGAGGGGGGTTGCCTTTAATCTCATGCTTCCTGGCACCCCATGTGTTTGTTGGTGGTAATGTGTATAGGTGGTTGTTTATTTTGATCCGGGCCCTGTGAAGGAGGTGGAGGGTGTACCATGTGCTAAGTGAGGTGAGGATGGTCCCTTTACAAATGGTCCCTGGTTGGTCAGGGGACTTAGGGCTCCTGGCAGTCCTAAGGAGCTTATAAGTAGTTGAGGAGGGACTAGATGTAGGCTGTAAAGTAGGTGAGAAGTCAGGCTCTTACACACAGTGAGTGGGAAAAAAGAACCCAGGAGAGTGTCCCCCCTGGTGGGGTGGGAGGCGACTATCAGGTTAAGTCACATTTGGAAGGGGGTCATTGGAGCAGCGGGTTGTGAAGAACTGGTGGAATTCAGAGGCCCAGGGAGCCCATCTGGGCGGAGAGGGTATGAGCCAAGGCCCAGAATGGGGCATTGAGGGTGAGGGGGCCCTTGCCGTCTCCTGGGGTGGCTTGGCAGAGAACAGCAGTGGCCTTCCTGGCTCTGCAACATGTTGCGCCTGATACTCCTCTCAGCCACAGTGAGCGTGGAAACCAGAGTGGGCTTGAGAACAGAGACACCATTCCTGTTTCCCTTCCCGGGCCTTCTGGGTCAGGATTCCCTAAAAGCAACTCTGCTGCCAGCCTGTCCTCTGGGTTAGATTTTTGGGTGTAAACTGGTTATGTGTTTCTCCAATTAAGGGAACCCTCCGCACAGGGGATGGAGGAAGTAAATGTCCAGGCCCACGTCTTCTAGGGCATGTCAGGGGAGGCTACAGAAAGGAAGGGATGTGTTATATCATTGGTGAGTTGTGAGTCTTTTTGGAAACTTGGAATATGGCATGTGTGTGTTTGTGTCAGCTTGTTACCCCAGCTCTAAGGCCTTCCACATGCTGCCATTCTGGGCACTGCTGTCCGGGTTCTTACGTCCCCTAGAGAAAAGTTGACCTCTCCAGACAGGTTGCTTGGGCTCCTGCTGTCCCGTGGGCTCCGAGCACCCCATGACTGTCTCCACTCTGCAGTAGCAAGGTACTACCATGGCTGAGTGGTGTTGGGAGCGAGGGGATGTTTGCACTGCTGCTGTGGTGCTGACTCCTGCAGCCTCTCTGGAAGGGCTGGGAGAAAGCTGGTGGCTCTGAGGCAGCCCAAGTCCAGCCAGCCTAACAGACCAGCCCAACCTTCCAGTTGCCCCCAGCTCTTTTAGCGCTACCCCCTACCCTCTGGCCAAAAGTAAAGCATGCTTCAGGCTGGTTTAAAGCAAGAACAAGAAACATACACTTGTTTGGCTGAGACTGGTTTTAAGAAGACAGAAAACTCATACTGGGAAGATCCATGTGGGCACAGCAAAGTGCCCTGTATGTAAGATGTCAGAATTCCTTTCACAAGGACTGAGGGGAGGACACACACCAATTAGATGCCTGCTGTGTGCTGGATGCTGCTGTGAATGTGTGGTCTGACTGTGTCTTCACTGCTCACCTCTGCAGGGGTGAAGGCAGTGCCCACCCTGGAGGTAAAGAGATGTCAGGACAATGACCTTGGGTAGTGGTCTAGAGTCAAGGTCATAAGAAGCAGGGATTGGGCTGTTCCTGAAGACAGGAGACAGACCTGAAGTCTGTCTGGGAAGTCTGAGCTCAAATTCTGTGCCCTTAATAGTCCTTGAGTGAGGTGCCAGCCTGATAAGCATGATTGCTGGGCAGGGTGACCTAGTTGAACCAAGCTGTTATTCTACCACGTGTGGTCTTTCTGGGAAAAGTGCCAGGCTCAGAGCTAGTGTCAGATACCTCCAGGAACCTTTCCAGATGCCTTGTTTCCCTTGGGATGATCCTTGATTCTTGAGGGGAAGGGCCTCTTCCTAGTATTTGTACACCTCATGGGCCCAGGACCTTCTGTGGTCGGTGATCACTCTGCCCCATTTGTGGGTTGAGTCTTTCTCTGGAGGACTTGCTTTTCAGGATTGAACATACTTCAGACCCTCATCGGGACCTCCTGGGTCTGCTGGCTGGGCTGGCAAGTGGCTGAGATAGAGCCCTGAGTGGGCATCTGGGAGCTGTGCCATTGGGGATGTTTTAGGGGTGTGAATCCTGTCTCCTCCCACAGCACTGGAGAAAGCAAGTGGCAGGGGGACTGAGCTTGGTTCCCAAGGCTGGCTAACTGAGGAGCGAGCATGGAGCCTGGACCAGGCTGTCACACCGTGATGACAACTGGGATTATCACCATAGGTGGTAATTCCCTTATGACAGTTTCAAGTTTCAGGTCAAGAGCCAAAGCTAGTCCTCTGTCTCCTCTTTCATCTGGACAGAGATCCTTGCTGGTATGTTTTCTGGCTGGTTCCTCAGCTGTTCTCAAAACCTTGTGTTCCACAGAGACTCTGAGGCCCCAGGGGAATGGGGAAAACTCCAGGCCTGCTGATCCTTGCTGCACAAGAGATCTGTGGGGTGGTGGAGGGCCACAGCCTTTCTGGTAGACCATCTCTGGGCTGCTGAAAAGGGCAGAGTGGGGCTGGCATTTGGAGCCCTGGTGGGCTTTGCAACAGGCCAGATGGGTGGGATCACCCCGCCAGTGTCACCATCTGACCCATGACAGCCTAAGACCCGGTAGGTGCCACAGGTTCTGTTGACACATGGCTTGCAGCCCTGGGAAGAATTTTCTCAATAGTCCCAAGCACACAAACCCCCTACCAGGTTTCCCAAAGTGGAGGCCTCAGCCTCACAAGGAAGTAAAGGGTGCTGAGTACTCTAGGAGAAGTCAGGTAAGAGGTAATAATGCGGTTTTCTGGAAAGGAGCAACATAGCAACTACCACAGGTTTAACCACGTGAATAGTCAACGCTTCTGATAATTATGATAAATAATGCTTGTGCTTCTGGATGCCTCCTTCCTCTGGCAGGGGAAGGGTGGCCTGCTCGTCATCCCCTCAGGGTGTGAGGGTGGAGTGTCATTAGCCCCATTTCACTGGTGGGAACATTGAGAGATGAAACGAGTCTCTGAGTGGCCGCGGTAATCCTGGTATGTTTGTTGTCTTTTTTGGGGGCATGATGGAAGAAGGCCCTGGAGGTTGGGTGGGTTGAAGGGAGTCTGGGAACAGAGGAATTATATTTCCTTTTCCAAATACGTAAGTCAAGGATGATAGAGTTCTTGGCCACTTGATTCAAGTGCCCAAGAAACCCTGAAAACAGAAGGTTTTCCAGGGGAAAATCCATTCTGCCTTAGACTTTGAGACCTTGCTGCCTGCTGATCTGTTCCTTGATTTTTGACGTCTGCTTACATCTGGTACATCTCACATTCTGATGCAGAATATAAAATATGCCCTCGCCCCACTGCCCCACCTCATCTCTGGTTCATCCCCAGGATGCCTGAAGTTGGGGATCCAGCTTAGGGTGGGGCTAAACCTTCTGAACCTCCAGGAGGTGGCCTTGGCAGGGCACACCTGCCTGGGTGGATCCCTGCTTTTCAACTTGACTTGTTAGCCATGGGGCTCAGGGAATGTTGCTTCCATTTCCAGACCTTCAACTTTCATCTGTAAGACAAGGTATTGGCTCCCTTTCAGAGACATGAGGATTTGAGGCCATGCATCTGGCTGATAGCTGTTGCCGCAGCTATGTGTTGCCCCTCAGAGGTCTCAGAGCCCCTGATTCAGGCCAGCATCCCAGGTGCCTTCTCTCTCCCCCTGTGCATCTGAAAGCCAGTAAACCCCTCAGGAGTACCATAGATTGGGGTGACCCAGGACTAGAGCAGCAGTGAGATTTGCAGACCATCCTCTAGGAATGAGCCAGAGCGACACCTTTCCAGGGTAGGAATATAGGCGAGCAGCAGGTTCCCTCGCCTGGTGGGGAGTCTCCAACTCGCCTCTGCCCCACCTCCTTGTTTATTCCTCCAGTGGAAAGGACCTGGGCCTTGGAAATCCACTGAGGACAGAGCAGGGCTGCCATAACAAAACCCCACAGACTGGGAGGCTTACACAACAGACATTTATTTGTCACAGTTCTGGAGGCTGGGAAGTCCAAGATCACTGTGCCGGCCAATTCCGTTCCTTGTGGAGAACTTCTTCCTGACTTGAAGAAATCTGCCTTCTTGCTGTGTCCTCACATATCAGAGATAGAGTGCGCGTGAGCTCTGGTGTCTCTTCCTCTTATAAGGACACTAAAAGTGCCACCTTTAAGTAACATCACATTGGAGGTTAGGGCTTCAATATGTGAATACAGGGGGGACACAGATATTCAGGCCATAATGGGCTCACAGGCATATTGTCAGTTTGTTCCCAGAGTTGGTATCTGACTTCTGGGTGCTGTGAACTTGTCACTTCATTACCTTCAGTTTCCTTATGTGCACGTGAAGTCCCCCTTTCAGAGCACGATGAAGGGAGCAGAGTGAGCCCCCCTTCTCAGGTCCTGAGGTCAGGAAGGAAAAAGGTGTTGGGGCTTCACTCAGGAGGGAGTCTCCCATCCTTCCTGTTCTGCCCTTGAGGGAGGGGCAGTTGGTGGACTGTTGGTGTGTGTTCAGAACGTTGGATTTCTATAATTTCTGACTTGTATAGTTGCAGAGTATCCCAGTGGTTCTGGTCTGTTTTTTACAAAAAAATTTTTTTAACATTGATTTTTGAGAGACAGAGAAAGACAGAGCATGAGTGGGGGAGGGGCAGAGAGGGAGACACAGAATTAGAAGCAGGCTCCAGGCTCTGAGCTGTGAGCCCGACACAGGGCTCGAACCCATGGGCCATGAGATCATGACCTGAGCTGAAGTCTGACTCTTAACCAACTGACCCACCCAGATGCCCCAAGTTCTGGTCTGTTCTTGAGTAGCACAGTCTGGCACAAATCTGCAATAGCTTATCTTCAATAGCTTATCTTCTGAGGGAGAGCGGCCCTGGTAAGGGGAGTCCAGGATGGTGTGCCTATGTTGGGTGAATGCAGGGTATGAGGCCCAGGGCTTGCCTCTTGCCCTCTGACCATGTGGGGCTCAGTGGCTGCTCTTTTCTTCTCTCTCTCTGTCAGAGTCTGGAATGTGGAGGTGCTATGGGTGCGCTGCTGAGCATGGATGGCCCCCTGGGTGGCTGTAGCTGGCTGGCCTGGCAGAGTCCCATTTCCATGAGTGGGTGAAGCATTGATCATGGAGACACTGGATGGGAAGCAGCTTCTTAGAGCTGGTGTCCTATCTCCATAATTACTGATGTATTAGTTTGTTGGGGCTGTGTGACAAAGAGCCACACACTGGGTGCCTCACACAATAGACATTTATTGTCTCACAGTTATGGAGGCTGGAAGTCTGGGATCAAGGTGTCAAACAGGGTTGGTTCCTTCTGAAGGCTGTAAGGGAGAATCTGTCCCAGGCCTCTTTTCTTGGTACATAGATGGCTATCTTCATGTTCACGTGGTGTTCTCTCTAGCTGCTGGTCTGTCTTTAAATATCCCTTTTCGGGGCACCTGGGTGGCTCAGTCGGTTGAGCATCCGACTTCGGCTCAGGTCATGATCTCATGGTTCGTGGGTTCAAGCCCTGCGTCAGGCTCTGTGCTGATAGCTAGCTCAGAGCCTGGAGCCTTCTTCGGATTCTGTGTCTCCCTCTCTCTCTGCCCGCCCCCCCACTCACTCTCTGTCTCCGTCTCTCAAAATAAAATAAAGAAAAAAAAATTTTTTTTTAATAAATTTCCCTTTTCTATGAGGACATAGTCATATTGGATTTGGACCCACCCCGTCTCATTTGAACTTGATAAAGACTGTGTCTCCAAATAAGGTCACATTTGGATATTTTGGGGGTTAATACTTCAACACATAAATTTGGGTGGCAGGCGAGACACACTTCATTCAGCCCATAAACACTGTACTTCTTTTTAAAACATTCTAAACCTAACTGATAATTAGTTTTTTGTTTGGGGTTTGGTTTTTTTGCAGGGGTAGGGGTGGTTAACATAAAATTTACCATCTTAACCATTTTTTTAAATGTTTGTTTATTTTTGAGAGAGAGACAGACAGACAGACAGTGTGCAAGCTGGGAAAGGGCAGAGAGAGAGGGAGACAGAATCCAAAGCGGGCTCCATGCTCTGAGCCCTCAGCACAGAGCCTGACGTGGGGCTTAGACTCACAAACCATGAGATCATGACCTGAGCCAAAGCCAGATGCTTAACCAACTAAACCACCCAGGCACCCCCATCTTAACCATTTTTAAGGTACAATTCAGTAGTGTTAAATACATTCACATTTTTGTACAACCAGCACCACTGTTTATCTCCATAACTTTTTCTTCATCCCAAACAGAAATTTGACACCCACTAAGCAGTAAGTCCCCACTGCCTTTCCCTCCCCGCCCCTGAGGGATTTTCTACCTCTGTGAATTTGCCAATCTAGGTACCTCCTATGTCATGGACTGAATATGTGTACCCCCGCCCCCCTCCAAATCATACGTTGAATCCTTTTAACTCACAATGTGATATCTGTAGGTGAGACCTTTGGGAGATAGATCATGAGGGCAGCCCTAATGATGGATTAGTGCCCTTATAAGAAGAAACCTGGGGAGCTAGCGCCCTCTTTCTTTTCACCTGCCAAGACAAGGCCATATGAGCACACAGCAAGAATGCATCTGTCTGCAAGCCAGGAAGAGAGCTCTCACCAGAACCCAACCATACCAGCACCTTTGATTGTCCATTTCAGGCTTCCAGAACTGTGCAAAAATAGATTTATGTTGTTTAAGCCACTCAGTCTATGGTATTTTGTTATGCCAGCCCTAGCAAACTAATACACTTACATCAATGGAATCATGTAGTGTTTGTCTTTTTGTGACTTTCTTATTTCACTAGGCATAATCTCCTCAAGGTTCATCCATGTTACAGCATGTTATAGGACTTCCTTCTTTTTTTTTTTTTTTTTAAGATTTTATTTTTCAGTAATCTCTACACCCAACACGGGGCTTGAACCTACAAGATCAAGAGTTGCTTGCTCTCTCAGCTGAACCAGCCAGGCACTCTGGACTTCCTTCTTTTTTAAGACTGAGTAAAGTATTCCATTGTATGTGTACACCACATTTTGTTTATCCATTCATCTGCTGGTGGACACTTGAGCTGCTTCCGCCTTTCAGCCATTGTGAATGATGCTGCTATGAATGTGGGTATATACACGTATCTCCTTTCCTAACCCTCCAAGGCGGAGGTGGGGAAAGTGGGGTGTTCCTCCTGCCCTCCCAAGCTTACCTGGCCTAAAACAACAAATATATGTTCTTCCACAGTTCAGGAGGCAGAAGTCCAAATCAAGGTATATGGCAGGGCCATATCTCTCTGAAGGCTCTAGGGGAGAATCTTTTGTTGCCATTTATAGTTTCTGGTGGCCCCGTGCATTCCTTTGCTTGTGGCCACAACATTTTAATCCCTGCCTCCACCTTCACACAGCCTTCTCTTCTTTTGTCTCTCAAAAGGACACTTGTCATTGGATTTAGGGTCCATTGGATAATCCTAGGTGATCTCATCTCAAAGTCCTTAATTTAATTACATCTGCAAGGACTTTTTTACAAAAGTAAGTTCCATTCACACATTCCAGGTGTTAGGATGTGGACATATCTTTTTGGGGCCACCGTTCAACACACTATTGTGTCCTTCCTACCTTCACATTCTGTGGAGGAGCCAGTGTCTGCCTCTCTTTAGTAGGTCTTGGAGTGGTCACTTCCTTGGGGAGATGGTCTCTGCTGTCCTGCCTGAGGGTCTGGCTGCCCCTCATGGGTGGCTTTGCCATGATATACATATCATGTGACTACTGGGATTCTGGCAGCTCACAGGGGCAGGGGCTGGGTCTGTGGTTCCTGCTGTCCTAAACCCAGCAGAGTGCCTGGCATGAAATAGAAGTGTCATGGGGCACCTGGGTGGCTCGGTTGAGCGTCTGACTTCAGCTCAGGTCACAATCTTGTGGGTTCAAGCCCCACGCTGGGCTTTGGGCTCACAGCACAGAGCCTCTTCAGATTCTCGCTCTCCCTCTGTCTCTGCCCCTCCCCCACTCGCACACGTGCCCTCTCTCTCTTTCTCAAAAATAAATAAACATTAAAAAAAGAAAAAGAAATAGAAGTGTTATACATTTTGGCTGAATGTTGGGTACTCAACATTGTCTGAGGCCAAACTGACTCCAAGAAATCTTTCTGAACCTTGTTGCAGAGTCAAGGTGGTACTAAAGAATAATGATCACATCATCCAGCGGCTGAGGGCTGCAGCTTCCCAGCTGGTGTTCCAGCCTCTGCTTGCCCCACCCTGGCACCAGCTGGTTCCAGCCCCAGGCCCAGAACATAAATCATCTTTCCCTCATCGAGGATCTAAGAGCTTTAGGCACAGGTGGGTCCTGGAAGATAGAAGAAAATCTTTTAACAGCTCTATGGATGCTGATTGGGGGTCCTTATCTACCCACACTGGGGGCATCCAGTCTTTGTTGCTAAAAGTCACCCTCAAAGTTCACCTTGTGGTGATTCAGTCTCCAACCAGCTGGAACCCAAACCACAAGTGGAAGAGTCATAAGAGCTATTGTATTAGTCAGCTTGTCTCCTCCAAGAGAGTTTGTTTAGCCTTGTTCAGGGCACCTAGAGCTTCCTGGAGAGCTATACTAAGGCATCAGGCCACGAGCAGGGTAGGCTCAGGCCCTTCCCAGCTAGCTTTTTCTGGCCTTTTGGGGAGACTTGCCTAGCCTTAGGGGCTTCTGTGTGCACAAGCTGATCTGGTCCATGACCTCCTACTACCCGGGCATCCGGAGCTTTCCACACTAGCCGGGTGACATCATTGTTGGGGTGGCAGCATGAAGTAGGATCATGGTCCCAGGATCCTAGGGTGCTCTCTGTGCCCTTCCTTTTCCCACAAAACCAAGGGCTCTGACAACAAGCCTCTCTCCAGGGTACAGTGGCCAACTAGATGGGGGACATCTTGTTTAGAAAGAATTTTGACCCCCATGGTGTAGATGCAAAAGAAGGGACAGCTGCCAGCCTGATGGCAGAGGAGAAAGCAGAAAAGCCACCCAAACCAACCAGATATCTTAGAAAGTAAAGCAGCCTATCACTGCCTACCCCAGTGCCAGGTGCCACTGCCACGGCTAATGGTGCCAGGCAGTGCTGACGTCTATCCAGAATGTTCTTGGTCTTCAGGAAACAGCTGGGTAATGTTCCGGGTTCCCTGTTTTAACAGAGGAAAACAGATCTTTTTTTTTTCTTTTTTTGAAGTGAAATGACATAACATAAAACTAATCATTTCAAAGCGAACTACTCATGTTTAGTATAGTCACGATTTTGTGCAACCACCGCCTGTTTAGTTCCCAGATACTTTCATCACCCCTGAAGGAAATCCTATACTCATTAAGTATCCACTTTCTGTCTCAAGGGACTTGTCTGTTTTGGACATTTCATATAAATGGCATCAGAAAATAGGTGGTTTTTTATGATTGCCTTCTTCAGTTAGCATAACGTTTCCGAGGTTCAGCCACATTACAGCCTCTATCGGTACTTCGTTCCCTTTTGAGACTGAATGTTATCCCATTATCTAGATACGCTACAGTTTATTTATCCATTCATCAGTTGATGGACATTTGGGGCGTTTTACCTTTTGGCTATTGTGAATAATGCTGCTTGAACATAGCTTGAATTATTATTCTGGTACAAGTTTTGCTTTGAACACCTGTTCTGACTCCTTTTGGTTATATTCTAGGCTGGGAATTGCTAAGTCATGTAGTTATCAGCTCGGCCTTTTAGAAATGTCTTCAGAAGGTGACCAAATAGGCAGGTGACACAGATGGGCCTGGGCATAGTCAAGCTCTACCTGTCCTCTCTCAGAGACTCCTTTCCTTGTCTGAAAAATGAGCATCTAGAAGTTCCTGCCTGTTAAGGGCTCAAAGTAGATCAGCACTGTCCCTCGCCCGAGGAAGTGCCCAGGAAAGGGTAGCAGGTATTTTACCTGCTTGCTATGGCACATTTGAGGCTTTTCTACTGTTCTACTGTTCTACGTCACTTCCCTGAAGTGCCACAGATATTCCCTGACTGTACTTGGGGTTCTGCTACATAGTAAAGAAGCAAGCTGAGCCCCAGGATCCATGGCCGATTGGATCTGCTTTCAGCACATGGGGTGTGAGAGAAAGGCTCGAGGCTGTGCACAAGCATGGCGTCCAGAGCCAGCTCGAACCTGTGGAACCTGTGTGCCCTTCGGTGAAACAGATCTTTCTGTCCCAGCCACAGTTTTCTGAGCCTCTCCTGGAGGGGCAATGCCTACCTGGCAAAGACGTAAGCTGCTGTCTGCAAGTCACCAGCACTGCAACCCTGTTAGCACTGTGCTGTTTGCCTGTGACCCAGGGAGGAGGGCGTGAGTGGGGGCAGCAGGGCTTCTGCAGATATGACAAGGTGAGGGCTCAGTGCCTGCCTCTGCAGAAACCTGCCCACTGCAGCTGGCGAGCCACCGGAAGGAAGATGGCGTTTGATCCTCTTTTGCCTTGGTAAATAAATACGGCCCAGCCATTTGCTGACAGTGTAAACAGGTATAGGAAACCACCCTGCCTCTGGCTTAATGCATGATGGAGTTCCTGCCACACCACCCCCCACCCGAATTCCCGGTGTCCCTTCTTCTTTCCTCTCAACCTTCATATGTGTTTATCAGGATTGCTCCCCTGGCCCTTTACAGCTGTTTCCATATCTGCTCTGGGAGGGGAGGGCTGAGAACATAACCTTCATTCCTCCAAAGGATTTGCTCCAGGCTCTCATCTTGGGGTGCCTTGGTCAGAGGGTGGGACAGAAGCTGGGATCTGGGCCCTGCACCTCTGGCAGCAGCAGGGCAGTGGAAGCAGGATCTGGGGACCCTCCAGGTGCCTTGGGTCCAGGAGGGTCTCTCCTACAGCCAGGAGACATATGGCTGGTGGTCTGAGCTTGGTTCTGCACATAATGTCCTGGGAACCCTTGTGGCAGAGGTCCACTCAGTAGGGCCTGGCAAAGGCCTCATAGTGAGATGCATGCTTCCTGGCTTGCAGAGCGAAAATAGGGAAGGAATGTCGAAGTTACTGGAGATGTTTGAACTGAGGCTGAGCTGAGGGAAAGACAGGCTTTGGGAAGAGGCTGGAATTCCCTGGAGGGGCTGACAGGCCTGAGGCTGGGGGAAGAGCATTTGATGCTTTGAAGGTAAGTAACTCTCTGGCCCTCTGAGAGCCCTGAGGACGGCTGCTTCAGGGCTTTGGGCACATGTGGTGCTGTGGGTGTGATCTGTGATTACCAGATTCTTATGGGCTGGCAGGAAAGTGCGGGTGGGCAGGGACGTGGCCTGGAAAAGGTGATGTATAAGGTCTATAAGAGTAGAGGGGCAGCTGTTGGAAACAGTGGCTGTGCCAGTTGGACTGGTCTGGCCATGTGACACTGGGCCTCCTTTTGAGGCTACATATACAGAGCCTGAGCAAGTCTTCCTTTTATTGTCCTTCGTTATGAAACAAATACACAGAAGACTATAATGAAGCCTGGGTACCCGCCACCCAGCCCACTCTCATCAACTCAGCGAGCACACTGCTTGGAAGTTTCCACTCTGCTTATTTTAGATGTGGTTGCAGGGGGGCTGTCCACATGAAGGGGATGAGAGGCAGCTCTCCTTGTGCCCTCCCCACAGCTCAGCTACCCAAGCATTGCCCCTGTCTGGGAGGGATCTTGGGAATCTGTGTGTGTGGTATATACTCGTTACATAACATCAGATGGAACATTTTAATCATTCTTAAGCATACTGCTCATGCTCATTGGCATTAGGCACATTCATACTGTTGTGCAGCCATCACCACCATCCATCTCCAGAACTTTCTCATTTTCCCAGATGGAAACTCTGTACCCACAAAATACCAGCTCCCCATTCCTTCCTCCCCCAGCCTCTGGCACCCACCATTCTACTTTCTGCTCTATGAATCTGATGATTCCAGGTCCCTAATGTAAGTGGACTCACACAGTAATTGAGCATTTTTTTCCCACAGCATCATGACCTCAAGGTTCATCCATGTTGTAGCACGGAGTCAGAATTGCCTTCCTTTTTAAGACTAAGTAATATTCCACTGCATAGCCATACCACTTTTGCTTATCTATTCACCCATCAGCGGATACTTGAGTTGCTTCCATAGTTTGGCTATTATGAATACTGTTGCTAGGAACACAGGTGTGCAAATATCTGTTTGAGTCCCTGCTTGCAATTCTTTTAAGTGTATATCCAGAAGTGGAATTGCTTGATCATATAGTAACTCTACGTTTAATTTTTTTGAGGGATTTTTTTTTTTAAAACCAGCATTGTCCTTGAGGTGTAAGAAGGGGATGTGATCTGAGCTGACTGGGACTTATTCCTCCCACTTGGTGGGGGTGAGGGTGGGGGATGGCTGCCTTTTGTTCTTGCATCAAAGGCTAGGTTTTAGATTTGCAGAGCACAGGGATTGTGGCTGCTAAGCCGACTTGCCTGAAGAGGAGGAGGTTTTGGATTTCACTGTGCACATCCCTTTTCCACACTCAGCGGCCGCTGTTTGCCAGCTCTGAATGGGCCTTGCTGTCCCCCGCCCTCCTCCCCACTGGTTAGCTGCTCTGTTGATCAGCCCTCATTTCCCTGAGCCTCTTGCAGCCTAAGAACTGCAGCCCCCCTGCCCCCTCTCACCCAACCCCTGCCTCTGAAACCAGTGTTTGCTTTCAGCTTTGGGAAGAACTTTGTAGGAAGCTCTGGGCTTAACTTGGCCATCTGGTGCCCAGTCCTTCGAGGTAATGAGACTTCCCACTGGGTGTTCCTGGTAGAGGAGGGGAGAGCAAGGCCCCTCTCTCACTTTGCTCTGGTTCTTGGGAAATGGCAGCTCCAAGAGGCCCCTAGTAATATAGTTTATGGTCGAAGAGGTGTGGGGGCCCCCAGGAGTGGAAAAACTGCAGTGTGAAAGGAAGTCCCTGTATGCCGCTTAGGATGGGCGACAAGGAAGTGAGAGCTTTTCTCCTCCCTCTGTCCCATTTGCACTGGAGCAGGGCTGGATTCGCTGGGACAGTGGGGTGAAGCCTCAGGTGGAATGTAGCAGTGACCAGCCGTCCAGAATCCAGACATAAAAACATCAGTTCCTCAGATGTCAGTTTGGGGAGATGTGTGCAGAATTGGAAACAGCTGGGTTTTTAGTTGCCTGATCATCATAATTATACCCTGTGGAGTTCGGCTGTGGAACCTGGTTTCTCATTCTTACCTGGTGGCGGTGAAGTGTCCACATCAGAGCAATGACCCCACACGACCCTGGCCAGCAAACCTTCGCCAGGCACTTGGTTTTGCCCTGGGTTTTAGTCAAGACATTGCTAAAGCTAGCACTTTGTTTCACAAACGTGGAATCTTTACAATCTTTGGAGTGAGCCCCGAATCTGACCCTAAAATGCTTACTTGGGGCATCACTTGGTATTAATTTGATCTTGGACATGAGCTCAAAGTAGTCACAGGCCAGGACATGAGGTGGTGGTTCTCAGATTAAGGATGCTCTTCCAGGTGATAAGTATGTTGACTTTCTAAAAGGTCATTATTTCAAAAAAAAAAAAAATCAACTGTTTAAAGTTCTTAGGATATGTAGATGCTGAAAATTCTGTGCTAATATAAAAGCCGAGTCCAGAGGAAGAGTAGGGAGCAGAGGAAGGAAGCCGTCAAAGGAAATGAGTTTGGGAGGTAGGCAGGGCATGGCTGGCTAACCCGCACAGTGACTGTAACATTTTAGAGCTGAGTGGGCCTCTATCGGCTGTATAGTTCACACGCCTGATTCTAAAGTCAGGAAAATTGAGACACAGACAGCTTAAGTGATTTGCACTGATTCTCACCGGTAGGTAGTACTTGGGCAGGACCAGAGCCTCACTTCTGGGAAATTCACACCACAGCCCATAGAACCGGCCCACCTGCCCTACCTGGAGGACACGTCCTGGGTTGCAGAAGTAGAGCAAAGACCCTCCTGGCCCAGGGGTTCATTCAGGCTATCTGTGAGGAAGGCATCTGACAGCTGAAGCCTTCTGTCCAGGACCTGAGTTGCCTTTGGAAGCAGCTCCCGTGGAAGGCCAGTTGTCAGTAGGGGCTACTGTAATACAGGGCTCATATCATGGATGTTGAGGGGACAAGAAGTCCTCTGTGTTCATTTTGGTTTAAAAAAACCTGTGATTCCCCAAAAGGAAGTGGAAGCTGAAGTCCGACCTGTTTTGGGGCTGGGGTGTGGGGTTAGGGTTCTGCGTTAACAGGGTTTTGTGTTTTTTAATACATTCAAACCCTCCCCATCTGTCCTCAGGGATGCTGGGCAAGAGCTAGTTGAGTGCCTTTGGAGATTCTTGGGAGAAGACAGAACTTGGCCTTGGCCTCCAACTGTCCTGGTAGGACAGTACAAACCCCAGCAGGGCTGAGCATTGATAACCAACATGGTGGTAGTACCAGGAGCCCCTTGGTAGCCCATGGAGCTCGTTAGGGGACACGGTAGGAGCTCACCCAGCTCTGAGTGGCCCCTACCCTGCCTGCCACTTTCAACTCAGAATTGGCCTCTGTTGGAGCCCTTCTGTGGACACACTCAGCAACAGAGTTTGGCCTGGCCTTTGTGGTCAGTGCCTGTACGCAGACAGCAGGTGGGTGACAGCCAGCATGGTGGCAGATCCCAGCTTGTGCTAGTTCAGCAGTCTCAGTCCTGGCTCCTGCAGGAACCCCCAGGAAGCCTTTGCAGCCACCAGGGCCCAGATCTCCCTGAGTGTCTGATTTCGTTGGTCTCTGTTTTTGTAGCTCCCCAGGTGGCACTAACATGTAACCAGGGCTCAGAACACCTGTTAGAGGGCATGTGACCTGCTGGGACACAGAAGTGGAGAATGTGTGAGAGGCAGAGCTGTGCGAGGAAGCTGGGACGTAGGCGAATGAGTTGCACAGTGCACTGGCAGCCGTCATAGCTGGGTGTGGTGAGCACTTGGTCACTCTAGCCATGGCTCTTCTTGGCTACTGCATGGAAAGAACTGGAAACAGTCCCCACATGAGAATTGCAGGTCGACTCTGGAAGCCTGTGCCTGCCTGGCCTGGGTGGTGCAGTGCCACCTAGAGCTTGAGCCCCAGGCTGGATGTACTTGGTGGCGGAAGTTGTAAACGGGGAAATAAACACTACAGAGGCTACTTGTGGTGGTGACTTTTGGACAGGGCTGCTGGCTGGTGAGTCATGGAGAAGGTGATATAACCCAATCAAGATGACCTCAGAAATCCCATGGGCTGTGAAGATGCCCTAAGAGTCAAGAAGTGACCCTCACATGAGGCTTGGAGTGGGCTGAGCTCTTGTGAGTTAATGTCCTGGTGAGGATCCATTGGATTCGAACAGTTCTGAAAACAGAGCTACAGAAAGGCAGGCCAAGGGCGTTGAGATTTAGCCAGGGAGGAACGGGTGATTATCTTCAGGTGCTTTTAAGATGGAGGTGTTACTCTCTAACTACATAGTTCTGAACAGCAGGGAGCCAGCCATAGGGTAAGTGGCTCTGTCCTCACAGGGACGCTCAGATTGGGGTAAAGGTGGTCTGGGACTTTGCCAGACCAGCTGAGAGGTGAACTGAGAGTCAGCCAAGGGGCAGGGTGGGGTGAGGGGAAGGGGCTGCAGCACCCTTTCCCTGGGTCAGGACTGGTGGGCCTGGGGCGCTGCTCACGTTGGCCAGGGCTTGCACCTGGAGCAGTATGATCTAGCTCCTCACCCCCATCAAGTCCCCATGGACAGGTGTACAAGGACCATCCCTGATAGCAAGACACTAGCATTTGGGGTCCATTGTTTTATAATGGGTCAGGCCTACTCCCAGGACAAGGGCAGATGTGCCCCAGACAGGATCCTGAAAGCCCAGTCTCATATTGTCTGGGGAGCATACCAGTTCTGGCCCCGCCTTGCCCTGTGGTCTTTGCTCAGTTTGTTGTGAAGGTGTGGCCAGCCTATCTGAAGTCCTTGTTCAACACGTCTCGGTGACAGACAGCATGAGCCCCATGCCTGCTGGGGCAGGTGGGGTGTGGACCCTCCCAAGCAGACCTTTCTCCAGCCCCTCTCTCTGTCTCTTAACACGACTGCTTCTCTACACACACAGATACATCATTTGGAACACCACCTGGCTACGGCTGTGCTGCAGACCGGGCTGAGGAGCAGCGCCGACACCAAGATGGGCTGCCCTACATCGATGACTCACCCTCCTCCTCACCCCACCTTGGCAGCAAGGGCAGGGGCAGCCGGGATGCACTGGCCTCGGGAGCCCTGGAGTCCACCAAAGCGGTGAGTCCCACGTTGGGAGGGCCAGGTGTGAAATAAGGCTTAGGCCTGGCTCCTGCCTGCTGTCTACTTCCTAAAGGTGCCCTGTAGCACATCCACTCTGGGCAAGTAGCAAGTAGGTGATATCAGGAGCAACCAGTGGTTGAAGTCACTAAAAACTCCTTCTCATACCCCCATCCGGGGCACCTGCTGATCTGGAGACAGCCTGCTAGGTGCTTTGAGCAGGGACTTTATGGAATTCTGTCAGCCAGGTGTGGAGGAAATAGGCAGCACATGCTGAGGCTGAGAATGCCACCACTGTCCTACCAGCAGGACGTGGTGGCGGTCCCAGCAGTGGTGCTGAGGGCAGGGGAGGGGGACCGTGTCTGGGCTCTTGTCCCTGTGCTGCGTGCAATGCACTTGCTCCTTTTTACCAGAAGAGGTGCTGCTGATGTCTCCATCCATTTGACCAAGGTCTTCACCTTGAGGTATCATTGTCATTAACAGTCCTGATGTCACCTCCACTTTGGAACCGAAGCTCCAGGGTCATGTGGCTAGTGTGTAGTGGCACATTCAGCAGATGCCCTCCTTTACACCCAGAGACGCCCCTGGGCCCCTTTCTTGTAAGCACATAGCCCCAGGGTTGTTGTAGGCTCGAGGTAGTCCCACATGGCCTGTGGCCTCACTGCTTTGATCCTAGGAGGGGCACTTCACAGGTGCATTAGGGCCCAGGTATGCACCCCCTACCTTTGGGACAAAGGGCATCCCTTTGACTCCTCAGGTTCTTTCCTTCTTGAATTGAGATCCCTATCCTTGAGGCGGTTACACCTCACTGTCTTCCTGGTCCTGTTGCCCCTCATGACAGATACCTTCCCTCTTTTGCTTGTTTCTGATGATGTCCTCCCAGGTTAAAATACAAGAGAGGAATATGCTTTTCTCCATTGTTGGTAGGAAGTGCCGAAAGCGTATCTTTTCACTGCAGTTGCTTTTCTGCTGGGCTGGGGCCTTAGCGGCAGGTCTGCTTCTTATTTATGCTTTTGTGATTTCTAAACACTCTGGCACTGGGCAGGCTTCTCATTCTGAAACTCGAGGATGGGAAGGGAAGGCAGTGTGTAACACATAGCTGCCTCGTGCAGCTTTTGATCTAACATCTGGTTTCACTGTTTTACAGATTAAAAAACTGAGGTTCAGAGAGGTGAAGTAACTTGCTCAAGGCCACACAGCTACCAGATTTGAAGCCTTCTCAAATTCTCAAATGACACTCTTTTCTTCATTACTTTGGCTTTCTCAGCGCACTCCCTTGCTTTCTGCTTCACAGGCATGATTTGGTACAGACCGGGATCTTTCCAGTCCTGAATAAGCAGGCTGAGTCCTGAACTTGGCACAGGGCTGTTCCAAGAGGCTGATCTGCCCTCCTTGTGCCCAGACCCCATGCAGCTTGGCTGCCCATCCCCACCAGACTCCTGCCTTTGGACCCTCGTCTACACTGACTTGGAGTTCTGTCCTCGCCTTTTACCCATAGTCCGGGGGCTTAACTGCTATGGAGCCTGTCCACATCCTGGTGCCCACTACCTCCTTTGGCCCCCATGGGAGCCTGTAGACATGTCTCATTTTACACATCTTTGCTTGTCAGAGATGGGGTCTCCAATCCCAAGCATGCCATCTGGCCCAGAGGAGGTGTCAGGGAGTGTCTGGAGAAGATGGGAAATTTTCCTTTCTTTTCTTTTTTCTTTTTTTCTGTATTTTTATTTTTATTTTTTTAATATTTATTTTTGAGAGAGAGAGCATGAGTGGGGGAGGAGCAGAGAGAGAGAGAGAGGGAGACAGAGAATCCGAAGCAGGCTCCAGGCTCTGAGCCATTAGCACAGAGCCCAATGTGGGGCTCGAACTCGTGAACTATGAGATCATGACCTGAGCCGAAGTCAGATGCTTAACCGGCTGAGCTACCCGGGCGCCCCTTTTTCCTTTTTTATTGAATTCACATACGTATAACGTAGAATTTGCCAACTTAACCATTTTGAAGTGTGCAGTTCAGTAGTATGAGATGCATTCACCTTGTACAGCCATCAGGACTGTCCTTCCCCCTAACTCTTCATCTTGTAAATCTAAAGATCTGTACCTGTTAAACAGCTCCCCATTCTCCCCTGCCCCCAGCCCCTTTAAACTACCATTCTACTTCCTGTCTCAATGTATTAACTACTCCACCTCACACAGTATTCAACTTTTTGTGACGGGCTTGTTTCACTGAGCATAATGTCTTTGATTCACCCATGTTGTAGCATATTGCTGAATAATTCCCTTCCTTTTTAAGGCTGAATAATATTCCGTTGTACATATATACTGCATTTTGGTAATTCATTCATTAGTTGGTAGACACTTGGGTTGCTTCCACATTTTGGCTATTAAGAAAAATGCCGCTATGAACATGGGTCTATAAATATCTGTTGGAGACCCTGCTTTCAGTTCTTTTGGGTGAATGACCCAGAAATGGAATTGCTGGATCCTGTGGTAGTCTGTTTTTAATTTTTTAAGGAACAGTGGCTGCACCATTTTACATTCTCACCAACAGCGCACAAGAGTTTTGGTTTCTCCACATCTTTGCCAGTACTTGTTTCCTGGGGGTTTTGTTTGGTTGGGTTTTTGTTTGTTTGTTTGTTTGTTTTTTTGATAGTGGTTATCCTAATGGATGTGAGGTGGTAAGATGGGAATTTGACTGGAAAAGGGCTGTGCAGCTTTGTTCCAGAAGCCCTCTGGTTAGCTCCTTGGAGCCCTGGGGTGGACACCCTCCACTGCCCTGGAGACAGACACAGCTTTGACTTTCTGGTTTCCCTGCCAGTGCAGTGCCTGGACAATGAGACTTTCTTCTTTATTTTTCTGTTTTTGGTTTGAAGAAGACAGCTATTACTTTCTAATGCCCACAGGCAGTATGCTGGTCTTGAGCCCAAGGTGCCCAGTCCCAACCAGTTGGGCTGGGGGAAATCCCTGCTCATCTTTCCCTACCCTCCCAGGGGTGCTCATCTCCCTCTACTGAGCTTGAGCTCTTTGGGCTGGGGGGCAATCAGGAGAACTTTTTAGGGACTCCATGGCAACAAGGTGGCTTGGTGAACTCCAAAGTTGCAGGTCTGCTCCAAGAACGCCTGTCCCCAGGGGAAGGTAGGGAGTCTGCAGAGGTCAGGAACCCTCTTGCATGGGATGCTGTGGGAAGGACCCAGGCCACCCTGTGTGGGTCCTGGTGCCCAAGGTTACCTTCCAACCCTGAGGGCTTATGACATTCTCCACCCCTGGACATTCTGAGGTGCTTGCTGATCTTGACCAAGCTGTCTGCATTTCCCCCTTGAACGATGACCGTGCAATCCCAGATGGGGACAGAAGCCGCAGGAGAGGGCAGGCTGCCCCCAGGCAAGAGCCATCAGGCACACATCCTCCATCTCTTCATGGCCAGGTGAGGATTAGTCTTAGCAAGCCCCTTGGAAGAAGAGCTAGCCATTTTGATGACCACTGCCTCTCTCTGCTAGGAGAGCAAAGCTGACATCCCCCAGCTGAGGGAAGCAAGGCAGTATCATGGGACACTCCTGGAGGCTGTAGTCAGAGCTGTGGGCTAGCAAGTAACCTTCCTTCAACAGTGTTAGGGAAAGTGGTGAGGGTCTGGCATCACCCCAGCCAACATCCTGGGGTCAGCAGTGGCAGGACCTGTGTTCTGGCAGATCAGCATAGTCAGTCCTTCCTACGGTCCTCGAGAGTCCCGGACATCATCCCACCTATTTGTTTATAAGGGGGGACGTGGAGGCACAGAGAGGGGAGCTGACATTGGTCGAGCAGCCACTGCTCACTGGGCTCTGTGACACGCTGTGTGACATAGCTCCCTACAGTGACCTGTCAGGCCCTGTCCCCAGGGTACCAGCAAGGGGCAGGCCCAGAAACATTGGACGTCAGCAAGAAGGGGCCGATACCACCTCAGCCCACATTTCTCACGTTCAGGAGCCCTTCAGTGAGTGGTGGAGTTGGATGGGCCCACCCAGCTGGGGGCCTCTCGTAGGCATGTAGAGGCTGAGAAAGCAAATACACACTTGGATTCTGCTCTCTGCAGAAATGGCCATGCCCACATACTGCCTCAACCCATTGGGGGCCCATGGACCCTTTGGGGTTTTATTGTTTGGGGTGGGTTTTTGTTTGTTTTTTTAGGCGGAAGCCAAAGCATACACACATGTTCAGTCACTCCTACTAATTGAATGCAAGTGAAATTTGCATTTTTTACAAGGGTACTCAACACTGGCTCAGGAATGTTTGAAGACAAACAGCCCTGCTTTATAACTTTAATACTGGCCTTCACCGCATTCAGTATATCCGGTCAACAATTGTGGAACAGAAATTGTAACTCTTGAGTCAAGCTGTTATCTGAGCAACCACAAATTCATTCACTTTTATGATTCACTGGTTAGGGACGCTTTGATTGTTCCGGTGCCCCAGTGAGGCTCTGCACCAGCCAAAGCAGGATAAATGTTGCCTGCGTCCCTATGGTTCAGCTTGGCCACATTGCCCGGCTCTGGGTCCTTACTTAAATAGGGATGATGTTTGTTCACACCTGTCCTCCCTGCAGAGTTGGGGAGAGGAGAGGAGGTGTTTGGTGCCAGCTCGGCCTGTACGCTTCCTCCTGAGAGCCCTACCAGGTTATTTTATCAGCAGGCAGGCACAAGAATTGTACTGCCTGCCCTTCAGGTTAGCTGCCAAGCTCAGGTCCTTGTGCACAGGTCAGCCCCTGGCCCTCTGCTGACTGGGCTCCAGGACAGTGGCCAGCCCTCTTGCCAGTGAAGGCATGGCCCCTGCCCAGAGAGGAAGACAGGGTCCTTTGTCGAGAGACCCGGCTGTCAACTCCCAGCTAGGAGCAGCCCACCCCTTCACAGCCAGGGTTTTGCACTCTGATCACCCTGGCTCACCCAGATTCGGGCTGGGGGTAAAGGGTACTCCCCCAAATTCTGCCCTGCCACCTATATTCCTGCCGCTCAGTTGTAGCTCCTGCCCTTGTGGGCCTGGTGGCAGTTCTGTTCTCCTGGGTCCTTCTGTCAGCTTTCCCACCTCGTCACAACCAGTTTGTTTTTATCCACTCTTCTGCCTCATGTCTGTGTGGCTTGCTCCGTTCCCTGCCCTCTGCCCCTGCCCTGGCCCAAGTAGAAACTGGAGGCCTTCCTTTTGGCTTGCTGCCTTCTTTTTCCAATTGCCCTTCTCCTCTGGCTTCCTCTCCACCAAGATCTCCCTACCGTCATGGTCTCAACTGGATTCACGTGTCCTTTCCAGAACTGGCACGTTTGCAAAGCAAGGTTATAAATAACCCTGGTCCTGACCCTGCCCTTTGTTCTCTGTCTTCTGCATTTCTTTCCTACCCTCTACAACAGGACAGAATTGGCTGAGTTCTGAGCTGTCCCTGTCTGCCACCAGCCCTTAGCACCATTCCGGGGCTCAGGAGAGGATTCCTGGTCCAAGGAGAGGTGTCTGCACCCGTGTCTTCTCCCCAGCCCAGCACATTCCCCGGGCCAGACATTCCCCTGAGCTGGCCGCACCCTTCGGAACAGGGAGAGCTAGAGTCGGCGCCTTCCTGCCTGCTCTCTTTTTCCTCCCAGCTTTCCAAATTCTCTGGGTGGGACTGAGACGCACTGCCACCCACGTGAGCACCGGCATCAGCATCGTGTGCTGGGTGGGGCTCCACCACACCCCGCAGCCCCCCTGCCGGCGCTCACAGTAGCAGGATTGTTCCTCAGCACACAGCAGGGCCGGGTGGGTGGCTGCTGCTGCCCAAGGAGCCTGCTGTGCCCTTCACCTTTACGTCTTCCCTTGCTTGGGTCACAGAGGGCACCTGGACACGGTGGGAAGCACGTTCAGGGTCATCTGAGAGCTGCTTCTCCAACGAGCTGCCACCATGCATGGTGTGACCTCAGTGACCTGAGATGAGAGGAGGTGTCGGTATCCCCTACCCTACCCGACTGTGCACTGTGTGTCCCAGACTTGCTGACTATCGTGGCACTCTGGGCCCTGGAGCAGGCTAAGCTGACAGTTCTGGATCTTGGTACCTGCTTGTTAAACAGACTAGGGTTCCAGAAGGAGCACTCAGAGCTTCGCAAAGGTACAGCCAAAACTAGGGCCCAACCAGGAGTTCTAGATCCATTCATTCGTTGGTTTGTTTGTTCGTTGGATCTTCATGGAGCACCTATGTGTTCCAGGCACTGTGCCGGGACAGGAAGTTTCAAGATCAGGCACAGCATGTCCTGGAGATTTCTGCCTGTGAAGCTGCTGCCCATGTGCCATGGAGGGGAGAGGGTTCTGTGTGGAGTGCTACCTTTCCCTGGAGCGATACTTAGCCATGATCTTGGTGTCTGCCTTGTATGCGTGCATGAGTACGTGCGCATACTTAGGCATGCACATACACATGTGCATGCATACTTAGAGATTCCCAAAGCAAAGTGGTGGTTCAGGAAGACTTTTTGGATGGTCCCATTGGGCAGTGAGGATGTGATACAAGCCTCAGGGACCCAGAAAGCAGAAGCAGATGGGACATGGGGATCGGGCCTTGCTTCCCCAGTTTATACCCAGGCAGCTAATGCTCAGGGCAAGAGGGCAGTTTCCCAAGACTGGGGCTTACCAGACAAGCCTGGCTCTATAGCCCTGTCCCCCAACTCCTGGCCCTGGGTGCTTCCTGCTGGGCCGGCCATCTGTATCACCAAGTGCCTCCCTCCTCCACTCCACGGAAGTGGAAAGGGAAGCATGGTTGGGGCACACAGAGGGGCCATACTGGGGAGGTCCTGATTCTAGGCTCTGTAGAGACACTGTGAGGCCTGAGCTGGCCTTAGGTCCTTCCTTGAACCCAGTGGTTCTCACGTAGGGGCGATTTGGCCCCAGAGGACGTGTAGCAACGTCTTGCAGATGTTTGTGGCTGTCCCATCTGGGGCTAGGAATGGGTGTTGCTTCTGGCACCTGTGGGTGGAGACCAGAAATGCTGCCCAACACCCTATAGGGCCCCCCAGCATCCAAAAGAGAATCCTCCAGCCCTAGATGTCAGCAGTGCTGAGGACCAGGAGCCTGCCCCAGATCAGCAATCTCCCCTAAGTGGTTCAGGAAAGTGGACCGAAGCGGCAGCGCTCTGGTTCTACACCTGAGGGCTGCCACAGTGTGGTTGTCTCGTGTTCACCTACAGGTGGGAAACCAGTGGCAGAATGGGCAGGGGTGTTGTCTCCGTTTCCATGGATTACAGTGCAGCCCTGTTGGCACAGGGCCAGGCAGAGGGAGCATTGGCAGGCGGTGGGCACAGCCAACCCCTGACACCGATGCTCTCAGTAGTGGTCAGGTCACTGGGAGGTGCCCTCCCAAGTACGAAGAGCACAGCCCCCTGGGCTGCCCAGACATCCAACTGGCCCATGGGGGAAGTGGCCAGGAAGTCATACAGTAGTTTTTATCGCCTTTGGCATCAATATTTTCTAACTGTTTACTGGGAAGCTGTAACAAAATCCCATAGACAGGGCATCTTGCCTTGACTGCCCAGCTCCACGGTGCCCATTTCTCAGTGTCAAGACAAGGGGTGTCCCTCGGCTTTGCTGGATGACCCCTCCAGAATTTTCAGTGACCCTGAGCAAGCAGTTGACTGGCTGAGGCTCCAGTGCCTCCCTGTATTTCTACATGGAGCCTTCTCTAGAGGCTTGTCCTCAGGTTGATAAATAGGCCTTTCTCTCTGAGAGGGGCCACCCAGGGCTTCGTCCCACTGGTCTGACCTCTGTCTGTTTCTCCTGCAGAATGAGCTGGACCTGGAAAAGGGCTTGGAGATGAGGAAATGGGTGCTGTCTGGAATCCTGGCTAGCGAGGAAACTTACCTGAGCCACCTGGAGGCACTGCTGCTGGTGAGGAGCGGGGAAGGCCTGAGCAGGGCAGGGGCACTCTGCTCACAGGCCCCAGGTCAGCTGTCAGAGGCAGCCACCCCCCCTTCCTGGAGTCATGGAGACACTGGTCAGAGGATCAGAAACTTCACCTCTGTAGAAGCTGGGCCTCCCCAGGGGTAGTGGATACTAGCGTAAGACAGGTGCCAAACCAAGCTGGCTTTACATTTTTATTTTTAATGGAATTCAAAAATAAAAGCACACGTGTCACATAACCATGACTTTCCATGGTCACACCACGCACCTGAGAAAGGGCGAGCCCTCTCATGTGTGCCACTCCACCTGTCACCCATGTCACCTCACCTGTGCCCTCTTCTAGCCCATGAAGCCTTTGAAGGCTGCTGCCACCACCTCTCAGCCGGTGCTGACAAGCCAGCAGATCGAGACCATCTTCTTCAAAGTGCCTGAGCTCTACGAGATCCACAAGGAGTTCTATGATGGGCTTTTCCCCCGAGTACAGCAGTGGAGCCACCAGCAGCGAGTGGGTGACCTCTTCCAGAAGCTGGTGAGTGACTCAGAATAGGTGCACAGCAGCCTCCCAGCCTATGGCTCTGCAGGGGTCAAGCCTTTCCCTTGACCTGCGGGCATGTGTTGCCAAGGGCTCTGGGACACCGCACCCTTCTTTTAAGGCTCCACACTCAATGTGGGACTTGAACTCACGACCCTGAGATCAGGAGTTGCATGCTGTACCAACTGAGCCAGTCAGGTGCCCTTGGAGAATTTTTTTTTTAAGTGGTATGGGGAGGGGAGATGTCAGTAAAAATCGAGGTAGTGGGAAAAGTACCCCTGGAGCCTGAAGGAGGGCCCTGGCAGAGAGAGGTGGGGAAAACCCACCTTAGTTCCTGCCAGCAGCTATTTTCAGAACCAACAGGTATATTTAATGCTGACTTTGACAATGACACCTCAGCCTTGTAGAAATCAAGACTGGTTCTTATGGACAGCCTGGAGAAATGCGGGGCAGGGTGGTTTGTGACTGCAGAGTGTGGACTGAGGCACAGCCTTGCAATGAGAGGCAGTTTGGCTCCTAAGTAGGGGGGCACAAGGAGGCCCACAGGTGCCTATCTCACCTTAGCTGAGAGGCAGCCCCCGTAAGGCAAGTCCTGTCCTCACCACTGAGGGGGTGAGAAGCCTGAGGAATTGTGGGTCACTTGCTGGGACTGTAATCCTTTTTTGTCTCCAAAAGGAGGGCCTTTCCTGCTGCCTTCAGGGGTCATAAAACTGAAGGGCAAGTGGTTCTGGATGACAGAATAAGAATTTCTGAATGGGCTTAATGAGCCCAATACTGACAAGGAATCCTTATGGCAGAGGTGGCTGTGGGTCCCAGTTCAGGTCCCAGAGGCAGAAGCAGGACAGAAGGGGGCCACTGTGAAGGCAGGTCAGGGGCCTCTGTGGCCTTTTACTGACCACAGGACCCAAGAGGAGTCAAGGACGTGGCTTTTAAGAAGTCAATGGGACCAATAAAACCTAGCAATCAAATGAAAGATGCTGTGGCAGGCCACATGCTGGGACAGGCATTGGCCCAAAGTGCATATTTAACCAAAACCAAGGGACTCAGGGGAGGAAGGAGAAAACCCAAAGGCTGTCGGATTGACATCTGTCTTCCAGTATACGAAGTTCCAACGTGTGTGGAAAGGAGTCCCCACCTCCTTTGCAGTTCTAAAGTGTGCAACCAGTCTCTTTAAGAGGAGGCTGTGGGAGAAGGGAGTCTGGGTAGAGGAGCCCAGCAGCTGTCCTGGGAGTGCCACTGAAGGCAGGTGCCAGGCAGGACCCTGTGACAGAGGTTCTACTTCTGAGAATTCCTAATCCTGAGACCAGATCGTCCAGGCGCCCTGTGCACATGCTTTTTCCCCTGAAGCTTTCCTGCTCCCAAGGGAAACCAATCCTCCAGGGGTAGAGGTGGCCCAAGGTCACAGGCCTCCTCCAAGTACACAGAACATAGCCAGACACCCAGCTGGCCCAGACCCAGTCCTTGCCTTAGCTTGCACCTGGGCTTGAATGATCTGCTCCAAGGTGTGACCTTCCTGTTGGTAGTCCCCTCTCCACTGCCCTGGGCTGCAGGTACCTTGGACTCCAGGCTGGAATAAAGATACAAGAAACAGGTGAAGCTTTTCACCTTTTTTGTTCAGATTCCTGTCATATGAGACCCCTTTCTTTTTAAAAAAAATTTTTTTTTACATTTATTTATTTTTGAGAGACAGAGAGAGACAGAGCATGAATGGAGGAGGGGCAGAGTGAGAGAAAGAGACACAGAATCCGAGGCAGGCTCCAGGCTCTGAGCAAGCTGTCAGCACAGAGCCCGAAGCAGGGCTCGAACCCACGAACCATGAGATCATGACCTGAGCCGAAGTCGGATGCTTAACTGACTGTGTCACCCAGGCACCCTAAGACCCCTTTCTCCATAGCCAAAAAGCAGGAGGCTGTATTGGTGCAGCACCCCCATCTCTGAAATCCACCCCCACCCCATTTCTCCCTGTACGAACTGTCAGTAGGTTTAAACCTAGTAGATTTGGCTCAGCCTGCAGCCTTCCTGAGAATGGGAGAATTGTGTTGTTGAGAAGAAACTGCAACCAGCACTCTTCCCTGAAAAACATTCCGACATCACTCAGAAAATTATCTTTCAAATGTTCAGAGTCCGATGAATGCCAGAATTTGGAAAATTTCTTCTGCTTTCCCTGGTGTCCTTGAGCTACCTTTGTGGGTCAGATGTTGCAGCAGGACTTGGGGGGAGCTGCAGTGGGAAGTCATGCCCCAGAACCAAGTGGAGAGTGATACATGTGCCACCGAGCTGGGTGCTGGGGCTTTGCCGTCCCTTTCTGACCAGTACAGTGAGGTCAGCCCATTCTCACCCCATCAGGCTCCCCAGCTGGGAGAGTCTTAGGACCAGAGAAGCCCACAGTGCTGTGCCCCAGCCATGGCAACTCCCCTGCCCAGGGATTTGTGAGCTGTCTGGTAGTTCAGAAAGTCTGGACCCCTTCCTGCAGGGATGTACAGGTTAACTGCAATTGCTCAGGGGTTTGTTTCTGGCCGAAATTTTGTCAAGCTATTTTTCAGTGTTCTGATCCTTTCAAACTTCCAGAAAAGTTGCAAAAATAGTACAAGAATTCACATGTGCCAGATACACCAGTTGTAACATTTTGCCAAATTTGTTTTATCTTTTTCTCCCTTTTTTATAAACGTGTGCACGCGTTTTATAAACGCATGCACACACATACATGTGCTAAATAATTTGAAAATAACTTGCAGATATATCTGCCCTTTTACCCCTAAATACTTCATTGTGTAATTGCTAAAAACAAAGACAAGCTCCTTCCATAACCCGTAGTACAGTGATCGAATTTGGGGACTTTCATATTGGTGTGGCACTGTTATTTAATATACAATCCATATGCAAGTTTATCTCATCAGCCATCATGTTGTAGATAGCTACTTTCATTTTCTGATTCAGCATCCAATCCGAGGTTACAAAATGGACTTGATTTTCACATCTCTTTAGTTTTCTTCAAACTGTACCAGTTCCTTGGCCTTTGCTTATCTTCCACGACCTTAATAGTTTTGAATGGTGCAGGCCATTTTGCATTTGTCTGATGTTTCCTCGGGAACAGATTCATGTTCTGTGCTTCCGGCCAAAATGAAACAAAACAAACCACAGCACTGATGCTGTGTCCTCCTCAGTGCCTCATATCAGGAGGCACGTGATCTCTATTTATCCCATTATTGGTATAGCTCTATTTTGGGTTAGCTAAATATGTGAGATTAGACTGCTTGGGCACTTCTCAAATGTCACGTGGAAGATGGGAGTTCCTTGGGGAAAGGGAGAAGGAGAAGTAATGGAAGGGGTTCTCCTTTCCTGGACCTAGTATCAGTTTGCTAGGGCTGCCACAGTCTGCGTGACTTGAACAACAGAAATGGATTTCCTCACAGTTCTGGAAGCTTGGGTTCTGAGATCAGGCGCCAGCAGGGTTGGTCTCCTGAGGCCTCTCTCCTTGGCTTGCAGATGGTCATCTTCTCCCTGTGTCTTTACAGGTGTCCCTCTATGGGTCTGTGTCCTTCTCTCTTCCAAGAACACCGGTAGTCCTACTAGATTAGGATCCACCCTAACAACCTCATTTTAACCTCATCACCTCTTATGCCCTTTCTGTAAATACAGTCACATTCTGAGGTGCTGGGAGTTAGGGCTTCAACATGGGAATTTTGAAGTGACACATTTCAGCAGTAACATCCCCTCTGGGCTCCTGACCACATTATCTAAAGCAGCCCCATAGCTCTTACCCTCTGCTCTGGTCTCAGCCGTTTGGTGTATTACGTGTTTGTTGATTTATTTATCATGTATCTTTCCTGCTACTGGCCTCACTGTGTCCAGTGATTCGTGGGTGTGATGATAGTGCCTAAGCAAGTCTTTGTTGGGGGAGGCACTCAGTGACCGGTGGTGGAGGGAGAGAAGGAAATGCTCTGGGTCTGATGTACCTGTTGGTGTTTGAGGATGCAGTGACTGGTCAGGGTGATCAGCACAGCAGGGGCCCGGCAGGGCCTCCGTGCAGCCCCCACAGGGAGTGGAGCCAGAGACCAGACAGTGCCAAGGGCGCTTGGCTTACCCAGCATCTGGGGCTTGTCATCTGAAGAAACATAAAATTCAATATAAATGCAAATGCATATAGAAATAAAATTTAGATTCAGCACAGAACAAACACCAGGATCAGCTAAAGCTTTAGGCTTCTAGCTCCTCGTTGGCCACAGTGGGAACGCCTGGCCAGCAGGTTACCAGGGTTCTCCATTACCCTCCCCAGGCCTGGCTTTGCTGGTACAAGATGGGGGCTGGTTTTACCTCCTCTGAAGGTGACCTGGGGCCCACATGTGCACACACACACAAACACAGATACACATACACACACACCCTTGGAAGCTGTCGCTCAGTTGAGTATCTGACCAGAAGGCTAAGTGAAGAGACTCTCTGTTAATGCCTTTGGTTTGATACAAGACAAATAAAATGCCTCTTGCCTGGCAGCTGACAGCCAGCAGGTCTCCTGCACACCAGGTGTGGATTGTAATTCCTGGACCCCCTTACCAGGTTTGAGCTGGGCTCATGTCTGGACGGCGGGCATTCCTCTTCTCCAAGGGCAGCTAGATTGCATGTTCCTTTTGTGTCTGAAGGGATCAGACATGATCGGAGCACTGTGGCCACCATAGGCCGGGGTGCCGACCTCCACTGTAGTCTCCTACAGCCAGCACAAAAAGGTGCCACTCCATGCCACCTATGTAGACTCTTGTCTGCGTTCACTGACAACCTCAAATTTTAGCCACTGCTGGTGGCACTATTGAAATGAGTGAGGTGGGAGTAAAAGCAGCTGTGGAAAGAAACTGTTACCTGCCTGGGGCAGTGAGTCACTTCTCAAAGTGTCACTTGGGAAGAAGGGAGCATGCTCAGTGCGTGGGGGGTGGGGGGGAAGCAGGTGGGATGCAATAGCAGGGAAGAGTTGAGGTGCCTCAGCTCCATGCTGCCTGCTGCACCTGGGGTTTCTCCAGAGCTGTGCACGGAAGCCCATTTCTCAGAAAGATGGGGAGCAGCAGCACCTGTCCTGCACCTGTCCCACACTCTCTTCCTTCCTTCCTTCCTGCAGGCCAGCCAGCTGGGTGTGTACCGGGCTTTTGTAGATAACTACGGAGTTGCCATGGAAACGGCTGAGAAGTGCTGTCAGGCCAACGCTCAGTTTGCAGAAATCTCTGAGGTACTCATGACACTGTTCAGACAGGTGCACCCCTCCACCTCCCACGGGTAGGATGTGGGCTGGTCGTTGGTACACCATGACCCGGGAGAACTGGATGCACCAAACCAAGTTCTGGTTGTAAATCTCAGCTCTGTTTCCAGATGCTTCTTGGTTGGCTCTATCAGCCCTGTGTGGGGGAGACTGTTGTGAACAGATAGGAGGAGCAGCCCCATGAGTTCCCTGCCTCTCCAAGGTCCAGGACTCAATTCTGGGGCTCTGCCAAGTCCCCCAGACAGATGCTGTCTTGTATTATTATCTGTGTGCAGTAAGGAGTATCTGTAGTTCTGTCTCATGAGCAGAGGTCTGGACATGAGAGTCCCAAGGCCAACTATGCACCTGGTCACTAGAGAGCAGGTGGGGAGGTGTGTTGGGCTCCGTTTCTCCTGTAGCCTGCTGGTGGCCTTGCTCACCAGGGAAGCTGAGCAGCTAGCACAGGTGAGTGGGGCTGGTATAGCTGCTCTCTCTAGACCCACGTGGGCAGAAAGCTCCAGGCTGGAGCTCCAGGAGGACTGAAACCTCAAGTCCCCAGTGTTAGCATGAAGGGCCTCAAAAGAGCACCTCAGATACAGAGGACGAGCAGCCTGTCAGGGCTGGTGGCCATTCCTGGACCAGGACCTGCAGCACCTCCTCCCTGGGTTTCCAGCAGGGGTTTTCCCCGCCCTTTCACATCCTGTTTCTACCCTATGCAATTGGGTGACATTTCCTCTTTCTGGGCCTGTCATCACTTGCGATGCCTCCAGCTCCTCGGAGCTCTGACTTGCCTTCCCTCCGCCAAACAAGGATTCTAGATGGAAAGACTCCAAAGGAGAAATTAGCATAAGAAAGATAAATGGAAACTAGAAATAAGGAGTGAGTGGGATCTCCCTTGCTGAGAGACAGTCATATCCTATCATACCTGGCTTTGTTCTGGGGGCTTTGTGCCATAATTTATCATGAGAGGTGGCATGTTGTAGGTGCTGATCCTCTCTCCTGGTGGTAATGGGTACCATGCTGTTCCTCCAGAGCCTGTGGGCCCATCCACTCCCTGCCTGGTGCTGCTGGTAACAGGCTACATGCACCCAGGGTTCCAGGTTGGCTCCAGATGTCCCTCCTGGTCATTTAGGCCGTATCTTTCTTTAGGTCATTCACTTAGCAAACCCCCTCCCCCGACAGCTGCAATGTTGGCGCAGAATCCCGAGTGACCTTGACAAATTGGAGCCCTAATCCTTTAAGAAAAGTCTCCAGTTAAATGGAGCCAAGTTTAAGTCCACTCAGACAGGCTTCTATAAGAGGAGGGAGGAAGCAATGGTAGGACACCAACCCGGGGTCACCTGGTCCCACTGACCATGCACCAGTGGGAATTTGAGCTGAGGCAGGGATGCTGGGAGGGAGACAGCATTCTGGGGCCAGCAGAAAGCTGGCCTTCGGTGAAGCTTGTACTTTGGAGGCAGCATCCGCTTTGGTTCTCCACCTGTATTTGTAAAAGAGACCCAGATAGATTGGAACCACCCAGACAGAGCAAAATGGAGCCAAAGGAAAGAGAAGCAGCAGGCTGTGTAGAGGTTCACTCTGGGGGTCAGAGTTCAGACATGGGGACTGGATAGTCACCTCTAGAAGAGGGAGCCATGGAGCCGTGGTCCCTCATCTCCTCCCAGTCCTGAAAATGAGCCAGGGCAGCGTCAGTTAGACCAGAGTTGCCTAAGCTGAGTTTCATGGAATGCCAGCTCCCACACCATGGAGTTCTGGGAAAAGGGCCTCTGGGTCAAGTTAAGTTTGAGAACTAGGGGATTAAGCCAAATTCATAAGTTTCCTTGAGGCAGGATTTCTGGAGCTCTGCACACTTGTGTGCGTGGGGCTGTCCAGGGGCATGTGGCATGAAGGCTGCCTCCCAGGCCCACGTGAGCACGGAACTTGATTTTTACAGAGGCTCAGGTTCAGCTTACACACCCCGACACCCTCCACAGCTCTTTGGAACTGCTGAGGCAGATGTTTGGAGGAATAACGCCACTGTGAGGAGCGTTAAACTCTGAAGAGAGGTGCCAAAGAGCATTGTGGAGTTTGGTCCCAGGGAGCTTAAAATAACGTCGTTTTTAGTCTTGAGAGGTTTAGAGCAGCACAGGAGGTTTGGAGAGCCATATCTGAGCTCCTTCTGTCCCCATGCTGTTTTTTGTTGTTGTTCATAGCCTAGTAAGGGGATTAACCATAGATTCTTTCCAGAGATGATTTCAGGTACCCAGGGATCTTCTATTCTGGGTCCTCTTGGTACCTTGGACCAAATCAGTGATGCCTTTGATGCAGTTGTATGAAAGCATGACCTGCCCACTGAAAAGCTCTGCTCTCCTTCTGGGGATCGTAGCACCTATTAGTTTGCAACTACGGACATCCCTTGCTTTAGTGCACTTTGCAGATCCTGTGTTTTTTCACATTGAAGGTTTGTGGCATCCCAGTATCGAGCAAATCTGTCAGTGCCATTTTCCCAACAGCATTTGCTCACTATGTCACATTTTGGTAATTCTCATGCTATTTCAAGCTTGTCCATTATTATTATTATATTTCTTATGATCTGTGATCATTGATTATGATTCGCTGAAAGCTTAGTTGATGATTAATATTCTTCACCAATAAAGCATTTTTTAATGAAGGTATGTACATTGTTTATAGACACGTAGCTGTTGAACAGTTAATAGACTACAGTGTACTATAAACGTAATTTTTATATGCACTGGAAAACAAAACAAAAATTCACTGGGCTCGCTGTTTTGCAATATTCACCTTATTGCGGTGGTCCAGAACCATACCCATAGCACTCTGAGGTATACCTGTACATCTGCAAAGTCAGGAGAGGTGTGGGTCTTGGTGGTGGTGGGGCTGCCCTGGCCATTTCCAAAGGTGACTGCTACTCCAACCCCTCAGCCCCCTTGCCCACTGTTTAACTTCTCTGAGAAAACAGTTCTGTGCATTTAGGGAGGGACTGTGGTTTGCCTTGTGTCAGAAGCTCTTGACCAGGGGTGATCTTTGTCCCCAAGAGACAACTTAGCAATGCCTAGGGATTTTTGGTTGTCACAGCAGGAGGAAGGTGTGCTGCTGCACCCATAGATAGAGGCCAGGGGTGCTGCTCAGTGGCCTGCAGTGCACAGGACAGGCTTCCACAGTAAGAGAGTTTCTGTTCCCAAATATCAACAGTTCCAGGTGAACCACAGCACCCAGGGCATTCCTTGTGTTCCACCCACCCTGTAATTTCATGCTGTGGTCCAGGATGCCCCGTAAGTCTTGCCTCAACTAAGATTTTTTGCATGAGTGAAGGGTGAGTTTTCTTGCTAAAGGTTTCTGACCATGGAACGTCCTGCCACATCAAAGCCACCTCATTTGTCCTGTGTGAAATGTGCTTTTCTCTTTGCAGAACCTGAGAGCCAGAAGCAACAAGGATGCCAAGGACCAGACGACCAAGAACTCTTTGGAAAGTGAGTTCTCTGTGCCGAGGCCTCCTTGTGCTCCTTGTGGGGGCAGCTGCTGTGAACGGATAGGGCACTTGCTGGAAAAGCAAACACGGCACTCATTTGGGTTACCTTCTGGCGCCTTTGCTATTCCTGACCCAATGTGGGATGTGGAAAAAGTGGCACTGGCTATGGCAGGGTGTGGAAGGACATGGACAGGACCAGCTTGCCACCAACAGTAGCAACCAGGAAGAAAGGGAGGATTTTGCAAACGCCCACCAATCAGGCACTGCTGGGCGTTTAAAATGTCATCGTGTTCTCCCCAGCGACCCTATGAGGAGGATTTTGTTTTCCCTGTTTTCAGATGACAAAACAGATTTAAAATGAAAGTAACCCATATGGAACATAGGTCTTTAAGTGGCCAGGCAGGGATAAAGCCAGAGTCGTCAGGCTCCCGGGCCTATGTGTGTGTTCAGCCTCCTTCTTCACTCTGGGCAGAAAGCAGGGGATCAGGACTGATAAGTCACTTCTCAGTTCTGGTTGTTAGGACAGCATGAATAGTTACAGAGAACAGCAGACATGGCTCTGGTACCAGACCGTCACCATGCTCTGAGTCTCAGTTTCTCATCTGTAAAATGGGGATAACAATGCATGTCTTAGGGTAGTCATGGGAATCACATGAGGAAATGCACCTGACATGTGTCAGAACACATCTAAGCGTTCATGCCTGTGATGGGCTGGCCTCGCCATCGTCATGGAGAAGTGGGGGCTGCCAAGGACTAAAACCTGTTACGGACCAAATCCTCAAAGCCACGGGCCCGGCCTTCTAGGGGCCCGGGGTTTGCCCTTGTCACTGGGGATGGGTAGTTCCCAGGGGACGTGGAGGTCGGGCTGCTCCCCTTGCTGGAGCATTTACAGCGAGCAGGCGGGTGGTCTGGTGCTGCTTTCTCCATGCCTGGCCACCTCTCACCTGCCCTGCCCATCTCTCTGCAGCCCTGCTCTACAAGCCTGTGGACCGGGTGACGCGCAGCACACTGGTCCTGCATGTGAGTCACTCCACCCAGGACCTTCTCATCCTGGGGTTCTTGGCTTCTGTTGTTCTGGGGCTGACACTGATGTTTGTCAGTGCTGCCCAGCCATTCCCCCTTTTCCTCCCACGCACCTTTATTGAAGATGCAGAAATGAGGGGCTCACAGGGGGGAGGAAAGCAGATTCTTGAGCTGTCCTGAGTGCTCTCGTAGGAGGAGGTGCAGGGAGGGAGTGTCCTGTCCCACGCATGAAGGGCCTCCTGGTCCCAGGGCATGAACTGAGCCTCCAAGGTAGACGGGGTGGGGGCACAGACAGCAGGTCCCTTCCAGGCCTGTGAGGATGACCACTGCCCCACAACCTGGGGAGAGGGAGCATAGGGAGGGCACGCCTCAGTGGGGCTGCTCCTGAAGGCAATGGGAGAAACAAAAATGGCCCCTAATCCTATTGCTCAGGTGGCCTTATTCATTTATGTTCAGAGCAAGTTGTACATGCATTATTTTTTTTTAATTTACAGCCAAGTCACAGAAGTGTGTGAAGTTTCCATTTCTTTTCCTGCCCCTCCCCACAAAGGAGCCACCACCACAAGGATTCTTTTATGCACATGCCAACATACATGAACATATTTTTTTTAATCACACAGAAGGCATCATGTTATACGTATCATTCCACACTTTGCCTTTTTTCCCCCTTAATATGACATGGTGAAGATTGTCCTACTTCAGCCCAAAGAGCTCTGCCCTGTAGTGTTTAAGCCATGTAGCATTCCATGCACATTTCATAATACCGCACTCTCCTCCAGTTGAGATGAGAGGCATGGTTTGGGAGGCTCTGGCAGGTGGCCCAGTGGAGTGTTGGAGACCTTTATTCTGTCCCCTCACTGAGCTGAGCTGAGCTTCCTGACAGGTAGAAGCCAGAGCCACCCTGGGGCTCCCAGGGTGTGGGGGTTCTGGGACCACTGACACCAGAACCTCCTCCAAACTTGTTTCACCTCTGCAGGGGGGTTCTCTCCAGGGGGAATATGAGAGCTAAGGGGAGTTTGTTTCTCTGAAACAGGGAGCTGTTGACCTTGAGCACAAATCATACGCATTCCTAGTAGAGAAGGAGTGAACATTGCCATCTTGATTCTTTTTTTTTTATTTTATTTAAATCCAAGTTAGTTAACATATAGTGTAATAATGGTTTCAGGAGTAGAATTCAGTGATTCATCACTTACATATAACACCCAGTGCTCATCCCAACAAGTGCCCTCCTTAGTGCCCATCACCCATTTAGCCCATCCTCCCACTCCCCTCCCCTCCAGCAACTCTTAGTTTGTTCTCTGTATATAAGAGTCTCTTATGGTTTGCCTCCCTCTCTGTTTTTATCATATTTGAGAGGTTTAGTCTCTTTTCTAAAGAAGGAGGAGCCGGGACGGCCAAGTGCTTTTCTTCTGTCTTGAGCTTGCACAGACAAGTGGTCCTAGAGGAGACCAGTTCTGCCCCCTAGGGGCATGTTGGAAACATTGTTGTTTGTCACAGCTGCAAAAGGAAGAGGAGTGCTAGCTAGATCTAGTGGGTAGAGGCCAGGGATGGGGGGCTGACATCCTACAGTGCACAGGACAGCCCCTACCACAAGGAATGATCCAGCCCAGAATGTCATCAGGGCTGAAGTTGGAGAAACCCCACCGTAGCCCCTGAGAGTGGAAACTCTTGTTGGCAGCGTGCACACAGCATTGGCTTATGGGAGCACTGTCTAGGTTTAGGACCTGCTTGTGGGGTGGTGCTCATGCAAGCGCTGTCCCAGCCTATCTAGATAGCCCCAGCCTATCTAGAAGTGGTGGTGATGCTTGGCAAGCTGGTGGCCCTGGGTCTGCCCAGTGTATGTCTACAGTTTGCACACAGTGGTGGAGCCTGGGCTGTACTCTCTCTGATTTGAGTCCTCTCTTCGCCCGACCCAGGACTTGCTGAAGCACACGCCCTCCAGCCACCCCGACCACCCTCTGCTGCAGGACGCCCTACGTATCTCACAGAACTTCTTGTCCAGCATCAACGAGGAGATCACGCCCCGCCGCCAGTCCATGACTGTGAAGAAGGGAGAGGTGAGTGGGACTGGGGACGGTCTGGGTTTGCTAGCCTGCCCCACTGGGCAGGGGGAATTCAGGGCACCTTTCTCATCCTTGGCAGACTGTGCCTGCCATTCACCCTAACACAGGAAATGTGTTACCTCTTAGGATCTTCGACGCTGGCAGGGTAAAACCCAATCCCATGTGCGGGGCGTCAGGGTGGAGTTACAGGGCTGCGCGCCTCATTTGGCTACCTCTTTTTCCATCATGGCAGGTTGTATCCAGGGCACCCTTTTCCTCACACCCTTGTCAGCTTAGGGTCTGAGGAGACTGGTGAGAAGGAGTATGTCATTTTATCTGCCTGGAACTACATGGTTCCTTCTGAGTGTTCTTTCATTAAAAACCGTTCCAGGTTTTCTCTGCTATCCAAAGGTAGAGTGTTCCTATGAAATCTTTTGTAAACTGGGGCTCCTGGGGGGCTTAGCTGGTTGAACATCCCACTCTTGATTTTGGCTCAAGTCATGATCTCACAGTTATGGGTTCGAGCCCTGCATCGGGCTCTGTGCTGACAGGATTCTCTCTCTCTGACCCTCCCCTGCTCATGTTCTCTCTCTATCTCAAAATAAATCAGTAAACTTTTCTAAACTGAAATGGTGTAAAATGAAGAAGCCATTACCATTTGTAAAAGTGAAAATCTTTGGTAAAAGTAAAATGGTGTAACACAACTTGCAGTTAGCACAGGAAACCCGTATGATCAGATTTAAGAATTTAAAAGGAAAAAAGAGCCTGAGTGGCTCAGTCAGTTGAGTGTCTGACTTTGGCTTAGGTCACGATCTCATAGTTCGTGGGTTCAAGCCCCACGTCGGGCTCTGTGCTGACAGCTCAGAGCCTGGAGCTTGCTTCGGATTCTGTGTCTCCCTCTCTCTCTGTCCCTCCCCTGCTCGCTCTCTTGTCTCTCTCTCAAAATAAACAAACATTTAAAAACTTACTTAAAAAATAAAAGGAAAAAAGAAAGGGAGGTACATGCAGTTTATGAGCCTGACTTGTCTTCAGCTAAGAGGATCCTCCTTCTTCCTCCTCCACGCTCCCTCCCTCCCTCCCTGACAGTGACCCCTGGTCTTTATCTCCCTGCACATCATTGATAAGAGGGTATAAAACAGAGGGGATAAGAATGCATGGACACAGCCCGCCCCGGTGGCCTCTGACCTTTCTGGGAGAGGCCCAGTGAGGTGCAAGGCAGGTGCCATCCTGGGGGGGCAGCACTTAGTGAGAGAGCAGAGTTGTATAAATTGGGAGGAGGCCAGAGCCCCACACAAGCATGAGCATCTATTGTCAGAAGTAGTACCACGGCGAGGGAAGCTAACCTACCTCTGGGGTCTTGTGCAGGGACAGGAGCTGTATGACCCAGGCAGAACATGGCTGGCAGTGAATCTGACTGTAGTCGCCACTGAGAGCCACTTTTTCCTTCAGTTCATGCACTGGGTGCTCGGCACTGTGGCCTGACCCTCCCACATCAGGGTTTCTCCTCCTCCTACCTGGGCTGGTGGGCAAGCCATTCTCAGATCTGTCTTCCCCGCTCCTCTTTGGGAAGTGATACCTCAGTGCTGAGCAGAAAGCTCCCACATGCCAAGAATCTCATCAGGCTTGACTGTGAGTGAGGGGCTTGGTGGGATTTCTCCTGGTGGGCCTGAGCCAGGAAGGGCCAAGGAAGAGAGCAGTATCCCCTCCAGTCCACCCTCTGTGCTTGACCAGAGCCTGGAGCCAGGCCAATATAGAGATCCAATACCAGCATCGCCGTCTACTCACCTACCATGTGGCCTAAACCATGCTTGTTCCTCCTCTCCAGACCTGTTTCTCCTTTTTACAGCAGGATGGGAACACAGGCCCACCTTGCTAGGTGCCTGGGCACCCAAAGGGGCACAGTTTACGGAAAGAGCCCTGCCAGCTGGCATACAGAAGCAGTCTCTGAGCTCATGGAAAGCAGGAGTGGGTCCCCAGCACCTCCCAGGACCTCCATACCCAGCTGTCCAATGGCCAGAACCTGGGGGTTCAGATCTCATTTCCTAGAGCAACAACAGGGCCCTGTCCTTGGTTCACCCCTGCCCCAAGTTCAGGGACACTGAAGGAGTGCCAAGCTTGGGCCTCCATAACTGGATGTGGGATTTGCTTCTGCTCAGACTTATACTGAGTGCGTTTGTGCCCAGCTCCTAGGGCACCTGCTCTTTCTCCATTGCTGATTGTTTTTTTATGAGAGCACTATCCTCCTGGGAAGCAAATGTGCGAGTCCTTTTTCCTCTCAGCTTTTCATATGGTGCTGAGTGTGACCTCCCCGCTATCCTGCCATTCAGGGTCCCTGGAGAGACCCTGCTCTTCGGATCCGCAGAGGCAGCTGCCCTAGGGAATTGAGGAAAATCAGATGTTATCTGGGAGTTGGCGGCCCTGCCCTTGTTCCCACATCTGTTATCACAGGCTTCCTTCGTGGTGACCCACGGTCAGGATCTGAGGGCCACCAGACAGGAAGTGTGTAGGGGCTGGGTGCTTCATGAGGACGGGGCTTTTATCTACACTCACCCTGTCCCCACCAGCATCTGGTGTTGGCCTTGATAATACTTGATCAATGGGAGGGATCAGTTGAGTACCTCAACTGCAAGAGAAGAGAGAAGCAAATGCCTTCTGAAATGTTGTGAGTCTGACTCGCACGCACCTTCTCTTCCTCCCAGGCATGGTAAGGCAGGTGGTGGCCAGCCCAGTATGACAGACTGATGCCCATACTCATGCTCCCCATCTCCACCGTTCCAGGAGCAGACGTCACTAATCAGTCAGGCACTCAAATTCTGAGCTGACTGCACCCTGAGTATCCTCCTTAGTGTATCCTCTCGGGCTGCCCAACCCAGCTTACAGTCCCCAGTGTGGTAGAAAGGATGCTATTTGGATAAACATTAAACATGAAGAGGAGAGGAGGATGAGGATGGCATTAATGTGTGGTAAGTCCTAATTTTTCTTCTCAAGGAATCAACATGCAAATTGTCTAATTTAATAAATCAAGTCAATGAGTCAAGCATACCTTCCAAAATTATAAAAAATTATAAAATCACCGGAATTAAATAGGGAAAAAGAGTTAAAAGACTAACTAGGAAGTATAATTGGGAATAAGAAATAAATGGAGAAAACTTGCTATTCTTTTAAAATACTATTATTTGGTTTTTTTTATTATTAACGTTATAGTTTATTGTCAGGTTGGTTTCCATATAACACCCAGTGCTCTTCCCCACAAGTGACCTCCACCAAGACCATCACCCCCC
>CM053566.1:17948426-18267173 GCA_028646485.1 Cryptoprocta ferox | reverse complement strand
AAAAGGAAACAGAGTGGCATACAGGGAACAAAAGCACGCAAACGCACAGACAAATCAAACAAACAAGCAAGCCAAAAGGGGAAAGGAAGTAAAGAAATGGAAAGGAAAGGAAAGAAAAGAAAGAAGAGAAGAAAAGAGAGAAGAAAAAGAAACAAAAACAAAAAGAAAAAGAAAAACCAGGTGGGGATAGAGACAGCAAAAGTCTGTGGACAGTCTAAAAGCATATAACCAGCCAAGAGGAGAGATAAGAATATGCTAAGGGAAATATATCTGGATGGCAGCAGAAAAGGAGAAGCAAAGAGAAAAGGAAGAAAAAATAAAAAAAAAGACAACTCCCCTGTGTGGATGGGCGTGGTTTGGCGTCAGGTCAGGTCTCGGGGGGCTGCTCTCTCCGAGGCCCCGCCTTGGTGGTTGCGGGGAGAAGTATGGCGTCGCTTCAAAGCTTTGTTGGAACCAAGCATTGTAAGCCGCTCTTCTTAGTCCGATCTCCCTGTGCCGCAGGCGAGCCAAACTGTATTCTCCAAGCTCCGCCTCACTTCCAAATCCTAGTCCGTGCAGCTCAACAGTGTCACCGGGGATGAGATGCGTTCCCGCTGGCGGCCGGTCTCCCAGCCTGGCTTGCACTGCCGCTGCCGCTTTTCAAGGCGCCTTTCTTGGCACCGCCGCCACCGCTTTTCTCGACGCCAGCCTTTCTCAGTGCTGCTTGGAATGGATGCCGCCGCCGCCGCTGCGCCCAAGGAAGAATTCGCCGGCCAGATGGGACGGATTTCTCTCCCCGCGCCCAGCAGTTATATATGGGGAGACGGGCGAGTATTTCCTCCCTTAGAGATGGTTCTATGAGCGTTTTCTGTCTCTCTTTCTCTTCCCCTGGTCTCTCCGGGGCACAGCGCGCTCTCCCTGTGTTGGGCTCGGGCTCCTTCCCACTGCACCACCGGGACCCGCCCGTCCTCTAATTTCCCAAATCACAGTCACTCACTCAGGCATATTTGAGGTTGTCTTCTTTCTGGCGTCTGTTTCTTCTTTCCCCCACTTGCAAATCCAAGTTTTATCACTTCAGTCCTTCTCAGTTCAATCCATGCGGGCGTGCGCGGATTACAGAGCTCCCTGCTTCTCCGCCATCTTGCCCGCCTGTTCCTAAAATACTATTATTTGACATACTCCTATTTAGTTATAGTTCTTTAATAAAAAATTTGTGTAAAGCTTAAAAAAAAGGATGCTGTAAGGGCAGTCTCCCAACCTGGGTTTAGTCCTGCCCGCTACTTCCCAGTGGTATTGATTGGAGAAGTCCCTATTTCTTTGTTGAGTGACCATACTCTATGAAGACAGTGACTCAGGGCCTGTGGCCCCTCCATGGGATTGTTGTGAGACAGAAAGGATCTCATGACCTCTGAAGGACTGTGTGAAAGCAGGGGTTGATGATTTCCCGACATGGGCACTATTTGTGTTGTAGATGAGGGGGAGCACCCTGTACGTCACCAGACAGGAGAGAATCTGCAGGTCCTGGGAGGGGTGGGAGCTACATGCTACTTCCTTTTAGAACTTGTAGCTGGGGAGGACCTGAGATTTGGAAAACCCTATTATTTTTCCTGTGTTCCTATCTCTAAATTTGGTATATGACATTGAATATCAAGTTTCCAAAAGAAGAGAGGAAGTGGGCTTCTAAGTTCTCTTGAGGACTCTCTGAGGTCAGAGGGTATTTTCCAGGTGAAGACATTACAGCTCAGAAAAGCTGAATGACTTGCCCACATTCACACAGCCACTAAGTGGCTAAGCCAGGATGTGAGGCCAGGTGTACCCTGGCACCTGTGTGCACCACAGGTGTGTTAGGATTTATGATCGCCACCTCCCACACTCCTCTGACACTCCTTTGAACCAGTGTCCACCCCTCCTCTGGTCCCTATATGAAGAACTACCTGGACATAGTTCAGGAGGATGTGCCCCTTTGGTTTGGCATGCTCCTAGAGCCTTCCATGCTGAGTGGAGCCCCATCCCCTGCTTCTGCTGGGAGCATGTTGGTGAGGGGGGGGGGAGGGCGGGTCTCTGTTTCTAGCTCTCTTGCAGTTTTCTAGGGAGAGGAAAGGTACCTCCATTGGCTTGGGTGTTTGGAGGTATTCCCTCAGTCCCTGCTGGTCCCCTGCCTGTCTCTACCTGCTCAGCCCGGTAAGTCAGCGCATTGTGGAGCTGCCCCAGTGGGAGCCCTGAGTAGAGCCAACAGCCCCAGCCCCCACTATGGCTCCTATAATCTCATCATCCTTTTCAGCCAGTCCCCCCAGCTCCAGGGCTGTGTTCTTTGAGGAAGAGTGACTTTGGGCAGCATTACAAGTGTCTCCTTGACACTGAACTGTGGCTGGTACATGCTCTCACCAGCCTGCATCCTGGCCCTAGTACCCTAGGGGCTGTGAGCAGCAAACATTTCCCAGGAGAATACCCTTCTCAGGCTCCCAGGAATCAGTCAGGACCAAGGGATCCTGCTGGCACTTTTCTTCCCAGGCCTGGGTCCTGTGGGCTAGTGGGTGGGTTCTCATTCATTTAGCTGAATTAACTTAACACTCCCAAGTGATTTTCCCCGTGTGCCTGCCTGTCTCTTCTTAGCACTGCACCCTGTGCTGCCCGGCATCCCCAACTCAGGCTGGGATGTAAACAGGATGATCCCATGTGGGTCTTTTGTTTCTCAACAGCCAGCCACTTCTTGGAGCCATTCTCTACCCAGGTTCCCAGATGCTCCTCATGGAAGAAGGCAGGTGGGCAGGCCGAATAGGGGCCACTGAGGAAATGTCACTAGTGTAGCTGAGGCCGAGAGGTGGTGAGGCTCAGGCAGAGGAGAAGGGAAGCCTCTCTCTTGAGGATTAAAGAATTGGAGACTCCAGACCCTGTTGGCAGAGTTGGCAAAGAATGCTGTGGAAAGAGGATGGGGTCGTGAAGACAGCATAGGGGTTGGGGTTCCCAGCACCATTAGACATGGCATGTGACCTCAGCAACACCACTCACCTCTTGCTCAGCTGTGGGATGGGGGTGAGCCTATACCATGTGCTGTCCCTAGTTTCAAAGGATGTCCACAATGTAGGAGCCCCATAAGGGCAAAGCCAGTGCTCCATGTCTAGGCCTTTTCTCAACCTATCATAAATATTTGCAAATGGAGCTTGGATTCTGAACCTCTCTGGGCCCAGGTTTGGATTCTTGTAGGAACTTGGGCATGTTACTTAGCAATCTGAGCCTTTCCTTTCCCAAGAAATGGTAGAGCTGGAACTTGCTGCCTGGGGTAGTCCTGCCAAGGGAGAGGAGAGGTTTTATGAAGTGCTCTCTGCACAGGGCCCAGCACCCAGCAAGTGCTCAGTGAACGTTACTGCTGTGAATCAGCAGTGTGCTTCCCAGGTGCGCAGCATGCTCACCACGCCCTCCACCCAGCAGGTTCCTGTCCTTTCCAGGCTGCATCATGCTCTGATTTCATCCTCCCCAATCAGTTGTCTTATGATGTGTCTCTCCAGGGCCTGGGAAACAAGAGGCTTTCTCAGGGACCAGGGAGTGGAGGTGTGTTCTGCAGGGAGGTGCTGAGAGCCATAGAACAGGCGTGAAGGCAGGAGGGTCAGGCAGGACACTCAGCACACACTCGGCTCTGGGTGTGTTATTCTGGGGACACTTTTTCCACCTGCTGAACCTCCACATCCCACTGAGTTACCCCACAGCCAGGGCTGCTCTGATGGGCAGTGTCAGCTGGGCCACTGGCATGCAGCCAGCTATCCCCCAGGTTCAGGCCTTGCTCTGGGGGCATGGGATTGGGGGTTCGGGCCGCTGACCTCCTTCAGGGCCAAACATGCTAAATCCGGCCCGTGCTTGGAGCCAAGCCAGGCATCCTCAGCCAGCAACTGATGCCTTGTTGGTTCTTGCCTTGGCCATCTTCCTTTTCCTCTCCACCCCTACCTGTGCCCTCCTTGGCAACCCTTCTTGGTCTCACCTGGCAAGACCCCACTGGTTTATCGCTAAACTCCAGTTTCTGTACCTGAAGAAACTTCCCAGTACCCCCTCCGTGGAACCTTGGGCTCTGGCTTCTTTGTGTGTCTGAGTCTGCTCAGCTGCTATAACAAAATGTCATCAACTAGGGGCTTAAACAACAGGCATTCATTTCTCACAGTTCTAGAGGCTGGGAGTCCCAAGGTCAAGGTGCTAGGATGCTTAGGGTCTGGTAAGAGCCTATTTCCTGGCTTGGAGACAGCTACCTTCTCATTGTGTACCCATGTGGCTTTTCTTCACAGCATGCACATGGAGAGATCTCTGTCTTCCTTTTCTTATAAGGGCACCAGTCCCATCATGGGCTCCCACCTTGACGGGCTCACCTAAACCTAATCACCTCCAAAGGCCCTTACTCCAGATATCATCACATTAAGAGTGAGAGCATCAGAATTTTGGGGTAGATATAAACATCAGTCTGTAACAACGCACTTCTTCCAGATGGGTCTTCCCTGGATGGGCTCTGTCTGGGGGTGGGGGCCAATGTTCCCCAGATGACAGCTGGAGGAGGCTGGCCAGCCTAGGGGAAGACCCCTGGGGAAGGAGGCACCCCTCCTCAGAAGGCTGCGAACACATGATGTAACCTCACTGGCCTCAGTTTCCTCGTCTATAGAAATGGGGATGATGGTACCTTCCCCACTCAGTCATCATGAAGTGTGGGAGGCCCGACAGCAGGGCATCTCTCAACACAAGGCCTGTACCCACAGAGGACTTAGCTTATGGTAACCAAGAGCCCCCTGTGGGGCTCATTTAACCCTGTAAAAAATGCCACCAGGCAGGTATTTGCATCCCTTCTTATATTTAAGGAAACTGAGGCCCAGAGAACTGAAGTAGTAGCGTTATCCCTGCAGGGAGAAGAGAGAAGGGTGGGCCACAGGTAGCGAAGGTTCACAGCAGCTCCAGACACCTCACTCCCTGGGGGGTGATGTTTGTTTTTCAAGGAGGCAGTGGTGTCCCTTCGAGCAGGTGTTCCCTGGGATGTAGGGTTAGAGGGACTCCCCAAGGGAAGTGCCTTCCCTCCTACTACCACTGCTGTGCTCCAGAGTACACACTAAGACATGCACAGGAGGGGACACACACTGTGATATCCATAGGTACACAAACACACACAGAGATATATATGGGGGACACATACATACCGAGGGACATGGGGACACATACACATGGACACATAGATGGGGGACACACAGGGGCATGAAAACATACAGAAGGACATACAGGAACACAGGAACATGACCCACACATGTGGTCACAGACACAGGGATATATACACACAGGGAACGCACAGACATATATGTAGGGACACACAAAGAGATTAGGACCCATACACCAGCAGGGACACACATACATACACACATAAAGACATGCTTGCCTACATGGGGATGCAGACAAAGAGACATAGAGATACATGGATTCTCTTTGACACACACTCCTGTGGCCCCAGAAAGCTGGCTCTTCTGAGTCACTGTCACTCAGACCTCGAGAAGCATGGTGCTACCCTGTCCTGGGGTCCAGCGGGTTCCAGCTCTCTCCTTACATCTCTACCCCAGGGGGGTTTGCTCTGCATGAGATTCTGAGTCAAAGGGACAGTCCTTCCCAGCCACCTGACTTCACGCCATCTTTAGACCACAGCCCACAGTGCCATGGATCTGTGATCTAGGTGCAGTCCAGTTTGTGGCCCTGCCTGTTTCCCCTGGAGGACCTGACAGGTGGGTCAGACTGGAAGTTGTATTGGTTCTGAGGGCCTGGGGACAGAGCTCATGAGCGTTTCTGAGAGGGCTGTCCCCTGGGCAAGCACAGCCCTCCCAGCTCTACACTGAATCCCATGTGGCTGACAGTGTGTCCCCACAGGAGCCAGGGTTCTGAGAAGAGACCGAAGTGATGGCTGCAGGGGCCAGCAGCCTCTCTGATGCCTTGATCAAAGGGCCGAGCAGCCCCTCACAAACTCACTGTTGGACTTACAGCTTCTCCATCCTTCCTTTTGTTTCTGTCCTCCTCCCCGATCATCTACCCTTGGCCTCTCTCTTTCCTGAAATGGTGTGGGTGCAGTTGGGGATTTGTTGCTGTTTCTTCATGGGCCTGTTTCAGCAACAGGGTCCTTCCTTAGCATATGGCTTGGAGCTGGGCTCTGAGCAGGCCTGATCCCAGGCCCGGGCTGACTGACCTCCATGGTCAAGAAGGTGGCTTCTACCCAGGAGTCAGGGCCGTAAACTGTGCATCATGATGGGACCACCAGCTTTAAGAATCTGTGCCTCAGGTCCACCCCTGGGCCTGGAGAAATATGGGTAGAGACAGTGTGATGCGCAGCCCCCTTTCCATCACCTGCTGCCCTCCTGTTCCCTGACTCTGGCCTCTCTGCCAGGGTCCAGGCTCCCTTTGTGGATCTGCCAGCATCGTAGTTGGGGGCCTGTTTTCTTGGGGCTGGGAGCCCCCTCCCGCCCATTTGCTGGGTATTTTCTGTTTGGGTATGCTGCAAGACCTCAGGGTGGGCTGGGGTTCAGAAGCAAGGCCCTGTGCCTCCCCGGGAGGGAGGACAACTGTGACGTGACAGGGAAAACTCATAGTGAATGAGCCTTACTCCGAAGATAGCCACTGCTGTCCACCACCCACACTGCAAGGGTCTGGCAGGTGACATGCACGAGTCGCATGCTCTGGACGGCCCTTGGAGACACTGTGGCACAGAGCAGGGCTTGGACTCGGATGCTTCAGGGGTAGCGGGCTGGCTGGGTGTCATGGCACCCTCGGCTTTGGGGCTTCTCATAGAAAGTTGAGGGTTTGCACAGGCAAGAGTTTGACTGTCACAGTGTCAAAACAGGGTCAGCCCATTGGAGCCTCCCAGGGCTGCAGTCTGAGCCTTCGAGGGGGCCTCCATGCTCCCATAGTCAGCTGTATGTTCTCTCAACACAGCAAGCAGGTGTGTGGGCTGCCACAAGCACCAGGGTGACACACAGGGGTCTTGTGGAGGGTGAATGTGACACTTCAACCAAATGTGTGAGCAAGAGGACTTTGCAGGGAGAGAGGGTGGGCCAGCTGGTGGGTGGAGGGTGGTCACTGCTGGGATCTGGACATTTCTGACCTGTTGGCAGAGGGAAGGAGTCTACTTCTGAGCTGGACGTAGGGGGCCCTCTGCTGGTGGTGGCCAGAAGCTCAGCCCCTTTGTATGGAAAAAGGATCCATGTTTCCTCACTGAAGGTCCCTTGGTCCCTGCCTCCTGGGCTGAAAGACCCTCTGCCCTGTCCCTGCTGAGGGGGCATCTGCCCACTTATTCCCCTGGGACTTCACGGTCCCAGGACCCGCCTCAGACCTGCTCCCTGATGAGGACCCAGCAGTCAGGTTTGCCCCAGGGTCTCCAGCTCTGTGTGGACATTTCTCCAGGTGCACACACTTTCTTGCTTCCTGTGGGTGTCACCGTCAGGTGGGCTGTCTGCCCATGGGAGGTGGGCACAGGGTGAGTGACAATGAGTCATGGCCTTGGCACACAGCAGCCTTCCAGCCCTTCCACTTATGGTCTCCCATTTAAATCATTCGCTCTCTGTAGTCAGGGCCCAGCTGGCCATTGTGAGCCAAGCTGAATGTGACAGTGACTTGTGGCTTTTGCACCTGGGAGTGTTGGGGCCCAGCCCAGGCTATACTTGCTTCTGGGCAGCCCTGCTGGCTCCAGCTCTCGCAGAGAGTATGGGAGAGCTCAGGGAGGCAGAGGCTCCATGAGATGACTCTGAGGCTGCAAGTGACAGCAGAGCCAGGTGTGAGCCTGCCAAGCGCACGGGGGGTTGGAGCTGCCTCTCACTGGGGAGATGCTGTGGGCTTTTGCCCACTCTTATATATGTACCTGGTCCTCCAGACCCTTCTCCAGCCATCACAGTGAGGACTGGGGAGTCACTCTCTCTCGGGGCCCTTCCCTGAAGCCAAGCTGTCTGGGTTGCCTGTAAGCACCTGGTCTCTCTCCCCTGGGCTTATGAGTTCCCAAGGACAGAGACTGCTGAGCACTGCTGCTTTACTCAGGTGGTAAACCTGTCTGAGGCTCCCATTTCTCACCTGTGAAATGGGCCTAAAGGACCTGCCCACAGGGTGTTGTGGGGATCACATCTGATGATCAGGCCATGTGCTTGCACAGCATACTTGGAATGTGCATGGGGAAAGGAAAGGCTCACCATGTCAGCTTCTCGTCCTACCTTGGTGTGCCATTCATGGCATTCAGCCACCTCTGGAGGTGTGTGAGCCAGTGGGAGTGAGTGTTCTGGCCTTTCAGATGAAGCACTGGGTGCAGAGGCATGTAGCTTGCTGGCAGGCTAGTGCTTCCCATGCCCTGCTCAGTCTAGGTCCAGTGGGCCCTGGGAAGGTCACCTCAGACTCAGGCTGCAGGTATCCAGGCATCCTATGTGGGCCTCTGCCTGTCAGTGGGCACTGACCTTAGGAAGACTAGAGCATGGAGTCCGTCAGTGGGCCCCCTACTCAGCTTCCAGCTGCCCTTGAATTAAGCCCAGAGGTGCCTGGGTGGCTCTGTGAGTTTAGTGTCCGACTTCAGCTCAGGTCATGATCTCATGGTTCATGAGTTCAAGCCCCACATCGGGCTCCACGCTGGCAGCACTGAGCCTGCTTGGGATTCTTGCTCTCTCCTCTCCCTGCTCCTCCCCCACTCGCACCTTCTCTCTCTCTCAAAATAAATAAACTTAAAAAAAAGAAAAAAAGAACTAAGCCCAGCCTCTACCATGACCGTCAGGGCTGCCCCCTTGAAGTGTTCTGGGCCCACTTCCTCCCCACTCACCAGGCTGCCCCATTCATGCCTAGAGCACCAAGCTTCTAGCCATGGGCCTGTGCTAATGATGGTCTCGCTATGAGAATGTCCTTCTCATGGCTGGGTTCTTGCCTGTTCTGGGTCTCTAGTTGCTGTCCTGGAGAGGCATGGACCGCCCTGCCCACAGGGGCTTTTCCGGCTATCATTTCCCCTGCTGTCGTAGCTGTAGCGTTCCCCTTCCCCAGCCTCCAAGCCAACGGCTGGTACTCTATCCACTCACCTTTCTCTGCAGTCCAAGCACCCAAGAAACTTTGCTGAACAAAGAGGAAAGCATAGTGTGTGTATTCACTGAGACAGAGGGAGCACTGGAGAGTGGGTCTGAAAGTAGGAGGCTGAGGGTGTTAAGGCCTGCCCCTCTGCTGGCCCACTGCCCTCACTCGAGCCCTCACTACCCCCTGCCCCCCCTATAGCACCGGCAGCTGCTAAAGGACAGCTTCATGGTGGAGCTGGTGGAGGGGGCCCGCAAGCTGCGCCACGTCTTCCTGTTCACCGACCTGCTCCTCTGCACCAAGCTCAAGAAGCAGAGTGGAGGGTGAGTGACCACATGATGCCCCTCCTGCCAGGTGGGGAGGGTCTTGGGATTTGGGGGACAGGGTGGGTTTCACAGATGGAAGAAACCTAGTTTTTATTTTTTCTTGTGACATGAGCCTACAGAGTTCAGTAACTGTGGCCAAGGTATACTCTTTAAGTTACATTGTTTCTAACTGGCCATGATGCCAGGCTCAGGGTTAAAGGTCATCATTAACAAACTGGAAACGGTCTAGGTCAGGATCAATGAATGGTTTGTTGCCTCCTATAGAAAAAGGGAGATTGGGGTGCCTGGGTAGCTCAGTCGGTTAAGTGTCCAACTTTGGCTCAGGTCATGATCTCAGTGTTTGTGGGTTCGAGTCCCCCCATTGGGCTCTGTGCTGACAGCTCAGAGCCTGGAGCCTGCTTCAGATTCTGTCTCCCTCTCTGTCTGTCTCTCCCCTGCCCGTGCTCTGTCTCTTTCTCTCTCTCAAAAATAAACATTAAAAGCAAAAAAAGGGGGACTTACCTGACAAGGTACTATTGGGCAACTGTCATGTCATGACTGAGGAAGAGTAAGTGACAGGACAGGGAGCTGCAGGGTCTAGTGCAGGCTGGCGGAGTAGGACCGGTACCACTAGGCCATCGCTGAACTTTGTCTCCCCAGACCTGGTGAGAGCTTCTAAATTGTTTCCAGCCTAGGCTGCAGATGCTCCCCTACCACACACACACTCCTCCTCCCAGGATTCACACCACCCAGGTTGCACCAGCTGGAATGAAGGAAAGAAGGTCGCATTGGGAAAGACCAGAGCTAGGCTTTTTCCCCCATTCTGAGCAGATTTAAGTCAGTCACCTCCAAAGAGAGCCTCAGTTTCCCATTCCTTCAAGGGAGAGGATTACTCCTGGTGGATCTGTAGCCCCTCAAACTCTACAGCTCTGGGGGTATCTGCAGTCCTGTCCTGTCAGTGGATGCCCTGATGTGCTCCCATGTAAGGGAGGCAGTGAGCTGCCACCATCAGCCCAGGATAAGGTAGACCAGGCCTAAGTCACACGTGCAGATTCACTGTTCTCAGGGGTCACCCCAGCTGGGTCACCAGTGTCTGCCTATAGCCTTATGCCAGCTTGCATGGACCACAAGCTAGGTTTTAAGTTCATGTAAACTGCACAAGCCCCAAACTTGGGTTTTCCTGGCTCTTGAAAACCGTGACATTAGTGAAGGAAAGCAGTGTGTTAATGTGCAGTTTCCTCACTCAGCAAAACCCAGCAATATGACTGCAAATGGTACATCCCGCTCACGGATCTCAGCTTCCAGACGGTGGATGAGTCAGAGGCAGCTCCCAACATCCCCCTGGTGCTGGACGAGGAGTTGGATGCCATGAAGATCAAGATATCCCAGATCAAGAATGATATCCAGAGAGAGAAGGTGAGGCCAGCTGGAAGGGAGCAAGGCTAGGCTCTATAGCTTGAGTGCTGCATGAGTGTCTGACCCACTCCCCAAATTTGGAGCCTGTGGGAACCCCTGCGAGCCCACCATCCAGCTTGGAACCATCCAACATGTGGGGTGGGGAAGGTGTTCGGCTGCCCCAGTGGGGAGATTCCCAGGTGGGGGAACAGCCCCTCCAGGTGTTCTGGACCACTCCAGGTCAGCCCCTGGTTATTTTTGGAGAGGTTTCAAGACTTGAGGAACAGTGAAGACCGGGCATTCAAGTGTAGGGTTGGGCTGGCCAGAGCAGGCACCATGTGGTAGCCACAGACAAAGTGGATCCCCAGCTCAGGGATGCCCGGCTGAGGTGGGCTTAGCAGGACAGGGGTCTCCTCAACCCTCACCCACCTGCTGGCCTACTACACCACAGACCAAGCAGGCTGAGGGAGGCACTGGGCACAGTGGGACCAGGCCAGGCGGGAACAGGTAACATAGGGCCCCCGGAATGGAAACGTGATTGTGTGGCTGCTCCCCACAGAGAGCAAACAAGGGCAGCAAGGCTATCGAGAGGCTGAAGAAGAAGCTCTCAGAGCAAGAGTCACTGCTCCTGCTTATGTCTCCCAGCATGGCCTTCAGGGTGCACAACCGCAATGGCAAGGTGAGTGTCCCCACTCTCACTCAGCAAGCCAGCGCCTCCCCTTGCTAGCCCAGGCACACCTGCCTGGCCCCTGGCTCCCATCTGTTCAGAATCTCACTGTGCTGTGGCTGAGATTCACTGCCCAGCTGTGTGGCAGCTATGGTCTCTGGGTCCTGTGTGGCCTTTGATACAGCAGCCCTCTTCCTCTGGAGAACATTCCTATGCCAAGAGAGGCTTGTTCAGTATGGCACACCCAGGCCCATGTGTCCCTTTGACTGGTGCCTTGGGCCGAAGCCCCAGATTGACTGACAACTGGCTCAACCCCCACAGTTGGGAGGTAACAGGGTCTCCAGGAAGTCCAAATAGGGAAGGGGTTCACAGATTTGTGCAGACCTGGCTCTCTGTATAAGGATTCTGTCCAGGAACCTCGTGAACCTGAGAGGTACCGTCTTTCCTGAGTCTGGCTCCTGGTTACGTCTGGAGCCCAGGCCTCTCCCTCTGGGGCAGTGGGCATCACACACAGCTGTCAGCATGCAGCTAGGAGAGGCAGCTGGTGGGCTCTGCAAGAGTCTTGTCTCCGGGTCACAGCTCAGGGCTTGTGTATTGGACGCAGGTGGTCAAAGTGGCATCGGCCCGTGCAGATCCTACCTGCTAACCTTCTCTGTGGCCCTAAGCTACCACATGTCATGCCCTGGCCGGGGCAGTCCAGGCAGGGGGCTGGTGCCAGAGGCAGAGCTGCCCAGGGCACAGGAGCTGTGGCCTGAAACCCAGCTGGCAGGAAGGGTGGAGAGTGCCAGAAGCATGAGCCAAGCCGTGAGCATACTCAGCCACCAGGCTCCAGCCAGCTTCTAGCCCCAAGGTACGTGTGCCTTGGAGGGGTGCATTGCAGGACTCTATGTGGGTGCCTGGGCTGCAGTGGAGGTAACCGGGGTATATTCTTCTCACCCCCCAGAGTTACACGTTCCTCATCTCATCTGACTATGAGCGTGCTGAGTGGAGAGAGAATATCCGGGAGCAGCAGAAGAAATGTAAGTGACATCTGCATGGAGAGACTTGGAACCTCAAGGCTGGATGCTCATCTCCTCCTGTGGTTTCAAGCCTTTCCTTTCTTCCTGAGAAGCTGGGCAGTGGCGCTCTTATCCAAGTGAGAGGCTATGTGGAGCTCTGATTCAGAAAATAAATTGGTCAGGAGCTCCTGCTAGAGCCCTACCCTCTGTGTCCCCTTTCCAAGGCTTTCCCTGCATCCCCCGTGCTTCACCTCCTCTTGCTTTCTGACCTCCCCTGCAAACCCTCCCTTTCCACCACCCCTCCATGCTTTCCCCAGATACCCCGCCTGCCTCCTGAACCTCCCTACTCTGATGCCTGCCTGCTCCCTGTGGCTCCTCCTGCACTCTTGCCTGCCCCCTCCCCAGGCCGTCTCCACCCCCCAGCAGGTGCTATTGCCAAAGGAGCCCTTGGCTGGACCAGCCTGGACAGCCACATTGCTCACCCCTCTCCTCTATCTGAGGGGCCAGCACTTGACCACTCTTAGGATACGGTGCTCACCCCTCTCTGGGACAGTTCATTCCCATTCCCTGGGCGCTTCCCTCTCTTAGCCGTTCTTTCCTTCTCCTGAGCTCAGAGCTGCCCCTGCTTCTGCCTGGCAGCCTTCAGGGGTGGGAAGGCAGACTCTGCCGCAGGTCCTGTTTCCTTCCTCTGCGCCCCAGCTGTATAGTTTGGGATTCCTGAGCTGTCTTTTGCTAAGAGGTTCCCATGTGTGCTCTGTGTGCCCACTGTTCCCGAGAGTGCCTGCAGAGAGAGCCAGGCTGAACACCTTGTCCCAGGTGGGCTGAGAGCCCCACATGCCTCTGCCCTGTCTTGAGCTCCCATCATTCCAAGCTTATCCGTGCCTGTGCTAAGCCATTTCCCCCGCCGCAGCACCCCTGCGTTCTGGAGAACGAGGCACTCCTGGCAGGCTCTGATGGCCGATGCCTGCTGCCCTGCCCATGCCCATGTCCCATGTTTCCTTTTGTAACCAGGGGACCCTGACCATTTGCAGCATGGCAGGGTCTATTCCCTGCTCAGCACCATAACAGACAGAAATAAGTCCCCTTTCCTCACCTGGTGGGGGTGGGGGCCTCATTAGCAGAGTGCTGGGTGTCCGTGTGGGGATACCCCATGGAAAGATTCTGCAGGGCACCCTCTCACAGTTGCCTGGCCAGCTCCTGTGTTTGTGTTATGCCAATTGCACCACCACCCCCCACATGCCTCTGAGCCCAGCCTAGGCCAATGCCATCTTTGCTTGGCCACTTACCAGCTCCTCTCTTGGGAGCAGATCGCCCCCTTCTGGCCACCACAGCTCCTCACCAGGGTGTGGTGAAGGCCCAGTGCAGGGACATCGGAGAAGGGCCTCCGGGTGTCCCGGAGTCTGAGGAGCCATTCAACACTGGCTGGCTGATGTACCTGGGTTCCACTCTCTTAGGTTTCAAAAGCTTCTCCCTAACATCCGTGGAGCTGCAGATGCTGACCAATTCGTGTGTCAAACTTCAGACCGTCCACAGCATTCCACTGACCATCAACAAAGAAGGTGGGCTGTCCTCACAAGGGCTGCTGTCCCTTTCTGCTGCCAGCACTGTCTGTGGGACTGTGGGTTTTCATCCCGAGGGAATATGTGTGCTATGTAGGGCTTGTTGGCCCCTCCTGGGAGTGGATGGGATAGGTCAGGGGTGGTCTGTCCCCATGACTTTGTGTCTGGTCACACGATACATCTCAGGCCCTCTGTGCTCTGGGTCTGGTCCCGCTCTCCTATACTCCCAGCCTGGCACTTTTCGCCCACACCTTTGGTCTTGCATTTTGCATTCACTCACGCACACACTCGTGTACACTCATTCCCCCTCACAGGTATGTGCTCGTGCACATGCACACATGTCACATGCCACTCCTCACATGACAATATCCATGTCACATGCCACACCCCACCCCTCACCTCTCCTGTCCTGGGAACCTTACTGCGTTTCACCTCAGTCCCTGGTCTGCTTGTGTTGTGGACCCAACTCAGATCCTAAGACCTGAGATAGAGGCTACAATGGTTATGTTTCTGGCTCATGACATCACCTTGCCCCATGCTGAGCAAATGGCAATCACGTGGTGCTCCCATTGAAGGTTGATTTTGAAGCACAGCCTGTCATTTGCCTCCCTCTCTCAGGAGAATGGATGCTCACCTCTTTGGTTTCTTGCACAGATGATGAATCTCCAGGGCTCTACGGATTCCTGAATGTCATCGTCCACTCTGCCAGCGGCTTTAAGCAGAGTTCAAGTAAGTAGTTAGTTTGAGGAAGAAGGTAGCAGAGCACTGAGCTGGAGGCTGTGAGAAACCAGGGTCGTGGCTCAGAATATCGTCAGGTGCCTTTGACCCTTAACCCAGTGAGGTCCTGTGCTGGTTGACACCCAGAGTGGACCGTTGCCCATCTTTGGTCTCTGGTGAGCTGGTGAGTTGCCCCCTGCAGGCAGGTCATGTAATCGCAGGCACTGGAGTTTGCTCTAGCCAGAAAATACATCCTGAGTTCCAGGTCAGGAGGGCTGTGGGCAGCAGCACCTTGACCCCAGCCAGTAGAGTAGATTTGGCTGCTGACAGCTAAATGGATACCCTTTTCATCCTTCCCCTCCAAGGCAGGGAGCTCCTCTCAGCATGGCACCTCCACGCAAGCCCTCAGTGTCCCTCGTAGGAGGACGGAGGACAGGCGCTGTGCTGCTGACCTGTCCCACTGATGCTGCAAAACTAAACAAGAAATCCCCAACAAGCCACAACGTAGAAGACAGGATTTACAAACCATATATATGTATATGTGTATATATATATATATATATATATGATATGGGACTTATATTCAGAGCATATTAGAGAACTCTTAGACCTCAGCGCTAAGGAGACAACCAGTTTTTTAAAATGAGCAAAAGATTTGAATAGACACTTCACCAAAGAAATACAAGTAGCTAATAAGCATATGGGAAGATGCTTATGGTTGGTTGTAGGAAAATGTAAACTAAAACCACAGTGTGGGGGCACCTGGGTGGCTCATTCGGTTGAGCGTCCAGCTTCGGCTCAGGTCATGATCTCACAGTTCGTGAGTTCCAGCCCCACATCAGGCTCTCTGCTGTCAGCACAGAGCCCGCTTTGGATCCTCTGTCTCCCTCTCTCTGCCCCTACCCCACGTGCACCTTCTACAAAAAAACATTAAAAAAAATAATAAAACCACAGTGAGGTTCCACTTCATACCCACCAGGATGGTGATGACCAGAAAGGTACACGGTGTCGAACGTTGGTGAGGATGTGGAGAAATTGGAACCCTCAGATACTTCGCTGGTGAGGATGTGAAAGACACCCTGGAAGACAGTTTCACACTTTCTTAAAAAGTTAAACACGCCCGTACCGTGTGACCCAGCAGCCTCGCTTTGAAGTATTTATTCCAGAGAGATAAGGACATGTCTGTATAAAGACTTGGATGTGCCTGATAAACAAAACACATTGATCCATGAGACAGCACACCATTCTGCAATAAAATGGAACAGGGTACTGATATGGACAATAGAGAGGAACCTAAAAAGAATTATTCCTAACAAAAGACACGAGATGCAAAAGATTACATATTGTATCATTCCACATGTATGAAATTTCTAGAAAAGGTAAAATTAGGAGACCGAAAGCCTAGCAGGGGTTTCCTGGGACTGGGGGTGGGAGGAGGTTTGCCTGCAGTTGATCCCAAAGGGCCTTTTTGGGAGGAGGGCAGCGTTCTGAAACAGTGGCAATGCTGATTTACTAACAGTCCTCAAACTTAGAGCAGATGGATTGTACGGTATGCAGATTATACCTCCATGAAGTTGTCACATAGGCGTAATTGTTGCCCTGGGAGCACCTGCCCCATGCCCCCCTCACATAAATGCTGGTGTTTTCGAGGGTTACATCTGGGCCTTGCTCCCTCACTGCATATCCTCCTTCCTTCCCATGCCCGGGGACCCTTCCATCAACAGCGCAGTTGATGTCTGGAACTGCCTCTCCATCCCCACTCTTCTCTCCTGGCCCCCCTCTTTACCTTTCTGTCTGAGTCCTCAGTGTCCCAGGCTCTACTCTCCATATCCCCAAACTGAACCTATCACTTGGGCCCCCAAACTTGTTCCTCTTATTTTATGTCCTGCCCCAGTGAGAGGTACCACCCTCCTCCCTGTGGCTAGGCCAGAAACCACCATCTGGTTCCCTGGTCATATCACTAAGATGACATTCTCTGTTGGTGGACTTTCCTCATTATCTCTGGCCACCTGCCCCACCCTTCATCCAGGCCCTGGGAGTAGCCTCCACTCTGGTCCCTACCGCTGCTTCCCTGCACCCCACAATTCTCCCAGCACTGAGCTGTTTTTGGTGCCCCACCCTGGCCTGCAGCACCCTTTACCCCAGTTGACCTAGTAATCTCATAGCAGGGTCTGTGCAGGTGGTAGGCACTTCCCCCGGCCCACCCCTCTCTGTGCATCGTCCTCCTGGTGGTGATGGCACATTCACTTCTGCCCAGGTCACCAGCCGTAGGGTTCTGCTCATGTAGAGGCTTTAGCCAGGGTTTGTCAAATGACCAGGTGAGCACACGTTCTGACAGGTGCTGGTTCAGCTGTACCATGGGTGGAATCTGCGCGGAAGGTGCTAGGGCCCGTGCTGCCACTGGTGTTTTGCTTTATTTTTTCCAAAGTTGTGTTTAAATTCTAGTTAGTTAACATGCAGTGCGATATTGGTTATTGGTTTCAGGGTTGTTTTATTTTTAAAAGGAACTTAAGACGTTTTTTTTTTTTTTCTGATTTTAAAAATGTCAAGGAGCAAGAATTCCTGTCCCCTTCAAAGGTCCTTTCTAGCTGGACTGAGAATCAAATTGACATGAGACAACTAACAGGAAAAAATTAAATTTAATAGTATACACACTGGGAATCCACACAGACCTAGAATTTACGAAGACAGGCAAAATGAGGCGTATGTATCATCCTGAACCTAGGAGAAGGGGGCCGGCCTCTGGGGCTTCAGAGGAAAGGAATACACTTCACAGGACGATAGGAAGAGCAGATACTTAGCAACTAGATGTTTTCCCTGCCTCACCAGTGGGTCACTCAGATCGAATTTACAGGAAGGGCAGAATTTCTCTTGAAACCATTTCTCTTGAGGGTCTTGATTGCTCTCAGCTCAGAATATTCTTCTTGTCACAGTGGCCCACCCATCTTGGGGCAGCCTGCCCTTAGCCCTCTACAAAAAATAGTCCCTGCTCTTATAGAAAATTCAGGTAATGTGGAAAAGTATGGTCACCTTCCCTGTGTTGCCCTCCCACAGATCTGTACTGCACCCTGGAGGTAGATTCCTTCGGTTATTTTGTGAATAAAGCCAAGACTCGAGTTTACAGAGACACAGCTGAGCCCAACTGGAATGAGGTGAGGCACTACTTCCAGTCAAGTCTCACATGCTGGCCCTGGCTGGCAGGCCCGGATCTTTTCCATGAGGAGAGTCCGAACCTACCCACCCCCCAGGGCTCCCTAATGTCTTTCCTCGCAGGCAGGCGCCGCCACTGCCCTGCCCGAATTCCACCAGCATTCCGGGAATCTCCTGGGAGGAGGGGGGTGGACCAGTCCAAGAGATTTTATCTCTGTGTTCCTGAGAATCCAACTCCCTCCACTCCCCATCACAAAGAAACAGCCTATTTTGCTGGAGAAACTTTTGGAAAAGAAACTTAAAAGGGCTTTTTTGTGCTGCCTTTGTTATTGCTTAGAGTTTACTTGGTAGGTTTCCTTAGTGTTTTTCCTCGGAAGTTGGAATGAGCCCTGTAGCCCTCCTGGTTTCCAGAAGCCTGGGGCTCTGCCAGCAGGGGCTGGGGTGGGGACCCTACTTGCCTGTCCTGGATGTTGGGTTTGTATAGTTTGCTGCTCTGTTCTCCTTCACCTTGGAGAGCTGTTGTATAACTTACTGTCTCACCTTGAGCCTTTGGAAGTACAGGAATGATTATACAGTGGCCAATATCAATCTGTGAGAATGCCATTTCCCAGTTTCTGGAGTATCTGTGACCTTGGAAAGCCTCATGCTTGAGGCTATGGGTGGAGGCAAACCACCTACTCCCTTGCAGAAGCAGAAGCTAAGACCAACTGGCTGCCTGGTCCACCTCTGGTCATTTGGCTGCCAGAGCCATGGGGCCAGCACCCAGCTCTCCTTTCTCGGCATCATGACTCTGATCATCAGACTTGCTGCCTTGGTAGGCCTTGGGCATGGGGAGCCCATAGAATTGCCCAGTTATTATAGCTCTGGGCATCTGTGCAGAAAGGGTGATGGCTGCTGTGACAAGTAAGCATCACAGCAAGAGGGTCGTGACCTGACAGGGGCAATGAGGGAGGGGTTCTGGACACGGTGCAAAGGGTTCAGGTATGAGCCAGGAGTGGAGGCTCAAGGAGCCAAGGCATGGAGGGTTCCAGACCAGCATCACCTGGTGGCCACCTTGGGTGTGCATATGGATCATCCAGGCTGTTACACATTCCTGGCACACACACCCTTCCCACCCCCATGCAGGCTCAGAAATCTCTCCTTTCTTTTACCCCACCTACTTCCATTTCCCCACCATGAACCCATGCCTGCAAAAACACTGGTGTGAAATGCAGAGTTTACTGAAGACATCATGGGGTGATGGAGGAGAAAGTCTGCACCACACATCCCACAGCAGACAACTCGAAAGCCTATAGGAACGGTTCTTTCCTCTCCTATATCATCTCCATAGGTCGATTCCTCCCCCCCTTTCAAATAGATTTAATTAATAGATTTAATTTTTAGAACAGCTTTAGGTCCACAGCTTTAGGTCCATAGCAGAAAGGGCAGAGATTTCCCATATGCCCACTGTCCCCAAGCATGCACAGCCTCCCTCTTTAATCAGTGAATGTACACTGACATTATTATCACTCAAAGTCCATTGAATATCTGCATTTATAACCAGAACCCCGAGCTTCTGATGCAGGTGGTATGGGGACTGCCCTTTGACATACCGGCTTAGGGAGTTTGGATTCAATGTGAGAAGCATTCAGAGCTTCCAAAAGCATACAGACTGAGCCACGATGGGATGCTCACAGAGAAGTAGCTTCTGAGGGTCTTCATCGCAGGACTAAAGTAAGCAGGGTCTCGAGGTATGGGTCTTTCCGGGGCAGCAAGGAAGCCATTGGACCTGTTTGTTAAGGGACTTTCCTTTCTTGGGGCTACAGGAGTTTGAGATCGAGTTGGAAGGTTCCCAGACCTTGAGGATTCTCTGCTATGAAAAGTGTTACAACAAAACAAAGATCACCAAGGAGGACGGCGAGAGCACAGACAGGATCATGGGAAAGGGCCAGGTCCAGGTGAGGCTGCCGCCCTCCTCTGACCCCTGCAGAGTCCCTCTGTATCCCCCACCTCCGACATAGCCTCGTACACCTGCTGCTGGACCCACCCACACCCTCCTCCAGATGCTCCAATTTCTTTCCCCATTTGACCTTCTGGATCACTGAGGTGGCCTGGCTCCAGGGGTCGGGGGTTGGGGGAATTCCTGCCCCTCTCTCTGTTTGAGTGCCTGTTATGCCCCGTCTTACCCCCACAGGAACTTCAGTTTGACTTGTTTTTGCAGCAGGGGCCTCTGTTCCTCCATGGCCTTAGTTAGCAAAGTCCAAAGGCAAAACGGTGAGGCAGTGCTGTGGGCTGCAGTTAGCAGTTCGGAGGCCATCTCAAATTGGAATAAGCACAAGAATCTCAGAGTCTACCCGCCTAACATCCTCTCTATGGCTTCTAGACCCGGGTTCCAGGGGGTGCAACTGCATTTCTAAACAGGGTAGACATAGATCCCCCCACCAGAGTTGGCATAGCAGCCCCCTGATGGGCTAAGAATGTCCATACAGGACAAGCAAGGGGACCCTTGGGAAAACCGTCCAGGCCCTCCGCCCTTGGGAAGTTTGCCCAGCCGCTGGAAGCCCACCACCAGCCCTTGTGCTTCCTGGCAGACAGGAGCCGCACTGCCTGCCTTGTGTTTCTCACAGCCTCACCTGTGCAGTTCTGTGCCCCACTGGGGGGAAACGCTGATATGCACATTCCTTACAGGGCATCTTACCAGACCCAGCTGAGCAGTTTCCCTCCCTGCCTTGGGGGTGGGCACTGACTGCTCTGCTTCTCTCAGACCCTCAGACCCTCTGGGGAAGCCTCCAGCAGGAGTGGGCTGGCTGGGCATTCCAGGTATCTGTGGGAGAAAGGGGCTCTCCACGAAGCCCCACCTCCCTTCCCTGAGGGCAGGAAGTAAAATCCTTTTGTGCTGAAATACTAAGCAGCAGGAATGAAGGAGAGGGAGGGTGAGTCACCCCTGAGTCATTTTTTTGTGGGGAGGGCCCACATGCATTCATTCAGACTGGCAGTTCCTCCCTGAGAGGTGGCTCTGGATCCCCTCTGTTTTGCCAGGTTCTCAGGCAGGTTTTCACACTACCTGTTTCCCCACCCTGGAAGCTTATTTAGGGAACTCAGTGGCTCAGGGCCTCCAGGGACTGCCTCCCACTCCGTACCTTGAGACCAGGTCTAAAAGTAAAAATGCTCCTCTGACCGCCTCATACCTGCCACCCCTCCACCTGCCTGCCAGCAGACACCACCCAGCCAGTGGGTGGGCACTCCCCCCACACAAAAGACACTAGGAAAGGAAGCTGATGAAATCCCCCGTGCCACATCCCATACCTTCCTGGGAGAGTAGGCCCAAGGCCTCAGCTGACCCCACAGACAGGACCTGGGGCTGGACCTAAGGTGGGGGGTAAGACCAGCCTGGGGCAACACTCCAGCAAGTCCACTGAAGTGTGGGGTGCATGTTGGGGATCAGTGGGGCAGCCTTGCGCAGCATAGGGAAAGCAGGATTCTTGGCCTCTTTCTCAGAAGATGTAACTGGGGCACAGGGGGTCCCAAACAGACCACGTTTGCCACTCGCTGCTGATAAAATCCATAGGCAAAGAGGAGTGGTGGTGAAATAGGAAAGGAATTTATTTCAGAGAGGCCAACACTGGGAAGACAGGGGACTAGCATCTCAAAGACTGTCTCCAAAGTGCCAAAAATGCTTCCAGGTTCATATAAGTGTGGGACAAAGGTCGGCGGGTGTGTGCAGGTGGGCAGTGAAGGTCAGGTGAAGCATTGTCTTGGGGTCAGTCACGTGGTGTCTTACTGACGTCAGCACAGTCCTTATTACTTGAAGGGTAGCTACAGTTCTCAGGGGATGCTTTGCCCGCTAGTTCTTTTGCCTTAGTTAAGAGAAGAGCTGGAAAGAACTTAATCAGTGAGGAAGTACGGATGAGATCGAAATGGAGATAGTTGACATCCTCTTTCAATGGGCAGGGTCTATGAAGGCAAGCTCCTAGTCCAGGGGCACTCAGTAGATGTCCTGGACCTGAGTCCTACCTGTGACTTAGATTCTTAGAAGGGATGGTTCCTCCTTGCTCCCCATCAGCCTTGCACACCATTGAGCCAGTTGTAGGGTCTTGGTAGCAAAAGGCTTCTGGGTGGGAGAAGCAGAAGCACAAGCCAGTGCTCTTCAGTTGTTCCACTTTTGGGGTCCTATCCAAGGATCTTTGATGAGCCAGGTACCCCCCCCCCCCCAGCCAGAGTCATCCCCATGAGCTCTGCATGCGTCCCACTTTGACCAATGTGTACACCCACTGCAAAGTTGGGGTGATGCCTGGGAATGCCTCATCTCCCCAGTGTAGATACTCACCACTCTGCAGACCAGGTGCGTTGACCCCCCTCCCAGTGTCCTTGAGATCCAACCCCGGTATTTCCACATAGATTGCATTCACCTTCTTGGCTTTATGGAGAATCCCGTGGATTGAGTCAACCACATCGTTGGGCCATTCTGCTCTTAATCAACACTAGGTGTTTTCCAGATTTTGCTATTCTGTGAGCATGCTGGTGCTGGACATCTTTGAAAACTGACATGTTTTGGCACTTACTGGGCAACAGTCACAGCTTGGGCCCTTTGAGATTTTGGGCCCTGTTCTGCTGCTCAACAACTAATGTGTTCCTCTTGCTCCCCCTCCCTTCTCCCTCTCCATGCTTGCATCTGCCCCCAGCCTGGGATCCCTCCTGCACACCCAGCCTTGACCCCCGTCTTGCAGAGCCCCATGGCGAACTGAGGATGCAGACAGGCTGGGTGTCCCGCTCCTTTTTTCAGCCCATCACACAAGACTAAAGGAAGCTCAGATTCCACCAACCTTTGACTCAAATCATCCAAATCCTCCAATGGGGGACTCCTTCCAATAGTCCAGGAGGCAGTGAGATTCGAACCAGGGCCTCTGAGCACCGGTGGGTAACTCGGGGCGGGGCGGGGGAGGTCTCAGTGGAAGAGAAAAAAGAACAGATACTTGTCCTCTTCTTTTATTGTATTGAGCCCTCTTTGGAAACCCTTCACCACATTACTGCTGGGTAGAAACAAAATATTCCTTTATGCACATAACCTGTGCTCTCAGACACTCTTGGACATACAGGGGTGCCAGATGAGCACCCTGTCCTGTCCCAGGGAAGAAGACAGCAAGTGGTGTTACAGGGACTGGCTTGGGACATCTCTCCGCACTCTGGCAGTTCTCTGCCCCTTTCTGTCGTCTGGCCCGAGTCTGCATTTCCCCACGCAGGTGCTTTGAGAGGTGCTCCTCAACACATGTTCTCCCTTGCTATTCCTTTAGTAGGACAAGATGGGACAGGAGTAGAAGACATGGACTCTTTAAAAAGAAAAAAAATTATTCACAACCTCGTTAGAACATCAGCGTTAACTATATTCAGCGAGATACAGGTATAGGGACCCGTGCAGGGGGGTTGCATCAGGGGAGAGAGATGGACCCCCAACTCTGACTATATCAAGGAAAGGGAGAATTTATAGCCAAGTAGCAGGGTGTGTGTGTGGGGGGGGGGGTCATTGGTTGGTAGCTTACTAAGAGGAAATCAGGGGTAAGGGGGGATTCTGGCTAAACCAACCTAATGGGCAGGCCCGGACGGTCAGATGTCACTGGGGGTGAGGGGGACGAGGAATCTGGTCAGATGTTGAGGGTAATCAACAATCAAGGATATGGAGGCGGGGTTCTTGCTAAAACTGGGCTCTTAGGGAAATTCCCAGGAACAAGGTCTAGTTGGAAAACAACTCAGAGGAGCCTGACTGGTTTGGTCAAGGGGAGACTGTCCACTCCCTCAGCCCCAGTGTGCCTCCTGTGACCTAGGGCAAGTTATCAGTGCTGTATAAACTTGTTTCCTCACATGTAAACTGTAGTCGGGGGCCATAAAGCTGGATGTGGGGGCCTTCAGTGTCAGCTGCCACTATTATTGTTACTCGTTGTCGTCACTGTTAGTGGAGAAAGCGGGCTCTGACTCTACTGCTTCGTCTGTGTCTGCTTCGGTGGAAGAGATGAGTGAGTGGGAAGCCTGGCCCCTGAGCAATCATTAGCCAGGAAGGAATCCAGCATAATACAAGGTCCGTTTGTGACTCAGAGTAGACAGTGGCTGGCCCGGCCCCTGAGGACCCCCATTCCTGGTGGGGCTTGTTTACAAACCCGGGATCCCCAAGTAGGAAGAAGGAAGGAAGTCAGAGGAGGAGTGCGGATGATGCCCTGTGACCCCAGCCAGGCCTCTTTCTCCCTCCCCCAACCCCCACAGACAGTTTTCTGTATGGGGCACCCCTAGGGGAGGGCATCTGTGACTCTGGGGGTACAGCCTTCCTGAGTGGGGGCTTTTCCCAACAATATCAGGCACCTTCCGAGTATGCCATGTGGGACGGACATGTAGCCCTGCCCGTCCTGTTGCTGGGGTGGAGGAGGTGGGAATAGCATGGCCTTCCCCACAGGTGCCTCCCACTCCCACCCCCCCACATGCACTTTGACTCGTAAGTTGAATGAAAAGCCTCTCCTATGAGGTGGAGAAGGTGCAGCACCCTGGGATTATCTGAGGGGGGCCAGAAGAAGCCCACAGCTGGCTAGGAGGGCAGAGGCCAGACACGCCCTGCCAAGGGGCCAAGGATGGAAATCAAGTCTCCAGCAAAGCTGCTCACATACCTGTCTAGGCAGAAGGTGTCAGAATCATCTAGGGATCTAGGGCCCGATTTCCCAGGTTAGTCTGGTTTTACTGCCTTACATGATGGTGATGAGCTGAGGGTTCAGGAATCACCGGCCTGAGTCTCAGGTTTCAGCTCTTGGTCTTCAGATGCCTTGCCAGATCCCTGCTTCCCCTCCTAAGTGATGGAGTTTCCATGAGAGAAGAACGGCGAGCTCCCCTCCTGAACCCAGCATGGGTGAGCTGGTTTGTTTAGAGCATCAGGCAGCACCAGCCAGAAGGACAGAAGGACACAGTGAATAACAGGGACACAGCCCTGGGGCACCAGCTCTCCAAGAGTTATAGATGCACAAACCTGAACCCTCAGGTGCAGACAGGTACACAGGGACCCGCTGAGAGTGTTCTCTGAGTGTGAGCAAACAAAGGCCATCCCAGTCTATCCCCAGACACCAAGGGCCTACTGTACCACCCTAGTGATCAATGGCCTCCTGCATGCCAGGCCCTGGGGACCCCGAGGACAAGAAGACCTCTGCCCCTGTGCTTCACAGAGCAGAGGGGCTCAGGAAGGAAGGATGTGGCAGATGTTCCAGGAGCCAGAGCAGGCCATGCCCTGGGGTGGCTGGGTGGTTTGGATAGTGTAGTTATTTGAGGGGAGTCAGGGGACAGAGAAATCTTCACAGAGCCAGGAGCATTGAGTCTGGGATTTCAGGGGAAGGATTTTCCCAGATGGAGATGTCAGACATCCTGTGCTCCGAGAAGAGCAGGGGCACAGGACTGATAGAAATGCACCTGTTATGACACAGCTGCGGGGCTGGCCCAAATCGCCCAACGAGGTGCTGGGGGAGTAGGATGGGAGCCTGAAGGTGAAGGCACTGCCCGAGTGCCCCAACACATTCTAGGCCGGGGGCTGGGACCAGCATCCAGGGAGAATCACAAGACTCATCAAAGCCCAGGGACATTGGAGCCTTATAACTGTTAGGAATTCCTTCCTTCCATCTTTTCCTGTTCTCTTCTCCATTTTCTTTTCTTCTCTTTTTTTTTTAATTTTTTTTTAATGTTTATTTTTGAGAGACAGAGCATGAGCCTAGGAGGGGCAGAGAAGGAGACACAGAATCTGAAGCAGGTTCCGGGCTTTGAGCTGTCAGCACAGAGCCCGATGCGGGGCTCAAACTCATGGACCACAAGATCATGACCTGAGCCAAAGTCGGACGCTCAACCGACTGAGCCACCCAGGTGCCCCTAATGTTTATTTATTTTCGAGAGAGAGAGAAGCCACGCACGGGCAGGAGAGGGGCAGAGAGAGAAGGAAACACAAATTCTGAAGCAGGTTCTAGGCTCCAAGCTGTCAGCACAGAACCCGATGCGGGGCTCGAACTCACGAACCACAAGATCATGACCTGAGCCAAAGTTGGACGCTCAACTGACTGAGCCACCCAGGCGCCCTTCTCTTCTCCATATTCAAATTTTCTGTGTTGTTCAATCCCCTCCACCCTATTCCTTCTCAGTGATTAACTTTATATCAAGTCCTAGAATTTTGTCTTATGCCATTCTCCTGATATTTTGTGTGTCTAGCTGGGCTCACAACTCACATTCAAGTGGGGACATAAGAGTTGATTTTTTTTTTTTTTAACATTTTTTGTGGGTCTTGGTTGAGACTAGGGCCTGAGGTCTCTGGTCTCACCCTTACTTTATTTTAAACTGGTACTCGGGACTGGCTGTATGTGGTTTCCCAAACTTCTCTGCCAGCCTGGGTTGCTTGTCTCAGGCGTGGAAACCTGGTTGGATACAGACTGACAGGTCCCTTTTCTAGGGGTGCCCTGGCACCCACGCTTCAGCCCTCACCAAGACCTCACTGTAAGGTCTGCCCACTCATGGACAGTATCCCCATTTGACCACCAGTTCTGTGGCACATGTGCCCCAAGAGCCCCCTGAAGTGCCCAGCAACAGCTGTATGAATGTGGAGATGCCACCAACACTTGTAGACGCACGTGTGCAGCAACAGCACTGAGCATGCCAACCCAAAACTGGAAAGAAGCTAAGTGCCCATCACCTGGTGCGTTCATAAGCCAAGTGTGGTACAGGCGCACAGTGAAATTATGCAGCCATAACAAAGGAAGGACATTCTGATACATGCTACATGGATGAAACTTGAGGACATAAGTGAAATAAGCCAGACACAGAGGGTAAGTAATCCATGATTCCACTTACATGAAGTACCTAAGATTGGCTAATTCCTCGAGACTGAGAGTAGAATAAAGGTTACCAGGGGCTGGGAGGAGGGTGGGAATGGGGAGCTATTGCTTCACAGTTACGGTGTTTGGGATGATGAAAAAGTTCTGGAGATAGGTGGTGGTGGTGATTGCACGACATACGGACGTACTGAATGCATTGAACCGTGCGCTTAAAAATGGTTAATTTTATATTATACATATTTTACCACTATTTTTAAAAGAGTTAGTATGTCATGGGGCGCCTGGGTGGCTCAGTCAGTTGAATATCCGACTTCGGCTCAGGTCATGATATTGTGGTTCGTGGGTTTCAGCCCTGTGTTGGGTTCTGCGTTGACAGTGGGATTTTATCTCTGCCCCTCCCCCACTCACACTTTTTCTCTCTCTCTCTCTCTCTCTCTCTCAAAATAAATAAACTTAAAAAAAAAAGAGTTGGGGCGCCTGGGTGGCTCAGTCAGTTGAGCATTCGACTTCAGCTCAGGTTATGATCTCACAGTTCGTGGGTTCAATCCCCACATCGGGCTCTGTGCTGCCAGCTTGGAGCCTGGAGCCTGCTTCAGATTCTGTGTCTCCCTCTCTCTCTCTGCCCCTCCCCCACTCACACCCTGTCTCTCTCTCAAAAATAAATAAAAACATTTTAAAAAATAATACTAATAAAAAAATTTTAAAAAGAGTTAACATGTCCACAGGGTATAGGAATGGACATGGGAGCCCAGACTCAGCAACTTGCCCCTTTCATGAAATCCCCCACAAAAAGGATAGTCAGCCCTTGCTCCATGCAGCATGGTGGAGAAGCCACCTTCGGAAGCCTCTCATAGCCACCCTGCGGAGCCTCAGCACCCTCACCTGTAAGAGGGCAAGCATCTGGCTCTCAGCAGTCCCCAGGGACCAAATGCTCACTCTGTGCTAATATGTACTACAACGTGTGTATATTAAATATGTTTACATTGTATGTCTAAATACACATGTCTTCGCCCGTAGATACCACAGCAAATGGAATAGGCAAAAAGCCCTGTTTTCAGGGCTGGTAGTAGAGGCAGACATTAACCGAAATAAGAGTAAGAGCTGTGGTCAGGTGGGAAGGAGATGGAGTTTGGGGGAGATGTGGTTTTCAGTTCAGTGCTTGGGTACAGCAGATACTTTTACAAGGGTAATTGAGAGATCCAACCTTTCATCACGGGATTATCTCAGGGCCTCCTATTATTGGGGGGAGGGATGCCTTCCTGGGTGGCTGGGGGCATGGTACTCAGAAATGAATGAGGTGCAGCCTGTGTTGGGGGTGAGCAAGGGGAGAAACCAATGTCCTCTCTTAAACCATCTTAGAAGGAGCAGGTCCAAAGGGGTTTTTTGCATCAGTAACATAAAATGGGTGATGATTGTTTTTAGCAAACATTTGAGGAAGATTTTCAGTTGTAGAAGTTCTGAACATGTAAAAACATATGAGCATATCCTTCTTGTACAGATTCCCCAAGATTTGTCCTGAAGAAGCCTACTACTACCACCCTGGAGAAAGTATAGCCATGTGATCTGGACCCTTGCTCTATTGCGGTCCAGTTTGGGACCCTATCTTTTTTCCTTTAGCTGGTATACCATACAATGCATCCATTATAAGTATACAATTTAATCATTTTTAGTAAATTTACAGAGTTGTAGAACAACCACCAACAATCCAGATTTAGAATACAGTAAAACCTTGGTTTGCAAGCATAATTCATTCCAGAAACACTTGTAACCCAAAGCACTTGTATATCAAAGCGAATTTCATGTGCTTGGCTGTGATCATGTGACATTCAGCATCACATACTACTCCTATTGCAAGACACCACTCGTTTATCAGTTTATTAGAAATGTTTGCTTGTCTTGTAGAACACTCGAAGAACAAGTTACTTGCATTCCGAGGTTTTATTGCATTTCCATCCCCAAGATGATTTCCTCATTCCCATTTGTAATCACGCACTGTTCTTACCCCCAGACCCAGGCTGATCTGATTTTTGTGTATAGATTTGCCTTTCCTGCTTGTTTCATATAAATGGAATCATTGTATATTCATAAAGTCCTTTGGGACAGGTTTCTTCCCCTTAGCAGGTTTTTGAGGATCACCCACATCATAGCAAGTATCAGCCCTTTATTCCTCATTATGGCTGAATCATCTTCCATTCTATGCATTCATTTACCACGTTTTGTTTATCCATTCACCAGTTGATGGACACTGGGTTGTTTCCAGCTTGAGGCTATTCCGGTATATGAACGTGGGCACACAAGTCTTTGTGTGAACGGATGTTTTCATTCTTCCCGTGTGGAGACCTGGGGGTGGAAATGCTGTGTCGAGCAGCCAAGTTTAGCTTTGTGAGGAACTGCCCTACTTTTCCAGAGTGGCTGCAGTATTTTATATCCCTAACAGCAGAGTCTGAGAGCTCCTGTTTTTCCACAGCCTAACCAACACTTGTTACCATTTGTCTTTTTGATCATAGATGTCCTGGGCAGTGTTCCTTTATTCTTTTAAGTGATGCTGGAGCCTGGTGAGGATCAGAGAAGGGCAGCAAAGAATTAAAGATGTGGATGCTAGTGTTCAGGAGAACAGATTGTAGCAATAAAAGCAGAACCGGGAGACCAGATTTCCCTCCTGGAGAGATTTCTCTGAGAAGACCCATTCCAAGGAATAGCTTCCAGTGCAGATGTGGAGCTCAGTAAAGAACCTTGGGGAAGCCCTGCTGGACCATCCTGGGTGGTGACAGTGGGCACAGTGGAACTACAGTCTACAAGGAGGCTAATGAGGAGGAAATGAGCATTGCCTCCTGTGGACTGTTTAGTCCTGCCTCCCCAGCTCAGGGTAGCACCTGGTCCTCAGCAAGGCCACCTGGGCACATGGGGGCAACCCTCCACCAGCCCCACTGTCCACTGTTGTTCCTTGGAACTCCCTGCCTTACCCAACCATGAGGAGACAAGCAGGAAACCATCCCTTCCTCCTGAGAACACTGGGTGTGAGCAGACACCCCCCCTACGTACTCAGTCCCTGTCCAGTCCTCCAGCCCCCAGCAGCAAGCACTTTCCTCACTGAGACCTTGAGACCCCGAGGGGCCCCCACAGACATCTGAAGCACGATTTCCTGGTCCTCTCTATTCAGTCATCTATTTTTCCAAATCCCAGTCCCCAGCTGTTTACTTCTCTGGTCCTTTAAATAGCCACAGGAGAGTGCGTGCCAGCCTTGAATGTCGTTTGGGGCTGGACTGCACTGAGCCTCGGGCCTCATTATCGTGTTATTCTTCATGCTACTTCCGCTCTTCTCAGCACAGTCTGTTCTCTGGAGCTGAGCCAGTCTGGGGTCTGTCTTTCCCACTGGAGCTACCGTGGGCCCTGGGGGCTGAGTGAGGAGCTGCCTGGCAGCACCGTGGCCCAGATCTGCACTCTGGAGGCCAGCTTGTGCCACAGCCTCTGGGGCCAGGTGGCAGTGGGGCTGGACATCAGTGCTAGTGGTGGACGATGGCACTGAACCCCCCCCTCCACTGGGCTGGCTATGCTCTGGGAGGGGGCCCGCAGGGTGTTCCCTGCTCGAGTCCAGTCGAGACTGTGTAAGCTATTACTGGTGTCACTAGCTGGGGTGGTACAGGTTCTGGGGAGGGGGTCTCTAGAACATGTACAGCCGTGAGACAGACTGACCAGGCAGACATGTGTTACTCAATGTCTCCAAATGCGCCCACAGGAAACCAGCCACTTGAGAAGGAAGTTTGGCTTTTCTGGGCTTTAAAGAAAACTGACACGCTGGAATTCCCGTAACCAATAGGCTGTTGGTGGGGATGGGGATGTATTTTCCAAACACACAAAAAAGGAGAATCCGGGGGTGATCGGAAACTTTGACCTTGGTGAGCCAGGCTGCAGGGGTGGAGCTTTCCGAAACGCATGGTCAAAAGTCAGTGAAGGCCAGGAATTTGTCACACTACTGTCCATCTGCGCTTCTGTCCAAACGCGCTCCTGTTAGCCACATTGGCCTCTCAGAACAGCAGGGCCAAGGGATGCGAGAGATGCCATCTGCCCCCACCACCATGCAGGGCCTCCTGCGGCACTTCCACCCCAGCCGAGCCGGCCAGAGCCGACTGGCCTCTGCCGAAAAGCACCTGTGTGCTTGGGGCACGGCCCTGTGGACCCACATTCGAAACCTCGTCTGCAAAGGCAAGGTGGGCAGATGGGTGTGCCATGGTTTCCTGGGTGGGCCATGTAGGGGCAGGGGTGCCTCTGCCTGTGGGCTGCATTGAGGAGAGAGGGGTCCAGTGATTACCATTCCTGGGAGGGAAAGGGAAGGGGATTTCCTGCTGAAGTTGCTTCTGTGTCTCCTTTAAAGAAAGCTCCCAGTGGCAGTGTTAAGCTCTCCCTTTCCTTAAGAGCAGGAGGAATGGTATCTGTCCTCTTCCTGGGAAGCCAGGGCACAGGCGTTGAGTGTTATAGTCTGGCAGTACACCCCTCCCCTTTACCTTTTCCCACCATACCTTGTCTGGTTGAGAGCATAGAAGGGCCCTAGCATCACTCCCTCCTGCCTCCCCCCACCGGAGGAGGCTGTTCCCCCAGCTGGATGCCTGGGATTCACTCTAGTGGGGGAGCACCAGTTGGGAGGTTTCCTTTTCTGAGTGGTTTGTGACTGGCTGGTCCCTCCTGACAGGCCCTGCCCCTCAGGGTGGGGTCCCCATAGCCCAGGTGTATGGCTCCCCCAAGAACCTCGAGGGACAGATGTGGAGCAAGAACCTGTAACCACACAGCCCCAGGAGGGAGACACTCTGCCACTCTTTGCTTTTCTGTGTCATCCTGTCTGTACATTTCAGATCTTTGGGGATGTTAACCAGTAGGATGGTGAAGGGGAAGCAAGGGGGGGCCCACCCCCCAGGAATGCTTGTGATGAGCCTCCACGCCAAGCAGTGCAAGGACAGAGGCTCAGGTTGTGCATACCTGAGAGGTAGCAATAGCCGGACCTTGATCTCTCACCTGCACAAGGTCTATGTGGCTGTCACCTCTTGGGTCCCTTGCAGTGGATAAACATGGGATGCCTGTCCTGAGCACCCCTCTGGACCTGGTGCTATGCTCAGTACCGCTGTGTGTGTGTGTGTATGTGTGTGTGTGTGTGTGTGTGTATACACAAGTTTGTGTGTGCAGAAATCACGAGGCATGGACCCTGCTCTCAAGTGGTTTGCCTAGTCACAGCCATGCATCACAAGGCCCTGTATGAGGAGCTGAGGAGAGCCAGGTTATATGGTGTCAGACAGTGGCTCCCTAATCTGGTTTTATACCAGAATCACTTGGGGAGGTTTCTAGTCAAATGAACCCCAGATCCCACCCTGAGCTGCAAATGCAACTCTGTGAATAGAACCTGGGGAGCTCTTTTTAAACAAGGTCTTCCCAGGTGCTCATATGTCCAGCCCAGCCCACTAGTGTGGATGTGTGCTCCCCAAAACAGGGAGGATGGAGCCCTCATAGATGGGGAGCGCTTGGCCTGAGCATGAAGGTTGGGGGATCTTACAGCAGCACAGGCTGTCGGGTGAGATGGGGCAGCCTGGTCCCACAGGCTGGCACTCAGACAGTGCTCTCTGGGGTAGAAGTCAGAGGGGCTGCAGAGGGCCTTCCTCTAGCTTCCCTCACTAGCTGTGTGATTTGGAGCTGGGCTCTGGGTCCTTCTGGACTTGACTCTGAGCCATAGGACTGACCTGGACTGGAGACCCTCTCCTGCATGGGCTCCTACAATTAAACCACCGGGCACACTTGGAGAAAACAGTCTCAAACTCTTGGTTGGCACGCCTTCTAAAAATTACTGTTGAAACTAGGCTTCCCAAAATATGTAAGCCAACTGCTCCTGTGATAGCTGGTGAGGGGGAGAAAGACAGATGCCAGCATGGACTTGAGCTTCCATCTGGAAGGGACCGAGGGAGGAGCAGGGTGCGGGGCCCCGAGCTGTCACCACCTCACACCTGGGGTGAGCCTGGAACCCATGAAGCACAGGTCTGGGAGCAGGAGAGCTCTCAGTTTCCAAAGGTTTTCTAGCAGGTTCCCTTTCTGGACCCCTCTTGGGTGCCAACAGAGGTTCGGCTCCAGTTCTGACTTAAGTGTAGAGAGGTCACAGGCTTGGGCTGCTGCCTGGCAGGGTCTCTGTGCAGCCCCAGGGCATCTGGTAATCATGACTGCTTGCTTTCAGCTGGACCCCCAGGCCCTGCAGGACAGAGACTGGCAGCGGACTGTCATCACCATGAATGGGGTATGTTAGCACCTACTTTTCCAAGATTAGGGTGGCCCTCATTCCTTCCAAAACAGTCAGAAGGAGGCTAAGCTCGAGCTAGTGTGTGAGGTGGGGCATGGCTGCAGGAGGCAGAGGCGCTGCAAAGCAGAGTCACTACAAACATTTGGTGGCTGATGTGTGGTCACCAGCCAGATGCCGAGTGTCCCTCCCCAAACAATGATCCAGTGGTACCACCAGGTTAGGCAGGGCCTCGACCCTGGGGTCTGCCTGTAGAAAGTGAGACCCCTGATTAGCTTTCAGTGCCCCAGAAAGGATTTAAATCTTTAAAAAAAAAAAAAAAAGAAAGAAAGAAAAAGAAAAAAAAGAAACAAAACTGTTACACACAAGGAACAGTCTGGGTGTATATGACAAAATGTTAACATTTGATAGATCATTCATGGCTCTTTTTTATGTTATTTTCTATGTTTTTCCTCTTGTTTTGTTTCGCTAACTATTAAGAAAGAAAGAGAAGCAGTGGGGATTAGTGTGGGGAGCAGTATACTGCAGGAGCCAATCCTTAAATCACCCTGGCTGTTCCTGGCCCTTGCTGAGTTGGGAGGGGGATGCCCGGGGAGGGGGATGATTTGCCAAGCCCCCAGGGCCTCTGGGAACTCAGACTGTGAGTCTCAGAAGGGTGAGAGAGCTGTGCTCCCTGCCTCCCCCTGCAGATCGAAGTGAAACTCTCCGTCAAGTTCACCAGCAGGGAGTTCAGCTTGAAGAGAATGCCTTCCCGAAAACAGACAGGTGTCTTCGGAGTCAAGATTGCCGTGGTCACCAAGTGAGTGGAGAGGGGTGAGGGCGTGTGTGTGTGTGTGTGTGTGTGTGTGTGTGTGTGTGTGTGTGTGTCTCTCTCTCTCTCTCTCTCTCTCTCTCATCCTTAGGCGCAGAGGGCACCCGCCCCCTGCCGACCAAGTGTTTCTGAAGGAAACAGCAGGCGAGGGTCTCCTCTCTCTGCACAGTCGTCTAAGCACAGGACACCTCTCAGGCCCATGGAGCACTGGTGTGTGCTTAGCTGCCTCCTGTGTTTACTGCAAAACTTGTCCCCATCAGTTCAGGAATGTCCTAACCCCCTCCCCATGGGGTCGGGCTGGCTCCCACACTACCACTGGAGCAGCACAGGTTCAGGGTCTTCTTCCCTGGCTCCACATTTGTCACCATCAGGGTTCCTGTGGCAACCCCAGCCCCTGGGGCACAGGTCAGTTGCCAGGAGAAGTTTGTCTGCTGGTTTGAGAGCACTTCTCAGGGACAATGGATTCTGGGAGGAATCCATTCACTTCCCCTGTTTGAAATCCAGCCGGGCCCCAGACCTCAAGGCCAGAGCCTGCGTCAGATGTTCCCTGGACACCTAATTGTATCCAAACACCACTCCCCACCCCCAGCTGCACCCCAGCCATCCCCACAGCTCTCTGGATGGGCCTGGGCCTGAGCAGAGAGGACTGTGTCAGCAGTTACCCCGAATAAGCACTGCCTATGGGGGTGGCTTGGGAAGGAACTTTGCTGAGCTCCTGAATACCGTTGCTAAACTAGGTAGGTTAAAGCTGACCCTCCAAACAGCACGTCTCCTATTTTTAAAGTACTCCTACTCTGGGAATTGGGTGTTGTTACAATGTGAGGAAAAAGTATTTAGAACCACAGGATTCTGAGTGCTGATGTTTGTTAGGCAGCCCTGTTGGGGTCGTTCATCCAGCAGATGTTGGTGGAGTGCTGCTATGTACAGGGCTCACCTCTTGATGAGGCCTGGAGGGGGCAGGATTCACCTCTCACAGAGCAGTCTTGGCAGTGCCAAGACTGGGTCCATGACTCTGCAGCCACCTATTAACCCAATGCCTGGAATCTTTTAACTGACTTTCTATGGCCGATAACCCCTAGAAAAGCCTCCTGACCTTCCCTAATTCATAGGGCATCTCACTATCTTTGAAAGACCCTACTAAGAGCTAAGCAATGGTACTCATGGGCTCTGAGAACAAAGGGAATACATGTAGGAGGGTCTGTGTATGCCCACACCCAGGGCCTTCATCACCCCCATCTCTAGGTGTCCAGGTGTGCGGACAGGTGATGGGTCCAGCCCCGTGGCCCGAGCCAGGGCTGCCAGGCACTGAAGGTGCTTCCCCTCCCCTGCAGGAGAGAGAGGTCCAAGGTGCCCTACATCGTGCGCCAGTGCGTGGAAGAGATCGAGCGGCGGGGCATGGAGGAAGTGGGCATCTACCGTGTGTCTGGAGTGGCCACGGATATCCAGGCGCTGAAGGCAGCCTTTGACGTCAGTGAGTGTCGGCCACAGGCGGTACAGGATGGGATGTGGGCGTGGTGACCTTGTGCCTTCCATGGCCATGGCTCCTGCTGAGTATATTAGGCTTTGTACATTTTCTTCACTTCTTGTCTGATTTTTCCAGTGAAAAGAAGAGGGAGTGGTGGGAGGAGGTTCTGCAGAAGCCCGTTCTCCTGTCTGAGCCGTGTGTGCATGGCTCTCGTGGAGTTGAACCAGGGGCTTCTGTGGGGCCACCCCACTTCCCACTGGGTCTTGGCCTGCTTCCACAGGGTACACCACAGTGTGGTCTGGCTGCTAAGTTGGTGGCAGTCCCTCAATCCCCAGATGAGGACACTCAGACCCCAGAGGCTCCTCAGAGTAGAAAGTGGCAGAGCCAGGACTTCGTGCCTGGACACTCTTCCGGGCCAGTGGCCACCTGAGGCCAGAGGGAAGGCACTGGTTTCAACTCTAGAGTGGAACAAATAATCCCAGCACCTTAGTGATATCAGAAGATGCCTGCCGCCAGGTAGTTGCTACAGAGCATAGTCACCCAACTCCTGCCTGGGCACTGTGTCTGTCCTCCACTGGCCTCACAGCCTCTCGTAGTGGCTCCGCTGCCAGGCCACCCCTTGCCCAGCAAGGGAGGGGTGGGGAGGACGCCTCCCCTGTCAGAACCACTGGCATGCTTGGAAGAAGACACGAGCTGCTCAAAGGAGGAACCCCAAAAACTGTCCACCTGCTATGGGCTGCGCTTGGCTGAGGCAGGGAGAGCAGAACCTTACCTGGGTTCTGTGAGTATACCGTGCTCCATTTCCTCACTCCTTCCAGATAACAAGGATGTGTCCGTGATGATGAGTGAGATGGACGTGAACGCCATTGCCGGAACGCTGAAGCTGTACTTCCGCGAGTTGCCGGAGCCCCTCTTCACTGACGAGTTCTACCCCAACTTTGCTGAGGGCATCGGTGAGCATGGGAGGTCTCCACAACCCCTCCTGTCCGGTGGTACTCTGAGGTGGGAGAGGTGTCAACAGCAGGGTGAGGGTGAGCTGTGCCCCCTCCACCATGGTCCACTTTTGAGCCCAAACTTCACAGGTAGTAGTGCACCGAGAACCTAGCTAGTCCCAGAAGGCCTCTGCCTATCTTCAGAGGGCGAAAGGGCTGGTACCACTGCGGACACACTTGAGCGTGGAGTCCTGGAGGTTCCTTCCTCCTCACTGCAGTGCCCCTCTGCTCCTCTCACCCCGGCTCCTGGTCCTATCACGTAGGGCTTCACAAGCCCAACCTGACCCTAGGTCCTCCTGGAGGGTGGTGTCTGACATGGGGGTATGGGGGGAACAGGGCAACTGTGGCTTCCACACTAGGCCTCCAGGGCCATTCAGCAGAGGACCCCCAGAGTAAGCAGGGCAATGAAGGAACTGCCAGGGCCTTGAAAACTTCCTGCCCTCATTCTTCCTGCTTCAGTCCATGCTTAGCTTCTCCTGCCTTGGGCTCTTCTGAGCAGGGGGTGGGAGTGGCCAAGTCAGCTGGAGGGCAGCTATGCCTGCCACCTCTGGTCACTGGGTCCTCACTGGGGGCCAGTGCTGTGTAGGCCAGGACAATGATGGGCCTGGCCTGCCCCGAGGGCCCCAGGAGGGGCCTCCAACTTGGTCATGACCCTGAGAATAACACCCCTCCCACCCACCCCCACCCACCCGCAGCTCTTTCAGACCCCGTTGCAAAGGAGAGCTGCATGCTTAATTTGCTGCTGTCACTCCCAGAGGCCAACCTGCTGACCTTCCTCTTCCTTCTGGACCACCTGAAAAGGTAACCCCAGCTCTTTCTCAGGGGCCCACAGACAGCAAGACATGTTCTCTTGTGACCCACTGGGTCCTATCACAATTCCACGGCTCCTAGGGCCCTCTCCCCTCACCCCTGTCTGCGGTTACTTCTCTGCTCTGGGTACTGGAGCCATTGCCACCCTCCTTCCTCTGCTCCACGGCCTTAAGGGAAGAGTGAGGTGCTTCAGCCACAGCCAGTAGTGTGCCTGGGCTTCCTCCCACCTCCAGGTCACCTGCCAGTCTCAGATGCTCTTCGTCCTAGGCCCCTCCAACCCAGAAGAACTGGGGTGCGGCCTTCTTTTAGCACGTCCAAGGATGGGGTGTCTGTGTTGTGGAGCCAGACCGAGGCAGAAAGGGGTGGCGCCTACTCTCAGGTTCCCTGAGCCACCCTCCAGAGTGGTCTGGCCCCTCCGCCTCGCCTCCATCCTGAAGGCCGTGTCACAACAGCACCCTCTGCTTTGGCCTTCTGCAGGGTGGCAGAGAAGGAGACGGTGAACAAGATGTCCCTGCACAACCTTGCCACAGTCTTCGGCCCCACGCTGCTCCGGCCATCAGAGAAGGAGAGCAAGCTCCCTGCCAACCCCAGCCAGCCCATATCCATGACCGACAGCTGGTCCCTGGAAGTCATGTCCCAGGTATGAGTGGAAATAGGCTACAGCTCATGCTGCCTGATCTCAGAGATGGCCTCTGCCTGGCCCACCCGGGGTCCTGTGGGTTGTTCCCTTCTGAGTTGTACAGGGGAAGGGGTCCAAGGTGCAGAGAGAGGGACTTGCCTGAGGCCATGTGGCTGGGAGGGGAAGAGAGGGCCCAGGCCACCGTCCTTCTTTCTGTTCCTTAGTGGGGCTTCTCAGGGCCTGCCTGATACTCCTTCAGGGGCATTCAGATCTCTTGGCAAGAGGGGCTCATGTCACAGCACACTCTGCAGCTGTGAGCACCGCTCTGAGCCACTTTCTCTTTCCTCCTCCCTGCTCTGCCCTGGCAGGTCCAGGTGCTGCTGTACTTCCTGCAGCTGGAGGCCATCCCTGCCCCAGACAGCAAGAGACAGAGCATCCTATTCTCCACTGAAGTCTAAAGCCTCAGTTTCATCTCTGAGAGGCCAGCAGAACAGCCTGGAAACCTCCTGGAAAACCGGGCTATCCACAGAGCGGGAACCGAATCTTCTTGAGGAGTAATTGGGCCGCCCTGCCCCCAAGGGCTGGACCACCTTTGTGTAGGGACTGCCTAGAGACAACTACCCAAGGCAAAAGGCTGAGTGGCCTGGGCAGTTCTGGGCCCCACCCTACCCCCACCAGCCCTTGCGCCCTAGAGCTCACAAGGGGCCTTAGACTGTGGTTTTCCATGCTGCCACCAGAGGGCGCCCCAAGCCAGCATGCATGCCTCCGCGCAGCAGGCCTGGCCGTGGGACCAGGTGAAGGGAGTGGTTTCTACGAACTTACCAGAGTTTAAGAGATTTCTACTGGAACGCTTGTCAAGATGCACCCTCTCTGGGGAGAAGGGAACATGACCAGATTCCCTCACTATCGTGTCTTGAATAAACACCGATGCTGCTTCATACCGTGGGGGCCACAGGCCTGTCCCTGTGTGGGTGGGGGCTTTCAGTTTCCCTGACTTAGAAATTTGACTCTGTTTAACAGGGTTTGAAAAGCTAAGTCAACACTGTGTAGCGTTTGACCCCTTTCTCCTCCTTCCTTCTCTTTCTTTCTAGAAGGAATTCTGTCCAGATATGGGTCTTTCTATTCTGTCCCGTTGCTTTGTTTTTGCTATTCACATGCCCCTCGGAAGGCAGCTCCCTGTGGAGCCTTGTAATGTCTGTCTGTCTGTCCAAGACCGACACCAGGGGGAGGGAGGCCCAGGCTGCGCACTTTATGGCTTCTTCTCCAGGGATAGTGACCCTGTACACTGCCTGTTGGGCACAAGCTCTCCTCTTTGGCTTAAAAAGACCTCAGTCTTTCTGGCTTCCTCCAACCTGTCGCCCCCTCTGCCCACACCCTCCCTCCCCCTGATCATCCCCCCACACAGGTCACTTCATTCTCTTGCTCTCTGCTGAACAAACTCAGTAAACTTTTGTAAAAGTTTCCTCTCGGCAGTGACAGCTTGCTGACAGCTTGTTTTAAACTTTGATCGGAATAGCCTTTTGATACTTGAATATTTTTAAGTTTTCTACATAGTTTCTAATTTTTTTCCTAACAGATTCAGATACCTAATACGATATTAGAATGTACTCCATGGACAACCCGTGTCCCAGCGGCATTTTTTTCTTCCTCCACATGCCAGCTTGTTTTTGTCAGGCGGCCGGTTCTGAGGTCTCCTGAGCTTTGGGAATGGAGTGGGGGTGGGGGTGGGAGTTAGGAGCAGGGGGCTATTCCACTGGCCAGGCTCAGGGTGGGGGGCTTCTTTGCCAGAGCAGGTAGAAGGCCAGGGACTGGCAACTGTCTCCCCTCCCTGCTCTCCAGATACCGGTACAGCAGCCAGGACATTGCTGGTAACCCTCCTGACCATCCAGCTTGTAGAAAAGAGAACGAGGGAGGCCACTAAGTCTTTCGAAGAAACAGATCTATGAACAATTGCCTCTTTTTTTTTTTTTAAGAGAGGGGTTAGGGCAAGGAGAAAAACCATGAGAGGCCAAGTTTCCATGCTGGTCTTGCAAGAAAAGAGAATGTAGTGAACCAGAAGAGGAAAGCAATGGTATGACTCAGGAAAAGGTGTTTGCTTGTCACATGATTACACCAGTAGTGGTGGCAGTGTCCCATGATCCCTCCCATGTCCTGGGTGGCAGGGGTGGGGATGGGAGGGCTCGCCTGACACATCATTAGGCAGGTCTTGCCCAAACTCGCAGCACATAGGGGGGATATGTGCTCTCCAGCCTCCCCTCTGCTTGTGGACCTGCTGAAGCAGGGTGGGGGTGGGGAAGGGCAGCAGAAAACAAAGTCTCTTGAAGGTTTTATGTCCATATGCTATATTTATTTCTTTGTACTTTTTCCTTGCAAGGAGACCAGACACCATTTTAAAGGAGTGTGGCTCTCCTGGGGGTAGAGGCAGGGAACAGGGTCCTCTGCCCTCTGCACATTTCTGGACTCCCTGGGTTTCTCAGGCCTCCAGTTCTGGGCTGCCTCTGGTCTGGCGTCCCATCCCCACCCATCTTAGCATCCCCCCAGCCCTCGTTTCTGTTCCCCTGGTGTCATGATTTGCATCTGTCGCGTTGAAACTGGAAAGCAATATATCAATGTCTGTGCCAATTTTCGTTCCCCCCCACCTCCTCCCCTTCTTACTTTTTATTTATATAGAATGTGTGCTGTTTGATGATGGAATGACCACTCTTTCTTGTGTAGCTCTAAAAGCGCTCCTTGGCCAGGCCACAGTGGCGGCGGTCACTTGGGATCCCTGGCCGCCTCTGTCACACCGTCTCACACATGGGTCTGGGGTTGGTACAGCGAGCATAGGGCAAGTAGAGTCCTAAAGCCCAGACATGACCTTCCACGAGGCACGGCTGCTGGACTTGGCCACGAGAAGTGATGCTTCCCTGCCCCAGCCCCCAAGTCTGGAGCAGGGAGCTTGGGTGCCTCCGCAGCTGCATTTCTGATTTGGGCTCATCCATCCCTATACCACTGTGGGGGAAGGGGCTGCTGACACTTTGATTAAAGTTACCTGAGACTACTTGTGTCAGTGGTGATTGCTCCATTCAGAAGGAAAAACCATGATCGGAGCCTCTGGGAGGATCCCTGAGCTGCTGGGTGGGTGCTGGGGGTGGGCAGCAGAGCTGGAAGAAGCAGCAGGTGATGTAGAGGAGCAGCAGGTGCCCCGGAGGCCACCTAGTGGGACAGCGCACACCGCCCTGAAGGAGCCGGGCCCGGTTGGGGTCTACATAGCACAGGCTAGGTATTGGGATGTGAAGCAGCAGAGCAGGAGCTTGGAGCCCTCTGGTTCAGGGTAGTGGGGGTACTGCCCATGCCAAGCTCAGAGGCAGGGAGGACTCCAGCCACCCACAGCCTGGCCCTGCACCAGCCCCTCGGTCTCTGTGGTTTCCGCTGAAACCAAGGTTTGGCGGTACCGCCAGGTCCGGCCTTCCTGCTGCCTGCAGTCTTGGGTCTCTCTGAGCTGCCACCAGCCTTGCCCTCAGAAAAAGTCTGTCCAGTTTACTGGGAAGTTGTGCCCAAGGTGGAGACAGGTGTAGGACTTGGGGGGAGCTGGGGCCACACTCATTCACCCCTCCTCCTTGCATCTTACCCCAAAACTCTCCTTGGGGTAAGGCTCATCTAGGAGACTGCAAGTGGCCAGTGAGGCCCTTCCTCTAACCCCCAGGGAGAAGGGTCTCCTCGTCGGCTGCCTGGTCAGCTCCCTGGGATGGGGGCAGGGTGGTATGCGGTCATCTGCCTGCACTGTGATCCTCCCTCCAGCCAGCCTCACAATACTGTTGCCTGTGGAGCATCACTGCGGCCATATCACTGGAGTGTGGAGCTGTCCTGGGGAGAGACCGGACCGGATGGCAGCGGCACTGAGCTCAGCACAACCCTTCACTGGCCTATGGTGACTTGGAGGAGGTCACGCCGAGAGTGCAACAGGACGCCCTGGGATGAGCCTCCACCCTCAGAATCTCCAAAGGCCTCAGAGTCCCTTCCCACAGCACCCCCAGAGGGCTCCCCACAGCACCCTTCCAGCATCCCCTCCCACAATATCCTTCCACAGCACCCTTACCACAGTGCCCTCTCCTCTCACAGGTGTAAGAGTGGACGTTGGGTTTTCCCTGCATTGGAAAAGCCTCACCTACACCATTCCATCTGTCCACTCTGACATCTACCGATGAAGAACAGGCTCCCGCTCACCCTCCTCCGAGTATTTGACCCCTAAAAGGCTACAGTTAGCTATCTCTGTCCCTATAGTCCTGGTCCTGTTTGAAAACAACAAGAGCAATAATAAAATGTTTTGGGTTTTTTAAGTTTATTTTTGAGAGAGCGTGTACACACAAACGGGAAGGGCAGAGAGAGGGAAGAGAGAATCCCAAGCACTGTCAGTTCAGAGCCTGACATGGGGCTTGAACCCACAAACCATGAGATCATGACGTGAGCCGAAACCAGGAGTCAGATGCTTACCTGACTGAGCCACCCAGGTGCCTCGTAATGTTTTAAAGCCCTACTATATCTCTCCTACTAGGAGTTGATTTTTCAGGCAAGAGCGGACTGTCCCCAAGTTCTAAGGGCAGGCTCCATCTCCAGCCAAGCCCAGGCCAGTGGTCCCAAATCTGACCCCTTCCACCTCAAAGGGCCCTCAGAGGCCTCTTATTCCAATCCCTTTACTTGACAGATGGGGAAACTGAGGCACGCAAAGGGGAGGGAGGGCAAGTCCTCCCCACCCGGGTCCCAGAGCTGGTAGATGAGCAGAGGCTAGGATCTCTGTGTTCTACTGGCTCCCCGAGCTAGCTCCCTTTCTGCAGGAAAGGGCAGGGTCAGGTCTTGACCATCAGCCTTTGCCTAGATGTAGCAGTGCTCATGGGGGCACACAGGCTGAGGCCTCCAGGTAGCCCACATGTATACACCCTGGGCAAATAAAAGGAGGCAAAATTTTGTGTAGAAATCTCAGCAAAACTTCTCTACTTGCCCCCCCTCCCCAAATGCATCAGTTGCATTAAAAGGAAACATTTCCATGGACTAATGATGGGCTATCACAAATAGCTCTGGAAAGATAAACAGAAAAAGTGAGGGGGTGACAGACAGACCCATCTCTTGAAGAGGCCCAAATGGCCTCCTGGAGCAGCTGCCGTGGGTCAGCAAGCAGCAGCCAGCTGAGGGGCACGCCTGGATGAGGAGGGACTGTCAGGCCTGGGGGAGGGGTGTTGGAACCCATTTGGTGTAACTGGAGTGGCAGAGAGCAATGGTCAGCTGCCAGGCACAGCCCTATGTCTCTGCACCCCAATACTTGTAGCCCAGAAAGGCCAGCCAGGGCCATGACAAAGAGGCACCCATGTAAATGGCTTCCAGGAAGACAGGGCCCCATTGCACTTCTCAGATGTGTTGAGATTGGAAAGGAAACCAGCTGTTTGGGGGACCAAAGCCGCCCATCTGTGCACTCCCACACAAGATGCATTGAGCACCGTGGGCCAGGCAGCTGACTGGACTTCATGTGGCCATGTGTCCAGAGAAGGGCCTTCTCCGGGCCTCTCAGGTCAGTTCAGCTAGAACACTGAGGGCTCAGTCCACACACCAACAGCTTTTCCATTGCCCTCCTGTGGGTGGAATTGGGCAGGACCTGACCAGAAACTCTTCCTTACATTTCTCAGTCACTCTGCTGAAACCTGAGCCTGGCAGCTGGGGGTGTGTAAGTTCAAATGGGATGCTGGACAAAGAGGGGGCTTTGGGAATGGGGCCTAAGTAAGTCTGGGACCTGAGCAAGTTCAGGTCCCAAAGTAACTGTCGGCTGAGTAGCCACAGAAGCAGAGATGCCAGGATGGTGGCCACCCCAGACCCAGGAACTCCCCAGGGGTGAAGGGCTTGAGTGATCATGGACAGATGGACCTCCCAGACCCGTGACATGGCCCCCAGTGACCAGCAGGGAAATTCCAGCCCCATCCGAAGGAAGCAGATTCCGCAGATGCTCATTTAAATATTGCTACCATTTAAATTACATGATGGGATGGTGTTGACCGAACCCTCTCAAGAATTGCTGTCTCAACTCTGGGAGGTGAGCCCCACCTCCCAGCTGCAGGGGGAAATGGGCCAGAAGGAGGGAAAAACAATGGAGAGAGGGGAATAGCTGCTGTCTCTTCTATTTTCTGGAGACAGTATTTACAATGATGGGGAGGGTTAGCAGTTGTTTGGAATAAGCTAAGGCATCTATGACCTTTGTTTGTGTGCTCCATTAGGTAAACACTTCTGGGCTGCACTTCCCAACTGGGGCCCTTTCACCTGGTGATGGCCAGGAAACAACTCCCAGGCTCCTGGGCAATGGGCAACGACTGCGGGAGCCCTACTCACCCCCGCAGCCTGTTCTCCAGCCTCTGAGTTTCAGCCCACGCAGACCACCTCGTGCCAGACCTGCCTCCTACTGATGCCGTGCTGGGGTGCCAGAGTGCAGCAAACCCCTCTTCTGCCTGGCTGGCATTACCTACGCCCTCCCCACACTCTTAATGGCTGACCTGGAGTTTTCCAGACTCCACTAGGTCATGGCTGTTATGAACTGAATTGTGTTCCCCCAAAATTCATATGTTGAAGTCCTAACCCCCAAAGCGACTATATTCAGAAGCCTTTAAGGCGGCAATTAAGGTTAATACAGTGACCGTTGGCCCTTTGAGCTCCTGGAAGTGGAACCAAGCTTGGAACCTAAGTCCTCCCTGTGCTCCTCCATGGGGGTCCAGCATGACCACGCAGAGGGAAGGGGGTGTCATTCACCCCCCTTGTCTAGGCCACATCAGTGAACCTCACAGACAAACACATTTTGTGGCCTCCTCTTCTGCTTATAGTCAATGCAAATCTTTTTTAATTCGCAGTCACCCTGTGGCTCCTATGGATCACTTAACCATAGCCGCCACCCAGGTGTGGCATGTACAGGGTCATCCCAAGCTGAGGCCCACATGCTTGCTTGTTTCGGTGTAAGGGTCCCCAGACAATGGTGATCTTTAGGGGCCCAAAGCCCCCAGGCAGCTTCCCCCATCCCTTCAGGTACTCAGCCTCGAGACCCCTCCCCTAGATTTCTGAGGTCCCAACTCAGGGTCAAGGCCTATGCTTCCTACTTCTCGGGTTAAGTGGATGGGTGGGAAATTGTAGCACCTGACAGGCTGGTCAAGGCTGAACCCCAAATGTGGCAGAGGAGGGGAGGCCTCAGGGCACTAAGGATTTCCTAAGCTCCAGTGGTGTAAAACCTAACTGGGAAACAAGGCTGGGATACTGGACAGACTGGCATGCACTGCCAGGAGGTACGCACTGTGGCCTTTTGCCTCAGTCGTGCATGGCTGCCGTTCTCAAGGTGCTTGGAATATAAGCCACATGCCTGTCCTGGCTGGACCATGTGGTCCTTAAAGCCACCTCATGGCCATCGTTGTCTCTGATTCTCCTTGTGAGAGTATTCCCATGTTCAGACAATACCAAGCTTCTGAAAGAGGAAGTGGCTCTTCCATCGTCCCTGTAATGGGTGAATTGTGCTCCCCGCCCCCCAGCAAGATATGTCCAACTGGAACCTCATAATGTGATATTATTTGGTATGAGGGTCATTGCAGATATCATTGAGGTAAGGATCTCTAGATGAGATCCTCGCAGATTCGGGTGCACCCTAAAGCCAATGACAATTGTCCTTATAAGAGACAGAAAAAGAGAAGACACTGAGACACGCAGGAAAAACGCCACATGGAGATGAAGGCCGAGATTGGCACGATGCATCTATAAGCTGAGGCTTGTTGGTAGCTGCCAGAAGCCAGGAGAGAGGCACGGAGAGGGATTCTCCCTCCAAAAATCCAGAAAGAAACACTCCCTGCTTACCCCTGGATTTGGGACTTCAGCCTCCAGAACTGGGAGAGAACTCATTTCTGTTGTATTAAGCCCCCCAGTTAGTTAGTGGTCATTTGTAATGGCTGCCTTAGGAAACTAATACCGTCATCCTGATAGTAAGTCCAACACCATGGCCAGATCCTGGCTTTCTAGCTTCCTCTCCTCTTCTCCCACCTCCAAATGCACTCCTGCTCAGAACAGACAGGGATTGTCCCTCCTTTGTCCTGGGGCCAGAAGTCAAAAGGTTGGGGCAGGGGCCCTGGAGACAGACACGGGGATCATCTCCAAACACCACACACAACCCAGCCTGAAGGCTTTGGCCACTGTCCTCAGGCCCTTCTCCCACTACCAACCCTGCCTACAAAAGACCCTAAGAAGGGCGCTTGGGTGGCTCAGTCAGTTAAGCATCAGACTTACGATTTTGGCTCAAGTCATGATTTCACGGTTTGTGAATTCAAGACCTGTGTCAGGCTCTGCACTGCTTGGGATTCTCTTTGCCTCTGCCCTGTTTATGCGCTTCTGTCTCTCTGTCTCTCTATCTGTCTGTCTCTCTCAAGATAAATAAATAAATAAATAAATAAATAAACAAACAAACAAACTTAAAAAGAGAGAGAGAGAGAGAGAGAGAGAGAGAGAGAGAGAGACCCTGAGAAAGTGGAGAGCTCCTTCCTGGCCTGTCCCCTCAGGCAGCTCAACCTGTAGACCCCCTGTGTCCCACCTCTGCAGAGAATCCTATAGAGGTTGCTTTTAGGCAACAGGCTTGAGCAATGGAAACCTGAATAAGACAAAAGGTCCCACAGTGACCATCAGGCTGAATGCAAACAGACTCATTAAGCTGTCCGCCTCAAAATGGCCATAAGCCCTCACTGACCAATGAGCTACTTATAATCAGTCAAAGTTTCCAAAAAAGGGAAAATTCCATCCATTCTCATGCCTCCTCACTCCACCCTATAACTATAGTCCCCCCACCACCACCCTGTGGCCGACAGTCTCTCCTTCCCTGTCCTGCCGGCTGCTCCCTTGCAGCGTATTCAATAAACTTCTATCTCCTTTGTTCTGTCTTGGGTGAATTCTTTTTTCACCGCTACCGACCTCCACCCAATCAGGATGCCCCACAAATCTCTACACCGCTACCCCATAAACACACTCAGTTCACTTCTAGCTTGCAGAAAGCAGGAGAGAAAGAGGAAACATCCCTTTCTTGACACCTTTCCCCCACCCCCCAGTTATAACCACCCCCTCCTTCTCCTTCCCCATCAAGCTCCCAGGAAGGGCCGCCTGCCCTTGCAGTCTCACCCCTTAGTGCCCACTTCCTTTATGTCCAGGTCAGCCTGGCTCTGGCTGGAAGCCAAAGGCTGTTGCCCACCCTGACAGCCTCGGACGTAGCTACCTGTCCCTACTGCCGGTCTCCTCCTCCCCTGGCTTTCTGTGACAGGCGTGGCCTGCTAACCAGTTTGAAATTAATTCCCCAAGGCAGTTTTATGTTTTCTCAGCAGGCGTGTCTTTCCTCCAGATATTTCTAGAGCTTCTCTGAATTGCCTTCAGGTTTTCCTGCAAAAGCAGTGTGTTTTGAGTTCCAAACAGGATAATGATGCACTCTTATGCCTCTCTCTTTTTACCCATTTCCTTAAAATTTCCCCAGAGTGAAATCTACCCTCAAAGGGTGAATTTTTCCCAAAGTCCTGAAAATGGTTCTCAGCAATGCACACATGTTGGGAGACTTGGGTTGTGTGCAGAATTCCCAGGAGGCTCCTTTGCAAGGGGTGGGGCGACATCAGCTGGGGGTGCATACCCAGCATTTAGAAGCCAAGACTTGTGGCACCCCTTGGATGATTAATTTATCTTACTGAAGCTCACTTTCCTCACCTGGAAAATAAGGATAAATAAGGATTCAGTTGGACCCTGATACTAGGAAGACTGATGGCCATTATTTAAGCCTCAGGCACGTTATGGGCGCCTGGGGGGCTCAGTCAGTTGAGCGTCCAACTTCGGCTCAGGTCATGATCTCATGATCTCATGAGTTCCAGCCCTGCGACAGGCTCTCTGCTGACAGCTCAGAGCCTGGAGCCTGCTTCAGCTCTGTCCCTCCCTCACTCACACACACACTCTCTCTCTCTCTCTCTCTCTCTCTCTCTCTCTCTCTCTCTCTCAAAAAATAAACATTAAAAATTTTTTTAATTAAAAAAATAAACCTCAGGCACTTTATGTTGGAGTTCCTTTCTCCAGCTCATCTCTGATGTCCCCATATCCCCACCAAGAGATGTGCATTTGTTTCCCAGAGGTCCCCAGTGCTGGGTAGTTGAATCAGGAAGCTGGACAAGGATTATTGCTTTCTGTGGATGGAGGCTTGGACATTGAGAGATAAGAGGAACCATGTCATGAGCCCTTACCATATGCCAGGCCCTGCCCTTGGGATGTTTACAGTTTCCAGGTCAGCAGACACTAAATGCATCATTACTGTTTATTAGCCATGTGATTTCCATGTGCCAAAGACATTTTAGAGAAGTGTGGTGTGCAGGGGGCACAAAATAGGGTGGGGCCCTGTTACTTAGTCCCCCAGCACCCCAACTGGCATGGGAGTATTGTTCACAGAAGAACTGGAGGCACAGAGAGGTTGAGAAATACAGTTGAGGTCACATAGCTAGTAGCTGTCTGAACCAGGGTTCGAGCTCAAGTCTGGGAACCACCCAGAATGCTGGCACATGAGAATCAGCAGCTCACCATTCCCTTCTCACTGGCCTCAGTTTCCCTGAATGTGTCCTAAGAGGGTGTGATTATGTCTAATCTATTCTGGACAAGATGGATGCCCTGTCCGGAATGGATCCCCTACCTGTATCTCTTCTGGGTCTCCTGTAGGCCAGCTGGGCATCCCAGAGAGCTTTCGGGGTTTCAGGCTGTGGTCGCCAGTACATGGGTCCCTCCTGGAGTGAGCAGCATGGCTGTGGAAAGCCAACAGCCCATCTCTGTGTGCAGACACATCATTGCTCAGCTGACAGTTGCATATTTCCTGGGACCCAGAGCTTCCCTGGCTCTGAGAGATCCACGTCAAGAATCTCAAACTCCACGCCCTGGCACTCAAAGCTGATGGCTTGCTAACTGTTGGGAACAGTTGTTTTCCGATTACAACTTGGCCTACAGCCGATGCTGTTTGATTCCTCCAACTGTGGTGCAGATGAAGCAGCTGGGCCTGAGTGGGGCAGTCAGTGATTGCGGTGGCCATCAGGGTGAGCTGAGTGGGTCTCTGGGAAACCAGCAGCACTGAGCTCAAAGGGGGTCCAGGCTGCAGAGCTCAGCCCATCTTAGTGGTGGTGAGACCCTAGCATGGCAGGGCCAGCAGGGCCTGACCAGAGGGGTGCCCTCAGCCCACGAATGAATCATCACAGCATCCCAAACCCGGCAGCCACATGGTGGCCATAGCCAGATGGAGGTTGGGCCCTGGGAGAGGCTCACACACTGATAGATGACCTCCAGCACAGGCGGTGAGCCATGTGCTTCCCCAGGTCCTCTCTTGCCCCAGGCCAGCAGCTGCAACAAGTTTCTATTCTTTCTGCCCCTCTGGTTCTGGGGAGCCAAGGAGGATGAGCAAGGACACAGGATGGAGTATGGATGAGGTCGATGGGACCACGTGGATGCCAGCACTGAGGTCCAGCCACAGACTGGAGTGAAGTCCAGATGGTCCTGTGTGCCCCACCGTCAGATCTGTCTCCTCCTCTCTGACCCTGTCACTGTGGGGGTTGCCCTTCTGATCCTGTGCATGCCAGGAGGCCAGTCTTCCGAAGGCAATCTTGGAGTATATCACTTCCCTGTCCCAAAGGTGCAGTGACTAGTTGCTGTCCACACTATTGAACCCAAGTTCCAAGGCCTGGTGGGGAAGACTCTCTCTGCTCTGCCCCCACCCCCACCTCTGCATGGATAGCCATGCTGCCTGCTGCCCTGTTCCTTCAGTCTTTGCTGACGCCTGTTTGCCTTCAGTTCCTTACTCTTTCTCCTGCTGTCCACTCTCCCAGATGTGCCCTCTCTTTATGGAAACCCTGCTCAAATACCACTGATTCCTCCAGGACACCTTAGCAACTGCTTACCTGATTTAGGACCAGTTTACATGGCTGCCTGGACCAGAGAAGGTTTTTAGAGGCTAGATACCTGGTCAAAGCCATCTCTGCCCCATCCCCAGCCCCAGGCACAGGTTCTGGTTCCACAGGCCTGGTTGCTGCTCAGGAAATGGCAGCAGCCTCCTGCTTGGTCAAAAATGGCTCTTTTGCTTTGGAATTTCAATGGAAGAACATCTATTTCAGTAGTTTTGACTCATTAAAAGTACTTTGTTAGGTCCTGGAGTGTTCCTAGGAACTTTGTTTCTAGTGTTAGAGGATAAAATTTAAAATTAAATTTTAAAATGAAATTAACTTTGTTTCCAATGTTAGAGGGTAAAATTTAAAATTAAATTTTAAAATGAAAAAAATAGAAAAATCATGACCTTTATATGAATATAAAATAAACACATACCAAGAAACAATTTGTTAATTAAATGAGGTTGCCAGTAAAATGTTACTATCAGGGGCACTTGGGTGGCTCAGTGAGTTGTGTCCGGCTCTTGATTTTGGCTGAGGTTCATGAGATTGAGCCAATTTCTGGAAGTGCTGAGCCTGCTTGGGATGTTCTCTCTCCCTCTCTCTCTCTCTCTCTCTCTCTCTCTGCTCCTCCCCTGCTCTCTCTCTCTCTCTCTCTCTCCTCTCTCTCTCTCTCTCAATATAAATACACTTTAAGAAAAAAAAAGATGTTACTATCAGTTCAAAGTAGAATCCAAAGGTCAGACACACTTATAGGTCAGAAATATTGAAATAAACTTGCAAATGCAGGCAAAATTGACTTTTCCATTGTGGGGGAGGGTTGTCCTTAGATAAGAACCATTCGCATTGCTATCAGTTTTCTACAATTTACAGAGTTGTAAAAGAGCTCAAAGATAATAAAAGGTGCAGAGCCCCCCCAAAATCAGGACCAGACAACCTAGAAGGGTATGATCCAAGGATGCATAGCTTTCCATCAGAGAATCCAGGAATCTTTTTTACTTCATGCAATTTTGCATCCACTAACAGCTCACAGCTGGAGATAACCCAAATGTCCATCAGTAGGAAAATGGATCAAGTATGGTATGGTAAATTCATACAATGGAACACTATACAGGAACCAAAATGATATTAATTTTGCATGCCACGGGTATATGCAACAAGATGGATTTATTTCATAGACCTAATGTTGAATGAAAGGAGGCAGAAGAATAGAAAATAAATAATAGTATTTATAAAGAAAAGAATTAAGGTTTCCCCTGCAATCTGAAAGTAGAATGTTTCTATGAAATCTTTCCTTCTTTCTTTCTGTCTTTCTTTCTTTCTTTCTGAGAGAGAGAGAGAGCATGAGTGAAGGAGAGGGGCGGGGGGGAAGAGAGAGAGAGAGAGAGAGAGAGAGAGAGAGAGAGAATCTTAAGCAGGCTTCATACTCAGCACAGAGCCCAGCCCAACGTAGGGCTTGATACCATGACCTCGGGATCATGACCTGAGCTGAAATCAAGAGTCTGATGCTCAACCAGCTGAGCCACCCAGGCGCCCTTCTATGAAATCTTTCATACACTGAAATGCATAAAGCAAAGAAGCAATTAATTAGTTAATTGATTAATATGGAAACATTTTTGCATGCTCCCAGACCCCCAAAATAACCTCTTAGGCCTTTCTTATACCTCAGGACACATCTTGCTAACGGGTGCACAAAATAAACTGAGATAAAGCAGAGATGCTTACAGACACAGTTCAAACCTGTGGCAGTTTGATGCTGGGATGCTGAAGGTACTTCCCACGGAAGGAGTTTGGCTGTACCACTCTCACTCTCAGAGGACTCACATTCTCCATAACTGCTCACTGCAAAACAATGTTAGGCTTGCTTTTCACCTTTTTTCAGAAAGTCAAAAATATTCTTTGAATTTCTTTAGGTTAGCAAAAGCAAGACCTGATGTATGTCTTTTGTAAATGTGAAGTGGCCTAGTGCAAACTTTCAAAACGCAGGGGATATCCATACAGACTTGTAGGAGGCTGAATGATGACTCTCAAAGCTATGAGGTCCTAAACCCTGGAACGTGTAAAGGTTACCTTATTTGGAAAAAGCGTCTTTGCAGATGTGATAATTTAAGGATCATGCAATGGGGATTATCCGATTATTCAGATGGACCCTAAATGCCATCACAATTGTCTTCATAAGAAAGGATCAGAGGGAGATTCACACACACGCACACAGGAAAAGGCTGTAGGCAGAGGCAGAGATTGCAGTGATGTAGCCACAAGCAAAGGACCACCAAGGAATGCAAGCAGCCAGCAGACGTTAGAAAAAGCAGGGAATGGATTCTCCCCTCAGGGAATTTAGAGGAAGCTCAGAGCCACCAACATCTCAATGTCTGATTTCTAGCCTCCAGAACTCTGAGACAATACATTTCCATTGTTTTAAGTCACCAAGGTTGCAGTGATCTGTTACAGCAGCCTTAGGAAGCCAATATGATTCCATTTATTGAAAAGCTCAAAATCGGTCCTTATAAATCCTGAGTTAGATGTCAGAATGGTAGTTAACTTTGATAAAGATGTAATGATGAGGGGTGGGCAATGGCGATACTTCTAAGGGTCTGTATTTTAACCTTCACTTTTTGTCATTTCATTGAGTTGCACATTTATTTTGTGTCCTTTAATATAAAGAAGTATCTTTTAACAGCATGTGCAGCTTGTCAGTATTAGTAGGGTGATGGCAGGTGCCTGGTACAGACAATTTTCTTCTGTTTCTGCCATTTGCAGGCTTGGGCAAGTGACATAACCTCTTTGAGCCTCAATTTGTCCTTTGTACAGTTCTTACAGGGCTGCTGTGAGGATCTAAGTGATGTGGAGTCCTTTTTGAACTGTAAATGCCTAAACAAAAGCAACATTAATGCTCCCTCACATTTGCCAGGCATTTCCTGGGTGTCAGCATCGTGCTAAATCTTCTTCATGCATTATCCCACTTATTTTCCCACAACAGCCCACAACAGCACCCATTTTGTAGACAAAAAGTAGTAACCAGACAGACAACTAGTAAGTGTTGAAACCAGGGTGAAAATTCACGCTGTCTAGTTGTGAGGACCATGACCTTAGTCTTACACTAGGGTTGACTGATTATCTCCAGAGTATTAAAACATCATGGCTCTTCTGGTTTAAAAAGAAAAACATAAGCCAGTATGCATAGTGGGCTACCATTTATGTTTTAAAAAAGAGAGAGAAGGAAAATAACTTATCTTTTTTTAATGTTTATTTATTTTTGAGAGAGAGAGAGAGAGAGAGCTTGAGCAGGGGAGGGGCAGAGAGACAGGGGGACAGAGGATCTGAAGTGGGCTCTGTGCTGACAGCAGAGAGGCCTATGTGGGGCTCGAACTCGGAAACTGTGAGACCATGCCCTGAACTGAAGTTGGACGCTTAATTGACTGAGCCACCCTAGAACATATCTATTTATTTTTTATATTTGTTTATATTCGTAAAGTATCTCTAGAAGGATATCCAGAAACTGAATACAACTAGGTGCATTTGGGAAGAGGAACTATATAGGAATGGATGCTTTCTGAAATTAAAATTCTGAAATAAAATTAAAACAACCTAAGGGAATTATATCAACAACTTTATGCCAACGATTTTGAAAACATCAATAAAACAGCCATTTTCCTGCAAAAATATAACTTAGCAAAGATGACATAGGGAAAGTAGAAATTCTGTCTTGGGGTGCCTGGCTGGCTCAGTCTGTAAAGCAAGTGACTCTTGATCTGTGTAGTGAGTTCAAGCCCCACATTGGGCATAGAGCCTACTTAAAAAAAATTCTAAATCTAGAACCATTAAAGAAATGGAATGCTTAGTTTAAAATTAGCATCTTAGCCCCTGAAAAGTCTCACAACAAACAAAACCAAAGAAAAATACCAGGTCTGGATAATTTTATAGGCAACCTTAGCAAAATTGAAAAGAACAGAGAAATCCGCTTATACATAATCTTCCAGATAAAGAAGAAAACAGAAGTTGCCTCAACTCATTATGACCTTATTGTAAATTTAATCCCAAACCAGACATGGACAATACAAGAAAGCAAAAGTAAGGGCACTGGGCAGCTCAGTGGATTGGGCGTGGGACTCTTGATTTCAGCTCCCAGGGTCGTGGGATGGAGCCGTGTTGGGCTCTATGCTTTGCATGGACCTTGTCTCTCTCTCTGCGCCTCTCCCCGGCTCGTGCTCTCTCTCTCTCTAAAATAGAAAATAAATAAAAGAAGAAAGCAAAATGTAAAAGCCAACATCATTTATGGACACAAATGCAAAAATGCTAAATAAAATATTAGTAAAATAGCCCAGCGATGTATTAAAAATGTATCAAGTCCAATTTTTCCTGGGAAACTAAGATGATGTAATAAAAATTTATTATTGTAGGTGAAGCTAAGGAAAAAGCCTGTATGGTAATAGTGACCTAACAGAACTTCCTTAACTTAATAAAGGATATTTAGCTTCATGCTCACTTGTTTAGTGTCTGTGTTCCCTGCTGCACGGGGAGCGCCAGGAGGGCAGGGCTTGTGTTTTTATCACTACTGTCTAGCTCATGCCTAGCACCGTCCTTGGTACACTGTAAATACGTGCTGCATGAAAGGTGGACCTTTGAGCTGAGGTAAGGCTTTGGGACGAGGGAGCTCTACACTCATCACCCCACCGCGCCAAACGCAGCACCCAGGAGCATCTACCATCCAGAGCTCTAGCGCAAAAGCCGACCGGTCAGTACTAGCTGCGGTAGTCCCTTTGTGGCTGGCCAGGTAAAACGGCGCCTGCGCCACCCAGAGACAGGAGGGACGCAAGCGAAGGGGGCGGGGTCCTATGCGCCTGCGCGGCTAAGGGACGTGGGTGGGGCCTTACGGCGCCTGCGCAATTGTCAGCCGCGGTGTGGGGCGGACCTGGGGCGGGCCGGGGGCGGGAGCCGCGAAGGAGGCAGGGCGGGCCGGGCGAACGGCGCCGCGGGGTTGGCTGCTGCCCTGAGGCCGGACTCAACGGATTCAGGCCGCGCCACCGGGCGAGCTCGCCGCCCGGCCCCATCCCGGAGCCAGCGAGCGAGCGAGGCGGCGCCGCGCGGTAAGAGCCGGGGCCGGGTTCCCTCAGTGTGCGCTGGCGGGCCTGTCCATCTCCTCAGCGCCGCCCGCGCGGCCAGGCCCAGGCGGCCTCGCAGACCCCGCGGGCCCGCGCCTGCGCCATCCCCCGTTGCCCCCCCCCCCCCAGCGTGTCTCGCGCTTGCGCCGTCCCCTTCTCGGGCTCCTAGGCCGACCCCTGGGTCCGCGGACGCTCCTGTCTGTTATTGGGCCCCATGTGGTTCTGCACCACCCCCCCCGTCCCCGCCTGCTGGTCCCTGTGAAGCGTCGGGCTGAAATTGACCCTCGCCTTTTGCTTTCCCCGCTCCCCAGGAGAGGCTGGAGCCGGCGCCCCATATCCCTGGTCCCCTTCTCCTGGCTGAGACAGCGCTACCCAGGGTCCCGAGAATGCGGCTCAGGGAGCAGGGCAGCGGGCGCCGGACCCCGGGCGCCGGACCCCGGGCCTCCTGAGGGCTCTGCTTCCGCCGGGGCACGCGCCCCCACCCTAGCCCCGCACCGATGGGAGGTCATCTTTATGCGAGCGGAATGTTCTTTTTTTCTTGAAACCTGGTTAATTGCATCAGGTTGGCTATGAATCTGGTGTTTTGTTGAGGAAATTTTGCATTTCACTCAATCTGGTCTTTGTGTGGCCTAAGTGGTTATGTTTAAGACATAGTTCATTGTTGAGCACCTCTCCTGGAGATGACTGGAAAATAAATCAGTTTCCACGTAGTTTCAGCCTATTTACGAGACCAAGTAAGAATTCCTGTGATCATTCAAATGTAGAGAGCCTTCATTTGTTAATGCCCTTGATAATTTGCCGGCAAGTGTGGGAGGGCCAGGAAAAATTCCTATAAATTCGCTGCACTATATTGGTTACAGAGAAAAATGTTGTAGAAAGAGCATCTCAAGCCATTGATAATGTTTCCTGAGTTTACAACACATTCAGGAAACTGAAAAATGTTGCAGAGCCCAACAGCCTTTGCTGTCAGCCAGGAAGATATATCTTGAGATGAATCAGAGCTTTGTAGATATCAGTAGACATCAGCATAACACATGTAGGTTATGAAATAGTCAAACCAATACTGACAGGTATATCTGTAAGGAGCAGTAGGGTATTGATTTGGGGAAATTGTTTTTGGCAAAGAAATAGCTGACTGATCCAATAATTTTTTTTTCTCCTTAAAAATACCTCCTTCCCCCTTTTGATTTAGTGTACACCAAGCAGAGTCTTTAAAGACTCAGCAACTTTAGGTAGTTGAAGAATTAATAGCCTGTGTATACTCTAGGTGTATAGGGATTTTCTTGACATTCACTTTCAGTAAGAAAGTGAATATTGTGCCGTAGAAAAGCTTTAAACTTGCATTTTTGGGATGTATATATCTACATTGTGTTGTCTTGAGATGGGGTTTCTGTGAAGCAAAGGTTCTCTTTGATTTGACACAGTACATCTTAATTTCAGATGACTCAAATGATGGTATGTCGGTTCAGAATTACGCCCAGGGTTGGGTTTTCGTAATACCTAAGAGTTGCCGTATAACCACGTACATATCTAAGTCACATGGCTTATACCACTGTGTCCACAGTGTTATACCAGCTGTCCAGCTCACTAAAGGACCAGTGATGGTATCAGCAGGCTAGAGATTCTCTTGGTTTTATGGCTTTGGGCAAGTCCGTTTTCCTTTCTGGACCTTCCTTTCCCTATTCGTAAAGTGGGGTGGGGGTGGGAGGGGGTGAGAGATGGGTGGAGGGATGGAGGGGGTAAGGAGCTTGAGTTGCCAATTTTTTGTTTCTTTTTTTTTTTTTTTTTAATGTTCATTGATTTTTGAGAGAGAGAGAGAGAGAGAGAGAGCACGAGCGCAAGTGGGGCAGGGGCAGAGAAAGGGGGGGACAGAAGATCTGAAGCAGGCTCTGTGTGTTGATGGCAGAGAGCCTTATGCAGAGCTCCAACTAGGAGATCATTACCTGAGTTCAAGTCAGACACTTAACTGACCAAGCCACATAGGCGCCCAAGTTGCCAGTTGTAACATTTTTTTTTTAAATTTTTAAAATGTTTTTATTTATTTTTGAGAAGAGAGAAAGAGAGACAGCATGAGCAGGGCAGGGTCAGAGAAAGAGGGAGACTCAGAATCCGAAGGCAGGCTCCAGGCTCTGAGCTAGCTGTCAGCACAGAGCCTGACACGTGGCTGGAACCCACGAACCATGAGATCATGACCTGAGCCAAAGTCAGACGCTTAACCAACTGAGCCACCCAGGCGCCCGCAGTTTTAACATTTAATGTATCCTTGTCAATAGAGTCCTCTTCAGCTCTTGGTAGAACTGGGTCTCCTCACCAGTTCCATGATATTGTTTGCGGTCCCTCCGCAAAGACAGGGAGTTGATGAGAACAAATCTTGGAGACTCTTGGTCAGACCCCTGAAATGGAGTGTTGAATGGGCCTTGGCATATTGAGAAAAACAAGGACAATGTGGGGAACTTTTCATTAAATTTATTCAATTACAGGACTGCCCTTTCTAAAAAAATATGTCATTTTCTTGGTGTTAAAAATTAAATATCTTTTATGAAATGATGGTGCTGGTTAATGGTAATATATGGTGATTGTAAATGGCAAATACAGACTGGTTATCTTATCACAATAATTTATTTTTAGAAATAAAGAGAGCCTAGAAACTATTGTTTTACTATTGTTAGGGAGTTCAGGAAAAATTTCCTGGGGCTTTTGGTGCTAAGAAAATTAAAATATAAATATTTTTTTAAGAGTAAATATGAGTTTACTTTGTGAACATCTGTCCAAATCCACAGGCAATTGAGATGGCTTTGTTAAATTTGCTTGGTATTAAAGATGTTACTATTCTGATTATTCTTTCCTACTAGATATAAAATGTCAGGATATTTTTTTGTGTGTGCTTGTGCCAACAAAATAAGCCTAGGCAGGGAAATTCCTCCTGGTGGTTGGAATTGTTAGTGGTGAATAGACTAGCTGCTGAGGTAAAGAACCCCCATGGGGTTTCTCTATCAGCTCAGAAATCTTTTAGTATGTGGCCTTAGTCTTTTGCTGTGAAACAGCCTATCAAGAAATTAGGCTTACAGATTGAATTTCAGATATGCTAAAGGGAAGAAGTGGCTATGCTTTGTTCCAGAGTGAATGTAGCAGGGGCGCCTGGGTGGCTCCGTCGGTTAAAAATGTCCGATTTTGGCTCAGATTATGACAACTCAGAGCCTGGAGCCTGCTTCGGATTCTGTGTCTCCCTCTCTCTCTGCCCCTTCCCAGCTCGTGTACTGTCTCTCAAAAATAAATAAATGTTAAAAACAAAGCAAAATGAATGTCGCAGATGATCTTTGTATCTGTGAAATCTTTATAACTCATCCTGGTCTGCTATTAATAGGACTTAGAGTTATTGTAAATCTTTTTATTTACTTATTTTTGTACTCATAAAGCTGTAGTATGTCAAAATGTGTCAAACATACATTTTAAAAGTGTCTTTTTTTTTTAAGTTATTTTGAGAGAAAGCGCCAGCAAGCACAAGCGTGGCGGGAGGGGCAGAGAGAGGGAGAGAGAATCCCAAACAGGCTCAGCACTGTCAACGTAGAGTCTGACTTGGGGCTTGAACTCACAAACGGTGAGATCATTACCTGAGCTGAAACCAGGAGTCAGATGTTCAACCGACTGTGCCATCCAGGTGCCCCTCATTTTAAAAGTATCTCAAATTAAAATTATGAATGCAGTCTAATTCTTCATAAAACTAATTTCTGTACTCAGAAGACTGACTGCTGTTTCAGCTATCTGTAAGTTCCCCATGTTCAAAACTTTAAAAAATTTTTCATTTTGGGGCGCCTGGGTGGCTCAGTCAGTTGAGTGTCCGACTTCAGCTCAGGTCATGATCTTATGGTTAGTAGGTTTGAGCCCCGCGTCGGGCTCTGTGCTGACCATTAGCTCAGAGCCTGGAGCCTGCTTCGAATTCTGTGTCTCTTTCTCTCTCTGCCCCTCCCCTGTTCATGCTCTGTCTCTCTCTGTCTCTCAAAAATAAATAAAATGTAAAAAAGTTTTTTTCATTTATTTATTTATTTTCATATTTGTTTTTGAGAGAGAGAATGTGCATGTAGGGGAGGGTACTGAGAGAGAGGGGGAGAGAGGATTTGAAGTGGGATTTGTGCTGACAGCAAAGAGCCTGATGTGGGGCTCAAAGTCACCAACTGTGAGATCATGACCTGAGCTGAAGTTGGATGCTTAACCGACTTGAACCACCCAGGCACTGCCCCCAAAATTTTTATTTTGAGTAGGCCCCATGCCCAGCGTGGGGCTTGAACTCATGACACTGAAATTAGGAGTCACTTGCTCTACCTACTGAGCCAGGCAGGCCCCTTGTAAGTTCTCCATTTTCAAAGGATAATTTGGTAACCCCCAAAAGGAAATTTATCCTCTAGAAAAGAGTACAGATCCTGTTTCCAGTGTTTTTCCTGATCTTTTCCCACGTCTTCAGTGTAGTTCTTTTCTGGTTAAAAGTTTGTTCCTGCCTCCATATTTCCAAAATCTATCTGTTCATAGTCACCCCTCCCAACACCCCCACCCCCAATTTTAAGTCCTTCAGTGGCTCTCACTATGTTCATAATCAGATTTACTAATCCTTAGCTTAGTATCTGCGGCACCTCATTACTGGGCTCTGGCCTCCGCTCTCATCCCTCTACTCCCCCTTTTTGGTGCTTCGCTGAGTTTTGCTGAATAACTCTTGGTTCCTTAACTGTTTACAGTCTCCATGTTTCCTTCTGCTGGAATGCTCTTTGCTCACTTCATCTGAATTATCTCCTTCAGACTCAGCTTAGATATTACTTTGCCTTCAAGGGATCTCTTGACCTATCTCCAGCATACTTGTCCAGTTCCTTGTCCAGTTAGGATTTGGTGGCCTGTGTTTTGTCTGTTTACTCCATGAGCCAGTGACATCACAGTGCACAGCAGAGTGTGTGGTTTGACCAAAGGTTGTTACATCTGCTGGGTGTGTTATGTACTAGGTATGTCAGCACTACCAAGGAAGTAGAGATCACCTAGTCCCTGCCCTTTGGAGTTTTTCACTCCAGGTGCACATGACCTCTCAGGCCCTGAGACACCTCCCATTGTACACACCAATTTGCAAAGTCTGTTTAATTGTATCTTAGCATCTAATTCAAATCTTATTTCTTGAAGGAGGGGACTGTCTCTAATATCTGTGTTATAATCCAGAAATGAGGTGGCCATTACCTTTCTTCCTGGCTCTACAGGGAATATGCATTTGTTGTGTATTGTTTCCCCGTTTCCCCTTGTATACTTTCCACCTTGGTTGTTTGTTTGTTCGTTTTTGTTTTAATCTGATGATGTGTTTGGACAGTCAAGGTTTAAGAAATCAAGATATTAAATTTCAAGTTTGTCTCCTGTGCGTGTAGCCTAGGGAAAACAGAAATGATAAAGGAAGGGGCGCTTGGCTGACTCAGTGGGGAGAGAGTGTGATCTTGATCTCAAGGTTGTAAGTTTGAGCCCTGTGTCGGTTGTAGAGATTACTTAAAAATAAAATCTTAAAGAGAAAAAATGATAAAAATGATACTTCTTATCCAAAGAACTGAGGTTATCCAAAGAAAAATGAGAAAAGACCCTGGGTAAGCTTAAGAAAGAAGCATGTAAAAAATCTGGCAGCATTGTAAAGGTTTGTAAAGAAATACCTGTTAAAAATTAAAGATGTCCTTTTCTTCCTCTCTCCCTTCTCATGTTCTTGGGAAAAATCCCAAGTCAGCCATTTTTTAGTCGCACCTCTTGTACGGAGAATTCTTGAGGCAGTCCATTGAAGTTGCTTGTTTTCCAGAACAGTCACAATTGCACACTTTCTCCCAAAAGATACCCCTTTTTTCCTACATAGAAGACAGCCAGTGTCCTGAGGACTACTCCCTTCTTTCCCTGGAAGCTTCTTGTTATGGTTTGGTTTTATCCTACCAGGCTCAACGGTTCTTGAGCGGGAACTGTTGGATTTTCTTCTTGTACACTTTTCTTTTTAAATATTAGTGGTTTTGGGCCAGTCTTAAACATATATATATTTTTAAATATTTTTATTTATTTTTGAGAGAGTGAGCAAGCAGTGGAGAGGCAGAGAGAGAGAGAGGGAGACATAGAACCCACAGCAGGCACCAGGCTCTGAGCCCTCAGCACAGAGCCCAACGTGGGGCTCGAACTCACAAACTACGAGATCACAACCTGAGCTGAAGTCGGATGCTTAACCGACTGAGCCACCCAGACACCCCTGGGCCAGTCTTAAATCTTCTCTCTCATGTTCTTTCTTGTTCTTCCTTTCTGGTGTGTTTTGCAAACTCCACTGAATCTTTACAGTTACCCAGTTTTGCCGTCTCTCCCCTGTTACAAATTACCTGCTGGACTCTCCAACCCGAGCTCCCTCATTTTTATTCTTTATGCTCACCTCAATGTACACTTATTCAGCCTGACTCAGTCCCCCTACACAAGGCCTGCAGCCTTGCATGTTTTTAGTCCTTTTTTGTTTTGTGTTTGTTTTTGTTTTTCTTTTTAAGTAGGCTTCATGCCCAGTGCAGAGCCCACCATGGAGCCTGAACTCACAACCCTGAGATTAAGACATAAACTGAAATTGGGTAGATGCTTAACGGACTGAGCCACCCAGGCACCCTTAGTCTTTCTTTGTTTTTTTGTTTATCTCTTCCTTGCTTCAACACTTGTCTCCCTCTTCCTCCCATAAACATTCTTTATCATTTCGTGTGTTCATTTGAACGCAGTAATACCTGAGTGCATATATTCATTTGAATACATGAATGATGTAGTCATGTATTCATTTGCAAACATGTATAATTCTTTTAAAATAACAGGTTGTTGAGATAGAATTCATACACCGTAAAGTTCACCCTTTTTGAAGTATACACTTCAGTGGTTTTAAGTATATCCATAGAGTTGCACATGGATCACCGCTCTCTAATTTCAGAACATTTTCATCACCTCAGAAAGAAACCTTGTTCTTTTTTTTTTTTTTTTTTTTTAGTGTTTAGTTATTTTTGAGAGACTGAGCACGAGTTGGGGGAGGGACAGAGAGAGGGAAACACAGAATCTGAAGCAGGCCTCAGGCTCCGAGCCATCAGCAACAGAGCCCGACATGGGGCTCGAACTCACGAAGTGTAAGATCATCACCTGAGCTGAAGTCTGAGGCTTAACTGATTGAGCCACCCAGGCACCCCAAGAAACCTTATTCTGATTAATAGTCACTCCCATTCTCCATTCCCTGCAGCCCCTAGAAATCCCTAATCTACTTTCTGTCTTTATGGATTTGCCTATTCTGGATATTTCATGTGAGAGGAATCATACAAATTGTGGTCATTTGTCTGCCTTCATTTAGCATAATCTTTTTAAGGGTTGTCCATGTTGTAGCATTTACTGGCACTTCATTCCTTTTCTGGCCAAATAATAGTTTATATTTTGTTGATGCACATTTGGGTTTTTTCCACTTTTGATGATTATGAATAATGCTGCTGTGAACATTCATGTACAGGTTTCTTGTGGATGAATATTTTCAGTTCTCTTGGGTGTGTACTTTGGAGTGGAATCACTGGGTCATGTGCTAGCTATGCTAAACTTTTTGAGGAACCACCAAACTGTTTTCCAAAGCTGCATCATTTTGCATTCCCACCTGCAGTGTATGAGGGTTTCAAGTTCTCCCCTTCTCATCAATGTAGGGTTTTTGGAGGATACTTTAAAAAAAATAGATGGGATATTTTTGACACTTTAGCTTCTTGTTTTCTTTCTTTTTCTTTTTTTTTAATGTTTATCCATTCATTTTGAGAGAGAGAGAGAGAGAGAGAGAGAGCGCGCGCGCGCACAGGGGAGGGGCAGAGAGAGAGGGAGACAGAATCCCAAGCAGGCTCCACACCTTCAGCATGGAGCCTGATGTGGGGCTCAAAATCATGAACCAGGAGATCATGACCTGAGCCGAAATCAAGAGTCGGATGCTCAACTGACTGAGCTATACCCAGGTGCCCCATGTTTCTTGTTTTCTTCACTTAATACTTCTGGAAGTTCCATTAAATTAGCTGGTATCGGGGCGTCTGGATGGCTCAGTCGGTTAAGCATATGACTCTTGGTTTTGGCTCAGGTCATGATCTCACGGTTCATGGGTTCGAGCCCCGTATAGGGCTCTGCACTGACCGTGTGAAGCCTGCTTGGGATTCTCTCTCCCCTTTCTCTCTGCCCCTCCTTTTCTAAATAAATTAATAAACTTAACAAAAATTAGCTGGTGTCACTCTTACTTGTGATTAAAGTCTTCATAGTAATATTCCATAATAAAAATATATTACTTATTCAAGTCAGGAGATATTTGTTTATTTATTTATTTTTCATTTTCTTTAGTAAACTCTGTGCCCAACGTGGGACTCAAACTCAAGACCCCAAGATCAAGTCACATACTCTACTGACTGAGCTAGCAAGGTGTTCTATCAATTCACATATCTGTTAAGTGGCTAGTAAGTACTAGGCACTGTTCTAGGCCCTGGGGCAACAGCGCTGAACAAAACAAACTCCTCTGCACTCAGAATTCTACTTTCTGGTGGGGGAGTGGGTGGGAAGTCAGGAAATAAATAATATAGATAGGATTTTACCAGTGCAGTTTGAGTCTGTGCAGTTTTCTGCGTAGTGTATATGAAGTACCAAAGGCTAGATTACCCTAAACGTTACAAGTTATTGTAAGTCAATATTAGTATTGCTCACTGTGCAGGTGAAAGTAGAAACTTTCATAAAGGAGAAAATAGGCAACTAGCCGGCTAATGCAGATACAGAGTTTTTCTGGGGGATAAACTGATGGGCCTGAAAGGTAAGTGGGTAAGTCCTTGATAGTAGAGTTTGCATATTTACAAATTGTATGCAGATCCTCTTACTCTAGTGATCAGTAATAAACACCTTTGACCAAAAAGCCAGGTATTTGTGTTTGAAGTTTTTGATGGATGCAGCCAAGAGGATTTTTGGGTGACATGGCAGAACTTCCAGGCCCACACAACAGTCTTGTTTTCTTCCTGAACTTTTATATATTTATAATATATTGCCCTGTGAATTATTGAGATTGTCCCTACCATAATGCGTACTCTAAATTATTCATGCTGATGCTTAGGGAAAATAATCTGGGCCATCTAGAGTCATTAGGCCTGGAGGAAAAAAGGATGTCCTCCCCACAAGGGCAGATTTATACTGATATGCCGCCTAGTTTGGCCTGCACTAACTCCTCATGGTTGGCTCTAGCAGTAATGCAGTTAAAATAAACATTTTTGTTCTGATTTTGTTTTTTTATATTTGTATTTGACTTGGAAATGAAGTTAGAAATGAACACTTTAGACACACATTTTCTCAACCTTCCTGTTACCTATCCAGTTCAAAGGCTTGCTCAGCCAGACCCAGCTTAGTCATCATGGAATGCAAATCATTTATTAATAACCAAAATTTCACTGTAATTAATAAAATACTTTGCAAAAAAAAAGTTTTTTTTGGCATTTCAGTTAGTAATGTTCCTTGTTTTTAAATTTAAAAAATGCAAACTAGAAGTTTATGTTAACTTTTTTTAAAGTTTATTTTTGAGAGAGATACAGAGAGTAAGTGGGGGAGGGGCGGGGGGGGGGAATAGAGACTCCCAAGGAGGCTCTGTGCTGTCAGGGCAGAGCCTAATGCGGGCCTCGAACCCATGAGTTGTGAGATCATGACCTGAGCCGAAACCAAGAATTGACGCCTAACTGACTGAGCCACCCAGGTGCTCTAAAGTTGTTGTTGTTTTTTTTTTTTTAAGTTCTGTTTATTTAAGTAATCTCTGTACCCAACATGGGGCTCGAACTCACAACCCTGAGATCAAGAGTTGCATGTTCTCCCCAACCGAGCCAGCCAGGCACCCTAAATTTTGTATTTCTTGAAGGTCTAGTATAGAATGTAAATGTCAGTCAGAAAGCTGTCTAGCTTTATTGGGGTTCTTTTTTTTCTTTTCTTTCTTTCTTTTCTTTTCTTTTTTTTTTTTCTTTTTTTTTTTTTTTTTTGTTGTTGTTGTTGTTGTACTGGGATTCTTAATCACTTCCTCTCTTGGCTTTGCTCTGACTCCTTCTCCCATCACACATGTGCTTAGCTGGGTTGGGTTCCAAAACTTTATTTCTAAAACTAATTTAACTCATAAGGTTTATGAAGTTTATGTTAATAGTACTGTGGAATCTAATGAGCATCTACAGCAGCAGAACTGAAAAAGCATACATTTCATGTGTATCTTTCATTAAATATGGTCCTCTCATAACACATCTTGAGGTAGTTAGGACAACTATTATTTTCCTCAATTTTATAAATGAGGACATGAGGTTAAAAATACAAAGTTAACCAGTGGACACGTTTGGATTTGAGCTACAGTTTCTGACTAAAAGTCTTATGTTTTTGCCGCCTTTCAGCTAGAATGCATTTATCATAAGGTTGAAGGAACTACAATACTTTGTAGCCTGGAGAATGGAAGACTTAGGTGGGTGTTGTTTCTTTTGTAATTGAAATATTTGAAGAGCTTTCACATGTAAGGGGGATGAATTTATTCCCTTTGCTTTGGCAGGTAGTCTGGTAAGTGGTAGTTAAAGTTGTACTGACATTTGGCTCCATAAACTGCCCAAGAATTGGAGGGGCTGCCCTTTCAAGTTACCACCTAGTAATGAAGGCTTTGAGTGTCGAGGGGTGATGAGTAGGGGATTAAACTTGATGCCCAACCTGTTTTACCAAAGTCTTCTCCCTTCTTACACTTCTTTCCTTCTTCCTCTGCATCCTTTTTTGCCTGAGCTCTTGGCTGGGCTTCCTCACTTCTTCTTGCCTCTTTTTCCTTAAGCCACTCAGAGGCAGGTTTTAAAAGTGGGACGTGGGGTGCCCAGGTGGCTCAGTCAGTTGAGCATCTGACTTCGGCTCAGGTCATGATCTCATGGTTTGTGAGTTTGAGCCCCATTCTGTGCTGACAGTTCGGAGCCTGGAGTCTACTTCTGATTCTGTCTCCCTCTCTCTCTGTCCCTCCCCTGCTCATACTCTGTCTCTCTCAAAAATAAACATTAAATTTTTTTTTTAAAAGTGGGACAGTCTCTTGATAATATTTAATGATAATTCTCTTTGGTTCACTTTTCTCACATTTAGAATGTATCCTTATTCCTTCTGTATTACTTAAGTTTTAAATTTATTTATTAGAGAGTACACATGTGTATACATCCAAGCATGGGGTAGTAGGAGCAGAGAGAGAATCCCAACGGGGTAGTAGGAGCAGAGAGAGAATCCCAAGCAGGCTCTGAGCTGTCAGCATGGAACCTGACATGGGGTCTGATCATAAACCATGAGATCATGACCTGGGTCAAAAATCAAGAGTCAGAGGGCGCCTGGGTGGCTCAGTAGGTTGAGCGGCTGACTTCAGCTCCGGTCATGATCTCACAGTTCATGGGTTTGAGCCCCACATCGGGCTCTGCTGACAGCTCAGAGCCTGGAGCCTGCTTCTGATTCTGTGTGTCCCTCTCTCTCTGCCCCTTCCCTGCTCATGATCTGTCTCTCTTTGTCTCTCAAAAATAAATAAATGTTAAAAATTTTTTTTAAATAAAAAAAAAAAAGAAAGTCAAGAGTCAGACCCTCAATTAACTGGGACACCCACATGGCCCTAGTATTACTTTATTTTATTTTATTTTATTTTAAAGATTCTGATTTTAAGTAATCTCTGCACCCAGCATGGGGCTCTCACACCCTGAGATCAAGAGTCACATGCTCCACCAACGGAGCCAGCCAAGCTCCCCTCCTTCTGTATTATTTTAAATAAAGTGACAAAAAAGAATGGCTTTGGAATTTGTAATTTTTCCAATACTATTCCTAGGGAGATTGATTTTTTAATTTTTTTTTTACATTTATTTATTTTTGAGAGACAGTGGCAGAGCACAAGTGGGGAAGGGGCAGAGAGGGAAACACAGAATCTGAAGCAGGCTCCAGGCTCTGAGCTGTCAGCACAGAGCCCGATGCGGGGCTCGAACCCACAAACGGTGAGATCATGACCTGAGCCAAAGTCGGATGCTCAACCAACTGAGCCACCCAGGCACCCCTAGAGAGATTTTTTTTAAATGTTTGTTTATTTTTGAGAGAGAGAGATCATGAGCAGGGGAGGGGCAGAGAGGGGGACAAAGGATCCGAAGCCAGTTTTGTGCTGTCATGACAGCAGCGAGCCTGATTGGGGCTTGAATCCTGAACTGTGGGATCGTGACCTGAACTGAGGTCAGACACTCAACTGACTGAGCCACCCAGGTGCCCCTAGAGATTTTTTTTTTTTAACTGGAAAATGAAAATTGAAGAGTGTATACTAGGATGGTAGGCTAAGGAGAGGTTTATTATGTAAGTATGAGATTCTCTGATGAAAGGCTAATGCAGTATTTACTGTCTGACCCAGGTTTATATCCTTGGAGATAAGCATCCAGGGTTCCTACCCTGTTTCGTTCCCAGGTGCATGTGACTGTGCAAAATTTTGCATAGAAAAAGCTACATAGGCACTGTGTTTGCATAGCCAAAGGAGTTATACACTGCAGATGGGCAGAGTGTGTGGTAGGTTCTATATTGACATCAGGGTGGCTTCTCAGAAAGGATCATTAGACTTCTTAGTCACCACACATCTTTGAAGGTGGTTTCAGAGATTAATGAGATCAAGAAGAAAAAGACCTGTTAGCGCTCAGAGGGCCGATGAATTTTTGCATAGCAGTTACTGGTTTATCTTTTGTCTGTGTACTTAAAAATTTTGTCAGAAACCCAGACTTTAGATATTTGTTCAGTGATTAAATCTCTGTGCCATGCTGTGTCAGAAGTGAGGTTGGTGGATTTCAGATGAACTGAAAAAAAGATTGCATCAAGTTACAAGCGAGTGAAAAAGTAAGCCAGGAGAACTCTTCTTGCCAAACTACCATACAATGCTTTTTAAAATAATTGAATTTATCCCACTGCTGTTGGGATGGTTTAGAGATGAACCATTGTGAATATCTGGTACCTGGCTAACTGTGGTTAGTATAGGAACTTCCCATTTTCACTGATGTCTGGTAATAAATCAGCCCTCCCAGCCCCACTAGAAGACTTTCGAAGAGCGAGAAGGAGGATCCAACTACTTTCAAGGCAGTTCATTCATTTAGTATAGGGGCATCTTTGATTATTAGCTGTCCGTCCCGGAATCTGCCTCCTGATAACTTTTGTTCACTAGTCCTATTCCTGCCTTCAGGATCTTTTAAAATTTGAAAACAGCCGTATTTTTTAAATGACCTCCTGAGTTGAAAGTCTCTCTTCTTTGACTTGTTTCCAGATTCCTATATCAGAATTTGAAGATTTCCATCACTGAGTTGGGGCTAAGATGCTGTGATACTTGTATGGGAATCTGTTATTATTATTGTTTTTTAATTTTAAAAAATGTTTATTTTTGAGAGAGAGACAGAGTGCATGCATGAGGAGGTGAAGGGGAGAGATAGAGAGGGAGACACAGAATCTAAAGCAGGCTCCAGGCTTTGAGCTTGTCAGCACAGAGCCTGACATGGGGCTTGAACTCACGAGCCATGAGATCATGACCTTAGCCGAAGTTGGACGCTCAACCAACTGAGCCAGTCAGGAGCTCTGTGAATCTGTTATTCTATTTTTTAAATTTTTTAATTAAAAAAATTTTTTTAACGTTTTATTTATTTTGAGCGCGTGAGCGAGCGAGCATGGGACGGACAGAGAGAGAGGGAGACACAGAATCTGAAGACAGGCTTCAGACTCTGAGCTAGCTGTCAGCACAGAGCCTGACGTGGGGCTCGAACTCAGGAACTGTGAGATCATGACCTGAGCTGAAGTCAGATGCTTAACCGACTGAGCCACCCAGGCGCCCCATAGAATCTGTTATTCTTAAGATATACTACTAATAACCTTTTACTGAAATTCAGCTTGCTAATAACATCATGTAGCAGTGTTCTGAAATGTTACTTTTTAAAAAATTGGAATGAAACATTAAAAGAAACATATTTTACATGTTCTATATTCTTAATACCTGATTGGTTATGTTTTATTGAAATTCTGACATGTCATTGAGGTTTATTGCTTGAACATTGAAGACAAACAGTATGATCCTAAATTGGCAACAGCAAAATAAGTGTAATTGAGTTAAATGGTGTATCTCAGCATTTTAACAAGGGAAGTGTGGACTATGACATTTTGAACTCAGAAGGAAGTGCTTTCCACTGTTTTTCTCTTTTCCCTCTTATATCCTTATCCTACCACTAATCAGTGAGCAGAAGTTCTACACAGTTACAGAATGTCTCCTAACAGGCAGTGAACTGTGTAATAGGTGGTTAAGTGGCCTGTCTAGAAAGACTTTACTAGGATTTACTTCTGATACACATGTCCGTTTCCGCAGTGATTTGGGCTGTTCAACTCATAGCTTTGATTTTTGTCTGCTTTTCAGGTGTTTGCTTCCATTTCTGTATAGTTATTGAATGATATCTTTAAGGTACTTATTCTGCCCTGCCTCGTAAATGGGCATTTGCATCCTCATGAGGCCTGTGGGACTGGTCTCTATACAACTGCATCTGAAGATGTGTTGATAAGTGCTGGAAGAGTTACAGTCTAAGTGCCTGGGCCCTCATGAGGGGGTGGGGGGACCAGGTCTGGGCATTGTTACCAGTGCCGTAGGTTGTCTGAACTACACCTCGAGGGTACTTGAGCTCTGCCCATCCTTTGAGATAGGCTTTGAAGAAGAAGCCATTTTCAGTGAATGGACATTGGAGTTGAGGGAAGAACACATCAGTGAGTGGGAGCTGTGTGAATAACACAGAGTGACCAGTGCTGGATTCATGAAAGAGAAACAGACTTGCTGCTCTAAACTTAGGCTGTTTGGAAAAGAGTCCCAGACACTGGTTTTGGAATTGTAGGTCAGGCTGTTTTGTGGAGGACTGATGTCAAGCAGGGGGATTCGGACTTTTAATATTCTTGCTGAGTATGGCATAAGACTTCCGCCCGTCTTTTTTGTTGTTGTTCACTTTGTATATTTTTCTTGTGGTCTTTTGCTCCCTTCCCTACTGGTGCCTTTCCTTTCCTCCCTATTTGTGGGTCTATGTGCCAGGCCTAGGGTTGCCAGAGAAAATACAGATGCCCAATTATATTTAAATTTGAGATAAACAGCAATTTTTTTTGGTCTAATTGTGTACCAAATGTTGCCTAGATGAAATACAGTGAGGTAGTTGTTGTGGTGGAAGTACCAGGAGGTGTCATTTGAGCTGAATCTTGACATGACACTTGAGCAGCTATTTCTCAGGCAAGAAGATGGTATGGGGCTCTCAGGGATAGGTAATGGTAGGAGCAGAAGTGTGGGTGTTTGGAAGAGCATGGCTATGTTTGTGTGTCACTGGGGCATTTGGTCTGAGACAGAGTGGGGCATTACCTGCCACTCTGGAGTGGCAGGGTGGACTTTGTGCTTCAGTGTGGAGAAACATTCGTGGTGTGGGAGCATTGCAGGTTGGGAGAACGTCAGAAGGCTGTGGTAGTTGTCACGCTATACTTTTTCCCAACACAGAAATAGGCTGGAGCTGGGCTGGCAGGGGTGGTGGGGTTGGAGAAGACAGAATGCTGTAAGTCTTGGCAAGACACGTCTCCACCATAGTTAAACATCGCCGAACGTCAAGCACACCAAAGGCCTTCTGGAGTCTCACTGTACAGGCTACCCCTTGAGATAAAGAAAGACAATCCAGAGAATTCCCAAGTTGTGGTGGAATGGCACGGGGTTTGGAGTGAGACTGATTCAGATCTGTGCTGTCACATTTGCCAGCTGTGAAGGCTCAGGTTATCCTTGATAATCACACCCATCTCCTTGGATGAAGGACAATTGAGTCAAATGATGTGTGTGAAATGTCCAGCATAGTGCTTGGTGCATACAGTTGGCCTGCAGGTTTTACTTCTCTCCCTCTTGCCAGCGAGGTTTCAGAGGGATTGGCGAACGGTGGAGTTTGGCCATACATCCCCTCTGGGATGGTCAGTCTCTGCCAGGCAGCTAGGGGACTGCAAAAGGAGGTATAGGTAAACAGTGAGGCCCTGTGGCTCCTTCTCACATTTCATTCTGGGAGATCAGAGAGAGCCTTTCTTTGAGCTATCTGTCCTTTCCCAGGAAATGTGGATGGAAATCCAGGGTAGCAATAGGCCCTGTGGCAGAGACATTCCCTTCCTATCAGCCAATTCTGTTTAGTTGCTTTCTTAACAGAATGTCTGTGCAAATGTGACCCTGTGTATGGTAAGGTGCAGAGGGATAGACATCTTCCTTTCCAGGTTTAAACCAATCCCTATACATCAAGGTTTCTTAGTCCCGGCACTGTGATATATTGGGTCATATAGTTCTTTGTTGAAAGGGGCTTTTCTGTGCATTGTAGGATGTTTAGAGGATCCCTGGCCTCTACCCACTTGATGCCAGTAGCACCTCCACTCCATTGTGACAATCAGAAATGTCTACAAACAGTGCCAGTGGTCCTGTAGGGGGACAAAATTGCCCACTTTTGAGACCACAACCTTATACTCAGTAGACACAAGGAAAAAGGACTCCTTAGTATTTTTTTAAATTAATTTTCATATTATCCAACTAGTGAAATGCTTGTTGAAAGGATTTCATTTTTATCAAACTGAATTCAAATTCTAATCTATTTTAACTTGTTTAGTTTAGAAAGACTACCTTTGTGCTATTGACGAAACAATTCTCAGAGCTAAATTTTTGCTTTTTTTAATTGAGCATATAGGAACTTTTTATTGTATTTTTTAAAGATGAACATTACAATATGGTTTATATACAACAAAATGCTTCTATTTTAAAGGTACAGTTTGGTGGGGTTTGAAAAATGTATACAGCCATATTAGCTGCACCTCAATCCATAACCCCCAAAAGTTCCCTTATATCTTGTTCAATTAATTTCCCCTTCTTCCACCCCCAGCAACCACTGATCTACTTCCTGTCACTATAGAAAAGTTTGCATTTTGTAGAATTTCATGTAAATGGAATATATCAGACTTCTTTAATTTATCATAATGCTTTTTTTTTTAGTTTGAAAACAATTTTTAAAAAAATTTTATTTAATGTTTTTTATTTATTTTTGAGAGACAGAGACAGCGTGAGCAGGGGAGGGTCAGAGAGAGAGGGACACACAGAATCCGAAGCAGGCTCCAGGCTCTGAGCTAGCTGTCAGCACAGAGCCTGACGTGGGGCTCGAACCCACAAACCGTGAGATCATGACCTGAGCTGAAGCCGGACGCTTAACCGACTGAGCCACCCAGGCGCCCCTGAAAAATTTTTTGATGTTTGTTTATTTTTGAGAGAGAGAGAGAGAGAGAGAGAGAGAATGAGCAGGGGAGGGGCAGAGAGAGATGGGGGAGACACAGAATTGGAAGCAGGCTCCAGGCGCTGAGTTGTCAGCACAGAGCCGGATGTGGGGCTCGAACTCACAAACGGTGAGATCATGACCTGAGCCGAAGTCAGATGCTCAACCGACTGAGCCACCCAGGCGCCTCTAAAGTTTATTCATCTTGAAAGAGTGCGTGTGTACTCGTGCTTATAAGCAGGGGAGGGGCAGAAAGAGAGGGAGAGAGAGAAAATCCCAAGAGAGCCTGATGCAGAGCTTGATGCCATGAACCTGAGATCATGACCTGAGCCGAAACCAAGAGTTGGATGCTTAGTTGGCGGTGTGGCTCAGTTGGCCAAGTGTCTGACTCTTGGTTTCATATATTTTTGCTTATCATAATGGCTTTTGAGGTTCATCCATACTATTGCATGTTATCAGTGGATTCCTCCTTTTTCTTATGGAGTTTTATTTCATTATATAGCTGTACCACAGTTTGTTTATCCACTTCATTGTTGATGGGTATTTGGGTTGTTTCTGGTTTGGAGGTATTATATGTATTATTTATTTATTTAATTTATTTTTTTTGAGACAGAGAGTCAGTGTGAGCGGGAGAGGGGCAGAGAGAGAGAGAGGGAGACACAGAACACAAAGCAAGCTTCAGGCTCCAAACTGTCAGCACAGAGCCTGACACGGGGCTCAAACCCGCAAGCTGTGAGTTTGTGATCTGAGCCTAAGTCAGACGCTTAACTGACTGAGCCACCCAGGTGCCCCTGCATTTTTATTTATTTTTAACTTTTAACTTTTTAAGTTTTAAATTTTATTTTAGAGAGAGAGAGTGTAAGTCGGGGAGGAGACAGAGGAAGAGAGAGAGAGAAAAGATCTTGTCTTAAGCAGCCTCCCACTTAGCACAGAGACGAACTTGGGGCTCAGTCCCATTACCCTGGGATTAAGACCTGAGCGAAATCAAGAGTCAGATGCTCAACCGACTGAGTCACCCAGGCACCCCTGTATGCATTTTTTAAAAGCTGCTGTGAGCATTTGTGTATGTCCTTGTGTGGATATAAGTTTTAATTTCTTTTGGATAAATACCTGGGGTTGGAATTACTGGGTTATATGGTAAGTATGTGTTTAAATTTATGAGAAACTGCCAAAATGTTTTCCGGAGTAGCAGTAAGTTTTTTTCTTGTAGCAGCAGTATGTGAGTTCCAGGTGTCCCTGTCCTCACTGACACTTCTGTCTGTTTCTCATTTTCGTTGTTCTAGTGAAGTGGTTCAAATCTAAAATTTTAAGCTTCTTTGTATTACTTATTTATTTTAATTTATAAAAAAAATTTTTTAAGTAGGCTCTATGCCTAGTATGAGGCTTGAACTCATAATTCCGAGATCAAGAGTCATTTGGAGTGCCTGGGTGGCTCAGTCTGTTAAGCCTCCAACTTCAGCTCAGGTCATGATCTCACGGTTTGTGGGTTTGAGCCCTGTGAACATCTCTGTGCTAACAGCTTAGAGCCTGGAGCCTGCTTCAGATTCCGTGTCTCCCTCTCTGTCTCTCTCCTGCTCTCACACTCTGTCTCTCTGTCTCTCAAAAATAAATAAACATTAAAAAATTAAAAAAAAAATCGCATTCTCCACCGATTGAGCCAGCCAGGCTCCCCTTTAAGCTTATTCTTTAAAGTGTTTATTTTTGAGCACATGTACCCCAATGTTCGTAGCGGCACTTTCAACAATAGCCAAATCATGGAAAGAGCCTAAATGTCCATCAACTGATGAATGGATTAGGAAGATGTGGTTCATCTATACAATGGAATACTACATGGCAATGAGAAAGAATGAAATCTGGCCATTCGTAGCAAAGTGGATGGACATCGAGTGTGTCATGCTAAGCGAAATAAGTCAGGCGGAGAAGGACAGATACCATATGTTCGCACTCATAGGTCTAACAGGAGAAACCCAACAGAGGACCATGGGGAGGGGAAGGAGGAAAAAGAGGTAGGGAGAGGGAGGGAGACAAAACATGAGAGACTCTTGAATACTGAAAACAAACTGAGGGGGGAAGGGGAAGGGGGAAAGGGAAAGGGGGGTGATGGTTATGGTGGAGGTCATTTGTGGGGAAGAGCACTGGGTGTTATATGGAAACCAACCTGACAATAAACTATAAAGTAAAAAAAAAATAAAGTGTTTATTTTTGAGAGAGAGAGCATGCAGGGGATGGGCAGAGAGAGAGAGGGAGTTAGAGGATCTAAAGGGGGTTCCATTTTGACAGCAGAGAGCCCGATGCAGAACTCAAACTCATGAATCATGAGATCGTGACCTGAGCTGAAGTTGGATGCTTTAACCAACTGAGCCACCCAGGTGCCCCAAGCTTATTTTTAAAGGATTTTTTACATTGTTACATAGAATGATTAGTGAAATGCAAAGAAAATATTTCATTTTGTGTTTCAGATCAGAGGTTGTTATAAATGTAGAAACATATCAAATTGGTGTTTTTTAATTAAAAATATGGCTGACAGTTTATTTTATGAATACAGCATTGTGCAAGTGTGTAACTGTCTGCCAAAACTCTGAACATAAAGCCATGGTTTGAAGGGTCCTGAATAAACGTTTTCTTTTTGTAAATAAATATTCACAAACCTTGGCTTAGGAGGGGATGGCCAGAGCAGACTCAGAATTTCTTGCATTCTGGGAGTTTGAACTTTGGAAACCAATTTGTTTTGGACTAAATCTGGAAAAATCATTTGTGTAATGTAGCCAGAAATTCTTTCAGGCTGTCCTCTTCCAGCCTTGTCACTTGTCTGGAATGTTAAGTATTGTCAGTTTAACGGCCTTTCAGCAGCTTAAATTAAAAAAAGAGATCTCCAGAAATGGATCTGAAGAGGTCTTGGTATGAGATTAGGTTTTTTGAAAAGAGAAAAAGAGACAAACCAAGAAACACATGCTTAACTCTAGGGAACAAACTGATGGTTACCACTGGGGAGGTGGGCCGGAGGATGGGCTGAATAGGTGATGGGGATTAAGGAGTGCACTCCTTGTGATGAGCACGGGGTGAGGAATGGAAGTGCCGAATCACTATATTGTATACCTGCAACTAATATTACACTGTTACTAACTGGAATTTAAGTGAAAATAAAAAAGATTAGCTTTTTTTTGTTATTATTTGGAAAGCATTAAGATGAAAGTTTATAGTTCTAAGTTTGAAAAATCCAGAGAGCTTCTAGTTTCTAACGATTTCCTTGTGTTAAGTCTTGTAGAGTAATAGAAATCATAAATTAATACGAGTGGGCCTCTCTCTGGTCAAAAACAAATGGATACAGAGTTGTGCTTTTGAATTTCTGTTGCTGATAATTTACTCCTTTTCTTAGCATCCTATCAGTTATGGTTTAGTGGAAAGAGCTCAGACTTTGGGCAAGCTGTTTACCTCTCTAACCTGTTTCTTCCTCCTTTCCAGCACGTAGGGTGATGATGAGAATCAGGTGTGCTGGTGCAGCACCGACCTTTCTCATTGGCCGGCTGACAGTCTCCAGGCAACAACAGCAACACCAGCAAAGTGTCTCCACGTCCTCATGACTCTCTGACATTCTCCCCTTAACAAAGCCAAAGTTTTGAAAAGGTCTTTATCCTTCATCTACTCAGCTTTTTATCCCATTCCACTACAGCCTGACTTGGCCCCTGACATTCCTCTTGGGGCTGTGCTGGCCCTGCTCACCATTAGCTCCTTACTGCTAACTTCAGTGTCCAGTTGGGCATGGCCGGTCAATGTGGCCTTTCTCCTGTTGATGCTCCCTTCATAGAGCGAGGCCAGAAACAGAAAGGAGAAAGCTGAGAGGGAAAGTGGGGGAAATTGGAGAGGAAGCTATGTTTTCTTTCTTCTGTGACCATGAGGGTGTTTAAGGGCAGTGCACCCCTAGGGTAAGGAAGAGGACATGGAGTGAAGTTACTTCCTTCTCAGGGCTGGGAGGTGAAAGTGGAGGATAGGTGGGTCTTAATGCCATCTTTTCTCACTAAGTCATAATGTGGATCATTGATTTCTGGAAACAGTACCATAACAAGACAAACTACCATATTCAATGTGCACATTAGTTGATAATCAAACCCTGATTTTAGGCATGAAATAAAATCGGTATTGGAGTGCCTGGCTGGCTCAGTCAAGAGAGCATGAGATTCTTGATCTCGGGGTGGTGAGTTCAAGCCCCACGTTGGGTATAGTGATTACTTAAGTAAATAAATATACTTAAAAAAATTGGTGTTAAAAGTGAGAAAGGGTGCCTGGTTGGCTCAGTTGGTTGAGCGTCCGACTCTTGATTTTGGCTCTGGTCATGATTGCAGGGTCGTGGGGTCAAGCCATGCGTTGACCTCCTCACTGAGCTTGGAGCCTGGTTAAGATTCTCTCTCTCTATGTGCCCCTCTCCCCAGCTCGCATGTATGCATGTTGTCTCTCTCTCAAAAGAGAGAAGGTATCGCGTTGACAATAAAAATAAATGTTTGAAAATTGTCAGTAAGCATTATAATCGTCAGTAAGCTCCTTAGTCAGTAAGCATTGAAGTATTTGGGGCAGTAATGGACTTTTGTATGTGGATCCAGACTTAGCAGAGAATTATGCATCCAAAGGTATTTTACTTTGACTTATGTCTCCTTCCTGTCCCTGTTTTGTACATCTTGTGTATACACCCATTTGCACATGTGCAGTTTTTTGACATGACAGGGCTCACGCTTTTCCTGAGTAAGTCTTGACTTTTTCAATGGAGCCTTGTTCCAAGTATGTCTTTTTCTTTTAATGTTTTTTTTTTTTTAATTTTTGAGAGAGAGAGGGAGAGAGAGAGAGCGCGCGTAAGTAAAGGAGGGGCAGAGAGAGAGAGAGAGAGATGGAGACACAGAATCTGAAACAAGCTCCAGGCTCCAAGCACAGAGCCTGACTTGGGGCTCGAACTCAGGAATGGCGAAATCACGACCTGGGCCAAAGTTGGACGCCCAACCAACTGAGCCACCCAGACGCCTCACTCGAAGTCTGTCTTTAAATGCATTTCTCTGATTGTGTGTCAATTCACAAAAGAAGGGTTAGAAACATGTATGCGTTGAGGAATTCAGTATCGGATCAGTCTGTTGCATTATGATTTATCTTAAACATTTCTTACTGAATTTCTTTTCAGCGTTTTGTTTGTTTTTTGTAGTACATATGCTTTGATAAGATTGGTTGTTGGTTTTGATTCATTTAGTAACGTGTAGTTACCGACTCCATTCAGTGTGGTTAGTTTCCTAAATTTCCCTTGACTGTGTGATTCCTTCTCAGGGTTTTAAGTCTGTTCTTAATTTACGATTTTAATATGATCCCTACATTTCAAATATGGAGCTTGTGAAATAAGAGAGAAATACATTTAGATTGTTGTTTTTAAAATTTTTTAGATGTTTATTTGTGAGAGAGAGACAGAGACAGACAGTGTGAGTGGGGGAGGGGCACAGAGAGAGGGAGACAGAATCTGAAGCAGGCTCCAGGCTCTGAGCTGTCACCACAGAGTCTGACGCGGAGCTCGAACTCACAAACTGCAAGCTCATGTCCTGAGCCGAAGTTGGACACTTAACCGACTGAGCCACCCAGGCACCCCTAGATTGTTTTGGTTGAAACCCTTTTTGGATTTTTAGTGAGATATTGATAGGAATAAAAAAATCATAACGAATAAACAGTTTCCCTATTTATTTATTTATTTGTTTATTTATTTAGAGGACACAAGCGAGCAAGGGGCTGTGGGGGCGGGGGGAGCGGAGAGAGAGAAAGAGAAAGAAAGAAGCAGGGCTCACCCACATCGGGGCTCGAGCTCACGAACTGTGTGTGAGATGATGACCTGAGCTGAAGTCAGATGCTTAACCGACTCAGCTACCCAGGTGCCCAGCAGTTTCCTTTTTAAAAGTAGTTTTGATTCCTGGTTCTGAATGATATAGTTATGGAATAGAATTTTTGAATTTCTGAAAGATCCTAATCCATCCTCCTTGCCTTATAAACAAGTCCCCCAGAGGTAACATGACTTATCCAGGTCATGCAGACTTGTCAGGCTTGCAACCATAATCCAGGTCTCTTGATTATCATTCTAGTGAACTCCTACCATGTATTTTCAATATTTCCTGATATATAATTTTCAGTGGGAAAGAACCAGAAACAAGTGTTGTTTGTTGACATCTATGCGCAGTAGTATATAATTTAATGTAAGTAGTGAGTATAAACAGTCTTTAGTCGTTCCTTATAAAGGGTTTCTCTTACAAAGTGTCTTTTGAATTGCTGCTTTTATTTTAATAAGGCATTAGTCATACTTGGGGCATGCGGTGTGTTTTTCTATGTTATGATAGCCCACATTTATCCATCTTTACTGTGGGCTGTCAACCCTGCTAAGCACTTTAGGTTCATTACTTCATTGAATCCTCTTAACATCCTTGTAAGGTAGGTAGAATTAGCAGCCCATTTTACATTTGAGGAAACTGAGATTTCAGAGAGGTGGAGTTTGCCCAGGGATATAGATTTGTTCATGCAAGGTAGGGCAGTCTCTGGGATAGTATACTGATTGTTTTAAAGGAGCACAATAGATTTAAAAATATCAATTAAATAATAATTAAATTTAAGTAGTTTTAAATAGTAATACATTTTGCATAACTGGAAAAAAGGTTTCTAATTGGAGGTGAATAGGAGGAGTTCAAAGGAAAAATTAGTAACAGTATCAAGATCCAGGTGTGACTATAGAAGGTAGAGTTAGGGCATGCCTAACTGATGGTAGTTGCCATCAAGGGTTCCTTTCCCTCACTCTGCCAGGGCTGAAGGTGCTTCTCAGTGAGGGATGGGCCTCAGCTCTCTGGTAATTCCCAAGACAGTCTGTGTTCTCCATGCAGGATGGATCCTTCTTGATGTAATATCATGACAGTTAAGATAAATTTTCAAGGTTTTTTGGCATTATTTCTGAAACTTGATTGGTGTGCTCTTCATAGGTGGGTGGTTGGGGAGGATGGAGTTTCTTTTTTTTTTTTTTTAATTTTTATTCATTTATTTTGAGAGGAGAGGAGGGGCAAGTGAGAGAGAGAGAGAAAGAGAGAGAGAATCATAGCAGGCTCCATGCTCAGCATGGATCCTGACATGGGGCTCAATCTCATGACCTGAGCCAAAATCAAGAGTTGGATGCTTAACTGACTGAGCCACCCAGGTGCTCTGAGAGGATGGGGTTTCTGAATCACTGAGATTAAGTGCCATCCCTGATCTTGGATTGTTGCATTGTTTTTCTGACCTTTGAGCGCTGGTGAAGTAAATTCTCCTGGAATAAGTATGTCAGGATTTCTGTTCTTCAATTACTTGTTATTTTGTGGAAGAACTCTGTAGTTAGTTATCAGCTCCTCTTACAGGAGAGGAAACAGTTGCACCCATCTCTCCTGATTTTAGATCTGTACTCTGCTACTGTTTTGAGACCCGGAGGGAGCTTTGTCATTACTCTGTCTTATTTAACATTGTCATCAGTACTGCGAATTTTACTAAGAAGTTTTTTGGAGTTGGAAGGTACCTTCGAGATTCCTTAGAATCCAACCTCCTTGTATTGTAGATAAGGATCCTGAAGGGGCATGTGACTTAGGTTGAAGATAGCACTTGTTCGAAGGAGAATTGTGAGTTTCAAGTCAAAGTCGGAATTTTAAGATACCCTGTTCAGTCTTGAACTGAATCTGACCAAATGAAAATTTTATAAGATACAGGTGTAAATTTTTTTCAGAATATAAATTACACAGCTATGAAAAGGAGAAGAGTGAAGTGTTTATACTTCCTTCAACATTTCTGTGTGTTTGAAATTTTTCATAATGACATGTTAGGGGGGCAGAAAAGAAAAACAGTGTAGTGGCCGTTTGTGTGAAAAAGAGTATTAGGTGACCAGTGTGAGTATTAGATAACCATGAACTCAGTATGTGCCTCTGGTAGCTCCTAGAAAAGCAGTTTTTTTTTCTTTAAGTTAAGAGGAGCTCTGTTTGCCAGACCAGATCTGTGTAGCATCTGTACCCAGTTCTGAGGGGCCCGTGCACCACGTTGTGGACAGACACAGATGATGCTCAGTCTGAAGCAGTGGCTGGAAATTCATGGGACTGATGTGGGAGAAAGGCAGGCATAGAGAAGCGCTGTGGTGGTCTTCAGCTCCTGGGAGAGCTGTGGGGTGAGAGAGTGTACTTTTGTTTTGAGTGGAGAGCTTGGAGCCAGGTCAGAGAAAGGGAGTTAGAGACGCCAATCAGGTTTTCTCTTGCCGAAGCCCTGCCATGGTGTTATGCCCCTCAGTCTCTCCTCCACAACAGCGCCAGGTTTGTCTTTAGGAACTAACAAATCCGACTTAGGGCAGCACTGACTTTAATCTGTTTGTGGTTTGCCCTCCTGTGTCAGATGAAGGCCAGGGCTTGACTGGCCCACTGGGCCCTTCCCCACCAATCCTCATTTTGATATTTTGGTATTCTAGCTACACCCAGTTATAAAGAGTCCTTCAAGTGAGCCCAAGCTTTCTCACACCTCTGGGACGTATGCCTCTCACCTGGTTCCCCAGAGGCAGAACCGAGGACTAGCTCTTTCTCCTGCCATTTTGCCTTGTATATATATGTACCTTGTTTTTTCAGTAATATTTATGAAGGATGGGGTCTTCACTGCTTACGTATCTTGTTTCTTCCACTAAACCGTGAGCTCCTTGAAAGTGGGTATTTTTGTCTTAATTATCTTTATGTGTCCATATATTTATGCCTTGTCTGACTAGTGTCCTAGAGAATTGGCATTTCCCTTGACACAAAGAAAGTATTCAGTTAATGTTCAGTAAACAATGACTTGCTTCATAACTTTTAGTAGTCAGTCTCCTCCAACAGTAGATGCTTGTACCTAGTAGATTTTTTGTCAGTGATGCTTCATGCAGGATTTCCTATAAATGGCCTCCAAGATATTTTCCATTTTTAAGAGTCTGTTTGATTTTTTTTTTTTTTTAAGTAATCTCTATACCCAAATTGGGGCTCGAACTCCCGACCCTGAGACCAAGAGTCAGGTGCTCTACTGACTGAGCCAGCCAGGCACCCCTGTGGTTTGATTTTTAAGTAGTATTTTATCTAGCACATCTGGCAGGTAAGAGATGGCCCTTTATTTGTTTTCCTCAGTAGGTTTTAAATTAAAACCTCAGTAGGTTTTAATTATGTGAGCTCGTAGATGTAAAGGAAGCTCAAGCTTCCTGTGTGGCTGTGGATGTGTAATTAGCTTTAGGCAGGGCTCCTGGAGCTATAAATCCTGTCCTGGGGAGCCCAAGTACTAGGACATTCTGATGAGAGTTCTGGCCACCCAGACTGCAGCCCTCTAAATGCGGGGTTATTTCTGAAAAAATGAGGGCAGCTGTGTCTCTGCCCATGCCTAACAAATAATTATTTTAAATGAAAAAGTAGCAGCTAAGAATTTTACTTTTATAGCTGTGACTTAATAATACCGATTTAGAACTGGCAATAAATTTTCTGCTCTAAAAAAGATAGATTTTATATTAAATAACATAACAGTACCTTCAAAATGAAAAAAAAAAATGTGGTCAGGAATACCAACACTGACCCATAGGACAAGTAGATAAATCTAGAAGGGGCAGATTGAGCAGTATAGTTTTAGTGTTGTTACAGTTTGTTCATATCTTGTGAAATATTTGTTCAGATCAAAACCGCACATTCCTGGGGTGCCTGGGTGGCCCAGTTGGTTAAGTGTCCAACTTCGACTCAGGTCATGATCTCTTAGTTCATGGGTTCGAGCCCTGGGTCTGTGCTGACAGCTCAGACCCCAGAGCCTGCTTCAGATTCTGTGTCTCCTTCTCTCTTTGCCCCACAGTCCCCTTGTGCTCGCTCTATCTCTATCTCTCAAAAATGAATAAATGTTAAAAAAACAAACTTGTACATTCCTGATGAAGTTCTTGGGTATGGTTGCACTTGGGGGCCATATGGGGCTGTGGACAGGGTATGGGGTTTGGATTCAGACTACTGCCACTTAAGAATAGTTGACCTAGGGAGAGTTACTTACACTCTCTGAGTCCCTGTCAATGCCTGTGTGGGCTTTTTTGAAGATTCAGTGAACTGTACTGGGTACCGCACAGCTGGGACATGATGCCTGCCCCATGGGGTGGGCTCAAGGCCTTCAGTGCCTTGCCCTATTTTGGGAGCAGTGCATCAATTTTGATGTTTTGAAGAAATATTATTTGAGAAATACATCTAACATACTTCATGGATTTATTGTAGTTTGAGATTATTCTTAGTATATATAGAGACACAGGATCCATACTGTTACTGTGAGGTGAACTGCTTTTTATCCTCACCCCGAACCTTGACTTCTTTGGATGGGAGGTGGATGCTGATATGACAACCCTGAGCAGGATTGGGGAATAGTTTCTTACATACTTAGATAGTATGTAAATAGTAGTTGGCTATGTAAGTAGTAGTTTCTTACATACACCACAACACCCCTTTTTTAAACTTCCAGGCACTTGAAATGTTGTGAACTGTGCAGGTCCTTTCCCTCCAGTCTGTAATCTCTCCCATGTTCAGGGGACTCTAGAGACACTCTAGGGAGGGTTAGCGATTCCCCCTTCTTAACCAGGTAGGGGCCAGGATCTACTGATGAATTTTAATCTGTTTTTGAAGACCTTTGCCCTTGGATAGGGGTTGTTTTAGAAAATCATGGAAGCTTTTTGAGTTGTCTCAATGGTTGTGGTTGCTGTTGAAATTTAGTAGATACGGGCCATGGAATTCTAGACTCAGTGAAGTGTCAATTCTGTAGAATCAAAACTTTTCCTGTGATCTGCCACAACTTTGGAGTATCTTATTGAATAATTTACATAGATAGAAAAAAACTGCTTATGACTGAGCCTAGAATCGAATTCCATTTTATACAGAGAAGGCATTTTTTTAAGCGTAGTTTTGGTATAGATGGAATTTTCCAGGAATGCATTACTGTAGACATTGAGGAGAAATTGTTTTGTTCTCAGCTTTACCAGGTTTATTAGTCAGGGTTCTCCAGAGGAAAAGAACCAGTCAGATCTATACATACACATGCACGCATGCTCACACACACACACACACACACACACACAGATTTAAGTTTTTTTTTAATGTTTTATTGATTTTTGAGAGAGAGTATGTGAGCGGGGGAGAGGCAGATTGAGAGGGACAGACGATTGGAAGCTGTCTTTGCCCTGACAGCAGCGAACCTGATGCGGGACTTGAACTCACAAACCATGAGAGCATGACCTGAGCTGAAGTCGGATGCTCAACTGACTGAGCCACAGGTGTCCCCCCAAAATGGATTTACTCTAAGGAGTTGGCTCACATGATCATGGAAGCTGCGAAGTACCAGGATCTACAGTCAGCAAGCTGGAGCCCCAGGAGAGCCAACAGTGTTAAGTTCTGGTCCAAGTCTGAAGAAGGCCTGAGAACCAAGAGAGCTGATGGTGTAAATTCTAGTCTGAAAGCTGGTGGGTTTGAGAGCCAAGAAGAGCCAGTTTTTCAAGTTGGAGTCCAAAGACAGGAAAGACCAACATCCCAACTCAAGGAGTCAGGAAACTGTTAATGTTCCTAAATGTTAATCTCATTCAGAAACATCCTTATGTACCCAGGATAATTTGACCAAAAGTCTGTGCACTCTGTGGTGCAGTCTAGTTGGCATATAAAATTAACCATCACAATAAATGTGGTTCATCCTTTTAGAAAATCACATTATTACTAGTATTATTATTATTATAGTTTTTAATGTTTGTTTATTTTTGAGAGTGAGAGAGTGGGGGCCCTATGGGCAGAGAGAGAGAGGGAGACACAGAATCCAAAATAGGCTTCACGCTCCGAGCTGTCAGCACAGACGCAGGGCTCAAACCCACAGACTGCGAGGTTATGACCTGAGCTGAAGTCAGATGCTCAACTGACTAAGCCACCCAGGTACCCCGAAAATCACATTATTGATAGCATGCATGGTAGATGGCATGGTGTCTCAGTTGTAGTACCACCATGTGCCCAAAGTCAAGACTGTTTGCAGTTGTCAAATTCAGTGATTTAACTTAGAGGTGTGGATTTCTGACTGTTTTGTTCCTAGTATAGTATTGCTTGAACAGTCACATATTGAAATTCACATTTATTTTATTGCAGAATACTTCTGTTTTATGTTTTATAAAAGTTTTAGTTGCCACATATATTTTTAGAAAGTACCTGTATGTATATAATAAATAGGTTAGCTTTGGATTTCACTTCGATAGTAAAGGGTATTTACATATCTGTTATAGAAAAGGAGCTTTGGGTCTAATGTGGGTGAGAATCTCCTAAGATTTCAAGCTGCCAGGTTCCTGGACCAGTTATGTATATCAGCATCTTTAAATCTTTTGGCTATGCTGCTTGTCTCCTCTCAGATCTTTGCAAGACTGTAGTCCTTTTCTTTATCTTACTGGACATTTTACAGTGTTAGGATTTACTTTCTGGAAGTCCTTGTTTGATGTTCATTAGGTTTTTAATTTTTTTTAAGATTTTATTTTTAAGTAATCTCTACACCCAATGTGGGGCTCGAACTCAGAACCCCAACATAAAAGTCTCATGCTCTTCCTACTGAGCTAGCCAGGGCCCCCAGGTTTTGTTTTGTTTTGTTTTTATAACAGCTTTATTGAGATCTAATTCGTATTTCCATACAATTCACCCATTTAAAGCGTAAAACTCAGTGGTTTTCAGTATATTCACAGGGTTTACTACCATCATTACAATCTAAATCTAGAATGTTTTGTCCCCAAAAAGGAACTCTGTGTCCATTAGCAGTCAGTATCCATTTCCGCTACCCTAGCCTCTGACAACCTATTAGTTACTTTCTGTCTCTATGAATTTGCCTATTCTGGACAATTTGTATAAATGGAATCATATACACATGATTCTTTGTGTCTGGTTTCTTTTAACTGGTATAATATTTTGAGGGTTCATCCATGTTATACTTTCTGTTGGCAGTTCATTTCTTTTTTTTTTTTAAAGTTTTATTTATTTTTGAGAGAAAGTGAGAATGAGTGGGGGAGGGGCAGAGAGAGAATCCCAAGCAGGCTCTGCTGATAGCATGGAGCCTGATGCAGGGCTCGAACCCAAGAACCATGACATCATGACCTGAGCTAAAACCAATAGTCAAATGCTCAGCTGCCTGAGCCACCCAGGCACCCTGGTAGTGGTAGTTCAGTTCTTTTTTATGCTGAAATAATACTCCCATTTGATTAGGTATGCCATATTTTCTTTATCCATTAACCAATTGATAGACATTTGGAATTGAAACAAAAAGTTATTTTGTATGCAGAAAGCATGTAAATAGAACTAAGTGATAGTAATATGTATCCAGTAACAAATAGGTGCTGATAATGAAAAGTAATCTAAATGCTCTGTTATAGTTTAATTTGGGAGAATTTCTTGAGGTTGTTTGGGTTGTTTCCAGTTTGTGGCTATTATGAATAATCTTTCTATGGACATTTGTACTTAGTTTGTGTGTGGACAAATGTTTTCATTTCTCTTGGGCATAAACTCAGGAGTAGAATTGCTGGATCATATGGTAACTCTGTGTTTAACCATTTGAAATGGAACTGCTAGACTGTTTTCCAAAGCAGCTGCATCATTTTATGCTGCATGTGAGGGTTTTAATTACTGCACATCCTTTCCAACATTTGTTACCATTTATCTTTTTGACTGTAGCCACCCTAGTGGGTCAGAAGTTGGTAATTCATTAGGTTTTAGGTGGTAGCAGCAGGAAAGGGACAGTCTATTACATTGTCCATTTCAGTAGCTATCATGTACCTTTAAGTTTAAATTGGTTAAAATAAAATTTAAAATTAAGTTCCTCAGTCACACTAGCCATGTTTTAAGTGCTCAGTAGCCACAAGTGGCTAGTGGTTACTATAATGGACTGCACAGGTACACATGGAACATTTTCATTGTTGCAATTAAGTTCTTTTGGGTGGTGCCTGTCTAGGAAAAGTTAGTTTGACAGGAGCTGGACAAGTAGGCAGCGAATGGCAGAGGGTCTGAGTGGTATAGAAAGGGGTACAGGAATGGAATTTGGAGAAGAAAAGAACAAAACTCCAGGGAGCCTTCTGCAAGATATGAAACTTAAAAAAAAAAAAGCAGGTAAGGGGCACCTTGGTGGCTCAGTTGGTTAAGTGTCTGACTTAGTTTTGGCTCAGGTGAGGATCCCCTGGCTTTAAGGGTTTGAGCCCTGCATCGGGCCCTGTGCTGCAGCGTGGAGCCTTCTCAGGATTCTGTCTGTCTCTCTCCCTCTGCCCCTACTTACTCCTGCTGTCTCTGTCTCTCAAAAAACAAAAAACAGGTAAATAAGAGAAAGTGAAAAGTTGAAGGGAAGCCTCTTAGGGAATTGATTTTTTCCACAGTACCTTGAGTTAGTGATGGATCCAGTATTACTCCTTGCTGGTTGGCGGGGTTGGGGGGGGAGCTACTTGAAACTATCTTGGTCAGTTTCAGTATCCTCTGGGAAAGTGTAGGAAATAGATGGTGGAGCTGAATTGGAGGGAGTACTTCCAATGGGCAGATTACTCAAATGGAATAGGAAAGTAGAAAGCTTTTAAACTGTTAAAAATAGGTGGATAATTTGATCATTACTATATACAATATTTCTGTAAGGAATAACCAGGAAGTTGGAGGAAGGCTAGGCAGCAGAGTCTCTGAGGTTTCGCTGTATTTTGGTTGCTGTTAGTAACAGTGCTCTTTTTTGCTCAAAGGCCTTATCATGTTGAGGGTGGAGCAGAGCCCCTTCACCCTTGTCTCACTGTTACTGCCACCAAACCAGTTGGTACAGTTTGTATTATGTCAAGGCAAGGTAAATCTGGAGTGTTCGAGCTCAGTCTAGGTAAAGTATTCATTAAGGCTATTGGAAAGAGCCTTTTCTTTTCCAAAGGTTATTCTGTAAGTTTATTTTTATTAGGGTATAGAAATCTTCACAGAATTGAACGGCCTCTTTTTGTGCTGATTGTAGTTTCTCAGGGTCACCATACACAAACTTTCTTACGTTCAAGTAGGCTTTCATTTTGTGAGTTGTGTTACTCTACCCAACCTGGTCCATGGCATCTTTCCAAACATGATACTATGGGGATTGCTTTTCTAGCTTAGTTTATAAAAATATATTTAAGGGTTTATCTGGATGGAGTTTTATGTGCTGCCAGTGTTATTCCAAGTCCTCTAAGCTGTGAAATCATGTATGTGCCAGTTAGGTGGTAGACTTGTCACATTCCTTACTGGTATATAGATGCCCTTGTTTCTGAACCAAAAAATTGAGGTTTATATATTTTTTTCCAAAGGTATTTTTTTAAGTTTATTTATTTATTTTGAGAGAGAGTGTGCATGCGGGGGAGGGGCGGGGGGGGGAGAGAGAGAGAGAGAGAGAGAGAGAGAGAATGAATGAGAATGAGAATCCAAAGCAGGCTCTGCAGTGTCAGTTAAGAGCCTGACGCAGGGCTCAAACTTACGAACCTTGAGATCATGACCTGAGCTGAAGTCGGACGCTTAACTGACTGAACCACCCAGGCACGCCCCCCCCCCCACAAGAAGTTTTGATGCTACCTCTAGAAAAAGAGATAAGCTGAGAAATATATCTAGATACTGAATGTTGGAGTTTCTGGGAAGTTCTCCTGACTTCTATGAGGCTATCACAGCAAATATTTGAAATTAAGACTAAGTTGGATAATTTGGAAAATACGATCACACTTAAATACCTGCAAAGTGGCTAATTCTCAAATGGCAGGATGATTATTACTTCGTTAAATGCCAAAGGTAATGTGTGCTGTGTTGTAGTTAGCCAGTTCCATTAGAGATCTAGGATATTCTTTTTAATGACTGAACTGAAATGCAGAAAATAGTTTCAAGTTAGTAATATTCAAGGAGGAGGCCTTAAACATGGAGTCCATTCTGATTAACAAGTCTAAGACCTTTTCAGCTTTTTATTTTCTGTATCAACATCTCGCTTTCATACAGTTTTATTTATCTAATAATAAAATTTTTCAGAAACAAATTTCTAAAGAGCTTTCTTCCAGTTGTGTTCTCAGTACAATGCCATTTCTTTTCACAGATTTGCTTGTAAATGCATCACAAAGAGGCAGCCCAGAATGAAGAAAGCAAGCAGGAGTGTTGGCTCAGTGCCTAAAGTGTCTGGGATAAGCAAAACTCAAACAATAGAAAAAACTAAACCTGAAAACAGCTCTTCAGCATCTACAGGAGGCAAACTCGTAAAACCTGCAACAACAGCATCATTGTCAAAGGTATTAATGTGGCAGTGTTTGAATATATGATGGATTTTAGGAGGAGTGAAGCTTAGTATGTTTGATTTATTAAATAAACGTTATTTAGGATTCGCCCTCTGGTGGTGCTGGGAACACACAGCCTCTGAAGAGTTCACAGTGTGCTATACTTGGTGTGTTTGGTCTGACTTTATGAATGAAACCAAATAGTAGGCTTATTTGTGAAACAAATCAGTGAGCACTTGCCTTGTGCAAGGCTCTTGTGCTGGTGTGAGCTGGAGGTAGAGTTTGCCTTCAAGGAGCTTGTGGTGTAACCAGTGGAGGTTGTCATATACGCATATAACTAAAATGCACGCAAAAAAGTCAGTTGCTTTGGGAGAGCAGGAAAGCAGTGTAAGCATTTCAGAAAAACATTGTTTCTAGCCCAAGAAGGTTTTATGAAAAGAGCATGTGTGCTAGATATTAAAGGATGACCAGGAATAACATTCCTTAAACCTCTCGATAGGGTTTTTTATTCCCACTCCCACCCTCTTGCACACCATAAACTGTTATTCTTTTTCTGACAACTGATCCTGTATTAATCCCATTAGAATTGGGTAATATTAATTTAGTTAGAGCATAACTAGTTTTCCTGACATTCTTTTTGAGGCTGGTTTCGTTTCTTGTTGGTACAAGATAGTGGCTATGGGCTTCAGGAGCAGACAGACCCAGGCTTTGTATGCATGTGCTTCACAGTGTCATCATGGGCAGGACGAAATGAGGAATGTATGGAAGTGGTTAGCACAGAATCTGGCACATGACAAGTGCTTTGTAGATGACAGGTAGTAGCATTTTTATTGATTATTTCTAGAAATTTTTACCAGCTCAGTACTGATTCCTGAAAATAATAGTCTTCTGTGGATATTCTCAGTATCTGTGTTGATTTGGACCATCCAAGGGACAAGATGACTCCAGACCATTTTGTTGCTGGTCAAATCTTAGATACATTGCACAGAAATCTACACAGTCTTCTAGTCTTTCTTAGTGCAGAATCTACTTATTTATTCTTTGCTTGTTTGTTCTGGGAATTTTGTGTTTTGAGTAGAAACTTCGACTCTATGGAGAAAAACCTGGAGAGGGTTTCTGCTCGTCTGATAGGGAGAAACCAAGCACTGCTTGAAACATGATCCATTCAAAAGCCTTTTGTCCAGGCAGGGCTTTGATAGATTGCAGCTTAATTATTTTAAGAAGCATCTCATGGGAACAGCAGATAAGGGACTTCCTTATATGTATTGAAAGATCTAGCTGGAAACGCTGGTTTTTCTATTCTCGGGTTGTCAGAACTTAAACCCAGATGTACTCCATCTGCCCCCAGATTTTTTCCTTGCTACAGCTTTGATGAGCTGCTGGATGTCATCCTATGGCTACCTTTGCCCTACTTCCGTTAGTCTGAATCAACACCCTGAATTACTTCCTTGGTGACAGTGCTGTCACTCTTTTGTGGAAGATAGCTGGCATTTTCTGACCTAACTGGTTACTCAGTTGCTAGGGCTGTCTTCAGAGCAGAGTGTCTTTGTGACTGGGTGACCTGTTATTTACGTGAAGAACCTGGAAGAACAGGTTGAAACATTGGATGTGTTCTACTGCTTTCCTTCTGTTGCCTCCCATCAGTGGCAAGCAGTCTTTGAAGGTTTACTATGGAGTGTGCCCTGAGGAGGCATGTCAGATCTTCTGAGGTCTGTATCTGGAGTTGATGGTAGTTTGGTTATGAACAGTGAGTACTTTTTCATTGTAAAAACAGCTGTATACCTGCTGTGTGCCAGCACATGCCAGCTGTCCATAGCTGTGGCTCTCCTTTGTTGGCTCATTTAATAGGGGTGTGTGTGGAGTGGGAAAGGTCTTAGAAGAGGTGAAACTCTTTGGGAACACTTTATCCAGACTGAAGCAATTGCTTTTACTTAAGAGAGGAGAACAATGTCACTGAATAGAAAATGAGGAAGACACAGAAGGAAAAAAGGAAATAGTGAAAATGAACAGAAAAATTGAAAAGATCAAAAGGGCTTGGAGACCCCACAAACTTAAGTGTTACTTTATTTTCCTAATTTTTCATATTTCACTGTGCTTCTCTAGCATTTTGTATGCTTCCCACAACTTGAATTCCTGTGACTCTGATGGAGTTTTGATGATTAACCAGACAAGTGAAGCCTTTGGCTTTTGTTCATATAGACATCATGTACACGTACTTACCCACTCACGTGGGCACCCACATATGTGTCTGTCAATGCGCAGTATTCAACACTTTTCTTACAGTGGCAGGGCCTGGGGACATGCATTTCTTTACCTCTTTCATTTCAAATATTGTTTGAGGCTAGATTTAGTTAAGGTGTAGGAGATAGGACCTTTTTTGACCAGAGCACCTCACTGCTGATTGGAACTTTTGTAAATATAAAATACAGCACTACTGCTGTTTGTAGTTTTTTTTTCTTTTTTCTTTTTTTGAGAGACAGAGAGTGAGTGGGGGAGGGGCATAGAGTGAGGGAGAGACAGAATCTGAAGTAGGATCCAGGCTCCAAGCTGTCAGCAGAGAGCCCGATGTGGGGCTCAAACTCACAAACTGTGAGATCATGACCTGAGCCAAAGTCAGACCCTTAACCGACTGAGCCACCCAAGTGCCCCTGCTATTCCTATTTCTGAGGAATTTATTCCCATTCTTGTGAGTGGCTATGACATCTGGTTTGGAGTCTTTGTATGGCTAATTCTTTGTCACAGTGAGCAGAGAGGATTATTTGCCACATGGAGGTGGTCTCCTATGTACCTGCACTTTCCAACTTTCACACACTGCTCAGGTGTTCATGGTTAATCCTTGTGGAAGTAATATACTTTTTCATTGTCCCAAGGATACATTTTTCTAAAGGTTAATACATGAGAATTAGTAAATTGCAATTATTTCAGTCAGAATCTATCTAAATAATTGATGACTTTCAATGATTATTTGTGATCATATACCTTTTCAGTATAAAAATTAAGTTAACCATGTTATTGAACAATCCGCCTCTGCCTGAAAGGCAAAATTTAAACACTAACCTTAAATTTTGAGTTGGTGATAAAACTTTGATTTTACCTAGAGGAGCATGTATACGTTAGTTGTATTTTTGTTATTTGTATCTAGAAGGTTTTTTTTTTAAACATTATTTTTTAAAAACAATTTTTTTTAAATTAAGTAATCTCTATAGCCCAACATGAGGCTCGAACTCATGTCCCTGAGATCAAGAGTTGGATGCTCTATCTAACCAACTGAACCAGCCAGATGTGCCTGTATCTAGAAGGTTTTTACCAAATGATTTTTTGCATCTGTTATTAAAAAGTCGGCTAAAAATCTCTTCCCTCCACCAAGTTCATTTTTTGGCCTATTGTTAATGGCAGGGGGGAGTTTACACGTGGAAATGCACATGTATTTGCAGAGTTGTGTTAACAAAACGAAATAGGGAAAAATATCAGCCTGCCAGTAGCTTCATGCAAAAGGAAGTTGGAAAGTACAGAGTTGTTTTTTGTTTTGTTTTTAATGTTTTTAAGTTTATTTATTTAATTTTATTTAATTTATTTGTTTTTTTTTATTAATCTCTACACCCAACATAGGGCTCAAGCTCATAACCCCAACTGAGATCAAGTGTTGCATGCTCTTCTGACTGAGCCAGCCAGGCATCCCTGTTTTAAATTTTTTGATCAAGTATACACCCAGAACAGTTCACAAAGCACTTATGTTCAGCGTAGTGAATCACCACAAAGTGAACATACTCTGTAGCCACCACCCAGGTCAAGGAACAGAGCACACTTACACCACAGTGGCTCTCCACATGTCCCCTCTTAATTTCTGCCCTTTCTAGAAGTAACTGCCATCCTAACTTCCAGTTCCAGAGATTAATTTTACTATTTTTTTTTTAAGATTTTATTTTTAAGTAATCTCTACACCCAGCATGGAGCTTGAATTTAAAACCCTGAGAACAAGAGTTGCATGCTTCACCAACTATGCCAACCAGGTGCCCCAATTTTGCTAATTTTTGATCTTTATATAGATATAGTTGTATACTCTGTTCTTTTCTATGTCTGTATGATTTCCTTAACTCAGTGTTAGGGTCATGATGCTTGTCCATATTGTTGTCTTTTAACACTAGTTCAATCTTCATTGCAGATTACTAATCCATGGAATGACTATGTCACTCATCTCTTCTGTTGTTGATGGACATCTGGAGTTTCCCGGAGGCTACTAAGAATAGTATTGTTAGGAACATTCTTTTTAAAAAATTTTTTTAATGTTTATTTTTGAGAGAGAGCATGTGAACGAGGGGAGGGCACAGAGAGAGAGGGAGACACAGAATCTGAAGCAGGCTCCAGGGTCTGAGCTGTCAGCATGGAGCCCGATGCAGAGCTCGAGCTCACGAACTGTGAGATCATGACTGAGCCGAAGTCAGACACCTCATCAACTGAGCCACCCAGGTGCCACAGGAACATTCTTATTCATGTCTTTTAGTCCACATGTACAGCCATTTCTGTTGGCTCTGTAACTAGGAGTGAAACTATGAGGTCATAGGTTGCATAGTGTTCAGCTTTCATAGATATAAGGCCAGATAATTTCCCAGTTTACACTTCTGGTGGCTCAGTAATAGCTGCGAAATCGTATGTGAAAATATCTCTTAGAGGCCCTGCTTTCAGTTTTTTGGGTATATATTCAGAAGTGGAATTTCTGGGTCATATGGTAATTCTATTTTTAACTTTTTGAGGAGCCTCCATACTGTTTTCCACAGCAGCTCTACCGTTTTACATTCCCATCAAGGAATTCTCTTCCTATCAAGTGTTTTAATTTTTCCATGTCCTCACCACACTTTTTTTTCTTTTGATAGTAACCACTGAAATGGGTATGAAGTGGTGTCAGTGTGTCTTTTTTTTGGTACTGATTTATAGTTCTTTGCCTATTCTAGATGTGAGCCCTTTGTCATTTATATGTCTTGCACATATGTTCTCCCACTCTGTGCCTTTTCTTTCTCCTTCTTTAATGATATCTTTTGATAAATGGAAGTTCTTAATTTTAATATCGTCCAGTTAATTTTTTCTTTATAGTTAGGGATGTGGGGTGTGTGTGTGTGTGTGTGTGTGTGTGTGTTTATGAAATGTTTCCCCATCCGAAGGTCAGGAAGAGAGTCTCCTATATTTTTTTCAAGAGTATTATTATTATTATTATTTTAATTTATTTTGAGAGAGAGGGAGAGAGAGACCATGCACATGTGTGCACATGAGCAGGAGAAGGGTGGAGAGAGAGAGGGAGAGAATCCCAAGTAGGCTCTGCACCTTCAGCACAGAACCCAATGTGAGTTTGAACTCACAAACTGTGGGATCATGACCTGAGCCAAAATCGAGAGTCAGATGCTTAACTACTGAGCCACCCAGGCACCCCCTACATGTTAACCTTATATCATGGCTAGTCATTTTCCCTTTGCATGTGTACTACATATATATGTAATTTTTTCTTGAACTTGAAAGTGTAAATTGTAGAGATGATGCTTCTTTACTGCTGAATATTTTTTTCAGCGTGCATTTCTGAAAAAATGAGGATATTCTCTTTTATAACCAGAGTACAGTTACCTAATCTGGAAGTGAACATTGATAAAAAGCTGGTATTTCATCTGTCGACTTTAATTAAATTTCACCAGTTGTGCCAATGTCCATTATAGCAAAAAAGAAGAACATTTTTTTTCTGGTCCAGCTTTCAATCTAGGACAGTGAATTACAGTTAGTTGTCATGCTGTCCATTCTTCTTAAATTTGGAATAGTTATTTGTCTTTTATGACCTTGACATTACAAAAGAATGTAGGCCAGTTTATTTGGTAGACTATCCTCTAAATTTAGGTTTCTCAGTGTTTCCTTGTGATTAGGTTGAGGATATGCACTTTGGCAGAAGTCCTACAGAAGCCACATGTCCTTGGCACAGCATTTCCAGAAGTACCTGCTGTCGGTCTGTTCCATTCCTGGTGATATTAACTTAATTTGGTTAAGGTGGTGCTGTTTTTTTTCCACTAGCACCGTGTTTCCTTTTGTTAATTAATCAGTATCTTGTCAAAAACACTTGGGAGATTTTGTAAATAATCCTCTTTGTCGTCAAACTTTCACGCCCTAACTAGCAATTTTTGCTAGTTTCCAGAATCTGTTATTAGTACGATTTTTGCCAAGTGGTAGTTTTTTAATTCTGTCATTCTTTCTACATTTAATAGTTGCATAATAATGGACTTTTTATTCAATGGGCTGTCAGTGGTTAGCATGATTCATTTTGATGCTCAGATTGTCCTCTTCAAGATGGCTTAAAGTGGGAGCATCTTCAAGCTGGCTCCTGTGTTCTTTCAACATGTTCCGGTTCTTTTTTGAACAGCCTCTTAATTTCTGACATGCTAAGTTTTCTACTTCTCCAGCCCAAGCTCTAGAGTCAGTCAGCTTTTTCTTCAAAGAGGTCTTGTTCCTTTTAGTGGAGAATGGAACTTAAAGCCTTTGGAAACTAGGTGTGCTCTTTGCTTTTGAGTGTATGGTTTTTAAGCCTGCTTAGCAGACGAGAGGAAACATACACACACACAACTATATCAATTTCTATATCTGTTTCTCTCCATATATTGAAACCTATGAGGGGTGCCTGGTTGGCTCAGTTGGTTGAGTGGCCGACTTTGTCTCAGGTCATGGTCTTGTGGTCCATACGTTTGAGTCCTGTGTCTGGCTCTGTGCTGACAGTTCAGAGCCTGGAGCCTACTTCTGATTCTGTGTCTCCCTCTCTGCCCCTCCCCTGCTCTCTCTCTCTCTCTTTTTATCTGTCTGTCTCTCTCTCTCAAAAATAAACATAAAAAAAAAGCCTATGAGCTCGCACTATTACTTCCAAATCCAGTTGACATACTTACAATGTTTAGAGGAGCCTTTTCACTTTTCTGTAATCGTAATTCCAAACTCTTGACAGTGAGAAACCTGGTTTTCATTATCTATAATATATTTACTTATTTTCTCAATCCTAGAATATACAGGCAGTAGTTAGAGAATTGCTCACCCATGCCACTGCCAAAAACAAATCTACCAGCTAGAGTTCAAAATGTATACTTTTTAGTGTTTAGCTTGAGAGTTTGACAATTAATGGTCAAAATACTGTTTTCAGAAGATATTTGGATGATTCCTCTGCCCCCCATCCCATGTGGCTATGTTATTTATTGGAAATGCAGTTTGGTGTATTTGTTCGTATTGTGTTCCATTTTAGGGGAAACCCTAAACCCTTGTTTATTTAATTTTTATTTACTGCCAGCATGTGAAACACTACCACAGTTTAGTTCTACACCTCAGAACTAGGACAAGATGTAAGGAGTGCCCCTCTCCTCCCCAATTCCTTCTTACTCTGTCCCCACCTGTCCCTAGGAGGTAAAGAGTCTAGTTGGGTTTTTGTTTTTATCCTTTGTGAATTTCTTTTTGCACAAATGATCAGATACATGTATATTTATTTTTTTATTTCCCCTTTGTTACTCCAAAGTTGCCATAATTAGATCTACTTCTGCACTTTGCTTTTTTTCACCTAATGTATTCTAGAAATCTCTTTACACCAATTTATGGCAGTCTTTCTCGTTCTGTTTAATGTGTCTTTGTATGGATGTACTACAGTTTACCCAGCTACTATCCTATGTATGGGCATACAAAGTGTTTCCAGTATTTTGCAGTGAAAAACAATGCTGCATTGACTAACCTTATGCACATGTATTTTTTTTTTTATAACTGGAGGTGTGTCTTCAGGAGAAATTCCTAGAGGTGGGATTGCTGGGCACAAGGTAAATGCATATGTAATTCTGTTAGACATTGCCGGGTTCCTTTCATAAGGCCACATCCAGCTGCATTCTCACCAGCAACCTGTGAGTGCCTGTTTCCCCACATCCTTCCCAAAGGAACGTGACATAACTTTTCATTTTTGCCAGTATCTTAATGTTTAATTTACATTTCTCCTATTGTGAGTTAGACTGGTTATATCTTTTGTATTGTCTATGGATTGATTATATGTGATTGTTCATTTTGCTTACCTTTCTATGTCTTTTACCCCTTTATTACTAAGAGTTCTTTGTGTATTAAGGATATTAGCCGTTTATTTGTGAGATGTTGCAAATATACTCTCCCAGTTTCTCGATTTTTTAAAAACATTTTTAATGTTTTATTTATTCTTGAGAGAGAGAGAGAGAGAGAGAGACAGCGTGAGAAGTCGAGGGTCAGAGAGAGAGGGAGACACAGAATCCAAAGGCAGGCTCCAGGCTCTGAGCTAGCTGTCAGCACAGAGCCTGACGCGGGGCTTGAACCCACGAACGGCGAGATCATGACCTGAGCCGAAGGCGGACGCTCAACTGACTGAGCCACCCAGGCACCCCAATTTCTCAAATTTAAAACTTTTCTTACAATGATATTTTTGTATCATGCATAGGATTAAATATTTTTTAAGATTTTAATTTTTATGTAGTTAAACTTATCAGTTCTTTGTTTTATCATTCAGGATTTTGAACCATAGTTAGAAAACCTTGGGACTTATTTTTGATATGGTGTGAAATAGGGCTTATTCATTTTTGTGGGTTTTTTTTTGTGAATATACAATTGACCTATTATCATTTTTGAAAACCCCATTTTTTTTCTGTACTGTTTCTTTGGTCATACATTAAGTGTCTATGTAAGCAGTTTCTTTTGGAATTCTTTTCTGTTCCACTGGTTTATTCATGTGCCAGTACTCTATTATCATAGTTGTTGTGCTAATTGCAGTTTTTTACTTGGTGCTCTGGGGTATGTTTAACTCTGCTGACTGTAAACAGAAGTGTGATGATTAAGCCACTTTTCACATGACTGTGTAGGGTGGTCTTCAGATGTAATTTTTATGAAAGAAAACATATTTAACTTATGGAGAAAGACAAATTACCTCAAAGATAATTTAACTTTTATTAACAGAATATAAAAGGTGATTTGAAAACATAAGAGTATGTTGAGTTTATATACTGACTAATGGATGAGGGGCAAATTGACAGGAAGGAAGTATAACTTAATTTGCAGATTTTTTTGGATCATAGTTGATGACCAATTTCATAAACAGGAACTGGTCTTAAAGAATATGACCGATCCTTTATGATTAATGCAGTATCCTCCTTTCTCGTTATATAACCAGATTTTTCATAATGTGACAACTCTAAATTACCAAAGCTTAATTAGTTTAATTCATTTAAAACATTAATCCTTTTCTACCTCTTTTTTAATGCTTTTTTTAGTGAGACAGATTGACCTACCTAATGGTATTACATTGTAACTTTTATAATTGAATGATGAGAACAGAATCTACTCCACTAATGTTTAGAACAGGAAGAGACTTTAGAGGTTAATAATTTATGAGCCATTTTAATTTATTGAAATGAATTTATTATGGTTGTCTAAGAATAAGCTTGGCTCCAGATAGACAATAATATTAAATTAGTTAGTTAACTTGTGCTTTCACCTTAATGGGACAAAACTTTTGGTTCTTTTATTAAAAAGTAGTTTTTCTTTTTTCACAGATTTTTACCTCTTCTATATGTTCTTTCATTTCTAGAAATAAAAAACAGTTTTCTTCATTCTTTTCTTTAAGTAATAATTTTATACCCAATCTCATTATCCAGAGTGCTTATTTTGTTTTTTTTAATTGAAGTAAAATTTATGCTTGTTTTCTTTTTAAAAGGCTTGTATTTTTTTTAATCATGTTTATAAAATATAAATAAATACAAAGGGTCTTTCTCAAGCAGTATGATCATTTAGGCTGACTAACCCTCACTCTAACCATAAACTCTCTAGTTTTTTTTTTGTTTATATATTACCTAGGCTTTAAAAAAAAATCTTTCAATTTTGGCTTAAATTAGACTACTAAAAAATTAGATCAGATAAGAAAACTATATTCCAAAATAATGGGTCTATCACTTTATATCCATGATTTACTATAAAGCAATGAATATTATTTCTGATTCTCAGTGGTATTGCTCTCTAGAAATTGCAGGATGGCATTTTCTGTGGTATTATAGAACTTTACTGAGAGCCCATGTGATAGGGCTCAGATGATCCCTGTTCATAAGTCATGTCCTACCTGAAAGTAACAAAGTGGATGTCTTTACTTTTTCAGATCCCTCACTGGCTCTGGCACATGTAGGCACACAGTAGGCTTCCATAAAGTTTTTGGTTACATATATAAATTAAATTAAATTTTTATTATTTTTATTTTTATTTACTTTTTAAAAATTTTAATGTTTATTTTTATTTTTGAGAGAGAGACAGAGTGTGCACAGGGGAGGAGCAGAGAGAGAGAGAGAGATACAGAATCTGAAGGGGGCTCCAGGCTCTGAGCTGTCAGCACAGAGCCTGATGTGGTGCTCAAACTCACATGAGATAATGATCTGAGCCGAAGTCAGATGCTTAACCAACTGAGCCACCCAGGCGTCCTTTATTTTATTTTTAATTTAATTTGAGAGAGTATGTGAGTTGGGGAGAGGGGCAGAGGGAGAGAGAGAGAATCTCAAGCAGGGTCCATGCTCACCATGTGGAGTCTGACACAGGCTCAATCCACACCCCTGGGGATCACGACCTGAGCTAAAATCAAGGGTTGGATGCTCAACTGACTAAGCCACCCTCGCACCCTATGTTTTTGTATTTTATTTTTATTTTTATTAATTTTTTAACGTTTAGTTTTGAGAGAGAGAGAGAGAGAGAGAGAGAGAACGTGAGTGGGAGAGAGGAAGAGAGAAGAGTGAGACACAGAATCCCAAGCAGGCTGCAGGCTCTGAGCTGTCAGCACAGAGCCTGATGTGGGGCTCACACTCACAAACTGTGAGATCATGACCTGAGCCATAGTCGGACACCTAACCAGTTGAGCCACCCAGGCGCCCAGAATTTTGTATTTTAAAAAGGAATATGTGATTTAAAAAAAAAAAATTTTTTATATAGTTTATTTTTGAGACAGAGAGAGCCAGAGCACAAGTGGGGGAGGGGCAGAGAGAGAGGGAGACACAGAATCTGAAACAGGCTCCAGGTTCTGAGCTGTCAGCACAGAACGTGATGCAGGGCTGGAACCCACGGACTGCAAGATCATGACCTGAGCTGAAGTCGGATGCTCAACCAACTGAGCCACCCAGGCGCCCCAGAAATGGTGTGATTTTTTTATAAACCCAATAAAGAATTCTCTTTTCATAGCATAGTATGATGCATTGCTTGGTAACTGTCAGAAAGTCTTTGAAAGGCTCTTGAATTCAATATAAAAGCCAAGAGCTTTGTTTAGTCTCAAAATGTAATTTACTCTTGCTTCATCTGTCAATTTGTTTTTATTTTCTGTTGCTTCTAGACCAAGAGCAGTGATGACCTCTTAGCTGGAATGGCTGGAGGGGTGACAGTGACTAATGGTGTTAAAGGAAAGAAAAACACCTGCCCTTCTGCTGCATCTTCAGCATCGGCCCCTGCCATGACCACCGTGGAGAATAAATCCAAGATCAGCACAGGTATAGGTGGCATTCAGAATAAGAGTTAAACTGCTTTTTTTGTTTGAATAGCAGAGTGCAGTGGCATTTAAGGGGTTCCACTAATTACAGGAAATGTCAGACATGTATTTGTATTTCAACCCCATATACTCATCACCCTTATCAACTGATGGCCAGTCTGAATTCTTTGACATCCACCTTCTCCTCTCATTATTTTGAAGCAAATTCCAGGTGTCATGTAATTTCTTCCACAAATATATAAATTATCTTTGAAAGATCAGGATTCTTCTAAAAATAAAATCATAATGCCATTATCAGTCCATAAAATAATTAATAATCATTCCTCAAATCATAAATATAAAGAAATACTTATTCAAATTTACAGCTTTTTAATAAATATTGCATATGTATATTCACTGTGTGGATTAGGGTTCACTTAAGGTGCATATATAATAATTGATGATGTGTCTCTTAAGTCTTCTTTCTTTTTTAAAAAAAATTCTTTTTAATGTTTATTTTCGAGAGAGTGAGACACTGTGAGCAGCGGAGGGGCAGAGAGAGAGGGAGACACAGAATCCGAAGCAGGCTCCAGGCTCTGAACTGTTAGCACAGATTTGATAGAGTCCGTAAATTAACTCATCGTGTAGTCCAAGGAGTATGGTATCATGTTTTACTTTTTACACTTACAGAAAAACTTTTAAGTCTTCCAATAAACACAAGACCATGTGTTTGTGATACAGCTGATGAAAGCACATTAGTAAAAATAATAGCAGACCTTCTTCATCATCCTTATTTAGGCTGTTAGATCCTTTTGTATGTATTAGACTTTTTCCTAGCCCAGGTTTACCTACTGTCCTCTCTCTTGCTTTGACCTTCTGTGGATTCTTCCTTCCATCCCAGATTACACCCTCCTGTTAATTATAATAGTCATGTGGTATGATCACGAGGAGGAAACATGGAAGGCATTATACTAAGGCATTATTCCATTTTATGCTCACTACAGCCCTATGAGGTAGAGACTATTATTATCCTCATTTTAGAGATGTAAGAGCTACACTTAAAGTTTAAGTGTCTTGCCTAAGGCCTTGCATTTGTTTGCTCAGAAAATATTTATTGGGTACCTGCTTTGTACCGGGCCACAAAGTGGAGCAAGGGCTGCACCTTAGGTCTTTTATTCTCAAGCCTGAGGTCATCACCACATTTAACACTCCAGCTTATGTAGTAAGAAGGAAATTAAGTACTCTAATACCATCTATATCTCTTCATGTTTCCAGGTTTTAGAATTTACTGGGAGAGATCCCTTGCATTTGGACCCTCGTTCCCTACTGACACCTGTTTTCACAAGGCTGAATTCAGTTATCACCTCCTGGATCTATTGCCCCTACTGGCGGCAGCTTTGTACATCTGTATTAGTTTGCTAGGGCACTCATAACAAAATACATAGCCTGGGTGGCTCAAACACAGACATTTAGTTTCTCACTAAACTGGCTGGAAGTCTGAGATCAAAGTGTCAGCCAGTTTGGTTTCTTCTGAGGCCTCTCTCCTTGTAGATGGCTATCTCTCATTGTGTCCTCACATGGTGGTCCTTCATTCTGTGTCTGTGTCCCATTCTCCTCTTCTTATAAAGATACCTGTTAGATTGGATTAGGGCCCACCCTAATAAAGCTATGTTAATGTAAGTACCTCTTTAAGTTAATTACTCTTTTTCAATATACAGTCACATTCTGAGGTACTAGGGGTTATGGCCTCAACATAGGAATTTGCAGGACACAATTCAGCCCATAACAACATCCTTATTTCTTCAGTTCATCTACTCTATGTTTATTTACTCCCCATGACTTCTCTAAGACCAGTTCACTTGTCTGTAACTCAGATTTTTCCATCTACTCACTGATGACAATAATCCCAGAAAGGGAGCTTTTATTTTTCATGTTCTGTCTCTTCCTTTCTTGTTGCTTTACCTCTCCTTTCCTTTTGGGGCATTGTCAATCCCTTCCCTCATTACTGGCTCCTTTCCTCTTTGGCTTTCAGGCATGCCAGGATCTTTTCTTTCTTACCCCAGATTTTGGTTTGGTTTGGTTTGCAGTTGTTTCTCCTCATCTTGTTACTTCTACCCTGTAAATCTGTTACAGATGTATTATCCCTTCTCTGTTCTTTCAGAGATCCAGATCTTACTCCCCAAATGTAGGCCCTCCTTTACTTTTACTGCTCTGCCTGCCCACATTCCTCCTTTACTACTCTTCCTCATATGTTTCACTTAGCCTCTAGATTAGTTTTCATAAAAATACTCTTTCCTATGTGTCTTCCCTGCTCCAGAATACTTCTTGAACATTTACTGCTGTGACTCACTAAATTTTCCCTGATGTTCAGGGCCCTGTAGAAACTTCCCCTGCTGTTACCATTAATTGTGTGACTTTACTTTTCCTTTCTGTGTGTCCTGTTCACTTTTGCTTTCTTGTTCTATCCTGTAGCCTCTCCTGCTCTACACCAAATCCCTGGCAGAATTAGTGGCTATCTTCCTGTATAATGTAGATCTTTTGCTCCCGCTTACCTCTGCAGCCTGGTGCCTGCCATGTAAAGAACTAGCAGGTTTTTACCAAATACCGATTAGGTGTAGATCTTATTTTTCTTTCCTTTTTTATTTATCAATTAAAAATTTTTTTAATGTTTATTTATTTTTGAGAGTGACAGAGACAGACAGAGGGTGAGCGAGGGAGGGGCAGAGAGAGAGGGAGACACAAGAATCCAAAGCAGGCTCCAGGCTCTGACCTGTCAGCACAGAGCCGGACGCAGGGCTCAAACTCATGAACTACGAGATTATGACTTGAGCTGAAGTCGGACACCTAACCAACTGAGCCACTCAGGTGCCCCTTTTCTTTCCTTATTTTAAAAAAATGTTTATTTATTTATTTTGAGAGAGAAAGTGCGAGTGGGGGGGCAGAGGCAGAGAGAGAGGGGGAGAGAGAGAGAGAATGGGTAATCATCTTTCTGTTCTTTCTATATTAAACACATGATCATGTCCATTGTTTTCACAGGTTTAAAATTTTAGCAATCAGTAATAGTGGTTCGTGTGGCATATTTGATAATGTGCCATCATTAGCATTAATGCATTATTATTCTCAAACATTTATTTTTTAAATTTTTTGTGTTCTTTTTTTTTTTTTTGGAGAGAGAGAGTGTGAGAGAGCGGGAGAGGGGCAGAGAAAGAGGGAGACAAAGGATCCAAGGCAGGCTGTGCGCTGACAGCAGAGAGTCCAGTGAGGGACTTGAACCCACAAACCATGCAATCATGACCCGAAGTCAGACTCTCAACAGGTTAAGCCACCCAGATGCCCCTAACATTTATTTTTTATAATGTTTGTTTATTTATTTTTGAGAGAGAGAGAGAGAGAGAGAGAGAGAGAGAAAGTGAGTGGGGGAGGGGCAGAGAGAGAGAGAGAGATAGAATCCCAGGCAGACTGTGTGCTGTCAGCAGAGCCCAGTGTGGAGCTTGAACCCATGAACCATGAGATGACCTGAGCTGAGACCAAGAGTCAGTTGCTTAACCAACTGAGCCATCCAGGTGCCCCTGTTTTCTAACATTTAGAGACGCAGCACAGTATACTATGTAAGTTGTAGATTCTGGAACCAGACTACCTGCCTACTTTTGAATCCTTGCTCATCCTCTTATTGCATGTGGGATGTTGGCAAATTATTTAACATCTCTGTGTGTGTTTCTTCATCATAATAATAATGAGGCTTGTATAAATTAATGTATACAAAGTGTTCATCTGTGTGTGTGTAAAATAAGCACTAAGTACATGTTAGCTATATTATAATTAATGTTATTGGTACTATTTGTGTGTCATTCTGTGATGTGAAAAACTTTTTGCACTTGATCATACTTTTTTGGTTTAATAGGTATCTTAGATTTTTGGTTTGTCCAGAGGCTGCCTTTCCCTTCTTGCTCATCATTCTTTACCATCTGCTTCTACAGTTAGTCACCTGGCTGGCTAACCCTAGAGTCTGCTTCATCTAGCTTGCCCTAGAATATTATGCCCCTGGCCACCTGTTTAAAGTTCATGGTTTAGGATTCAAGTTAATGGGTAACTTTTTTTATGTAACAGCTTTATTGAAATATAATTCTCATTTTGTAAAATTCACCCATTTAAAGTGTACAGTATAACTTCTTTTTCATGGATAGTTAAAAAATAAGTGATCTAGTTTTTATAGTGACTAGAATCTATAGTGACTTTTTTTATAGTGACTAGAAAAATAGTGACTATATTTTTTATAGTGACTAGAATCTAAAGCAAGATTAATGTCCGTCAAAATCAATGTGTAAGCCTCTAGATTTCATCTCATTAGACCTAGGGCATAACCTATGTGCCTTTTGTTGCTAATATCTTTCTTTCATTTTTATATTCTTTGTTGTAAACATTTAGGCACAAGTTCTTCAACCAAGCGGAGCACTTCTATAGGTAATAAAGAATCCAGTTCTACTCGAGAAAGATTACGTGAACGTACCCGACTAACCCAGAGCAAAAAACTACCTTCTGCGGGGCAAGGAGCCAGTGATGTGGCATTGGCCAAGCGTTCCCGCAGTCGCACTGCGACAGAATGTGATGTTCGCATGAGCAAGTCTAAGTCGGACAATCAGATCAGTGACAAAGCTGCTTTGGAAGCCAAAGTGAAAGAGCTACTCACACTGGCAAAAACCAAGGATGTGGAAATCTTACATTTGAGAAATGAACTCCGAGACATGCGGGCCCAGCTGGGCATTAATGAAGATCATTCGGAGGGTGATGAAAAGTCTGAGGAGAAGGAAGCTGTCATTGTTCACCAGCCAACTGACGTTGAGTCCACCTTGTTGCAGTTGCAGGAACAGAATACTGCCATCCGCGAAGAACTGAACCAGCTAAAAAATGAGAACAGAATGTTAAAGGACAGGTTGAATGCCCTGGGCTTTTCCCTAGAGCAGAGGCTAGATAATTCTGAAAAACTATTTGGTTATCAGTCCCTGAGCCCAGAAATTGCCCCTGGCAATCAGAGTGATGGAGGAGGGACTCTGACCTCTTCGGTGGAAGGCTCTGCCCCTGGATCTGTGGAGGATCTCTTGAGTCAGGACGAGAACACCCTCATGGACCATCAGCACAGCAACTCAATGGACAATCTAGACAGTGAGTGCAGTGAGGTGTACCAGCCCCTCACATCGAGCGACGACGCCCTGGATGCGCCATCATCCTCAGAGTCCGAAGGCATTCCAAGCATAGAGCGCTCCCGGAAGGGGAGCAGCGGCAATGCGAGTGAAGTGTCCGTCGCTTGCTTGACAGAAAGGATACATCAGATGGAAGAGAACCAACATAGCACGAGTGAGGAGCTGCAGGCAACTCTGCAAGAGCTAGCTGATTTGCAGCAGATAACCCAAGAACTGAATAGTGAAAATGAAAGGCTTGGAGAAGAGAAGGTTATTCTTATGGAGTCTTTATGTCAGCAGAGTGATAAGTTGGAACACTTTAGCCGACAGATTGAATATTTCCGCTCCCTTCTCGATGAGCATCACATTTCTTATGTCATAGATGAAGATGTAAAAAGTGGACGCTATATGGAATTGGAGCAACGTTACATGGATCTAGCGGAGAATGCCCGTTTTGAACGAGAGCAGCTTCTTGGTGTCCAGCAGCATTTAAGCAATACTTTGAAGATGGCAGAACAAGACAACAAGGAAGCTCAAGAAATGATAGGAGCGCTCAAAGAACGCAATCACCATATGGAGCGCATCATTGAGTCTGAGCAGAAGGGTAAAGCAGCCTTGGCAGCTACATTGGAGGAGTACAAAGCTACAGTGGCCAGTGATCAGATAGAGATGAATCGCCTGAAGGCCCAGCTGGAGAATGAGAAGCAGAAAGTGGCAGAGCTATATTCCATCCATAACTCTGGAGACAAGTCTGATATTCAAGATCTCCTGGAGAGTGTCAGGCTGGACAAAGAAAAGGCAGAGACTTTGGCTAGTAGTCTGCAGGAAGATCTGGCTCACACCCGAAATGATGCCAATAGATTGCAGGACACCATTGCAAAGGTACTGTTTAAGTAGATAAAATGTTCTGGATCAGCATTATGCAGCTGCAGTACACACCATGCTTACTGAAAGCTGGTATCACTTCTGTGATGTGTCATTCACTTTTTGTAGGCTGATTTTGTTTGAAAGCTTGAGAATGATTTTCCTTTATTGGGATACAGTAAAATGTATTCTTGAAATAACGTCACTTTTACATTATAGTCTCTCTCCTGTGAGAGGATGGGACTAGAATTATAACAGAATTTGTCCCTAGTCTGGGTGCACCCAGGGGACCATGTCATGCAGTTTTACATCCTTATCTCTAATGTATTTGGGCATAAGAAAGATGAGAGCCAGTATTCCAGTCTGGGATTAGCAACGTCTACCCCTTCTTTTCCTGTGGTTGTAGTTTTTCAAAAAGGGCTCCTTTGTGAGTTAAAAATATTTTTGGAGTATGAAGGCTCCTGTTTCTTAGAGGACTATGGCAAGGACCTTAGAGATCATTGGGCCAGCCCCCTTCTTTTACATGTAGCATAATAATGAGGACTCATGCAGACCTACAGCCCGGGGTTGCTGGCACTCTGGCCAGGGGTCTGCCCCATGTCATTGCTGATGCAGTGTTTATTTGTATGAGTTACCCAAATATTCTATCTTACATTTGATTTCGTATTTTAGGGCAATGGTTTTTAAAGTAAGAAACATTAGTATATCTTTGGCCAAAATTTAAATAATTTAGATCGTGATTTTTTTAGTGATGATGTTTAGAGATACAAGTTAGGGGATGTATTATATGTTGGAACATATATGTTGGAGGGCACTTTGAGCTAATACTTTTGCAATGACAGTATTTGAGAATTTGTTTCCATTTTTAATTTGGTGATGAAACTGTCACAAATCAGACATCTTTTTGGGGGGGGTGGGAGAGGGATGTTAATTATTAATCGAATGCATGTCTTTGGTCCATACTTTGGAGAAGGGAGAATTTTTTAAATTTCTTCATAAATAAGCTAGTTAAGTTCAGTGATATGTCAATATAATTTGTCAGTGATGTAGCAACAAATTATGTTTAAGCATATTATAGAGTGTTTTTTCATAGATTCACACAGTTACTACAGAGGTAGTTTTAGTTCATACCTAGGAACTCATGCATCTCTTCCTTTGAAATAGTGTATACTTCCATTGTAGAATTTATCTTAGAGCAATTCTTAGTTTTCTAATCTGCACCATCGATTCTATACAGGTAGAAGATGAATACCGAGCCTTCCAAGAAGAAGCTAAGAAACAAATAGAAGATTTGAATATGACATTAGAGAAACTAAGATCAGAGCTGGAAGAAAAAGAGACAGAGAGGAGTGACATGAAAGAAACCATTTTTGAACTTGAAGATGAAGTAGAACAACACCGAGCTGTGAAACTTCATGACAACCTCATTATTTCCGATTTAGAGAGTAAGTGATGGGGGAGTTTTTCATTCCTTTTGTCCTACCCATGTTAACAAGTGGGGGCAGTTTGCATTCAGTAACAAAATGAAAATTGGTCACTGTCACTGCTGCAGTGGTCCAGGCACAGTAGACAGTGGCCTGCAGAAATATGCATGTGGCAAAGCATATTTCACACATTAGCCAATAGTCTTCAGGCTGCTATGTTTTGTTCATAAGGAAGAACTGTTAAGAGGAAGCATTGCTTCAAAACTGTGCTTAGTTACAGAAAATCATTTGAGGAGAAACTGATTGTTACATTTTTTTAGATGTTAGGAAAAGCCATTTATTGTTATAGTGATTGCAGGTATACTGAGACAAAAATCAGTCATCCTTCATAATCTTATGTCTAAAACACAGGTTTTTCTTCATTTGTCTGACTTTCCTCCCTACTATAGAGATTTTATGATCTGGTAGAATTGAAACTCTGATTTTAAGTTGCTTTAAATTTTTTGAAATTATTTTACAATTATTTCAGACCTATAAAATAATTGCAAAAATAGTACAAAGCATTTCTGTGTTGACAGTTTGATGAGGAGTAAAAATTTGGGTGAGCTTAAAATGTCTTCCCACAGACTATTTATTATGTTGCAAGTGAGGAAGAAGAAACAACCAGAAATTATACAGTGGAAAAATTGGGCAACACTTTGACCTGGTGATTGTGTAAATGACAGAGGCACACAGAATCGGACTTAATATCAGCTGGGCCATATTCTGGCTGAAGCCTAACTGTAATGACTCATAAAGAAACATTAAATAGGGGTGTTTGGGTGGCTCAGTCGGTTAAGTATCATAATCTCACAGTTCGTGAGACACAAGCCCTGTGTCAGGCTCCATGCTAACAGTGTGGAGCCTGCTTGGGATTCTTTCTCTCCCTCACTCTCTCTGCCCCTTCTCTGCACGTGTTCCCTCTCTCTCTCTCTTTCAAAATAAATACACAACAACAAGAAAAGAAACATTAAATAGACAAAAAATGATTGTTTTACTAAAAACACAAGAATGGGTGGTGCCTCATTCCTCAAAACTGCCAGTGTCATAAAAGACAAAGGCTATGACTAAAGGGGCCTGAGGAGACATGACAATTAAATGCAATACCTGTGGCTAGACTGCATCTAATGCTTTGGGAAAATGCTATAACAGGTGTTCTGACAGAACTGGAACTTTAAAAAAATTGTGATGACTAGATAGGACAAAAGTGGATTATAGATAAACATATGTAACCATATCAATTTATGAAGTTGATAACTATACTGTTTATGTAAGTGAAAGTCCCTCTTCTTAGGAACCACACACTGAATATCTAGGGGTTGAGGACCATGATGTATACCCTTAAGGGGTTCAGGGAAGCCACCGGGGATAGATAGAGACAGATAGGGATAGAAGATGGCAAATGATGAAAAAGATGGGTGAACAATTAACATAGACAGATCTGCATAAAATGGTCATATGGGTGCTTTTTATACTGTTTTTTGTAGCTTTTTGTGAATTTGAAATTATTTCCAAATAATACATCTCAAAAATTCTTATGTATTCTTCATCCAGATTCCTCAAATGTTAATAAATTTTAAGTTGTAGTATACTTTAATGATATAGCCAGGTGGGGACAAGGAGAATGGGAATAACCTTTTCTGATACATCGGTTAAAGCTTTTCAGCCTTGTGGTTCATGATACCGATCCTTTGGGCTCTAACTGTGTTATTCCTTGACAGAGGATCAATAGACAAATTCAGCATTGGGCCAGATCCTTGGTGCTGTGGGTGTAGAGGCGGGGAGGTTTGAGGTAATTCCAGGAGAGAGTGGGTCATTTGCAGGAGTCCTAAACGTGTCTTGTGCTAGTTCTGAGCTCTGACTAGTTGGCTCGGCACCTATGGACTGACCCCAGGGTTATTCGGAACATTTTGAGTCATTTGGCTACTGAAGTAGCTGACTATGGGTCTGTTTTCTTGGAGACAGTGATAGTCCTACAGATAGAACTTTGTCATCTGAAATTGTGAAAAACTTTGAGTTTAACATTTGTATCTAGTCTGTATTTCAATGTCTCTGAACTGAGAGGATTTATCTAACTGTATTCCTAAACGTAAAAGGTTCTAAAGTTTTTCAGATTAACTTGGAAGTTGAGTGCATTTTCCATTTAGTACTGATTAACAACCTTTTCCCCTTGCTAGGCGTTTGATTTGAACGCTGAAAGAGTGACACCTAGTGGTAATTGGGGTAATAGTTAGAAAAATGGTAGCTGATAAGGACTCTTGGAGTGAAAAATGATTGCCAAAATACAAATTATATAAACCTTATGTGATTTTTATTATGAAGTGGCTGAAAATCCTGAATAAATGTTTTTAACCTGGTAGCTTCTCCCCCCAATTTTTTTAAATGAAAAGTTTATATATACAGAAATACTGCAGACATGGTATAGATAATACCTCGCCTAGATTTGACAATTAATGTTTTGTAATATTCACCTTCCATGTGTGTATCTGTATATGTGTGTGTTTAACTGGACCAGCTGGCAGTAAGTTGTAGACCCCATGACACACTAATATTTTGGTGTCATGCAACTCCTATTTTCCTTATAATCATATCTAGTAAATTTGGCATAATTTCTTAGTATTATCTAATAGCTCATATTCAGATTTTCTCAGCTGTTCCAAAAATGACTTTTAACAGTTTTCTTAGGAACCAGGATCCTGGTTATATCTCCATAGTCTGATAGGAGTTAAATTTATTTCTTAGTGAATTCTAGCACTTGGGATTGATGCTAAGTCATCACTTGGTATAGGGGACTTTATAACAGGGAATGCTGTTAATTGAGAAATTGAGATTTTCTTTTAAAGATTTTCTTTTTAAGTAATCTCTACACCCAACATGGGGCTTGAATTCACAACCCTGAGATCAAGAGTCGCACATCCCACCACCTGAGCCAGCCAGGTGCCCTAAGAAATTGAGCTTTTCTTTTGTGGAATATTTTAGCAACTATTACCATACTTTAATTTTAGAACTTTTTATCACCCTAAATAGAAACTCTACCCATTAGTAGTTACATTTACCCCAAAATGATCCTGACTTTGAATTAGTGGCTAGGATTTTAAAACAGCTATTGTAACTGCACTCAGAGTGTTGAGGAAAATCTGCTAGTAATGAATGAACAAATTATAAATATCAGGAGAGAAATAAAAACTGTTAAAAAAAGAACCTAATATGTATTCTAGAACTGAGAAATTTAACAGCTATTTAAAAAAGTTTACTAAATCATTAAATATTTTTTAAGTTTATTTATTTTGAGAGAAAGACAGTGCAAGTTGAGGGGGAGCAGAGAGAGAGAGAGAAAATGAGAATCGCAAGCAGGCTCTATGCTGCTGTGTAGAGCCCAGCGTAGGGTTTGAACTCACAAAACTGTGAGATCATGACCTGAGCCGAAACCAAGAGTCGGACACCTAACTGACTGAACCACCCAGGCAACTTAGTAAATCATTTAAACAGCAAATTAAAAATATAGATGAGCCAGTGAACTTGAAGATCAGTCAGTAGACACTATCCAATCTGAAGGACAGAGAAAAAAAAAGATTGAAAAAAATAAGTACAGCATCAGTGAGTATGGGACAGTATCGTAAGGCATAACATGTAGTTGGAATCCCAGCTGGCTTTCTAGATAACATCAGTACCATACTGCTTAGACTTGGCCTGCAATACTTTTTAGTAGTGTTTGAATTCAGCATCCAGACTAGAAAAATCTGATGTAAAATTCACTCAGTAAATACTGTTAAGACTTCTGGTTCAAGATGATAGCCTGAGGCCACACATATACTTCCTCTCCCTCCCAAAGTCCTAGTAACATGGTTTTGCCATGTAATATAAAAACTACAACGAACCAATGGATGCCTGAGTGGCTCATCGGTTGAGCGTCTGACTTTGGCTCATGTCATGATCTCGCAGTTCATGAGTTCAAGCCCTGGGTCAGGCTCTGTGCTGACAGCTCAGAGCCTGGAGCCTGCTTCAGATTCTGTGTCTCCCTCTCTCTCTGCCCCTCCCCTGCTTGTGCTCTGTATCTTTCTCTCTCTCAAAAATAAAATAAAAACATTAAAAAATTTTTTTAATTTACAATGAAACTAAACCAAAGATGGAAAATAGGTGAGGAGTCTTATCTGTAGATCAACAATTTTGAGTAACTTCTGAGTAACATAAGGCAGATGGAATTGGAGATACAGAGAAATCAAACAGAACAGAAAAAAACCTACAGTCCAGGAGAATACTGAAGCTCTGAGTAATGATGTTCCCAGCCAGACTTTGGGGGTGGGGTACTAAAACCTCCTTCTCAGGGATCATAGGGTCTGGGACCAGCAGCAGTTTCAGGCTGCAGTATAAAGGATTGTCAGAGTTGCACTACCCTCTCCGCCGTAGGGTGCTGGCTGTGGTGTTTGCCTCAGGCTCAAATTATTTATTTATTTATTTATTTATTTTTTTAAAGAGAGAGAGCTTGAGTTGGGGAGAAGGGCAGAGGGAGAGAATCTTAAGCAGGCTCCACGCTTAGCACGGAACCTGATGCAAGGCTTGATCCCACAAACCTAGGATCGTGACTTGATCTGAAATCAAGATTCAGACGCTCAACCGACTGAGACACCTAAGCACCCCTCAAATTCTTTTTCTAAATAAGGTGGGGAATGTGGTGCCAGGAGCTCCTGCCATGACTTCAGTATCAGAGAAGTAAAGCTGGGCCTGAAGTAACAGCAGGCTGCCATGTTGTCTTGAAATGAAGACCATATGTAGGGAAAGGCAGTTTGGCCCAGCAGTGAAATGAGGAGACACACACACACACACACAGACACACACCTATTTCCTTGGTTGAAGCTGCCCCCTGTATGTCCTTCTACCTCCAGAAGAGGGCCCCCTGTAGGCATATGTCATCAGTACAGCCTTTATCCAGTCGTTGCATTGAACGGAGAGGCCTGTGGTTAGAACAGTGACTTCTACGATTGTTGAGAGATATGTGGAAGTCACTAATATCAATTATCCTTGTCCTTTGTAAGTGAGAAAGGCCAGCCAGAACTTATTGGACATTTAGTTTCTTAAAGAGAAACATCAGAAAGAAGCAACTCAACTGAGCCCAAAGAAATAAAGTTGATGACTTCACCACTAGTTCAGAAACCAGAGCTGATCAGTGTTGAAGGTAGTGGCACGGATGAGATATCAGGTACGGCTCAAGTGATGCGCCACTTAGTATGTGTGTAGTAATGCTCACGTGTGCTTGCATTTATGTCCAGCTCCTTTCCTGCCCTCTGTAGTTCCTGAGACTGGGGGCTAGGGCCTACCATCTAACACCGATCTTGCACTTTTACATGAAACACTAGTGACTTTGGTGAGCAAACATGGCTTGAGATTAGAGAAGTAGCAGAAGGAAATGGAGGAGAGTTGTATAATTCTGTGATGGGAAAAACCTTTTTCAAGAATACTGGGAAGCCATAAAGGAAAGTCTCCTCTTTGACTTTGTATTATTGAAATTTTCAGTTCAACAAAACAAAAGTACTATAAATAAAGGACATTGGGAGAAATATTTGTATCACATATCAAATATGTAAGGAGATTCTATATGTCAGTGACATTAGGATAATCCATTAGCCAAAAATAAAGTGTACGGATAAGGTAGAAAAGGTGCGAAAAGATGCCTGACTTCACTAATAAAGCAAAGAAACAAGATGCCAATTTTCACTTGGCAGGTGTGAAAAGTGAAAAAGGTTGATAATGTGTAGGAGAGAAGAAAAGGGACCTCTCATGTACAGTCAAAAGGAGTATAGATTGCTACAACCTTTTTCAGGGTATTGATCAGATTTTAAAGTACAACAGTACTTTAGCAACAATGTTGAGAAACATTCTTACAAGTTTGCAAATATAAGCTTAGATATATATGTTGCAGAATTGCTGATTACTACAAAAACTTGGAAGTTGAGATCTAGATAATAGCCCACATGCACAGTGTATCTCTACTATGGCTGCCATTTCATCAGTGAGAATAAATTAGACAGGTGTGTGTATACAGCCATAGATGGAATAAAGCAGATAATGGGACAGAATATGAGCTTGTGTGTATTACTTCTGTAATTAAAAAAACATACAAGTTTTAAATACAGCATTACACTGAAATGGTGACCAGACATAATGATGTTCCTTAAGAAATACTGATTTAGTGTATTCTATACAATAAATTTTATAACTTGGTGACTTCTCAAAAGAAATTTCTGCATTCTTCAGCTGGATCCTTCTAATGGATTGACTTGGATCCTATTGATAGTTCCGAGTTGTCCTTCATTACTTCTTCCTGCTTTAGAAATGTGTCTACAAGTAATATCTGAACAACTGTGTAAAGATACTCATTGTGTTTATGACAAAAATTGTGGAACCATTCTGTTTGTTAATAGGAGGTTGCTAAAACAAATCATATATACAACGGATGGAATACTAACAGCCATCACATAGTGCTGTAGATCTGAACTGATTGATAGATGTCCATTATCCACTGCTAGGTACAAAGGCTTATGAAGAAGTATAAATAGTGTTATCCCATTTTTAAGAAAATTACAGACATATGAAGTCTGGAAGGATATATGTCAAGTAATCTTATTTTTCTCTTTTCTAGACTCTTTATTGTGAGCATGCATTACTTTCAGAGTTGAAGGGAAAAAGTTGTATCTATTTTTGGGTGGGAGGGGCGATAAAATGAATTAAAAAAATAAAGTAGTAAGTAGTTTATTTAAAACTCTTCTATGACCTCTTTCAGCATCAGGAATTCTGGTTTGGGGATAAAGCTGTGGCCTGGTGGCTGGATGGACTGCCTGCCTCTCCCCTCTCCTCTTAAGGCATGGTATTTTAACTGGTTACTCTTGCCATTTCTCTTCCTCTAGTAATTGTATCTGATGTTAGTTGGCGGTGCTTGATAGGATGTAAGGGTCTGACGGCACTGGGATATCAGTATCCTGAGGATTGAACTTTCTTTATTTTCTACCTTCAGGAGTCATAGGTTGAGCCTGTGCCCATGGTAGTTGCCTAGTAACATCTGCATGTGTGATGGGCATATAACTGGAGCCAGAACGAAGGCCCAGTTGATTGTTCCTTGTTTGTCAGGGATGAGAGTTCTTGGTGGTGAAAAGATTATGAACCCCATTATTAAATGGGCAGAGCAGTGCCCAGAATTGTTCAGAGCAAACTTGGTCTAATTACAGTGAGAATAGCAATTTACTTGATTTCTAGAATAAAAATAACATTGTAAAATTGAGTTGTAATTTGTAATTAAAAATGAGATCATAGTAGTACTTCCGTTGATAGAATTTAATGTTGCTTTTGAGTTGAAGACAGTAGATGGCAGTGTCCCTCATTCTAGAAAAACTTGGAAGAGAAAAGAAACTGCTTTTACAGGCTCCAGAGTTGAAGACTAACAGTACCCTTTCGTGTAACCATTAATTGGGCCAGATGGCAACTTTGCTAAGATAGTCTTCGAAACAAGAGTGTAAGTACAGACTCCTTTGTTTCTAAGGAGAAAAAGCCTGTTGTCATTTTTAATACTTTATGTTACAAGGTGAAAATACAGTTAAGATTCGTGAAGTTTAAATTAAATTCCCTGGAGACACTTGTAGTGTACTTTATTCTGCCTAAATATATCCATTGGTTGCCAGCTTCCTTTCTATTTAAAAGGATTAATAAGACATGACAATAATAAATACATAGCGCTGAGTGTGGAAGAATGTCATTTGAAGAGGAATGATTATGTGGCTGGTAAAGAGAAGGATAAGAACAAAAGAAATGAATGAAATTAGGCTTTTATGATCAGTCTAAGTTGGCCTTGGCTCAGATGTCACCTGAGAACCAAGACACACTGTATGTTAAAAGTGAGCAGTACTAAGATTTGCTGTCATTTGTCTAGTGTGCATTATATATAAAGATAGGTAGATATGTCCTTTGTGACCAGAAGAAAAGGAAAATGGATTTTAGCAGAGGAGGAGAAATTCACATTTTTTGTTTGCTTGCCTCTTTTAATTATTTTTTGCATTTAAATACAGTGTAAATGAAAAGTATAACTCCTAGTGTTTTCAACACTAGATATATTTCATCTTCTGTCCTTACTTCTTATCTGTGTCTGATTATATCACCAAGACCTTGAATTTGTCTACTTATAGGTCATAGGGAGCTGAGGTCCCATGCTGGTTCCAGAGGTATCCTTGCTTCTAGAGATACGGATCAGGGTATTGGACTCCTCACTGGTGTTCACTTTGCCCTTAACCAAATTGAATAGCCCTTTTTGACCCTGTTGCCAGGTTAAATGTGGTCTGAGGCAGCTTGTACAGAGACAGACTTTTAAAGTTTAATCCTTTTCATTATAAAAACATCCTCTTTTCTGTCCTTAAGAGGGTAGGGACTATTATCTTTTCTCCCTTTCCCTTGTATCTTAAGCATCTAGAAGAAAGCCTGACACAAAGTACATACTTATGAGATGTTTGTTGAATTAATGTAAATTTTGAACCCTTTTTATTTCAGAGGACTTAACTTGATTGAACAATTTTGTGGTAATGAGTGGGAGGGAGTTAACTGCTGGCTACCAAAATTGGCCAGTTTTTCCCCCCATGTTTTACTCATTTATTTTTTTCCAGCTTTAAAAAATATACCATTATTATATATGTATAATAACTATTCACATATAATTGTTATAAATATTCTAGGCTTATATGTTGTTACTGAAGTGAATTCATGCCATTTAAAAATACCTGAACGCAAATCTATCAATGTTGAATTAAAGGTATCAGTCACACAGGTTACAACAGAGCAGGTTTCTGATGGAAATGGGAGGGAGAAGATGAGCAGTCTAAGAAAAGACATCATCAGCACACTCCTACTTTTGAGTGTTGATGAAAAGCTAATAATTTGTGGAGCACCTGGGTGGCTTAGTCTGTTGAACGTCCAACTTTGGCTCAGGTCATGATCTTGTGGGCTTGTGAGTTAGAGCCCCTCATCAGGCTTGCTGCTGTCAGCATGGGAACTCAGTTCAGATCCTCTGTCTTCCTCTCTCTCTGCTCCTCCCCCTCTCTCTGCCTCTCTATCCTTGCCTGTGCACACACTTTGTCTCAAAAATAAATGAGCATTAAAAAAAAAAAGCGCTAATAATTTGTTAGTTTAAGGAAGATTTTTTTCTAAAACTTTACACCCGGCATGGGGCTCAGACCCACAACTTTGAGATCAAAAGTTGTATACTTTATTGGCTTAGCTAACTAGGTGCCCCAAGATTGATCGATGGATTGATTTTTTTATTTTTATTTTATTTCCTTAGTATTTATTTATTTTGAGAGGGAGAGCACACTCATCAGTGGGGGAGGGGCAGAGAGAGGGGGTGAGAGAGGATCTCAAGCAGGCTCTGTGCTGACAGTGTGGAACCTGAACTGGGGCTTGAACCCATAAATTACAAGATCATGACCTGAGCCAAAAACCAAGAGTTGGACACTTAACTGACTAAGCCACCCAGGAGCCCCAAGATTTTTTTTTAAAGATTTTATTTTTGAGTATTCTCTACACCCAATGTGGGGCTTGAACCTACAACCCTGAGATCAAGAGTTGCATGCTCTACCGACCAAGCCAGCCAGGTGCCCCTTAAGAAAGATTTTTTGATTACGTGTGACACTGCATGCAGGTGTTCACTATGCCTAGGTTTCTACTACAAAGTAATGAATAGGAGGGAATGTTTACCAAAAACACCAATGTCTATAGTGATGATGTCCCTGATAATTAAGAGTTCAGGGACATCTGGGTGGCTTAGTCAGTTGAGGGTCTGATTCTTGATTTCAGCTCAGGTCATGATCCCAGGGTCATGGAATCAAGCCCTGCATCAGGCTCTCTGCTGAGCAAGGAGATTGCTTAAGATTCTCTCTCTCTCTCACTCTGCCCCTCTCCCCTGCTCATGTGCCCTCTCTCTCTAAAATAAAAAAATTAAAAAAGAAGTTCAGTTCTGTCAGTGGAATATTTTTTAAAACTCTGTAGGTTATGATTTTAGTATTGCTTTCTCTTTCTCCCTCCTTTAGCTTGCATACTTATATATTTATTCCGTTGTACAGTCCTACCGTGTGCCAGGTGTTGGGGCTATGAAGTCACCACATAGCTTCTGACTTTGTAGTGTTTTCAGTCTAGTGGTCGAGACAGATGTGTAAAGAAATGTAATAGCGTTGGCACCAACAGTCACACAGTTGGAACACAGAAAGGATAGGGCTCTCCTGGAGTGGGGGGCAGCTGGCAAAGTTAGAGTATTTGTCACCAGGTGTTCGTGCCTTTTCTGATGCTTAAGCCAAGAAAAAGTGCTCAGTCCCTGAGGTGTCAAAGTAACCGACTGTGATAGACTTTTTGGGTGGCATTTACCAATGTGGCACCTCCTAAAGCATTTCCTCTTAAGCATGGATTTCTGAGCAGAACCTCCAAATAGAATGTGACTTCCTATATGTTTCTGGTTCCAGGGACACTGGTCTTGACTGTGCCTTCACATTTGTATTCCCACTGATCTAGAATGGTACTTTGCATACTAGCGGACTCATTAAATGTTTACAGTGAATGTGGAATTATTTGAAGAAAATTCACATTATGCAAGAAATAATTTGAGGAATATTGATTTACTTTATGAATATATCACTTATTTTATAAAAAACTTTCCATAGAATTCATGTAAATAGCAGCTCTCCAGCGTATTATATAGATAACTAATGAAGTTGGTAAAAATTTTTCTAATTCACCACTTTCTTAGAATTTCTTCCAGTGTGTAAAGTATGCTTCTTTATGCTTCCATAAAGAGTTTGGTTTAATAACTCTTTTGATTAAAAGTTCTCACTTTAATAGTAGTCAGTGTTCTTTTGATTGGTTATGAGCCAACAATGTGCGTGTTTCTAACAATTGACTTTACTTAACTTTTTGTTTCAGAATTAAGACACTGAGGAAGGAAGCAATCCAGAAATTGTGATTTAAACTTGGTATTTTCTTTAGAAAGTAATATTGGTTAACACTTGGATTCAACATTCTTTTTTTCTTATAAAGCTTTGTGTTAAAAATAAAAAGACTTTGGGCAGGATGACCTCTTTTTTTAATGTTATATTTAAATTCCTCCTCCCTTTTTATTATTCCTTTTGAACACAGCTTTAAGAATAAATATTTAAACTTCTTTGCTCTTTTCAGATACGGTTAAAAAACTCCAGGACCAAAAACATGACATGGAAAGAGAAATCAAGACACTCCACAGGAGACTTCGGGTAGGATAAATCTTCATGTATTATCTCATTAGAAAACCTAGGTTTCTGAAAGTTGAGTACCATGTAGCCTGTGACTGTGTTAGCATTCATCTTAAGCTTCAGATATGGTTAAAATACTGATCCCACTGGGCTTTGGGCAGGGAGCAAATGGCATCATTTTAAGTTGGGATCAGTGCTAGAGTCTGGATAGAAGAATTTACTAGTAATTTTTGAGTGGTAATTTTTAAAAGGTGGATTTAGGAAGCAAGTGTTATATTTTGGAAAGAAAGTTTATAAGCTCTTGATTAGAAAGTGTCCCAAACCAAGTTGTTTCCATTTGGGTTTTCTGTCTTCTGTGGATTTGATCAGCTTGCCAAAAGCAGTGCCACCCTGATGCAGAGGACTGGGGAAGCTCACCTCATAGTTTGAGTCCTGCCTCAGTTACTCAGGCTGCATTCTTGGTGTCAGAAAATTGCGTTGGGGTGGTGGATGCTGGGCCTGGGAGTGGACAGCTGTGGCTCTCGTGGAGGAGACGCCCTGCGAGGGGGTTTGCCCACCCAGCCACACCCGCATCCCTCATGACTGTGGGAAGCAGCAGATTATACAGTTCCTTAGCTCCTCTCTTTGTATGATTTTGTCTGCCTAGTTGAGTTTTGTGTTTTTCTTCTGGCTTCCTCTTCCTTTTCCTTTACTTTTGGTTTTTTTTTCCTGTTAGTTTTTGATGTCAGGATATTTATAGTTTTTCATGTAAAATCTTTCAGTATGGTTCACACACCACTTATCTACCTTCTTCAGCTTTTCAGAGGTAACATGCTATAAATTTAAAATAATGTGTTTATTTTCATAAGACTTAGAAACTTGCATAAGATAAGAAAGGGAAGGTTGACATTATTGTCATTAATATTGATTGAGCACTCATGCTTGATACCTCAGCAGACAGATCAACTAGAAATCTTTTCTTCATTAAGAACAAGTTTACTACTAATAATTGTATTACCTGTTGCCTGTTAGAAATGGCAATAGCAATTCTCTGGGATTTAAAAGAAATTAATCATCATTTGGGACAGCGCATTACAGTCTAAATCATAAACACATTTTATTGTTTTTAAGTAAGTTTTTATTACTTTCTTTTGGAAATAAAAATTTAGTTTTTTAATGTAGGAAGAATCTGCGGAATGGCGGCAGTTTCAAGCTGATCTCCAGACTGCTGTGGTCATTGCAAATGACATTAAATCTGAAGCCCAAGAGGAGATTGGTGATCTGAAGCGCCGGTTACATGAGGCTCAAGAAAAAAATGAGAAACTCACAAAAGAATTGGAGGAAATAAAGTCACGCAAGTATGTTTTAAGAAGCCAGTTATGCACTTCTGTTTTAATAGAGAACACTTAAATCCCAATTTTGCAGTGTGGTATTATGGAAAGAATGTGGGGGTTGACACTAGTGTGACTGAGTATGGATCCTAGTGGAAGTTACCCAGCTTTCCTGGCCTCATTTTACTACACCTGTAAAATAACAGTCTATATGGATCTTTCAGAGTTGTTGGTAGTGTCTGTAATCAACAGGCTCTGGAGGGGCCAGAATGGTACCTAGTGTCTCTCCTTTCCTGTATCCACCCACTCTAGTGCTGTTACTTTTCCTTAGATTAATAGCCTCTGATTAAGGAGGTATACTCTGGAGGCAGACAGGCTTGGCTCCTGTCCAGTTCTGCCTTTTACTGGGTATGTGTTCTTGGTCAGGGTACTTAACTTCCCCAAGCCTCAGTTTGCTCATCCTTAAAATGGAGACAGTACTGCTTGCTTTACAGTATTGCTGTAAGTCTTAAGGGAGATCTGTCTGTACAGTGCTCAGGGCAATGATGAGTATACTTTAATATTATTAGAGATCCAAGTAAAGAATGCAAAGTGAGTTTCTCTCCATCACTCAGCTTGAGTTTTCACTTATTTTATGTTTATAATCACCTGGATCTCCACAGTAATATTTTTTTCCCACCTAACATAGAGATCATTGGAAACCCATGTAAAGTATTAGATGAGATGACATTTGTGATGTGCTCTGAGTTCCTCAGTGAGACTCCATCTAATGAGTCGGGGGGTGGGGGTGGGCCGTAGTTTTTTTGGTTTGAGGATATTATTAAGAATTTGATAATGGCTGGCTGAATCAGTAGAGCATGTGATTCTTGATCTCAGAGTTGTAAGTTTGAACCCTATATTGGGCATAGAGGTTACTGGGGAAAAAAAAAAGAATTTGATTATGCATTACTTAAGTAGACAGAAGAAAAAAACAGAAAAATATTTAACAGGGTATCATTGAAAAGCTATCTTGTTTTATTGTCACCTAGCTCTAGTGTATGGCCCAGAGAAAAGTATTACTAAACCTTTTTTTTCTTTTTTTTGGCTTCCTTAAGCAGAACGTGGAATGAGGTGGAAGATTATTGTTTCTCTATTGGTGTAAAACTCCTATTACCATATCTTTTTTCTGTATACTGTTAAATGAATGGTGTATCAGAAACGTTTCATTCTAAAGCTAACCTGAGTAACTGAAATTCTACTCTTATAGAAGATGTCCTTGATATAATAATTTTACTAACTGTTGGTCCTTGAGTATATTCTTTTTAACATTCCATGTATACTTTTTAACATTCCATGTAACATCACGTTTACTTCCAATGTGATGAATGGGAAGTATACATAAAGCACTTGTACTCTGTCTGCTGTATACCCAAGTACAAGGTTGTCCCCAGGAAAACTTTCTGTGATGGTTTTAGTTTTAGTTTTTTTCTGACTGGCAAATTATGGATATTCAGATTTCGGTGGATATTTCTTAAAGATGAATTAAGAGAGATTGTCCGTGTCATTTCAAGCAAAACAACTGACCATATTTGTTGCCAGTGCTAAAATGTGGGCTTTCAAGTGAATGTTAGGATTTTGGGAAACTTGTATCCACCATCACAAGCTTGTCAGCTTCCCATATTTAAAGAGTTTCCTGATGAGATCACTGGGGATATAAACAAATGTGACTTTTAAAAAATAAATCCTATGATGATAGACATCAACATTTGGAAAATTCAGGTAACTCAGTGAACACTGAGTATGACCAATACATGATCTTACACAGTCACATATGGGTAAAAATCCATTTATAGTGTAAGATAGACTAGGAGATTTTTATTTTTTTTAATTTTTATTTGTATTATTTTTAATTTACATCCAAGGTAGTTAACATATAGTTCAATAATGATTTCAGGAGTAGAATCCAGGGATTCATCCCCTACATATAACACCCAGTGCTCATCCCAAGTATCCTCCTTAAGGCCCCTTGCCCATTTAGCCCATCCCACTACCCACAACTCCCCAGCAACCCTCAGTTTGTTCTCTGTATTTAAGAGTCTCTTATGTTTTGTCCCCCTTCCCTGTTTTTATATTATTTTTGCTTCCCTTCCCTTATGTTCATCTGTTTTGTATCTTAAATTCCACGAGTGAAGTCATATGATATTTGTCTTTCTCTGACTAACAAGTTTCTCTTAGCATAATACACTCTAGTTCCAAGTTGTTGCAAATGGCAAGGTTTCATTCTTTTTGACTGCTGAGTAATACTCCATTGTGTGTGTATGTATATGTGTGTATACACACACACACCCCACATCTTCTTACCCATTCATCTGTCAATGGACATTTGGGCTCTTTCCATACTTTGGCTGTTGTCAGTAGTGCTGCTATAAACATTGGGGTGCATGTGTCCCTTTGAAACAGCACACCTGTGTCCTTTGGATAAATACCTGGTGGTGCAATTGCTGGGTCGTAGGATAGTTCTATTTTTAATTTTTTGAGGAACCTTCATACTGTTTTCCAGAGTGGCTGCACCAGTTTGCATTCCCACCAGCAATGCAAAAGGGTTCCTCTTTCTTCACTTTAGACTAGGGGGTTTTTAATGGACACGATAGGGAGAGTTTATTCACGTGGTTTCAAATTCCACATTGCAACTAACTTTTAAGTAACTACCACCTGGGGCACCTGGGTGGTTCAGTCAGTTAACCATCCGAGCTCGGCTCAGGTCATGATCTCACGGTCCGTGGGTTCGAGCCCCGCATCAGGCTCTGTGCCGACAGCTCGGAGCCTGGAGTCTGCTTCAGATTCTGTGTCTCCCTCTCTCTCTGCCCCTCCCCTGCTCACATTCTGTCTCTCTCTGTCTCAAAAATAAATAAACATTAAAAAAAAAAAAAGTAACTACCACTTACTACATTTTGGTATAGTATCAAGGAAAAATAATCTCAGTTGTCTAAAAAGCTACAGTTATCTGTTTTAATATCATTAAAATAATCTTTTCCAACTACTACATATCTGTGAGACCTGTTCTTTTTTATCTTGCAGTAGATTGAATACAGAAGAAATGAGAATCTAGCAGTCTTCTATTTTGTTTTATTTTTTGAGAGAGAGAAGAGAGAATGTGTGCATATATGAGTGGGGAGGGGCAGAGATGGGGAAGGAGAGAATCCCAAGCAGTCTCCACACTGTAAGCATGGAACTCAACGCAGGGCTCGATCCCACAACTGTGAGACCGTGAGACCATGACCTGAGCCGAAATCAAGAGTTGGATGTTTAACTGACTGAGCCACCCAGGTGCCCCTAGCAGTCTTCTATTAAGCGAGATATTAAAGAGATGTGGAGAAGTGTAAAAATGTCGCTGTTCTTCTTTTTCCCTTTTTTTAGTTTTAAAAATAGTTATTTTTCATAAAAATATGTTGTATTGATAAGTCCTGGGTTTATTTTTATTTTTAGTTGAATTAAGTATTTTAAATATGTTTTAGTTTAAATTTCCATTACGATAAATGTCAATAGATACAAGCCACATAAAGAAAAGCTTTTTGGGATCCTCAGTAATTTTTCAGAGTGGAAAGGGGCTCCAGGACCAAAAAGTTTGATAATCACTGTTACAGATTCTTTGTTAAACCTTCTTAGCCTGAGACCCTGTGGTACATCTGGAGGAAAAAAACTGTCGGAAGAACCAAATGGCTACCACAATTTCCTAAGGTCTGGCTTTGTTTTTGTCCACCTATAAACTTACTTGATAGTTTTGTGACATGCACAAACTCTGCAACTGAAATCTCATTCCAGATGAAAGCTTCTGTCAGCTCAGTGAATTAGAGCTGGCCAGAAATAAAGTGTAATTGATTTTTTTAGATGACTCATGATCCATCACACTGAGCATCTTGGAGATTCATGTTACTAATATGGGCCTAGGCTTTTTTTTCCCCCCCTTTGTAGAAATCTATTTGGAGACTGTAGCAGGTTTTGTTTGTTTTAAAGAATATGAGCTTTGATTTCATTTCTTTGTATTTCCATGTCTATGTATGGCATATTAGATCCTGCTAGTACAGATAATCCATATGCACTGGTGAATTCCCAGACTTTTCAAATCACGACAGAACCTTGAGATTCCCAGTAAGATCTTTGGCCAGTCCACTTCCCATTTTACTGCTAATTGATTACTGATGTCCTCACCTTACACTTACTCAGATGAAAATGGATTCTGATGGTTACTTAACCTATTTAGTATAACCTGATATAAAAATTTTAATATCATTTCCTGGAATTTACCAAGCAAATGAGAATATTAGACTAGGTAATTTACTCAGCTCTGTTGATAATGTCTTTTTAAAAACTGATACTTTTTAGGGCTTTTCAATAGAGAGGGGGCAATGTGTATTTGCTAGTATATGTAAAAACTCCCTGATTTCAATATTGTTTTCAGGCAAGAGGAAGAGCGAGGCCGGGTGTACAACTACATGAATGCTGTTGAGAGAGATTTGGCAGCCTTAAGGCAAGGGATGGGACTGAGTAGAAGATCCTCAACTTCCTCTGAGCCAACCCCTACGGTAAAAACCCTCATCAAATCCTTCGACAGTGCATCGCAAGGTAATTTCTTATACCCTATGCCACGGGCGGGCAGTCGTTATGTACTTATCATCAGTTCTCTGGCCTGGTTTGATTTTACCATCCTACTCTGAGTCTCATCAAATTTCATGTAGTATTAATGAGTTAGGCTTACAGTCAGGTGAATTTTAGCAGAAGACTTGGGATCTTTTCAGCTTCAGAGATCTTGGTCTGCCCTCACAGAAATGTGTCTTCACATAGTCCTGGGACTTTGAGTGTCTTCTCTGTGCCTAAAACCTTCTGGATGTATGAATTCAGCCCTTTCCCTTCCTCTAAATTCCTATGTCTATAAATCCAAAGGCCTACTTGACATTGACACTCAGGTGTCTCCTACACATCTTCTGTCCAAAACTGCACTCTTGTCCCTGAGCTTCAGTCTTTCCCCATGTAAGTGGCAGCACCATTCTACCCAGTTAATTAAGCCAGAAATCCAGGAATCCTCCTTCCTTAAATCCTTTTTCTTTCTCACCTCCGCATGTCGGTCCAGCCTCTAGCAGACACATCTTTGCTCTGTCTACTTCTCTCCATCTCTAGCAGCACAATCAACTGCTAGTACCAACCATCATATCTTCTAATTTCAGTTCTCTCCATTTCATTTCATGACAGAAAGATCTTTTCTTGCTTAAACTCATTTAGCTGCTTTATTATAGTTAGAATGAAATTCAGATCCCCAGCTGCCTACATGGTCTGACCCTGCCTTCGTCTTGCCTCAGGTGGACCACTGTTCCCCTGCCCTCTGTACTCTTGCCTCACTGGACTTCAGTCCTGAAACAAGCCAGGCTCCATGTCACATGGGCTCTTCTGTACCTGGAAACTCATTCTTCCCACCTTCAGATGCCTGCCTCCTTTAATCTCTCTACCTTCAGCTCTGGGAAAGGGAAAGAGATGTCGTTTTTATGTTTGTTTATTTATTTTGAAAGAGAGAGCGAGCTCGAGCAGGGGAAAAGGCAGAAAGAAGAGAGAGACAGAAAATCCCAAGCAGGTTCTGCACCTAATGTCAGCGTTAGCCTGACGCGGGGCTCTGCATGAGAGCATGACCTAAGCTGAAATGAAGAGTCGGATGCTTACCTGACTGAGCCACCCAGGCACCCGAGGGATGTAGTTTTTAAAAACAACTAAATGGGGGCACTTGGCTGGCTTAGTTGGTAGAGCATGTGACTCTTGATCTCAGGGTTGTGAGTTTGAGCCCTGCGTTGGGTGTGGAGATTACTTAAAAATAAAATCTTAGGGCGCCTGGGTGGCTCAGTCTGTTAAGTGTCCAATTTCCTGGTATCTGCTCAGGTTGTGATCTTGTGGTGGTGAGGTTGAGCCCCACGTCGTGCTCTGTGCTGATCATGGAGCCTGCTTGGGATTCTCTCTCTCCCTCTTTCTGCCCCTTTCCCACTCATTCACATGTGCTCGTGCACACACACTCTCTCTCTCAAAATAAACATTTAAAAAAGTAAAATCTGAAAAAAACCGAACTAAATGTAATGTGTCATAAAATTTATATTTTCTTCTAAAAATTCTTTAAACTTCATAAGAGGCTTTATTCTAATTCACTCTAATAATAGTAGAGTTTCTATAATCTATATTCTGTGACTATACTCAAATCAGTTTTCTTTGACTTAAATTCAGAGCAAAAATCACTGTATACACACACACACTGTTGGTATAGATGTTTCAGAAGACAATATCTTCCAATTTAAAATGCCATATTCAGAGACCTTGAAGTTCTCATACATGATACCGGTACAACTTTATATAAAGATTATAGATATAGGTATACACACAGAGTTTTCAATGTAGCATTGTTTGAAAAACGGAAACTGGATATTGCTTATGTGCCAATTTAAAGGATTAAGTCAGTTATGACCCATTAGTACAATAGAATACTATGCATTTTTTAATAAAGATGAGGTCGATCTCAAAGTACTGATGTTAAAATATGCCTGCAATCCTTTATAGTAAGTTGCAGACTAGTGTTATATAGCATGATCTCATTTTGTTTTTTAAATACATAGATTTTTGCATTAAAAAGAAGGAAAGATGCACTTGGAACTCTTGTTAGTGGCTACCTCTGGGTAATATGATGGGCTAAGATGAAAGAAAGACTTACAAAAATCTGTACTTCTAAAATGAAATAATAATGGAATGTCTACACTAAAAGTCATGCAGTTATTAAAAATATTGATGAAATGAGCTCTAATACAAAAAGATGATAAATCTGCTTCTATACTGATCTTTTTTTTTAAAAGAATATTTTATAATAAAATATATCCAAATGACTCAGCAGTTCCACTGCTTAATTATATGTGCAAAACAAGTTTGCACAAGTATTCAGATAGTTGTACCCGAGTGTTCACAGCAGAACTGTTCACCATAGCCAAAATATAGAAACAACCCAAATGTCTATTAACTGATGGATGGATTAACAGAATATGGTGTGTCCGTCTGATGGAATATTATTCAGCTTTAAGAAGGAATAAAAGAAATACTGATACATATTACCATGTGGAAAACATGCTAAGTGAAAGCAGCCAGACACAAGAGACCACAGGTTGTAAAATTCCATTTATATGAAATATGCAGAATAGGTAAATCTGTAGAGACAGAAAGCAGTTTGGCGGTTGCAGGGGCTCAGGGAGAGATCAGTGGGAAGTGATTAATTAATAGGTACTGAGGTTCCTTTTGGGGTAATGAAGATGTTTTAGAACTAGGTAGAAATGGGGTGCCTGGGTGGCTCGGTTGGGTGGCTGACTTCAGCTCAGGTGATGATCTCACGGTTCGTGGGTTCGACCCCGCGTCGGGCTTTGTGCTGAGAGCTCAGAGCCTGGAGCCTGCTTCGGAGTCTGTGTCTCCCTCTCTCTCTGCCCCTCCACCACTCGTGCTCTGTCTCTCTCTGTCTCAGAAATAAACTATAAAAAAAAAGAAAAAGAAGTAGGTAGAAGTGATGATAGTTACACAATATTTTGATTATACTAAATACCATTGAGCTATATATTTTAAATACTTCCTATTATCTGAATTTTATCTTCATAAAAAAATGCATCTAAAAATAGTTGTTTAAGCGGTGCCTGGCTAAGTTGGTTAAGTGTCCAACTCTTGATTTTGGCTCAAGTCATGATCTCATTCATGGTTCATGAGATTGAGCCCTGCATCAGGCTCTGAACCGACAGTGCAGAGCCTGCCTGGGATCCTCTCTCTCTCTCTCTCTCTCTCTCTCTCTCTCTCTCTCTCTCTCACCCTCCCCCTCCCTCCCTCCCTCCCTCCTCTCCCTTTCCCCCTCCCCCTCCCTCCTTCCCTTACCCTCTCTCTCTCTCTCTGTCTCTCTCCCTCTCCCTCTCCCTTTCCCTCTCCCTGTCTCTCTCTCTCTCTCTCTCAAAATAAATAAACTTAAAAAGAAATAAAAATTTAAATATATAAGTCTTTGGCTGCATAAAAAGTGATCTACAGTGATCTACTTCTTCGTCTTTTCCTACTGTGTGGTATGCCTGGTTTCATCAGTTTGTCCTGTTTTGATTTTAATTTAGCTTCAAGTGAATAACTATTTTTTATGCACCCTCTACCAGAATCTGTACCAAGCCCAAGTATCTAGAAGTGAATAAATTAAGAATCCTACTTTTGAATAGTTTAGGGAGGGAGACTGATATGCGAGTGAATCATTACACATCCATGCATTAAATGAAGACCAGAAAATACTTGTGAAGTGATGAACTCCACAGGAGAACATGAGAAAAGATGAATAATAGCCCAGTGTTCCTTTGCTTTTTGTTTGTTTTTGTTTTCCAGTGTTCCTTCATTGAATGTACATCCACTGTGGGTCAGGCTTCTCACCTGATGCAGTTATAGAAATGCTCCTCTTGGGCGTTTTGAACTTGAATTTCATTGGTTTATGGAGCTCTTTAACTACATAAGTTAATTAAATGGTAAAAATGAAATGACTGGTATAACCAGGGTTGGGAATCAAGGCAAGAACTCTAGGGGATAGGCAGCCCACCTAGTGGCAGGAGAAGCACCACCCGCTAGGCACAACTCTGCGTGTGTTGTGGAAGTTAGGCGTCAGGATGGTTTCCAGGGGAGCCAGAACATTGGATAATCTGGGGAACCCTTCAGGGGACACCAGTTATGAAAGCTTCCACTGTACTGTGATACATTCCGTATTTGTTTTGTTTTTGTAGTACCAAACCCTGCTGCAGCTGCAATTCCTCGAACGCCTCTGAGTCCAAGTCCTATGAAAACCCCTCCTGCGGCAGCTGTCTCCCCTATGCAGGTGAGTGTCTATGATCGTGGAGGCTTTGGGGACCTCAGCACCTGACAGTCCTCTCCACAGTCATTTACAGTTACGTTAGGGGGGCAATGACAACCTCGTGAGGGATGTAGTTGGAATTGTAAAATACTATAAGTATCCTTACGTTGAGATAAATTATGTAAAGGTCAATTGTGTTACTCTTCTGAAAGTCTCTAATAATAGCGATAGCTAACAGGTGTTGATTAACTGCTATGTGTTCTACACTGTTCCAAATGCTTTATAATGTGAATACATTTAATCCTCACAACAGCTCTATTGAGTATTAGGTACTGTTCTTACCCCTAATTTTCACATGTGGAAATCGAGGCCTAGAAAGGTTAAGCAGCTTGCTGAGAGTCATACAATGAAGAAGTAATAGAACTGGGATTGGAACCTGGGCATGTGGCTCCAGGGACCATCTCTCTGAGTAGAAGCAGTAGTTGGCATGTCTCAGCCTTGCTATATAACAAATCACTTCAAAGCTTAGTGGCTTAAAACAACAATTGTATTATTTTTCACATTTCACTGTTGACCAGGCTGTTCTTTGCTTCTTTTGCGTGGGCTCACTCCTGCAGTTGCACTTAGCCACAAGGTGGGCTGGGACCTGGGGTCAGCAGGGATGGCTGGGTCACTCTCTCCATGTGGTCTTTCCTCTCAGATTCCTTCATGGTGTTGTATCTTAAACTCCACGAAGTTAGCAAATCCCCTTAAGACCTAGTCTTGGAACTTGGACAGTGTCGCTTCTATCCCATTCTTTTGGTCCAACCAAGTCATAAGGCTAGCACAGATTCAGAGTGGGAGGGTTCTGCACAAGGCAAGAGTTTAGAGAAGTGTGGTTCATTGTGGGCCATTTTATAGCACAGGGGCATTGCTAGCACAAGGGCATTGCTAATCCATTATAGACTAGTCTCCAAAGTTGCTCTTCGGCCACTGTGCAAATGCAGACCAGAAGCAAGGCAGATGGCTGTTGCTCTGTAGTGCCTGAGAGGCCCTCGCACTGTGTCCTTGTTGGTTAGCCACTTTCAGAAAGAATGGCTCTGGTGGAGTTTTTCCACTTAGGTGAGAACAGCCAAATAAATGGCCTTAAACCTAGTACCCTGTGATACAGGGTAGCCTTGGCCATACCTCTTCCCTAAAACTCGAATAGGGTTTGGGAACATTTTATTTGTGAGTGGAGACTTTTGTGCTGTGTTAACTATTGGCCATGTATTTTGCAAATGAATCCTTTTTTTTTTCTTCGAACTTTTTAACTTTTTCCTATGTGAAGTTTAGGGTAAAAGTGCACTCCTTCTGCATTTGTGATGCTGCAAGTTAGTGGCTCTGTATTACCATGTATATAGAAGGTGTTATGCTCTCAACTTACAAGGAAGGCAAGGGAATTCCATATCCCATGCACAGATTTAATGTTTTTTTTTTTTTAAATGTTTATTTTTGAGAGAGAGAGACAGAGAGAGACAGAGAGACAGAGTGCAAGCAGGGGAGGAGCAGAGAGAGAGAGAGAGAGAGGGAGACACAGAATCTGAAGCAGGCTCCAGGCTCTGAGCTGTCTGCACAGAGCCCAACGGGGAGGGGGGGGCTCGAATTCACAAACCACAAGATCATGACCTGAGCCGAAGTTGGATGCTTAACTGATTGAGCCACCCAGACGCCCCAGATTTAATGCTTTTTACATGCTATTTAAAAAAAATTTTTTTTAATGTTTGTATTTATTTTTGAGAGAGAGAGAGCGAGCACGAGTGAGGGAGGGGCAGAGAGAGAGGGAGACACAGAATCTGAAGCAGACTCCAGGCTCTGAGTTGTCAGCACAGAGCCTAACTGCAGGGCTCGAACTCATTAACTGCGAAATCATGACCCTGAGTGGGAATTCTACTTCTAGCTGTGCAGCAGTGGGGGGCTGGATTGCTCTGTCACCCCAAGCAACTCAAGCGCTGGACAAATTATAGGAAGCAGTTGTATTCAGACATGTACTACAGGCAGTACGAGACTGTGATCCATGAATAAAAGTTAAGAAACGTTTTGCTGGGTCCACACGTGTCCTGTTGGAAGGTTCCAGATGGTGGTACAAGGGAGATGAATCCAGATAGAGCTGGGAACGGGGAACTAGCTGGGTCTGAGGAGACCCAGATCAGCATTCAGGAAGACTGAGAGCACTAGAATTTGCTGGGCAGAGGACCTGGGAGGAGGGAGCTACACAGAGGAAGGGTCTAGAACTCAGTAGAGGCATCCCTGTGAGTCTTTGCCTGAATGCCAGTCACAAGATGAACCCCCCAAGGCTGAGCACAAACAGTTTCTCAAGAAAGAAGAGTTACCAGGGAACTGTCAGGCAAACACTTCCCATAGTTCGCACAGGGCAGGGAATCATTTGAGTTGTCACTGGTCACCGTGGAGAAATCTTGTAATACTTGGAGCATTTGTTAGAGACCCGTAAGAGCCACACCAAAAAGTAGAACTAAATAGCAGCTCTTGAGTAAACACTATGGTAGACCTACCTTAAAAGACCTTAAAAATAAAGCTCAAAAAGACTGAGGAGATCCATAAGTAACTGGGGTACTTAGCCTCTGAAATGCTTCTCAGTGACTCTTACCTCCTGGTAGTCACCGTCTTAAGGAATCTGCTCCTTTTGAATGTTGGCTGGACTTTGTGACTCACTTCTGATGAAAAGAGTATGGCAAAAGGCATGGGATGCCATTTACAAGGTAAGGTTATAAAGATTAGCAGTGTCTTGACTCCTCTTGCTAACTCTTAAATCTAGTCACTCCAGTGAATAATTTAAAATTGAAATACTGAGGCGCCTGGGTGGCTCAGTTGGTTAAGCATCTGACTTGGCCTCAGGTCAAGATCTTGCAGTTTGTGAGTTTGAGCCCTGTGTTGGGCTCTGTGCTGACAGCTCAGAGCCTGGAGCCTGTTTCGGATACTGTGTTTCCCTTTCTTTCTGCCCCTCCCCCACTCATGCTTTGTCTCTGTCTGTTTCTGTCTCCGTCTCTTTCAAAAATAAATAAACATTAAAATTGAAAATTGAAATACTTAGCAATACATTTAACAAATACTGTACAGGATCTGTACAATGGAAAGTATAAAATATTGCTGAGAGAAATTAAAGAAGTAATAAATGGAGATTTAGTCATGGATTGGAAGACTCACTGTTGTTATCATCTTATAGTTCTCCCTTATGTCGATCTGTAGATTCAGCACAATCCCAATGACAGTCCTGCACACTATTTTGTAGAAATTGATAATATAATTTTAAATTTATATGGAAATTCAGAGGACCCTGAATATCCAAAGCATCTGGGGGATAAAAAAGGAAACAAATTTGGAGGACTTATACTACCTGATTTCAGCACTTAGAGTAATCAAGACAGTGTGGTACTGACCTAGTTTGTTTATTTATTTTTACAAAATCTTCATTAAGCTGGTAAACTCCCCATCCCACAAATTGCCAGAGTACCAGAAGTTGCAGTTACTGACATAAGTTTAAATGTAGACATTAGATCAGCAGAATAGATAGCAAATCCAGATATAGGTCAGTTGATTTTCAACAAAGGTGCCCAGGTAATTCAGCGGAGAGGGATAGTGTTCCCAACAAAGGATTCTGGAACAGCTAGAATCAGCATGGGGAAAAATACTCACAACCATTACCTCAAGGCATGTATAAAAACTGAAACTGGAGGCTCCTGCACCCAGTTGGTTAAGTGTCCAACTTTTGATTTCAGCTCAAGTCATGATCTCACAGTTCATAAGTTCGAGCCCCGCATCAGACTCTGTGCTGACAATGCAGAGCCTGCTTGGGATTCTCTCTCTCTCGCTCTTTGCCCCTCCCCCGTGCTCGCTTGCTCGCTTTCTCTCTCAAAATAAATAAACTTAAAAAAAACAACTGAAGTTAACTGTAGACCTAAATGTACATGCTAAAGCTACAAAACTTCTAAATGAAAACATTAGAGAAAATCATCCTGACCTCTGAAAGGCCAGGTTTTTTTTTATTTAGGACACAAAAAGAATGAATTATAAAATAAAACTAATAAATTTGGCATCAAAATTTGAAACTTCTCTGAGAGATATTAAGAAAATGAAAGACAAGTTATAGACTGGGAAGAATATAATTGCAATACATTTATATGTCAAAACACTTGTATTCCAAGATGTATTTGTCTTTTTGATCGAAGACAAACCAGTAAATAGGGGACAAAAGATTTTAACGTTTATTTATTTATTTTTGAGAGAGAGAGAGAGAGAGAGCAGGAGAGAGGGAGGAGGAGGGGCAGAGAGAGAATCCAAAGCAGGGTCTGCGCTCGAACTGACAAACTGCAAGATGATGACCTGAGCCAAAGTCAGATGCTTAACTGACTGAGCCACCCATGTGTCCTGTGGACAAAAGATTTTAAAAGTCCCTTGCTAAGAGAAGGTACACAAATGGCCAGTAAACACATGAAAAGATGCTCAACATCAATAGTCATTGGGAAGTATAAATTAAATTTACAGTAAGATCCCATTATGTACCCTTTCAGATGACTAAAATTAAAAGACTGTATCAGTTGTTGATAAGGACATGGAGAAGCTGAGCCTTGCCTATTTTCTCCTGGGAATATGCAATGAGTAGTTTGATGCTCACTAGATAAAAAATGGGCTGGGGAAGAGCTGAGGAAATAAGCATGACAAAAAGGACAGAGATGTAAACACCTTGGTTTGTGTGGAAATGAGTAGTTTTGTGGGATTTGAGCAATACATAGAGGTGGCAGGAGATGAAGCAGAGGAGAGAGGGTATAAGATCAGAGGCCTTACCAGAGTTATTGCACACTAGAGCAGTAGTGCTGGATCAAGTTGGCAGGTTGTACTGGGCCAGTTGTAGGAGCACATTTCATATTTCACTGATTGGTATGTAATATTTAAGAATTTTCTTTATGGGGCACCTGGGTGGCTCAGTCGGTTAAGTGTCTGACTTCGGCTCAGGTCATGATCTCACGATCCGTGAGTTCAAGCCCTACACCAGGCTCTGTGCTGACAACTCAGAGCCTGGAGCCTGCTTCCAATTCTGTGTATTCCTCTCTCTCTGCCCTCCCCCACTCACACTTTGTCTCTCTCTCTCAAAAATAAATAAACATTTAAAAAAATTTTTAAAAAGAATTTTCTTTAAACAAAATAATGAGATCACACTCAAAATACCAGTGGTTGCCAGGCGGCAGTGATGTGGGGAAGGGGAAGGAAAGTATGGCTATAAAAGGATCATAGGAGGCATCCTTGTGGTGATGTAAATGTTCTCTATCTTGTGTGTATCAATGTCAGTATCCTGGTTGTGATATTATACTGTACATGTTACCATTGGGAATAACTGAGTAATGGGCACATGGGATATTTCTGTGAATTTTTAAAATAGTGCATTTAAAATAAGCATGTGTGTGGTTTAGTCTTATTATAATCATATGGAAAGAATTATGCAAATTCATAACTAAATATTTACTCTCTACAACACTGACTTTATTTGTGAGTCCCAGCTCTAGATTTAAGCTAACTTTGATACTGTTTATCTTATGATTTCAGAGACATTCTATAAGTGGACCAATCTCTACATCCAAACCCCTGACAGCGCTGTCAGATAAGAGACCAAACTATGGGGATATCCCTGTTCAAGGTATATCTAATATGTCAACCTCTGTGCTCTGTATTGTTATCCATAAGAGGAAACTGAGAATCTGAAACATGAGGTCCAGATAAGGTCATTCTTTTGCGCACTGGTAAGGGGCTTGGCCATTTTCACACAGCTATTTGTGGTAGAGTCAGTGCCAGAACCCACATCTCCTGCCTTTGGAAGTCAGAGCTCCTTCTCTTACCTACACTGCCTCTTCCTGCATGGTGCTGAAGTGCACCGGAAAAATGGTTTGTGGCATTGGGGCGTGATGCTGTGAGATGCAGATGTCCGACTTCATTTGAGTTAGGCGTGGATGTGCTCAGGGGTGTACATCCCTCAGGAACCTGGGGTTCTTCTCACTGATGCATGCTGTTTCTCCATGTGTTTCTCTGCACATTTTCTCAGTTGTGGCAGATAGCCTCCAAGCGTGAGACTACAAAGTTTCAGCAGGTGTGGGGAAGAAATAAGCAGACTTGAGAGAATTAACCCCTTAAAGAACCCAGAGGATGCTCTATGGGCTCCATGGAGCACCTGTGCAGGAGGCATTCCTTTTGGCAGTGGGATTGGCTCTTTACGGCCAGTGTTGAATGTTCAGATGAACTGGTTGTGTATACATTTAGGGACAATGGAACACAAGATGGTGCTACTGCTACGTTCCCTGTACAAAGGCTTGCCTTCTACCACTACTTCTTAGTTTTGGTGCCTTCATCAATCATGACTTGAGGTCTTTTCTTCTCTTAGAAAATCCTTTTGTTAAGGGAAAAAAGTGTAGAAGGTATCAAGTCTCTTTTTACATTTTGGCTATGTTCTTACCCTTGCCTCCCAGATGAATCTATTAAGGATTATGTATGTGTAGAGTGCATATATCATTGGCCTCACGGGTCTTGGTTGTTGACTTCTTTGAGTCTGTCTCCTCGTCTGTGAATTGGGAATAATCACAAACTTCTTAAATCCCTCTCTTCCCAGGCTCTTAAATCCCACAGTCAGGCTTTCACCCTTAGCATTCCACCAAAGTTGCTTCTGTCAAAGTTGTCAATGATTATGTGTCCTAACCTCTCAGTCCTCATCTGCTGTGAACTGGAGGCAGCATGTGGCCATGTCGAGCACTCCCTTTTCTGGGATATTCTTTTTGCTTTCCATGATGCCACACTCCTGTGTCTTCTCCCTCTCTCCCTGGCTGGTCATCCATCTCCTGTGCTTCCTCCCCATCCCTGCCCTGTAAATGGTGGTGTGCCTCTGGGCTCAGTCCCTGGGCCTCTCTTCTCTCTCTGTACTCATGCTGTTACTGTATTCTTTCTTATGGCTCTAACTGTTATTTGTCAAATGGGTATCTCCAGTCTGTTTCTCTCCTCTGACTCTAGACTCATCTCTCCAGTTGCCTATTTGACATCTCCACTTTGATATTGAATAATCTCAGACTGAGTGTGTCCAGTACAAGATTCTTGGATTTTCTAAACTTGTTCCACCTGTAATCTGTCTTCTGCATCTCAATTAATGGCAGGTTTATCCTCCAGAAACCTTGGAGTCATCCTTAACCCCATTCTTTATCGTAGACCCCATATGTGAGAACTGTTGAGCTCTTTTTTTTCATGATCAAATCCATTTTTTAATTGAAGTATAACTGACATAAAACATTTTATTAGTTTCAGGTATACAACACAGTGATTCAGTATTTGTATATCTTACAGAATGATCACCACAATAAGTCTAGTTACTACTAGATACCATCTGTCACCATACAAAGTTACAAAACTGTTTCATTCTTTAGGAAGTTCCATTGGCTCTACATCCAGATTCGAAGCATTGCTCTTCCCTCTACCACGACCTCCCAGGTCAAGCCACCATCATTTCTCACAAGATTTCTGGCAAAAGATTCTTAATCCCCCCTCATAGTCTATTCTTAACCCTACAGCCAAGCGTAATTTTGAAAAATAGAAATTGTAACACGCCATTCTACTCAAAACCTTCTACTAGCTCCCCATTTTTCTTAGAAGAAAAGCTAGAGTTCTTTTAGTGGTCTCCAGGCCCTCCCAGCATGGCCTTGGTTGCCTCTCTGGCCTTCCCATGTTTCTCTCTCAGTCACTCTGCTCAGCCACATGGGCTTCCTTGTGCTCCCTGGGCACTCAGGCACACTTCTGACCGAGGAGACTTGGGCTGGCATGTCTGCTGCTGGAGGGCTCTGCCGCGGGTCCAGACAGACCACTTTCGCCTTCCTTCAAGGTTGTGCTCTAGTCTCACTTCAGCTGGACCCTGAGTGCCATACTTAACATTGTAAACCACATTCTCCTCCACACGCCCCTTCCAGGACCCCTCTTCCCTTTAAAAAACTTTAACTTAGTACCTATCCCTTTGGGCAGACTATATAGTTGACTTGTCTGTAACTTTTATTGTCTGCCTCCTCCCTAGACCAGGAAGTCTGTGATTTCAGGGATTTATGTCTGTTTGGTTCACTGAGGTATCTTCAGCACCTGTCATAAAGTACTGGGCTCTTGATAATAAATTGTAAGATGAGTGAAGTTAAAGCCTGCAAAAGCCTTAGCACAGATTTTATTCCACAGTAAATGCTCACTGTTAGATTTTATTACTATTATGTGTGAACTTAATAGCACAAGTGGCTGAGAAGAAAGGCTCTTTATTGTTGGAGTATAAGATTTTAGTTCATTGCAAGGCAACCAAGGTCTGCAGAATTTTGCTTACCTGCCAACAAGTGGTTGTGAGAAAGCATCACTACACGTTATGTTTTGGGCATCTACAAGCGGTAGGCACGAAGGACAAAGATGGAAGCCAAGGGTTCAGGAGCACTCCCACTCAGCTCTCTGTTGCATGTGCTCCAGTTCTGTCAATAAAGTCTGTAGTCAGCACCAAGTACAATTGGAGACAGGAGCCACGATGCCACAGCCTTTGAGAATATGTATAACCCTAGGCCTATGACAGTCCTGTGGAAGAGACCCCTATCTTTAGAGCCTTGAAGTGATCCTTGGACACCAGAGAAAACTGAGTCCCCATGCCACAGTTGGCCTTTGAGGAAGATGGGGATGCCCCATACTCCAGTGAGAAATGACTCAGGGCCTTCCAAACTTCTGAAGGCCACGCTGACACTGACCTTTGGAGCCTTCTCCCCTTTTAACAACTACCTTCCAGGCTCTTCTTGATTGTCTCACAACTAGGCAAGGTTTACTGGGGAAAGCCAGCACTGGCAGTGTTTCTTGAACATACCTGTTGACAAGACTTACCTGAGTCATTTTGTAAAATAGGGAATCCTGGGCCTGACCTCAGATCTACTGCCATAGACTCTCTAGGAAAGGGAGCTTGGAAGCTTCATTTTCATAAGCACCTCAAGTAATTATGGGAAAGGACAAATAGGGGAAATTGGGCAAAGAATATTATTTAATTTTTCCTATTACCTTGGCTTTTGTGGGTACAGAGTGGGGGTGTGGAAGGTTGGTAGGCCAAGGTTATTGACACAGACTAAATGTGTTAAATGTCTCCAGGGGTCTGCTGAATGAAACATTTCCCTCGTTCTCCTCATTTTATTATCTGGTAATGTATCAAATGATAATGCTATTGGGACATGGGGGTATGTGGTCAGTCTGTTAATTCAGGTCTCCTTCTCCAGTTTAGTCTGTGCCTTCATGGGGCTTAGCTGAAACAGTGCAAGTACAAGAGAAAGTGGGCAACATGCCTAGGTGAATTTTTTTTTTAATGTTTATTTTTGAGAGAGAGAGAACATGAACAGGGAATGGGCAGAGAGAGAGGGGAACAGAGGATCTGAAGTGGGCTCCCATGCTGACATCGAGCCTGAGGATGGGCTTGAACTCACAAGCCTGCTAGATCATGACCTGAGCCAAAGTCGGAAACTCAACTGACTGAGCCCCCCAGGAACCCCTTTACTTAGGTGAATTTTTATTTGAGAATTTGTTGATAGTGTGAACTTTTATTTTAAGCAGTCATTAGAGAAGGAATTCATGTATAAAACGAACAACTAGGGTGCCTGGGTGGCTCAGTTGGCTAAGCATCTGACTCTTGACTTCAGCTCTGGTCATGGTCTCATGGTTTGTGGGATTGAGGCTCTACATTGGGCTCTACACTGACAGCACAGAACCTGATTGGGATTCTCTCTTTCCCTTGTTCTCTGTCCCTCCCCTCCTCGCTCTTTCTCCTTTTCTCTCTCAAAATAACTTAAAAAAAAAAAAAAACGGCAACTAAGAACAACCAAGTGATTCTTGGTTATAAAAAGCCACCATGGTTATCCAAACTCTGGTAAGAGAGTGAGATTTCTAGACTCTGTCTTGAAGTGCTTTTTTTCCTTGATGGTTTCTTTTATTATGGCATAAATCAAAGAACAGTTTATAATTTTCATTTTGAAAATGTCAGTGGCTTCATTACCAAAATTTTAAAAGGTGCTGCCTCTTGTTCTACTACCCTTAAGTTAGAGAATTTGATATTCTTTCCAGTTAAGTATATTATAACAGGTAAGGGGGTTTTGTGTTTGTTCTATTTTAGCATCATGCTTATGTGTCAGTTGCAGGAAAATGTTTCAGAGTGGAGAAATGTTATTATAAATGCACTAATCAAATGCTGTCTTGTTGGTATTGTAGGTTAGGGTCATGATTGTGTCCCCTCAGTGACTCTTTGTAGGTAGGATGTGAATTAGCGTTTATGGCCTAATAAGCAGGAAAGGATACATCTGCTAGCCAGATACATGGATACAGGTGGTTGAAAAGGTGTTTACGGTCTCCACTTGTACAGTGATCTTATAAGGTCCAAAGTATTAAGCAAAAGACCTCAGCTGGATGTTGCAGATGGTTGGGGAACCTAGTTTTTGCTCAGTATCAGGGTGACCTGGTAAGTGTCCTGTCTGTGTCATGGCTCAGATATTTCGTATCTGTGAAAGTTGATTAATCCAAGTATAGTTATGTTCTGTAAAGAAATTCTTACTTGGCAAAAAAAAATTTTTTTTATTTTAGAGCAACTGTGAGTGGGGGAGGGAGACAGAGGAAGGGAGAGAGAGACAGAAATGAGAGAGAGTGAGAGTGAGTCTTAAGCAGGCTCCATGCTTAGTGCAGAGCCAGCCACAGGACTCAATCCTGACCTGGGATCATGACCTTAGCCAAGATCAAGAGTTGGACACTCAACCAACTAACCCACCCAGGTACCCCAAAGAAATTTATACTCTTTTTTTTAATGTTTGTTTATTTATTTTGAGAGAGAGAGAGAGAGAGAGAGAGAGAGAGAGAGAGAACCCCAAGCAGGCTCCGTGTTGTCAGCACAGAGCCCCACATGGAGCTCCATCCCATCACCGTGAGACCATGACCTGAGCTGAAATCAAGAGTTAGATACTTAACTGACTGAGCCAGGAAATTCATACTCTTATCATCTGTTTTAATTGTACTACTTGAATCTAGACAGGTAAAAAATTTTCAATATACATTACTTTGAAAACATTGATTTATGGTAAGGGTGCATATAATAAATGTGATACAAAGGAGGTTTTACTAGAAAGGCAAATCTTTGTTAAAAGTTATAGCCTCTTTTAAGTTAATGTAAGTAAAAGCAAAAGAGCTTCATGTTTACAAAGTTTCACAGCAATTTTCATTCTCGAGAGGATAGATCTAAATCAGATTTTGGCTCAGCCCTAGATCCAGCCCTAGTGGCACAATTCCTAGAGAAAATTCAGTTAGACATACCACTACTCTCTTGTATTTATAGTCTAGTGAGTATCGACCTATTCACTTTGAACATTCCCCTCCTCTGCCCCCACCCTTTCCTTCTTTTTCTCTGTAGTTCTTGGTATTTGTTTTGATAAACCAGAGTATCTAGGCTCCTGTTTTTTCCCCCAACATATTATGGAAAATTTCAAACATACAGATAAGTTGGAAGAAATAGTAGAGTGGAAATCCACAACTTACTACCTAGATGCTATAGCATTTTGCTATGTTCACTTTATCATATTTATCCACTCCTCTGTCCTTCCTTCAGTCCATCTTTTTTTTTAATGCTTTTCTTTCTTTTTTTTTTTTTAGATGCTTTTCAAGGTAAGTTGCAGTCGGTACATTTGAGCATGCATTGCAGTATTTATTTATGGTGTTCTCTCAGCCTTTAAACTCTTGAGATAATTTTAGCCTTACAGAAGAGTTGCAAAAATATTACAGAGCTCTCTTACAGCTTCCCTTATGTGTGCATACTATACAACCATAGAGCAGTTATCAAAAATAAGAAATCTGTATCATTAAAATATTATGAACTAAACTATAGAATTTGTTTGGATTTCACCAGTTTTTCCACTGATGCCTGTTTTTTATTCCAGGATCAAATCCCAGGCCCCACTTTGCATTTAGTTGTCTTACCTCCTAAAATCTCCACCAGTAGGGTATAGGGTGTTTAGCAGCGTCCCTGCTCTCTACCCATTAGATGGTAAGCACTCCATTTCCCCATTTGTGACAAGGAAAAATTCCTTAAAGCAATGGTATATTGGCAAAATTACCTTCAGCTGAGAACCAGAGACATGGTTCTCACAGTTCTGTTTAATTTCAGCAGAGAGATCGAAACCATAAGCTAAAAACAAATAGGAAAACCTAGCTGAACTTGTACATATGTCTGCTGTTTCCATCAGAGGCTTTAACATATTCATCATAGTACTTCAAATGCCTTATTCAGTAGTTCCAACATCTCCTCCATATCTGAGTCTGGTTTTACTGCTTACTTTGTGCCTTGACATAGTGAATTGGATTTACTGTTTCTTTTTTTTTTTACCTTGCTTTCTGTATATTTTAGAATTCTTTATTGAAAGCTGGACATCTTGTATAGGGCAGTAGATTGGTTTTTTGCCTTGACACAGGCACGTCTCTCCATTAGTTGTTTAGTGTGGGAGTTTGAGTTAATCTGTGTAGGAGCTGGTTTGGGTTTGAATTTTATTTAGTTGCTGTGATGTTCTCAGTGTACAGCAGCCTTCCAGTTACTCCAGTAATCCTTGTGTTTAGAGGGGAGCTGGTGTTTGGGAGGGGTTTTCTCAGTGTCTGCTCCAAATTCAGCTTTAGGCTGCCTTTGCATTGCATCTTAGCGAGGGCTGGTCTCATACTCTTACAGCTCTTTCAGCTGAGATGTCTTATTTGTTGAGAACATATTTTCTTTTATTACGTTGAGCATATTTATAATAATAGCTGCTTTAAAATTCTTTTCTGCTAATTCAACACATTGTCATCTTTGGGTAGGTTTCCATTTCTTTTGTGTATGGGTCCGTTTTTTCTCTTTCTGTGTATGTCCAGTAATTTTGGATTTTATCCTGGGTGGTGTGAATCACACATTGTAGAGATTGTTTTCTGTATTGTTCCTATGCAGAAAATTGGGTTTTGATAGCAAGCAGTTAACTTGGCTCACCTCAAACTCCATCCAACCTCTCTTTCCCTTCTTTCACTTGAAATATCTGTTGAGATATTTTGTCCTTAATTCAACTCCTTAGAATCTGTGTTTGTGGTTTTCAGAGGTCAGTGAGAGATTTGGGTAGAGTTTATATACAGAATTTGTGTTTCTTTCTGGTATCTCCTCTACTTCCTCCCTTTCCCGCAGCTTGGTTATCCTGTGATATGTCTTCTGCTTCTTCAAGGCAGTAAAGCTGTGGGTTTTCTACCATTTACCCTGTGTGGCCTTAGCTGGAGTCTACACTCAACGCCTATAGCCATAAACTAGGAAATTCGCCCCCTGCTCTTTCTTCTTCTGCCTGCTTTTGGATTCGTTAAGTGGTTGATTTTCATTTTTCTTCCCCGATTTTATACTTGTTTTTGGCAGGAGCATCCGTCCATTTGGAACTACTCTCTGAACAGAAGTTGGCTATTTAGGCTCCTATTTTTAAACCCACTATTTTGCCTGTAAATTTGTTTCGGGAAACAGTATAGGGACAACTCCCTGTACCTGTTTATTTCTGTGATTTCTAAAATAAGAGAATTAAGTAGCAGACCTAGTATGCTCATGTTACCGCTGCCTGTCTGTTGAACACCTCTATGTAGGTTATCGTTTTCTCTAAGCCCTGGATCTCATTCCCTTGGGTTTCATGGATCCCATTAGCCTTGGGCTATTGGCCCCTTCTCCTATATCTTCAACTTTACCCTCTCTACTGGCTCCCTTTCACTGTCACTTAAAAATGCTCACATTCTCTCCTAGGTTAAGAGAAAGAATTCTCTCCCCTTCCCCGCCTCCTGTAGCTAGTGTACTTTCTCTTCTCTCTTTCCCTTGCGCAGCTTGTCCCCTTCCTCTCTCCCACTCACTTCTCAGCACATTCTTGCCTTACTTTTGTCCCCACCACTATATGAAATTGCTCCGACCAAGGTTACCAGAGCCTCCAAATCACCAAGTTCATTCTTACCCCATTAGCGCTATGCTGATAATTTCCAAAATGATGTAACCCCTGTGACTTTTCTTCTGAACCTCCTCTAACTGGCTGCTCTGCATCCTGCCCTGCATCTCATAGGGTTCTCAAATTCAGCGTGTTCTCATCTCTCTTCCTCCCATAATACTCTTCTCTTTTCTTGTTTGTGTACATGGAACCTCCTTCTTTGTCGCCTCCATACCCATTGGGTCAGCAAGTCTGTTGATTCTGCCTCATTGAAGAGCCTTTGAAGCTGTTTACTTCTCTCCATCCCCCGGCGCGACCCAAGTCCAAGCCATTCTCATCCCTCCTCTGTATAGTCTAACTCCTCATCCTGCATGCACTGTTGCTCCTCCACTCCGCTGTAGCCACAAAGATGCTTTCCTAATAAAATCTTCATTGGCTCCCCACTGCCAGCATGGTAAAGTCCACACTCCTTAATTTGGCCTGCTTCACCTGCATGCTAGCCCTTGCCCGCTCTGGCCCTCCCAGCCTGCCTTTGCCACCTCATCTGCTCCCACCCCTCCACCCTTCCCACCATCCTCTCAACATCGCCACCCTGGAGTTGTTTTGTTATGTACTAACACTCAGCTGGGAACACTCTCTGTCCTCCAATCTCTCCTTTGCCTGTATAAAAGCTATTAATTATCCTTCTTGTCTGAACTGAGATGTCATTTCCTGAGGAGTCTTTTCCGGACCTCCCCTTAAGAGCAGGTCACGTCCCCTGTTGTGTTTCCAGAACCCCAAGTACTTGTTCTTTCCTAGCATCCCTCACTTGTAAGTGAAGATTTTTTAAATGTCTGGCTTTTGCTCTAGATTCTGAGTCCCATATCTTGCCTCCTCTCTTCCTTTCTCTGACCTTTGCACCAAGCCCAGTGCCTAGCAAGTAATGGACATCTAAGGGATTTTTGTTTAATGAATGGATTAGAGACAAGAAAAGCTCCATATGGCAATAGAATAGACTCTATTACTGTAAAATATAATCTCTCCTGCTTGCCACACTTGACTGTAATACACTAATCTTATTTCCTGAAGAGAGATAAACGGACAATACTACATGGAGATGGAACCCAGCCGCTTACAGCAGGAGTCAGTGGATATGTGCTTCCACTGGGGCAAGTGCCTCTGAGCAAATTTGAGTCTCATGGTGAAAATACTTCATGGAATGGCTACAGACTGTGTCATGCCTATTGAAGTTTACTGCAAATAATTTTGAAAAGAATAACCGTACTGGGGCCTTCAGTAAAATTTTGTACATTTTCAGAAAGTAGATGTTGGTCTGTGGTAAGGCACCACCTGCCGAGTTGAGACACACTTGGATTCTTAGACATGCAGCAAAAAAAGACTTAGCCAGCATTGAACAAAGGAATCATGATGTTTGTTTCACTTGTGTGGCTGTGGTATGCAGTGTAAAAGAGAAAGAAATTAGGTAATTTAGAAGCACTTTCCCTGGTGGGAATGGCAAGGGCTTCTTGCCTTAGCCAGCATGCTCCTTGTTTGGATTCATTTGTCTGCATAACCTTTGTTTTCACTTGCTTCATTTGCTGTGTTCTTTGGGAGATTAAGAATTTAGGGAAATGACTAGCTGCAGAATTGTAAAATGGAAATTTTGATTAAATTAAAAATGTTGATTTCTGTTTCCTACTATTTCCGTGTTCTACTAACTGTGTTTTGTCTGTTAGACTTTGTGCATAATATGCTTTTCCTGTGAGGATGAATGCCAACTGCTGACAGGGTTCAGAATTCTGATTGATGCTTGCTTGTAGGCTCTTCATACAGAGGTGATGTTTGTTCAGGATTGGGAAGATGTAGTGACTGTAGGTTATATAAGTCCTGTCTTCTTTAAGAAAGTAAGTTAATTCTTCTCAAGGTTATGTGTAATTACAACCAAATGTTCTTTATACACTTAGAAAATAAGTTTTGGAATAACAGGTGCTATCCTTGAAAGGTACCATATGCCATTACTTTTGACATCATGACATTCTGAGAGGAACTATTTGACATCATGACATTCTGAGAGGAACTATTTTTTTTAATTGTCAGTTCTTAAATAAAAGTGGTGAATGGCCTGTTTGACTAATGTACAGTAAATCTTGTCTTTTTCCTTTTAAAGTATATTTGCTGTAGGGCCATTCATGGACGGTGAGGCTGATAGTCTTCATTAAGTGTAAGGGGTGGTGTTTTCCCTCATGCTAATCATATGTCCTTAGCACATGGCAGCCAGGCAGAACACATCTAGTCTGTCCTTGTGCTTGTCATCCTGGTCCGACAACAGCCTTGTTAGGCTTGTAGCCCTAGGTAAGAAGTGTGCTGGTCTCTGTTTGGGGGCTCACACTCCAGGGGAGCAGGTACTACAGAAGTGATGTTGAAGCTAGACCAGAAAGGTGACAAAAGTAGCCAGGCTACGGAGGGAATGAATTGGAGGGAGGGGAACAATTTGTGCCAGTGTTAGAGGAACTCCAGAAACTTGCAAGATGGCTTGTGTTTAGAGAACAAGGGAGGAGTGGAACAGGGCACAGCTGCAAACTGGACAGTGGAGCCACTCTCTCTCTCTCTCTCTTTCTCTCTCTCTCTCTCTCTCTCTCTGTGTCCTTCCTTGAATTTCAGAAATGTCTGTTGCTTCCTTGTTGCCCTCAGACTAAAGTCCACATACTAAGTAATGAAGGTGTTTGTTAGTCAGCCTCATCTTCCCTTTAAAGCCCCTTTCTTTGCCACCCTCTCTGATTTCCATATGCCCCATGTTGAGGCCACTGGGATTTTATTGTTCTGTAACTTGAATGCCCTTTTACCTTTGATCTCATTGTTGTCCGGCTGAAATACTGTTCCCACCCTTCTTCTCTACTAGTAATAGAGTAATAACATCACTGTGTTGTTGAAGACCTCCCTGCTGCCTGAAATCAAAGTGAATGGATTCTCACTCTGTGGTTTGATAATACTTTGTCATTCTGTTATTCTAATTGTCCAATCCTGACTTGTCTCTGCTTATGTATATGTATGCTTTCCCCACTACCGGTAGGCACAGAAGGGAAAGGCTTTGATTTAGCTTGTACTTTTAGACCTACATACAGTAGGGGATCTTTGAATTTTAGTTGAATTGCGTCAAAGTGGTAAGTAGCAGTTAGTGATTTAGCAGCATTCATCTGTGTCAAATCTTATCCCTAGAAATCAAACATTGAATGAAATGTTTTCCCACAGTCCTTGTCTGAGGAAACTCTTTTGTGGACCTGGACTCCATAGGGAATTGTTAGAGTGCCCTGGATGGAGAAAGAAGGGTGAGCTTCCAGGGGGAGAGGAGGAGAGCTCACCTTCCTGCTACCTTTGTTATTTCAGAGTTCAATGTCTGATGCCTTTACTTTGACCCTTCCCATTTTGTGCAGAGCATCTATTAAGAACATCTTCAACCAGCCGACCTGCTTCTCTGCCAAGAGTACCTGCCATGGAAAATGCCAAGACCATCTCAGGTGATGACTTTTATCTGGAATTTCCCTTAGAAAGACTCTTCCAGAAGTCTTAGTGATGGTACTGAATACTTTCTCTTTAGACTTACCTAACTTTTCTTGCCTCTTTAGTTCTTGAGTTGAGTATTTTCACTCTGAATTTCCCATTATATCTTCCAGATTCTCTAGAAATCACATTTCATGGCCCTAATTTCAAAATAAAACAAAACCCCCCAAAACTAGATCATTCCATTTATTTAACAAGTCTTTATGAAGTGCCTAGAGTGGGCTAGATGTCTTGCCAAAAATATAGCTTGATACAAAGGTGGTATAGTTGTGAAAGATTCAAGTATTAATCCCAAGGTGTGTCGTGACTCTTATTTCAGAGCCCACCAAAAATTCTCTGGAAGCCAGATTTTTCCAGTATTGAAAAAGCCATCGTATAATGATGAATTTGACAAGCTTACTTTGTCTCGTAGAGCTAACTCCAGTGTATCAGTTGTTCACATTATTTTCCCTTTGTGGCCCTTATTTACCCTTAATAACTCAACTAGAAATTGGACCAGGAAAGGAGAAATTCCTATAACTCTACCTCATATAGTTAACCTTCCACTTGTACAGGGATTTAAGTTAGTACAGTTTTCATACATTATAGCCAGGTCTTTATAGTGGGAAGCCCAGCCAAAATTATGATCCCAAAGCTCAGATTCTAAAGCCTATTCTTTTAAAAAAATTTTAAAGTTTATTTATTTATGGGGGGGAGGGGCAGAGAGAGAGAGGGAGAGAGAAAATCCCAAGCAGGTTCAGCCCTGTCAGCGTAGGACTGGATGCAGGGCTCAAACTCATGAACCATAATATGACTTGAGCCAAAGTTAGATGCCAGCTGAGCCACCCAGGTGCCCCCAAAGCCTTTTCTTATCACAGAGTTCTTCTGAATCTTTTTCAGTTTTTTTTATTTTTAAAAAATTTTTAATGTTTATTTTTGAGAGACAGAGCACAAGTAGGGGAGGGGTAGAGAGAGAGGGAGACACAGAATCTGAAGCAGGCTCCAGGCTAGGCTCCAAGCTGTCAGCACAGAGCCTAACATGGAGCTTGAACCCACGAACTCCCAAGATCAAGACCTGAGCCGAAGTCAGACACTTAACTGACTGGGCCACCCAGGTGCGCCCTCAGTTTCCTCTATTTCATATAAAATTATGAAAGGTGTTCTCATGTAATTTCCTAGCACACACTTGAAAGAAACTGCTGCTTTAAGTCATACGAAGATCTGACATTGAAAGAAGAACAAGAATAATCACAAAATTTTGTCGGAAATATTTATAAATATAGCATTTAATAAGATCATGTAATAGGAGAAAGCATCTCACTCCTCTGGATCTTTACAGACATCACTTCACTAATGCAGAGTTATATTCTGCTTGTAGCTATCCTACAATCACCAAGGAAATTTTAGTCAATAAAAGCAGGGGCTGTTTCAGTAATCGGGGAAGAATTACTGATGTATAGCATTGATTACAGCCAGCTCAGGGCGCCTGCATATCCAGCATCTTCTGATGTGTGAGGGCATGTGTCTGAGGTCAGGAACTTTGTCTCATATTTCACTTCTTCCCACATTCAGCCCAGGGCCTTGAGCACCTGTGCCAACTCAGTGCCTCCTTGCTAGAAAGTTGCTTTTGTTGTGGCTCTGTTACTAACGGCTGAAGCAGGGGCTACTTCCACTTCGCAATTCTTAGAACTTCCTGTAATTCTAACAAGGTGTGATGCCTTACTGTGCTAGCCATTCAAAATAGAACTTTTCTTCTTCTTCTTCTTCTTTTTTTAATTTTTAATGTTTGTTTATTATTGATACAGAGAGAAACAGAGCATAAATAGGGGAGGGGCAGAGAGAGAAAGGGAGACACAGAATCTGAAGCAGGCTCCAGGCTCTGAGCTGTCAGCACAGAGCTCGACGCGGGGCTCGAACCCACAAACCATGAGATCAACCTGAGCCGAAGTCGGATGCTCAACCGACTGAGCCACCCAGGTGCCCCAAAATAGAACTTTTCTGATTGATCTTATTTCTCAAGTAGTTGACTTGACACCTTTTGTTTTTCTGTTGGTCTCATTGGTTTATGTTTTTTAAAACATACCTGGCCCAGAATTGAGTGATGATGTATTTTTCCTTTTTTCTCCTTAAGTGGTATTTTGGCTAAGTTTAGAAGGATTGTGTTTATTTTAGTTGAAAGTGGGCAGTATGTTCTGTGATTGTTATGGTGATGGATAAGATAACACTCCATACCGTCAAGGAATGTGGGGTTCAATGCATATCTCAACTAATGCATCTTTTTTACAGGTTTCTTAATGAAAGAAATAAATCCTTTCAAGTTACCAGTATGATGAAGAAAATGTTAGTTTTTCTCGTGTATGGTAATTTCTGCTCTTTTGAGAAGAGCTGCTGAAGAAAAGGTCTCAAGAACCGAATTTAAAAGTATTTTATAAAAGTAACTATCTTCTTGCATTATGAAATGCATAATGACTATTTTTCACAATCAGTGTCTAGACGAAGTAGTGAAGAGATGAAACGAGACATCACTGCACCCGAGGGAGCATCGCCAGCCTCTCTTATGGCTATGGGAACCACGTCTCCACAGCTTTCCCTGTCCTCCTCTCCCACGGCATCTGTCACCCCCACCACCCGAAGTCGGATAAGGTAGAGAACAGTTAATACTGATGTATTTCATGCATACCTCTCCTGGCCTTTGGAGATCAATGATCAGGTTGTAAAATAATGGCAATCGAGCACTGATTTTTTTTTCTTTGTGGGTTATTGTTTTCTCATCTCTTCTATACCCAAAATTGGGTAAGATGGTATAGAAGTAAAAAGCAAGGCAAAGTAAAAGAGGTGGTTCCTTTCCCCCTATGCATTGTGGAATTACGATACGGGGCGTGAGTGGAGAGTTAGGGGAAAATTCCTAGAGGAGTGGCGTCTGGGTAGGGAGGGTGGGCTGGCATTGTCAGCAAGGTCAGACATGAATGAATGTACAGAAGGGTGAGTAACTAAGGTTTGGGGGAGCTATGGGTAGGTGGTACTGCACATGCAGAGAGGACGGGCACAGAAGACCAGAGGAAAGTGTGGACCCACCATATCGGGGGGCATTGACAGGGTAGGGTGTGGCTAGGCATAGAACCTCCTTACAGTCAAATTGAATCACTTTGATGTAGGAGGAGCTATAAAGTGGGGTAAATAAGTCAGCGTGAGGAGATGATTCAAGGATTCTTCCGTTGTGGACAAAAATCGGGGAACACAACTGAAATGACATTATGATGTTTTGAGGATAAAGATGCCAGAGTCCAGATCAGGATGACAGCAGTGGAAATGATGAAGGGAGGGTGGGACTTAGGAGGCTTTTCAGAGGGAAAGATGATTGGTTTTGGCACCAGATTTCTAGAAAAGGAATGGAAGAATGAGAGCCACCAAAGACGCCTCTAATTGTTCTAGACTGAAAAGTGGGAACATCGTGCCACACTGATCTTTGGTAAACAGTACCTGAAAACATAATATATTTTATTCATATTTCTCTTATGTCAGAATCCATTTAGGACTAAGAAGTAGTTATAATTTAGAGGAAGAAGATTTCAAAAATATGGTATACGTTGTTTATACAGATGAGGAAAACTGTCAAGGATATTGGGAAGAGTTGAAGGAGGGATAGGAGTGGATTTCAGAACTTTAGCCTTATATTAACGCATAGGTATGAGAATAAAATGGAATGTTTGACCTCTCAAACTCAAATTATATACTTTAGTTTAAAGCTCTGCCTCTAGGGGCCCATCCTCTTAGAATAGTGGTTCTATAAGCTGTGCGCCATCAGAGCAAGTATGGATGCAGTGATGAGGATAGCTCATGGTCTGCCTAGGCTCATGCAGGGAGAGCATTGTCCATACCTGTCTCTGTCCTGGGTGGTAGGCCATACCTGTAGTGTGCCTGTGGGAAGTGCACCCACTCTTCCTGGCTCCCCTACTCAGAAGCTGTGATCTTCAACAAGGCATCTTCTGGAAGGTGTCTTCATCTTACAATGAAGAGGTTACGAGGGATGACCTTCCAGCTCTGGGATGCTCTTTTCTGCAGCTTCCTATTGTAGTCTATAAAGTTACTCTTCTTTGATGCTTTGATTTTAAGCTGTTTTTATAAACAAGCAGACCTGGTATGAGCCAGAGTAAACCTTTCACATTGATTATAGTAGTTTTATTTTAAGCATGATGGGGATTTATTTATTTATTCATTCATTTATTCATTCATTCATTTTAGTTTGGTTTTTTTGTGTGTGTTCGTATTTCATTATCTTAACTTTATCCTCATTCTCTTTTCCTGTTTTCAGTGGTATTATAACACACTTCTTTGAACTTTTTAAACCAAAGCAGAAGTCTGGTGGGCTGGCATGCAAACATCAAAGTATATTTCTTCAAGTCTTAACTCCTTGTTGGAAATTTTGTATTTTACTTCTGGTTCTAAGATAAATCAAACCAGTGCTTCTTCAGCACACTTCTCAATTGGAAAAGCTTCAGTTATAAATGTATATTCTTTGATTTTATAACACAGTTTGAAGGGTGAAGAATCAATGCACTGAAGAATACTAAGCCACTTTTAATAGTAACCTTTAGGACACTTATTGGGTTAAGTTTATGGGGTGTGGAGTAGAATCTCTGCTTTATTCATAAAGTAATCATTAAAAAATAGAATAAGCTTTTAAGGGTATGCCACTTGTCAAAGAGCAGGTCATTTTAGAAGCACCTCTCTCCAGGTATTCCTCAAGTAGTTACTAACAGGCAGGATTTGGTCCAGGATATGTAGGATTGTATGCCTTACTTGCTTCATCACCAGAGTGATCACAAAATCTTTTTTGATTCATTGCCTTATCTAGAGCAGGACATTTATTCTGTCTGCAAGGAAATTGACAGTGCCCAAAAAGTACCCTACATATAACTTTAAGACATGAATTATAAGTAGCCAATGTTGTTGTTGTTGTTTTCCTTTTTCTTTTCTTTTCTTTTCTTTCTTTCTTTCTTTTTTTTTTTTTTTTTAAACTCCTGTGGTATGTCTACTCTATGGTAAACTTTGAAGTTCCTTGAGGGGGCAGGAACCTTGTGTTGTTCACTACCCATTGCCCCTTGCCTGGCAAAGTGGTGTTCCATAAGGAGGTATTGAACAAGTGAGTGAGTTTACAGAAAAATCCCATTTTGTATGCAAGATAAAATTCTAATTATCTGTAGTCAATAAAGAATGTATATCTTCACAGTAAACACATTTGAGACATTTTATGGATATTTTAATATGTGTTGCCATTTGTTATCTGCTTCCCCTAATTGTAAGCACCTTGAAGGTAGGAACTGCCTTATAATCCTTCACCTTGCATAATCTTGCCCTTTGTATTTACAGTAAGTGATTTATTTTTAAAAAAAGATGAAATGATTGAGGACATAAAAGGTTGGAAACAAAAACTAGTAAAATAAAACTAAAGCATAAAGATTATGGAAGGGCAAGATATTGAGTAAAAGATGGCCATAACAGATTTCAGATGCAGCCAGTGTCAGGTTGTTTTTTCCCCTTCTGACCATTCTGGAATGAATTACATTAATTGTGAATGCATACTGTACTATTTCTTTGCCAGTTTCCATGTGGATAATGAATAGAGTTCCTCCCTTCAGATAGCAGAAAAATTGATAAGTAAAACCAATTGAATGAAAGCCTACATCTTGCCATTAGATGCCTTAGTATATGCAATTATCCTGTTCAGGAATGCAAACCGACACTGTTCTTTCTTCTTTGTGGGATTTCTGGTTTGTAATATGCTCAAATAAAAAATATTTTAACTTTGGATTCCTTATTTTCACTTAGGGAAGAAAGGAAAGACCCTCTGTCAGCACTGGCAAGAGAATATGGAGGATCAAAGAGGAATGCCTTGCTGAAGTGGTGTCAGAAGAAAACAGAAGGCTATCAGGTAATCATATGGTTCCTTTCTCCCACATGAGCAAGTGCCAAATCAGGTGCTAGAGTGTCAGAGCTTGCTACACATCTCACATGAAAATGGGGGATTTGTGCTGAATTTCAGGAACACATTCAACACAAAATGTATCCCAAACTTGGCTGAGTGTCACTTGGATGGCATAAGTTTTTTACCATACCAGAGTAGCTAATCTTTCCAGTACTTTTATTCAGCTATTATAACACTTTCTTAACTAATTCCTGTTAACTGCCTTCACTGAGGTCTCATCTGGTTTAAGAGTGAAAATATATTTATTTCACTTTAAATTAATATTTTCATTAATGGTTAAAATTATAAATTTTATGTTATATATTTTACTACAATAAAAAATTACTTAGCAAAAAAATAAAAGTAAACGAATGGGATATGAGTAGATAGAAAATCAGCAAGGACATACAAGACTTGAACTATATACTAGATACTATATATCTAGATACTAGATATATAAAGATAGATAGTATATCTGTATATACAGATTTGTATAGACATAGATAGTACATCTATATATCTATACACATATATATAGATAAATGAGTTATATACTGTGTAGGCTCAGAGACTTTCACCCAACAACAGAATACGCATTCTTCTCAGGTGCACATAGAACAACACAGGTTAGGGTATATGTTGGGTCATAAAACCCAGTAAGTTTGGGTCTCGATAAATCTGAACAAAGATTGAGATTGTATTGAGTATCTTTTCTAACTACAGTGGAATGAAATTAGAAATGTGTAACAGAAGGAAAATTCACAACTAAGTGGAAATTAAACACAATTTCTAAATAATCAGTGGGCAAAGAATAAATCACAAGGGAAATTAGAAAATAAGAATGGAAGTGAAAACACAACATATCAAAACTTATGGGAGGCATTGAAAGCAGCTCTCTCAGGGAAATTTATAGCCATAAACACCTTGAAAAAGAAGAAAAATCTCAAATCAATACCCTAACCTTTCACTTTAAGAAAGTAGAAAAAGGAGAGCAATCTGAACCAAAAGCAATCAGAAGGAAAGAAATAAATATTAGAGCAGACAAAACCGTACAGAATATTAATGAAACCAAAAGTTGGTTCTTTGAAAAAAGATCAACAAATCGACACACCTTTAGCTAGGTAGACAAAGGCAAAAAGAGAGCAGATTAAAATTACAAAAATCAGGAATAAAAGAGGGGACATTACTAGTGACCTCACAGAAATAGGGAATACTTATTTACCTAGTAAATAATAATAGGAATACTTAAAAGGAAATAATAATAAAATAGGAATACTTGGAATACTGTGAACAATTGTGTGCTGACAGATTGGGTAATCTAGATATGAAAGGCCAAATTCTTAGAAATACACAACTATCAATTATGACTCAAGAAGAAAGAAAATCTGAATAGACCTATAGCAATGAAAGAGATTGAATTACTAATCAGAACACTTCCAACAGAGAAAAGCTCAAGACCATATAGCTTCATTGGTGAATTCTACCAAATGTTTACAAGAATTAGCACCTGTCTTTTTCAAACTCTTCCAAAAACAGAAGAGAGAACACTTACTGACTTACTCCCTGAGGCCAATTTACCCTGATAACCAACCCAGAAAAAAACATTGTAAGAAAACCATGGATCAGTATTCCTTATGCAAAAATTCCAACAAAATACTGACAAACAATCCAGAAGCAAATAAAAAGAATCCTACACCATGACCAAGTGGAATTTATCCCCGGAATGCAAGGTTGGTTCAACATATGATAATTAATTAATGTAGAATAAAGGGAAAAAACCAAGATAATCATGTCAGTAGACATAGAAAGAATATTTGACAAAATTTAAAACCCATTTATGATAAAAAAAAAAAAAGTAGCAAATTGGGAATAGAAGGGAGCTTTCTCAGTCTGTTAAAGAGCATATGTGAAAAACCCATAGCTCACAGCATACTTCATGGTTAAAGACTCTGAAAGCTTTCCCTCTAAGATTAGGAACAAAAAAGGATATCCGCTGTCACCACTTCTATTCAGTATTTTCCTGAAATTCTAGCTAGAGCAGTTGGGTAAGACAAAAAAAATAAGTTATTGAAAAGGAAGAAGTAAAACCATCTCTGTTTGCAGATGACATGATTTATATCTAGAAAATCTTAAAGAATTAACGTACAAACTGTTAGAGCTAATAAACATTCAGCTAAATTGCAGGATACAAGGTCAGGATACTAAAATCACTTGCATTTCTATACACTAGTAATGGAAACTCTAAAAATGAAATTAAAACACTTCCATTTGCAATAACATCAAAAAGAATAAAGTACTTAGAAATAAATTTAACCAAAGAGGGGGTGGGGACAAGGCTTTTACACTGAAAACTATAAAACATTGCTGAAAGAAATTAAAATCTAAATAAATGGAAAGACATCCCATGTTCATGGATTGGAAGTTTTGATACATGCTACGACATGAATGAACTTAGAAAATATGCTTTGTGAAAGAACCAGACAGGAAGCTTCCGCCAGAAGACTTAGTATTCCAGTACAGGCAGCATGGAGCCTGCCTGTGATTTTCTCTCTTCTCTCTCTCTGCTCCTCCTCAGCTTGCATTCTCTGTCTCTGTCTCTGTCTCTGTCTCTCTCTCTCTCTCTCTCTCTCAATAAATGAATAAATAAGATAAATAAACTTTAAAAAAGTTAATCAAATTGATTGAGATGATTCAAGCTTTAAATCAGTGATTTAACTAATGTCCCTTGATTCCTTCCCACTTAAATTCTCTGATTATAATCCTAAGGTACATTGGTTTGGTTGAAAAAAAAAAAAAACCCCACAAATCTGTGGGAAGTGAAGGAGGAGAAGGGTGGGGGAGAAGAGCAAGGCTAATCCCAGGGTGTTTTGAGGAAAGCCACAGGGGACCCTGAATTGGATGCCCTGCTTAGGAGTTTGCAGTGTGGGAAACTGTCATTCCCTGTTGGCATCTGTCCATGCTTGTACCCATGAGGAAACATTTGAGGCTTCGGTGAACATGGGATTTGTCATGCATCTGGTTCCAGATGGTTCCCTTCATTAAGACTTTTGGAAGTAGGCATACCAAAGATTTTGTCTTATCCTTCTGTGGTGTTGAGTAGACATTACACAGACACCCATCCATATCACTGCTTCTGTAAGGGGAAATCTTTATTACAGAAGTACTCCAACTGTTAAAAACACACACACACACACACACACACACACACACACACACATCAACTCAAAAACTTAAAAACTTCAGTTAATAAATTTAAGTTTTTTTTCATTGAGTGGGTACTTACAGCACAGGAGGAAATATAATGCAAACTAGAATAATTAATATACATAAAGAAAACTTTTCTGTATGGTAGACGGTCTTATGCTGGAAATCCAATTTCCCCTTTATTTACCTCCTATGGGCACTTCTGTAATGATACATATGTATAGCTTTTTTGTTTGTCTTACTTTTGTTTCCTGTGAGACAGATCTCTATTCTTGCTGTTTAAAAGTAGATAGGATGCTCATTCTTTGATTTCAAAGTCTGTGAGTTAAAATTGGACAGTCTGAAATACAAAACCTTTGTAAACTGAAAGATACATCTGATAAAGCTCTTAATTTGTCAAGAGCCATGTACAAAGTGCCAGAGCCCTTCCTGTGAGCATGCCCATTCTTTGGAGCCAGCAGTTTGGGATCAGTTTGTGGGTTTTTTTGTTTGTTTTGTTTTTTTTGGGGGGGGGGCGTCTCTGACTACTCACAGTCCACAGGAAAGGGCAGGTTGTGACCCTTGACTAGCTCACTAGAACAGGAGCTGTTACGTGACACTCTGCACATACTGCTCTCTCAGGCCCCAAATGCATCATTAATGCTTGGACCATGCATGCTTTATGTCGTAGGAACTGTCTAATCAACGGAGATAGATTCCCTAATACCAGATCATCTTCCCTTAACTCTCTTAAGAGTCATCCTAAAATAATTGTGCTAATCACTGTAACTTCATTAACCATCCATTATAAAACAAGCCCTTCTGAGTTTGCCTTTTATCTAACAAATACACGTTCTCTTTTAAATTGTGTCCTGCCACTTACTGTTCACTGAAGTTTTAGAATACTAGAATTATTACTGTTGAAAGGGCCTTCGCATTCTGATTTACTGTCAGGTTTACAAATATGGGACTGAAAACCCCCACAGGACAAATGATAGCCTCAAAGCTGTATCATGAGTCCATGGCATCATACTAACAACCTTTAGCACTATTCCTTTAAGGATTAAATCTTCCTAGCTTTTTAAATTAGTGCCTCGTTTTGTATACATTATGTTTTTATTTATTTTTTCTACAGTTTTTTATTTAATTTAAATACGCAGTTAACATTAATAATTCTTTTTTTTTTTTTTTAATTTACTTTGAGAGAGAGAGAGAGAATGTGTGCAGGAGGGGCAGAGAGTAAGAATCCCAAGCAGGCTCTACACTGTCAACGCGGAGCCTGACACGGGGCTCGAACTCACAAACTACAAGCTCATGATCTGAGCTGAAACCAAGAGTTGGACACTTAACCACCCGAGCCACCCAGGCACCCTGACATTAATGATTCTTTTTTTTAATATTTATTTTTGAGAGAAAAAGAATGAGTAGGGGAGGGACAGAGAGAAGGAGACACAGAATCTGAAGCAGGCTCCAGGCTTTGAGCTGTCAGCACAGAGCCTGATGTGGGCTTGAACCCACAAACCGTGAGATCATGACCTGAACTGAAGTCAGAAGCTTAACTCACTGAGCCACCTGGGTGCCCCTAACATTAATAATTCTTAAGTGCTTATAGGGAAAAGTGCTAATATATTGCCCTATTTCATAATGTCTATAATTTCTCCTTCCCAGAGGCAACTGCTTTCAGTTCTTCTGGCTGTGTTTGGTTAAGGATTGACAATATCAGATTGATAAGGTAACTGAGAAAATAATTTATACTTTCAGTATATTTTCTTTGATTCTAAATTTTATATTTAGCAGCTTCTGGTGTACCATTGTTTTCTTGTTCTGGAAAAACCTAACAGTACAATCAAGGAGACTCTAAAGGTTAATTTAAGAGAGCTTTACTTTGGATGAAAAATCTTTGTTTTCTAACAGTACAATCAAGGAGACTCTAAAGGTTAATTTAAGAGAGCTTTACTTTGGATGAAAAGAGACCTAGAATTGGATTAGTTAATCCAAAGGATAATGAAATCACTTAATCTAGTATGGAATAGTTTTAATATATGAAAAATAGCTTTTAGAACTGCCTGAGGTAATTTAATCTCAAATAAGCATTAAGAATGCACAGTATTATTGACATATTTGCTCATTAATATTTGGGCTGAAGAACAAAAGGTTGTACATGTCTTAGTGGAGATGAGTGAAACAGAAGAATTGATGGACTTGAATGGTTGGAAGTGATGTTTTTACATGCTGTGCTTTACTTGCATTCTAGGAATTTTTCCTGATATAAAAATTAACTTACCAAATACATAAAAAGTCTGTGCCAGATAGTGTTGTGGGTGTTAAAGCAGAATCAGGAAATAAAGAGTTTCTATTCTCAAGAAGCTTATGGACTAGTCAGTAAAATACACATCAATAATTAAAACTAATTAGAACTTCTTTTTAGGTAAGAATATCAGACCAGACTCTACTGAGAATTACTATCTTGTTTCAAAATGTGTTTGAAGGCACTGGGGACTAACCTAGGCAGCGAAGACCAATTTGGCAGGAGCCAAAATTGCAGAAAGAAAACATATTGAGTTGAGCCCTGTATTTACCCCTGCTTTTTTAAACGCTTGGAGTATTTGCCAACTCCTGGCATGGGGCAGAGACCAAACAGAAAGCAGTGGTCCAGAGCTTGTTTCAGAATCTCTGAGTAGGGATGCTAAAATTTGAGCTACAAGGAGGTACAAGGACAGTCAAGATTTGAGGGTCCTAAATCTCAGGGAAAAGAGAATCCCGGAGTAGTGAGCTCGATGTTTGATTTAGCTTTTGCCCTCAAAGGGCTGTTTGTCATGTCCTAAGGTGTGCAGAGGTGGGCGTAGAGAAACTCTGCAGAAGCTGTGGCCAAGAGGATAACACCTTCATTTTATTGAAAAAGCAGCTCCTCCCCATTGAAAGGTCTTGGCACCCTTGTCAGAATTCATTGACTATGTTCGTGGTTTATTTACTTATTTCCTTGACTGTTTACATTTTTTTTAATGTTTATTTTTGAGAGAGACAGTGTGAGCAGGGGAGGGGCAGAGAGAGAGAGGGAGACACAGAATTCGAAGCAGGCTCCAGGCTCTGAGCTAGCTGTCCGCACAGAGCCTGACGCGGGGCTCAAACCCACGAGCAGTGAGATCATGACCTGAGCCGAAGTCCACCACCTAGTGGACTGAGCCACCCAGGCACCCCCAATTCCTTGACTGTTTAAAACCTCATGGCTTATCTCTGATCTTTTTATTCTCTTCCTTTGGTATATGGGTTTGCCTATGCCAGTACTATAGGATTTTCATTGCTGTAGCTAGGCAGTAAGTTTTCAAATCAGGAAGTATGAGTCCTCTAGCTTTGTTCTTATTTTTATAAGACTGTTTTGACTACTCAGGGTCCCTTGAGATTCCTTAGGAGGGTTTTGCTATTTCTGCAAAAAAAATTGTCACTCGGGCATTGATAGGGACTGCACTGAATCTGTAGATCACTTTGGGTAATAATGTCATAACAGTATTAAGTCTTTCACTCCATGAATATGGGATGTCTTTCCTTTATTTCAGCAGAATTTTGTAGGTTTTATCGTACAAGTCTTTTACCTCCTGGATTTAGTTGTTTCCTATTTGTTTTATCCTTTCTGGTGCTCTTGTAAATGGAACTATTTCATAATTTCCTTTTTAGGTTCATTGTTAGTGTATAGAAATGCAGCTGATTTTTGTACGTTGACCTTTATCCTGCTACTTTGCCGAATTCATTTATTAGATCTAACAGTTTATGTGTATGGAATTTTTAGGGTTTTCTACAGAGATCATATCCTCTGCAGACATAGATGATTTTACTTCTTCTTTTCCAATATGAATGCCTTTTGTTTGTCTTTCTTGCCTGATTGCCCTGGCTAGAACTTCCAGAATTATGTTGAGTAGAAGTGGCAGAAGTGGACATCCTTGGCTTGTTCTTCCTCAGCTTAGAAAAACGCTTTCAGTCTTTCACCATTGAGTGTGATGTTTGTTGTGGGTGTTTCATATATAACTTTTTATAAGGTGGAGATAATTTCTTTCTGTTTCTGTTTTTCAAGTGTTTTCATCATGAAAGTTTGTTGGATTTTGTCAAATGCTTTTCTATATCAACTGTGATGATCATGTGGGTGTTTTCCCCTTCATTCTGTTAGTGTGGTTAGCATATAATATTAATTGATTTGTGTATGTCGTGAATTATCCTTGCATTCCAGGAATAAGTGCCACTTGGTCATTGTCTATAATCCCTTTAATGTGCTGCTGAATTTGGTTTGCTAGTATTTTGTTGAGGATTTTTGCATCAGTATTGGTCTCGAGCATCGTTCCCTGATAGTGTCTTTATCTGGCTTTGGTATCAGTAATATTGGTTTCATAGAATGAGGTAGAAGGTGTTACCTCCTCTTCAATTTTTGGAGAAGTTTCAGGAGAATTAGGATTATTTCTTTATTATGTAGAATCCACCAATGAAGCCATCAGGTCAAGGGCTTTTCTTTACTGGAAGGTTTGTTGGTTACTGATTCAGTCATCTTACTAGTTAAACATCTATTCAGATTTTTCTCTTCTTTGTAATTCAGTCTTGATAGGTTTTGTGTTTCTGGACATTTGTCCATTTCATCTAGGTAATCCAATTTGTTGGCAGACTGTTGTTCATAGTATTCTGTTATTACCCTTTTCATTTCTGTAGAATCAATAGTAATTCTCAGTTTTGTTTCTGATTTTAGTAACTTGAGGCTTCTTTTTTCCTTAGTCTATATAAAGGTTTATCAATTTTGTTGACCTTTTAGTGAACCAATTTTTTGATTACATTGATTTTTTTTCTATTGTCTATTCTCTTTTGTTTACCTCTTCTCTAATCTTTATTATTTGCTTTCTTCCACAAGCTTTGGGTTTAGTTTTTATTTTCCTAGTTCCTTAAGTTTTAAAATTGGTTTGTTGACTTGAGGTCTTTGTTATTTAAAAAACTTTTTTTTTAATGTTTATTTTTGAGAGAGACTGAAATAGCGTGAGTGGGGGAGGGGCAGAGAGAGAGAGGGAGACACAGAATCAGAAGCAGGCTCCAGGTTCCGAGCTGTCAGCACAGAGCCTGATGTGGGGTTCGAACCCATCAACCACAAGATCATGACCTGAGCCAAAGTTGGACACTTAACTGACTGAGACACCCAGGTGCCCCTCTTATTTTTTAAGGTATAAGCATTTATTTCTATAAATTTCCCTCTAAACTGGTTTCTCTGTATCCCATACATTTTGATATGTTATGTTTTACTTTACCTTTGTCTCCAATTATTTTTTAATTTCCCTTGTGATTTTTTTTCTTTGATCCATTGTTTGTTAAAGATAATTTTGAGTGGTAAACCAACCTTACATTCCTGGGACAAATTCTATTCAGTTATGATGTATTATCCTTTTTAGCAAGTCAAATTCAACTTGCTAAAATTTTGTATAGAATTTTTGCATCTATGTCTCTGTGGGATATTGCTCTGAAGTTTGCTTTGTTAATAATGTCTTTACTGGGATTTGGTATCTGTAATGTTGACCATAGAATGAGTTGGTAAGAATTCTTTGTTCTTCAGTTTTCTAGAAAAGTTTATGCACAGTCAGTATTACTTCCTTCTTAAATAATTGGTAGAATTCCCCAGTGAAGTCACCTGGTCCAATTCTCTTTGTGGGAAATTTTTAAACCACAAATCCAGTTTTTGGTGTGTGTGTGTGTATGTGTGTGTGTGTGTGTGTGTTTATAACAGATATAGGGCTATTCAGATTATGTTTCTTCTGGAGTGAGGTTTGATCGGTTGTGTCTTCAAAGGAATCTGTTCATTTTTTCTGAGTTATAAATAGAGTTCATGGGCATAACGTATATAATATTCCCTTCTTTTAGGTGTCTACAGAATCTGAAGTGTTGTCTCTGTTCTCATTCCTGATAATGCAAAAAAGAATGTGTATTCTTTTTTCCTGATTAATCTAGGTAGAGGTTTATAAAAGTTTTCTTTTTTAATAAAGTTTATTTATTTATTTTGAGAGAGAGAGAAAGAGCATGCAAACAGGGGAAGGGCAGAGGGAGATGGAGAGAGAGAATCCCAAGCAGACTCCATGCTGTCAGCGCAGAGCCTGAACTATGAGATCATGACCTAAGGCAAAATCAAGAGTTGGACGCTTAACTGACTGAGCCACCCAGGCACCCATATTTATCTTCGCAATGAAACAATTTTTTGTCTATTTTCTTTATTATTTTTGTTTTTCTGTTTCATTGAGTTTTTGCTCTGGTCTTTATTATTTCCTTTCTTCTGCTTACCTTGGGTTTTATCTGCTCTTTTTCTTTAATTTCCTCATTTGAAGCTTTTCTTCTTTTCTACTATGGCCACTTCTTGCTAGAAATTTTTCCCTTCAGTACTGCTTTAGTGGCATTCCACAGATTTTTATTTTGATTCATTTTCAATCAGTTCAAAATAGTTCTCTCTTTTGGTTTCTTCTTTGATCCATGGATTATTGAGAAGTATTTCATGTAGTTTCCAAATACTTTGGGATTTTTCAGAGATCTTTCTGTTACTAATTTCTAACTTAATTTGATTATGGTCAGAGAATGTAGTTTCTGTGACTTGGATCATTTTAAATGTATTGAGACTTGTTTTGTGGAGCAGTTATGTATGGTATATAGTTTAAGAAAATCCTAGTGTGCTGTTCTTGGAGAAAGTTCTATAAATGTCGGTTAGATCCCATTCATTGAGCATTGTCCATATCTTCTGTATATCTATTTTCTGTGTACCTCTTCTATCAGTTTTTGAGCAAAGAATACTGCAGTCTTTTGATTATAGTTGTAGATTTCTGTTTCTCCTTGTAGTTTTAATAATGTTTTTTAAAACTGTTGCTAGGTACATAAATATGAAGGATTAAGTCTTCTTGAGAAATTTACCTCTGCCATTATGAAATGACTTTCTTTATCTCTAATAATATTCTATGCTGTGAAATCCTTGTTTTATATTAATGTAGCCACTCTGTCTTTCTCTTGATTACATTTAGTGCGAGATTTATTTCTCCAGTGTGTCCACTTCTTGCAGGTAGCACATAATCAAGAATTACCATACATTTAAAGTTATTTTTCTAGGGGCATCTGGGAGGCCCAGTCGGTTAAGCGTCTGATTTTGGCTTAGGTCATGATCTCATGGTTTTGTGAGTTTGAGCCCCGCATTGGGCTCTTTGCTGTTGGCACAGAGCCTGCTTTGGATCCTCTGTCGTCTCCTTCTCTCTGCATCCCCCTCGCTTACTCTCTCAAAAATAAACATTAAAAAAATAGTTATTTGGGGGGGCGCCTGGGTGGCTCAGTCGGTTAAGCTTCCGACTTTGGCTCAGGTCATGATCTCACAGTTTGTGGGTTCGAGCCCCGCGTCGGGCTCTGTGCTGACAGCTCGGAGCCTGGAGCCTGCTTTGGATTCTGTGGCTCCCTCTCTCTCTGCCCCTCCCCCGCTCATGCTCTGTCTCTCTCTGTGTCTCAAAAATAAACAAACATTAAAAAAATTTTTTTAAGTTATTTTTCTTTTTTTCTTAAATGTTTTTGAGAGAGAGAGAGAGAGATTGCGGAGGGTGGGGGGGTGGGCAGAGAGAGAATGAGACACAGAATCTGAAGCAGGCTCCAGGCTCTGAGCTGTCAACACAGAGCAAGATGCGGGGCTTGAACTCACAAGCTGTGAGATCATCACCTGAGTTAAAGTCAGATGCTTAACCTACTGAGCCACGCAGGTGCCCCCAAAATAGTTATTTTTCTAATGATTATTCTAGGGATTATAATAAATACCTTATCCCAGTTGGCTTAAGGTTTTTCAGACTTAATATGGTAAAATATTGTAACTTTGCTCCGATGTAGGATCTTTTCTTCACGCTTCCTTTGTGCTGCTTTTGCCATATATATTTATTTGTGTTATAAACCCAGTAGTGCAGTGCTATCATTGTTGCTTTGTTCATTGTTGTTATTATTTTTAATTAAAAGAGGGAAACAGATGAGAGCAGTTTTAGGCATGAGGGCTACAGACTTCCACTGTTCTTACCTGAAATTATTTGCCTTTGATTAATTTCCAAAGCCCTGAAATTATTATTTTTAACGATTTTGTCCAGTTTTATATTTGTTTTTTAGAGACAGGAATTGTCAACCTCTGCCTGACCACAGCTGGAAGTTTCCTCACATGCTTCCTTTTTGGATTTCTTTTCTCCTTGACTCTCTTTCACTAAGCTACAACAACAAAGGAGTACTTACCCTTTCTTCTCTTAGAATTGTGTGTGGATTGTAGAATCAGGTAGAGTAAGAACTAATGGACAGGTAAAAATAGCTCAGTCCCCCCATAGCTTCCTTTGAAATATTAGACTAGGTAGAGAAGTAGGAGAAAATGAAGTTCTCTTAATAAATTTATGAATTGTTTATATGATACTTGCTAGTGTCTACTTGGGTAGCCCAGGCACCTGGCATTTGCCACCTTCCCTTGGGCCACTGTGCATTTCCAACACTCTGAAACTTGTGGGGTGAGTGAATTCTCTGGATGAAGGTAGCTTTCCTCAAAGATACTGGCCCTAAAAGTGATTCCTCTTCTTGTTCAGTGCATCCTGGGGCAGGGAATAGAGATGCATCCCCTACACACATGATTCCCCTGCCCCTTGTCTGTCCAACGCTGAGGGTAGAATGGTATTTCCATTGATACTCCCCTCCTTTTCGGAGAGGTATTTAATCTCTCATGCAGAAACATTACGGAGTGCCTCTTTCCCCCAGTCCTTCTTCCCTGTCTTCCCTTTCCACTTTCCTAGCATCCTCTCTTCATGATTCAAGTTAGGACTGAGGCAGCGGAGGGTGGAACGGGAGAGGTCAGGAAAGCTGGGAGTTCTGCCAATAGATAGAGTGCAGTTAAAATAATGCATTTGGAATTCCTGATAGTCAAAGCAAAGCTTAGATGGTTTCATTTCCTCTTCTATAACTGGAATCTTAGGTCACAGGAATGACTTCCCAGAGTTAAAAAATAAGAAAGGTGCAGGCAGCAGATAAGGGTTTTGATCTGAATTGAATCTAGGTTGAAAGTCTAAATTTTTTTTTCTGTTTTACATTGTCAGTTTGGATGGAAGCTAAGTTTCCATACAGAAATCTTATTGTTTGTAAATATATCACTGTGTTACAGGGGTTAAAAATACTTGAACAAAGGGAAAAGGAATGGCAGATTTGTAGTCCCACCCAGTCTTCATGTGGATTCCATATACTCACCCGTTCTCTCTAGTGAAGCCATTGACACTGCCACAGCCTGGTCATTCTCTGCCCTCATGTCCAGAAAGCTCCTAGTGGCCTGGTATGAAGTTCACATGTCTACAAAGAGCTTACATCTCTGAGCTTTTCTCAGGCCTGTGTCCTCTGCTGCACACAGCTGAGGTTAGGCGGGTGGCCTCATGGTCACAGTGGAGTGAAAGAATGGCTTCCTGTTTTCAGGGGATTCCTTTTAATGCCAAACATAGCAGCTGGGAAACAAAGTTTTCCCAGAATCACAATGTACTTCTTGCATTCTGTTTAAACATAATTTGACAGCAACTGTTAACATCTATTTCCAGAAATGTCAAGGCTGTAATTTTTTTAAATTAATTGCTTAATACCATTATGATACATTAGTTTGATCAGTGTTTTCCTGCACAGTAGGTGACACTACCCAATCATATTTACCCCCCTCCCCACCCCAGCTGGCTGACAGCCCCCTCACGTGTACCTGTTATGACTTCATCAACAGAATAGGACTGGAAGTGCTAGAGGCCAGAGGGACCTGAGGAGTTTGAACAGAACCCTAGAGGCCTGTTGTTCTCCATAACTCAGGGTTCTGTTCCTCTTCCCCTCATCCTTTCTCCATTTAACTCCCATCCATAGCGGAAACCTGCTGGATGTAGGAACACGGTTTGATTGCCAGTGCTCTTGGTTAGCTGTAATATAATTGTCTCAGGAGTTTGTTTGCTTAGATAAAAGTCGAAGTACTTAATCTGAATGAGCACCCGGAATTACACTCTCAGAAGTTGGAGAACATTGGACTTGAGATGACCCCTAGGAATCATGCAGACAGGAGGTTCTACTTCTCAGGTGAGGAAACTGCAAATCAGAGAAGTGGCAGACTTGCCTGAGATCATACATACACCTGGGCCTCCAAACACCCAGCCCCAGGCTGTTTCCACTGACTATCCTGACTCCCCAGCAGGGTCCCAGCCTCTTCACTAAGATTCTGGTAAACGGGTGTTTTTATTGTGAGGAATGCTGAGAAATAGAGGAGAAATAAGGTAAGTAACATTTTCAAGAGTTGCTTAATTATTTTGCTAAAAGCAGAATCATTAAATTATCTGGGTCAAATAATCTTTATATATCATCTCAGCACACACACTCCTTTACTGCCTTACATCATGAGAAATTGTGTGTATGTGTGCGTGTGTGTGCGTGTGTTTCATTTGCTTTGGATGAGATGCCAGCATAACAATATGAAGTCTACAGAGGAGTTGAAATTTGACAGGTTAATTTTATTATATACATGATGCTCTGGCTTTTCACAAATGAGTTTAGCCCGAGGTCATTCAGGAAATTTAGGGTGACCTCTCTGTTTGTAGAAGCAGGTAATTTGTAAAGATGTTCTATTGCTGCCTCACGATATATAATTATGGAAAGGGTAATTAACCATTAGATACTGGAAGGAGGAGGAAAAGACAAACTAGTTTCCTTTCCAAATAGGCTCTTTAGATGCAGGAGAAAGAAGGATGGTCTGGTTACCTACTGCTGTATAACAATCAGCACCCCAAAAGTTAATAGCTTAAATTAACAATGACATTTAGCTCATAAATCTACAGTTTGGGTGGGGCTTAGTGGGGACAGCTCATCTCTGCTCTCTTCAGCTTCATCTGAGGCTCCCACCATTATCTGGTGGTTTGATGGTGGCTGTGATTTTCCCTGGGCCAGGACTGGAAGCCCACATGCAGCCTCTCCATGTGGACTGGGCTTCCTCACAGCCTGCTGGCTGTGTTTCAGGGTAAATGTCCCAAGAGAGAGATGGGTAGAAGTCCCCTTGTCTTTTATGACCTAGCCTTGGGAGTCATGTCTTCTGCCACATACTGTTTGTCAAGGCAGTCACAAAGCCCTGCCCGATTTCAAGGGGAGGGGAGATAGAATCCACCCCTTGATGGGATACAGTAAGTTCTGGAGAAGATTTAGGGCCAGATATATTGCTATGGCCTTTTTTTAAAAACCCAATCTGCCATAGAGACTGTTGTCTTTTATTTGGAGAAGCTAATAATGTGACACTAACCCGGCAGAACCTTATAATGATTTTTTAATGTTTTATTTACTTTTTATTTTGAGCGAGAATTCGAGAAAGAGAGTGAGGGAGAGGGAGAGAGGGAGACAGAATCCCAAGCAGGCTCCTGTGCTGTCAGCACAGAGCCTGATGTAGGGCTCAAACCGATGAACAGTGAGATCATGACCTGAGCTGAAATCAAAAGTTGAATGCTTAACCAACTGAGCCACCCAGGTGTCCCTATTATAGCATTTTTAAAAACATTGCCTCACAGGTAGGAGGGAACCTGAGTAGAGTAGTGACAGTCTGGCAAAGAAGTCTACCTTATGAAAGCTGGATTGCATTTGTCTCTATAGTCATGTGTTACAAATTACCTAGAGCCCTGAGAACTCAAGGACATGACTCTCTGCCTTCACAGAACCCACCCAGGGTCTCTTCTAGCAGAGTCACTTGGATTGTATCTGGTCCTACAGTGGTTTAACCCCAGACTATGTTCAGTGACCACACTCTGAAACACTGGGGATAAATAAAAAGCTTAAAAATGGAGAGAACCTAGGTGGCGCCTAAATGTGTTTGTGGCCCTGGGATCACTTTAAAAAAAAAAGATGCATTGGGGCACCTGGGTGGTTCAGTTGATTAAGTGTCCACCTCTTGATTTTGGCTCAGATCATGATCTTACCACGGTTGGTGAGGTACAGCCCTGCATCGGGCCGGCTCTGCGCTGTCAGCATGGAGTCTGCTTAGGATTCTTTCTCTCTCCCTCTCTCTCTCTGCCTCTCCCCTGCTGGTGCTTTCTCTCTCTCTCAAAAATAAACATTAAAAAAAAAAAAAACCAACCCAGATGCATTGGGGTAGAATTGACACATAATAAATTGCACGTATTTAAAGTTTACAGTTTGATGAGTTTTGACATACCTATGCCTGTAAAACCATCCCCACACGTGGTAAGCATATCGATCTCCACAGAAGGTTCCTTTTGCCTCTTTGTATCACCTTGGTCCTGCCTTTCCCTACCTCTGCCACCATCCCCAGGCCACCGTGATCTGTTGTCACTGTGTAATGTTTGCATTTTTTATAATTTTGTATAAATGGGATCACAGAGTGTACAATTTGGGGAGGGTTCTGGCTTCTTTCACTTAGTATTATCATTAGCATAATGATTGTGAAATTTATTCATATTGTGTGTATCAATAATTCTCTTCCTTTTTTTGTTCTGAAGAGCAAGTCTGTTTTATGGACATATGACCATTTGTTTATCCGTTCAGCTGTTGCCAGACATTGGGTTGTTTCCAGCTATTGCTTATAAATAAAGCTCCTGTGGGCATTCATGTGCAGGTCTTTGTGTAGACATCTGAAAGTGGGTTGTCTGGGTCATGTGGTTGGTATAGGTGTCACTTTTTTTTTTTTTAATGTTTATTTTTGATAGCGGGCGAGGGGCAGAGAGTGAGGTGGGACAGAGGATCTGAAGTGGGCTCTGCACTGACAGCAGTGCACCCAACGCGGGTCTCAAATTCACAAACTGTGAGATCGTGACCTGAGTTGAAATAGGACACTCAACCAACTGAGCCACCCAGAAGCCCCGGTGTCACTTTTTAAGAAGCTGCCAGACTGTCTTCCAAAGTAGCTGCACCATCAGTGCATGAGAGTTCCAGTTCCTTTACATCTTCATCGAAACTGTGTGTGGTCAGCCTCCAGCCGTTCTGATAACTGTGTGGTGGTATCTCCTCATGGTTTTATTTTTCCTATTGCCTGGGAACCAGTGTTGTTGAGCATCTTTCTGTGTGCTTATTTGCCATCCATGTATCTTCTTCAGTGATGTGCCTGGGCATGACCAGAATGGTCATTAAATACAAGGAAGGCGGGGAGCCTGGGTGGCTCTGTCGGTTGAGTGTCCAACTTTGGCTTAGGGCATGATCTCACAGTTCGTGGGTTCAAGCCCCTCATCGGGCTCTGTGCTGACAGCTCAGAGCCTGGAGCCTGTTTCCGATTCTGTGTGTCCCTCTCTCTCTCTGCCCCTCCCCTGCTCATGATCTGCCTCTCTCTGTCTCTCAAAAATAAATAGATGTTAAAAAAAATTTTTTTTAAAATACAGGGACGGATATGATGCAGTCTAGAACATGACCTTTGCCCTCAAGGAACTTTCAGAATTATTTCTGAGACATAATATTTCCAGGCCTTTTAAAAGTGTGCCTTTTCCTGGGCATAATGTAACTTTTTTATGACTCAGATTTGTAATCATAAGCATTCATAACTGTTCTGTGTAGAATCCAGTTTTGAGTGGCCTTTATACTTCTGCTGCATCGTATCTCTCCTTAGGACCCTCAACCCTCTCTATTTGGCTGCATCCTCATGTGTTTTATACCAAGACACCAACAAAAAGTGCCTGTAACCAACTTGCATGCAAAACAAAACCAGAAAAATAAGTATGGGGTCAGGAGTAAAGTGCCATGCACAGGGCCCCAGTGTAATGCAGGCTCATCCCCTTCCCTGTGACAGCACCGTCATTTTCTTCCACTGGTGGTATCTGGTTATATTTGGTCCAGAGTGTAAAGTGTTTCACCATTTCCCTTCACATATACTGCACCAATAGGAAGGTAGGGTTACAAGAGGGTGGTTCCACAGGTGTGATACCTGTTTTTGGATGTTTTGCCATTTTCCATCTGCCAAAATGGTACCTTATAGGTGTAGAAACAAATCCTTGACAGATTTAGAAGAACCTTTCCTGACGTAAACAGTAAGTTCATCTTAAGGTGAGCACACTATATTGAGCAATTCTTTCCTGAGATCATTTCCTTCCCAAGCTGCTGCACTACCATAGCCACTTCATATCCAGGCTGCCTTGTACTTTGGTGTTCTGGGTCAAACCAGATATATTCCCTGTGATTTCAGAAAGGGAAGCACCATGCTGAGGAAACCCAGTAGTCCTAGCCTCACTTTCTGTTTGGGCGTGCTTCAGAGGTGTTCTGAGGGGCAGGGGATTGTTACCCTGAAACATGAGTACCAGGAGGATAACAGTGTATCCAGATGGGCATCTTACTAGCTGGGGCTTGCCACGAATGCGGTGGTCTAAATCCTGCTCTGCATTGAATTAACAGTATCCTGTAGTCCCTGTGAAGTAGTATCCTTTTTTTTTTTTTTTCATAAATTACGTTTTTCAAATTTAAGGTATTTGGATGAGTCTGGCTATACTTCATATCTGTCCTTTATGCTTTATAAGTGCTGTCTTCTAGCAGCCCTCATGTTTAGAAGCTGACGCTTTTTTTCTTTTCTGAGAGAGAGCATGAGGAAAGGGGCAAAGGGGAGTAGGGAGGGAGGGAGAGGGAGGGAGAGGGAGGGAGGGAGAGAGAGAGAGAGAGAGAGAGAGAGAGAGAGAGAGAGAGAGAGAGAGAGAAACCTTAAGCAGGCTCCACACTCAGCTCAGAGCCCCATGTGAGCTCAATCCCACAATCTTGGAATCATGACCTGAGCTAAAATCAAGATTGGATGATCAACTTGACTGAGCCACCCAGACGCCCCTGAAGCATGTTTTTAAAATTTTTTTAATGTTTATTTATTTTGAGAGAGAGAGACAGAGTGCGAGCAGAGAAGGGGCAGAGAGAGATGGAAACACAGAATCTAAAGCAGGTTCCAGGCTCTGAGCTGTCAGCACAGAGCCAGACATGGGGCTCAAACTCACGAACTGCGAGATCATGACCTGAGCCAAAGTCGGACACTTAACCAACTGAGCCACCCAGATGCCCCAGCATTTTTTTTTTTTTAAGACCTGCCTCTATACTGAAGCTTTCAGATCCTCTGGACTTCCCCCCCCCCCCCGTATTTGTCTACTTTTCCTCAGAGTTCTCTTTTTTTCTTTCTTTCCCCACCCACCCCCCTCAGAGTTTTCTTAAACAAACATGGTATTCATATTTATGAATACCATGAAGAGGGTGCTAGGTTTTCGGTTCAGTGCTTGGCAAAGAACACACCCGCGAGAGGGAAACAAAGTCATATAAGTGCTAGCTCTTCGCAGTAGGCACAGGGAAGACGTGTGACAGAAGTCCATTTGATTGTCCCAGAGCCAACAGATCTTCTTCCCTGGCCCAGATGGCAGGTGTCCTGAAGTTCCAGGGTGTGAACTAGAAGAGAGGGACTTGGAACCAGCATGGCTGGCTTCTGGTACTCCTGGGCTTTTCCTGGGGTGGGGACAGAGTCTCTTGTCTTACGCTTTTTTGTGGTTTAGAAGGTGGAATCAGCACCGTCTTGGGGGAGGTGGGAGAAGGGGACAGGATATGTCAAGCTGTAGCTGAAGGAGCTGTTCTGTGTACCTCATAGATGCTGTCTTATTAAATCCTCATAATTGTGTATCTTTTCCATTTTGTAAATGAGAGAATGGAGACTCTCTAGGTAAATTATGCCCCCATAGTCTTGTAGCTAGCTAGTAGGGAGTGGCCCCAACATTGAAAGTCCAGGTCTGTGGGACTCTAAAACCCATGGTATCTCTGTCACACCACTCTGCTTTTCAAATGATGATCTATAAGGGCTGTGTCTTTCAAATCAGTATAAAGAATTTCCTAAGACTTAAACTGGAGGAGCAGTCAGCCTTGCAAGGTAAAGAGCTTCCTTCTTGTCACCAGAAGGGTCTGAAGAGCCTTTTCTCAGAGAAGGCATTTGAACAGGGTTTTGGTGTGAGCCATGGCTTCTTACATTGGGCAGCCTTAACTACCCAGATTGCCCTGTATCTATCTCTTTCAGAGCCTGAGTATAAAATTGGTAGCATTTGTCCTAAGGATAAACTAAAGGAGTCCATCCCAAAGATGTTATGGAATGCCTAATTTTCTTCCTCTCAAACACAAGTATTCTCAGGGAAGCCGTTGGGAAGGTTAGGACGAGGAGATGAAACTTCTCTCCTCCTTTGCCAAGCAAACCCTTCTCCAGAGCACACGCCATGGTAAATGTTGCTTGAGGATTTCTGTGAGTGTCTCCTTTAGTTCAAATTGCATTTTGGTGATATGCATAACCTGCCAAAGATAAACGAAATCTAGAAAAGGCAGAACTTATTTCTAAGCTGCTCATAAGACTGCTCACAATATGCCCAGGACAAGTATGACCTAGTCAGCAGCTCTTGCCTATCATCCCTTCCTAGTGGCAGTTATCCTGAATTTTCAAAAAGCAGGCATCTTGGTTCCTATGTGTTCCTCCACAAAAATTCTCTCTTTGAAGGAGTTTATGGGAAATGTGGGGACATTACTCCCATCTCTTAGGATGACATTTGCTAACTTATTCTGAATTGTTCCCCCAAAGTACGTTCATTTGACTGAAACAATTTATAGCACCTTATAAACCCAAAATGTTACTATTCTACTGGATTTTGTTTTTGTGAAGTTTAGATATAGTTGGAGCTGTATCCTAGAAGTGTACTTGCTACTTTGAGAAACATCATTGTGGTTAAATGTAGCTGTCTCACCCACAGAATCATGGCAGTTTCCATACTTGACTTTGGAATAGCCATACACAGAGAATGATAGATCAACTTCCTTTCTAGTTACCATAGTTGCTCATTTATCCTGGTGGTGAAGGAAAGAGATTGATACCCTGCCTTCTATGTTCAACTACTTGTTTTTAAGAAAAATTTTTTAATAGAGCTATAAAAATTCCCATAAAACCTACTTGTGAATCATTATGTTTAAGCAACATAACTTCTCAGTGAACGCGCTAGGATAAGTTAGTTGCTTAGGAGATCTACTTGGTGTATAGAGTTTATTGAGCATGAACTACTTCAGACCATCTGCCAGTTTGGGGGAGGGGGTTGAGTTTTTTTTTTTTTTTTTTTTTTTTCTGTTTACTGTGAGAAAACAGACATAACCTAAAATTTTCCATTCCAGCGATTTTTAAGTCCACAGTTCAGGGGCATTAAGTACATTCACAGTGTTATGCAACCATCACCACTGCCTCGTTCCAGAACTTTTCCTCACCCCCAAATGGAAACCCCCATACCCATTAGCAGTCACTCCCTATTCCCAGGCCCTGACAAACACTAATCTGCTTTCTCTGAATCTCAATAGGTTGGATATTGAGTATAAATTGGGTCCTACAATATGTGGTCTTTGTGTCTAGCTTTCACCTAACAGAATGTTCCAAGATTTATCCATGTTGTAATGTGTCAGTACTTCATTTTTTTAATTATTAAAAAATTTTTTTAAATCTTTATTTTTTTATTGATTTTTTAAAAATTTACATCCACGTTAGCATATAGTGCAACAGTGTTTTCAGGAGTAGATTCCTTAATGCCCTTTACCCATTTAGCCCATCCCCCTTCCCACAACCCTCCAGTAACCCGCTGTTTGTTCTCCATATTTAAGAGTCTCTTATGTTTTTGGCCCCCTCCCTGTTTTTATATTATTTTTGCTTCCCTTCCCTTATGTTCATCTGTTTTGTATCTTAAAGTCCTCATACGAGTGAAGGCATACGATATTTGTCTTTCTCTGACTGACTAATTTCGCTTAGCATGATACCCTCTAGTTCATCCATGTAGCTGCAAATGGTAAGATTTCATTCTTTTTAATTGCTGAGTAATACTCCATTGTATATATATATATATACCACATCGTCTTGATCCATTCATCCGTCGATGGACATTTGGGCTCTTTCCATACTTTGGCTGTTGTTGATAGTGCTGCTATAAACATTGGGGTGCACGTGTCCGTTTGAAACAGCAGACCTGTATCCCTTGGATAAATACCTAGTAGTGCAATTGCTAGGTCGTAGGGTAGTTCTATTTTTAATTTTTTGAGGAACCTCCATACTGTTTTCCAGAGTGGCTGTATCAGTTTTCATTCCCACCAGCAGTGCAAAAGAGATCCTCTTTCTCCGCATCCTTGCCAGCATCTGTTGTTGCCTTACTTGTTGATTTTAGCCATTCTGATGGGTGTGAGGTGGTATCTCATTGTGGTTTTGATTTGTATTTCCCTGATGATGAGTGATGTTGAGCATCGTTTCATGTGTCTGATGGTCATCTGGATGTCTTCTTTGGAGAAGTGTCTGTTCATGTCTTTAGCCCATTTCTTCACTGGATTATTTGTTTTTTGAATGTTGTTTAATCTTTATTTTTGAGAGAGAGAGAGAGAGAGAGAGAGTGGGAGTAGGGAAAGAACAGAGAGAGAGGGAGACACAGAATCTGAAGCAGGCTCCAGGCTCCAAGCTGTCAGCGCAGAGCCTGATGCAGGGCTTGAACCCACAGATGCTAGATCATGACCTGAGCTGAAGTCAAGACACTTAACTGACTAAGCCAACCCAGGCGCCCCAGTACTTCATTTTTTTATGACTCAAAAATTTCCATTGTATGTGCATACCACATTGTGTTGATCTGTTTTTTTCGTTGGTAGACTTTTGTTGGTTGGTTGTTTCCACATTTTGGCTATTGTGAATAATGCTGCTATGAACATTCCTGGGCAGGTATTAATTTCCACACCTATTTTCACTTCTTTTATGTGGATACCTAGAGTGGAACTGCCAGGTCATCTGGTAATTCTGTGTGTAACTTATTGAAGAACTACCACAGCAACTACATCATTTTCCATTCCCATCAGCAATGTACAATTCTCATTTCTTTACATCCTCGCCAAGCACTTGTTAGTCCATTTTTTTAAGTTTATTTATTTTGAGAGAGACAGAGACAGTGTGAGTGGGGGAGGGAGAAAGAACCCAAAAGCAGGCTCCACGCTGCCAGTACAGAGTCCCATGCAGGGCCTGAACCCATGAAACCATGAAATCATGACCTAAGCTGAAACCAAGATTGGATGCCAAGCCGACTGAGCCACCCAGACGCCCCTGTTATTCCATTTTGTAAAATAACGTGTGTCCTGTTGGGTATGAAGTGGTAGCTCTTGGTAGTTTTGATTTGCATTTGTCTCCTGGCTGACAGAGTTGAGTGTCTTCTTTAGGTGCTGTTGGCCATTCATCTGTCTTCTTTGGGTAAATGTCTTTTCAGATCCTTTGCTCATTTTGCAATTGGGCAGTTGGGTTATTTATCTTTTAGTTGAGTTGCTGAGTTGTAGGTTGGTTTGTTTTTTGTGGAAATTTTTCAAATACCCACTAAAGTAATGAGAGTGGCAAAGTGACCCTGTGCACACGCACCCTGGGCACAGGTCATTGCACAGGGTCCTTGTATTCTCAACCCCCACCTGGAGGTTTCTAGAACAACTCCCAGTCATTTAATGTTCTCTCACATTTAGTGTAAACTTCCCGATTCAATTATGGTTTTTTTAGTTGATTTGTTAGAAATAAGATCCAGATAAGGTTCACACCTTATTGCATTTGGATAATATACCTCTTTTTAAGTCTATTTTAATTGTAAAATTCCCCCGCCTTTTTTTCCTTTTAGTTTGTCCTCTTGAGGGAAGTGGATCATGTATCCTATAGAGTTCTACATTTTATGTTTTGCTGATTATATTCCTGTGCTGTTCTCCCTAGTGTAAGCTGGAAAACAGAACTAGATGTTAGATCTGATTCCAGTTCCAGGTTTGGCAGAAACACCTCAGTTGTGGAGTTGTGTCCCGTGTCTCCAGGTAGAGCAGAGCAGGACTGGCTCTGTTTCTGAGACAGCACTGGCCACCCATCATCACTATTGCCAAATGGTACCAATCCATTTCTGTCAGTCACTCCTGCTTCATTGGAATTCCTCTTCACAAACTCCTTCATCAGCTGTTTAATTGCTTTGACGTCCAGTTTGGTCAGGAAAGTTCCATCCGGTGCTTGATATTCTCCCTTGATTTCCCAGCCCTCAGAACTGTGAGTGGTTTCCAAGCTTGGCTGGGTGTGCTTCTGTGAGCATCATCATGAACTCCCAGATTTAACCTTTTAAATGTTCCCATCCCCTGCACTTCTACCCGCTGTCAGTCTTTATAGGTCAGTGGTCCTGACCCAGGTTATCTGGCGACCTTCAAGGAAAATAACATCCAGACAGCTGGATCAGCCTCTCTGGGGTAGAGCTGAGCATGCAGCCTTTAAAAGGCTTTGCAGGTGATTCTGATGCACAGTGAAGATCAGAGGTCCTTGTTAGATCTCCCTCCCCGACAAGGGGCACGAGATGCAGGGCCCTGTCTCCAGGGCTGCTGGGTTCCTTCCTTCCTCCCTCTTTACCATGTAGTCCCAACACCTGGACTTCATGGTGAGTGAGCCTCATGGATATATGCTGCCTTCCTCCCCTCCCCTCCCCTCTCCTTCTCTGACCTGGAACAGAGCTTGGCTAAACTTCAAAAAGGAGAAAGCACTAAAGTCCCTAGGACACCACCCTTCGATCTGCAGCCAGAGTGGGCCTGCCAGTTCACACCGTGGCAGCTCTGGGCACCAGGCAAGTTTTTGCTGGTTACATCCAGCATCTTCTGGGGCCTTCCATGTTTAACGTTACCAGCAATGGTAAATACTGTCTCTTGATGTTTTTCCCCCTCTATTTTATTTGTTTGTTTAAGTTTTTATTTTTAAATAATCTCTACACCCAGTGTGGGACTTGAACTCACAACCCCAAAATCAAGAGCCGCATGCTATACAGGCTGAGCCAGCCAGGCACCCCTTTCTTCTCTTTTAGACATCACATCCCCCTACCATAGCACACACTAAAAGGTACTCTCGCCTGCCTCTCTCAGATTTCCAGACTCCCCCCAGAACTTGCCCCATGGCCTGGGGCTGAGGCACCTTGGGCAGGATTTTGTTTGTAATTCACTTGTATCTCCTGAAGGCTGGGCTGTGACCCCCCCCCCCCAGCAGGTAGCATTCCCAGTATCTTCAGTCACAGGAAGGACCCTGCCTCTCTGCCTGTGTTTGACTGTGATCGCACTCTTCCACAGTTTAGATGGGCATAAGGAAATTGGTGTGAGCAGAGAGATGAATCATGGTGTTTGGCTTCTTGCCCTGTGCCCATAAAAGTGGCATTTTCTTAAATAGATGAGAACCTTAATAACTATTTAAAGAATATGTGGAATTTGGGGGTATATTTTATGGCCCTTAATTAAACTTCAGACAAAGTAAAACATTTTAAGATGTTTTATAACACTTTTAATTTTTTTCTGTGGAGATTTTGTGTAATTTTTTCGCTCTCTTACCCCACCCCTCAACTCTCAGTGCATACAAAGGCACACCAAAGTGGGGCTACCTAAAGGCCATAAAGGACAGCATCATATCTAAGTCACAGGAGCAAAAGAGGGCTTCTGGCCCAGGTCAAGAACTGAATGAGTGGGCCCAGCCAGTCCTATGGAGGGATGTGAGGGTATTAGGTGTCTAGGTCTGAATTTTTATGGTAGTGAAAAGGACAGCAGATGGGCCTCTGAAGCAGGCCACGTCCATCTGCCCCATCAGATCTCTTAGTGGACATTTCCTGGATGGGAGGACGTGTGCCTGTGGGAGAAAATGCGACAAAGTGCCTCATTTGAGTCTGTGCTGAATTCTTTCTTGAGCTTTTGTTCTTATAATCATAAGCCTCTCGTTTTTGTCCACCTAATCCAGAGACTTATCTCAAAGAGTAGGAAAGTCCTGAATTGACCTGAAAACTAAATGCAAAATGAATTCATTAATTAGAAACTTGCATTATAGGGGCACCTGGGTGGCTCAGTGGTTGAGTGTTCGACTTTGGCTCGGGTCATAATCTCACTGTGGGTTTGCAACCTGCATCGGGCTCTGTGCTGACAGCTCTGAGCCTGGAGCCTGCTTCAGAGTCTGTGTCTCCCTCTGTATGCACCTCTCTCTCTCTCTCAAAAATAAATAAACATTAAAAAAAAAAAAAAGAATAGTTCATTTTATAGGTATCGGCTGGCCTGCTGAAGAACCCATCCATATAGGGGTCAGGACACATGCAGGGTGGAAGGCCCTCGACCCTGCTGCAGCTCCTGTGCCAATCTGCAAAGTGTAAATGGGCCCTTCTGCCCAGAGACCAGTGCACTTAGGCTTTACCATCAAGGACTTCCCTTATGCACTGAATATGCCACTTTTTAAAAATAGAAAGTCCGTTCCTAGACAACCTTTGTGAAATAAACATGCCAAAAGTTATATCTGTGAAAGTCCTAAGGCTATTACAGATAACTTTGTGACAAAGTGGCTTCTTAAGCCTAAATTAATAGCCTTGAAATTAAGAGCTCCAGAGAGGAAGCAGGCAGAACTTCCCTTTCCCATCTGGATTTTCTAGTACCCTTTTCAGCCTCAGAGAACCAGCTTTGTTATTTATAGACTTTTCTATTATTTAATCTGCATTATTTCACAGTAGTTTGATTTCCCAGCCCTGAACATCAAAAATGAACAAGCAGAGGGGTGCCTGGGTGGCTCAGTCGGTTAAGCATCTGACTTCAGCTCAGCTCATGATATCACAATTTGTGAATGTGAGCCCTGCATCAGGCTCTGTACTGACATCTCAGAGCCTGGAGCCTGCTTCAGATTCTGTGTCTCCTTCTCTCTTTGCCCCTCCCCTGCTCACGTTTTGTATCTGTCTCTCTCTCAGAAACAAATAAACATTAAAAAATTTTAAAAAATGAGCAGGCAGTGAGATGGGGAGCAGAGGGTGCAGGCCCAGCGCTGCTGTGGTGGCATGGGGTGGTGGCAGCCTTGTCTGGGGCCCATTTTCTCAGATTTTAGGCTTTTATCTACTTCCTTTGAAGCAGTGGCCTCATTTTCCCCCAGGGTCTCTCTCGAGGGGATAGGAGATAGAAGGATGGGGGACAGGGTATTTGAAGGTCTCACTTGGGTTTCCTGGGTATTGGCTTCACTGTCCCCTACTGGGTACAGTGCCCACCCTGGCTCCCCTCCAGCTGGTGGGGGCAGTGACACCTGCCAACCTGCCTGGGTTTGGGCTTTGTTTTGATTTGGAAGTTTGGTAGTCAGGTACTTCAAAGTTTACTCCCCCTACCCTGGAACTCAAGAAGCTATTGTTTCCTCATTGTTTAAATTTCTTTGCCATCAATTGACGAATGGATCAAGAAGATATGGTTTATATGTACAATGGAATACTACATGGCAATGAGAAAGAATGAAAAATGGTTGTAGCAATGTGGATGGAACTCGAGGGCGTTATGCTAATATGCAGAGAAGGACAGATACCATATGTTTTCACTCATATGTGGAACAGGAAACTTAACAGGGGACCATGGGGGAGGGGAAGGGAAAAAATAGTTAAGGAGAGGGAGGGAGGCAAACCATGAGAGACTTAAAATACTGAGAACAAACTGAGGGCTGATAGGGGTAGGAGAGAGGGGAAGGGGGGTGATGGGCATGGAGGAGGGCACTTGTTGGGATGAGCACTGGGTATTATATGGAAACCAACTTGACAATAAACTCTAAAAATTAATTAATTAATTTCTTTGGCATGTTTTGTAAATGAAGTCGCTACTCTGCCTGGAGGTTCCACGTTTGAGATTGGGTTTGTGTTGAGAAACCTGGGGAAGGCTGGGGTTCCCACAGCTGGGGAGCTAGGGGTGCAGCAGTTCCCTCTGGTAAAGGAGCTTTTGCCGCGAGGCACTGGGAGGCCAGGCACGTAGGCAGCTCTGCCAGATGCCTGCCTTTCAGGAGCTGGAGAGGGGGCTGTGGCAGCAGGAAGTGGAGATTTGTTTTCCTCCAGAAATGAATGTGACCTCTGGGGGCAAGGGTTGGGAGTCCTAAGCAGCCGCATGTTGCCGTTGGCCTCCCACAGGGCTTGGACAGTCATTAAGAAGCTTCTCGCCCTCCTGTCCATGTGATACTCCGTGCCCTTGGGTCCTTGATCAGAGCACTTGTCATGAGATCTCGTCAGATTTCTAGAGTGTGGCTGGGCTTTGGACAGGCCTGAGTTTGAATAACCACATAGATCAGCTCTGGGACCTGGACCTCCTTGAGCCCCAGCCTCCTTATCTAAAACTCCTCCTGGTGATAGTAGAATTAAAATGACACTTAGTCCTCCCTGCTACCAGCCCAGCACCTTGGACAGGTCATTTCCCTTCCCTAGTTCCAGTTTCCTCCCAGATGGCGCTGGCGCCCCTTGGCTGGCTGCTTCCTGAGATTCCGATGAGATGAAAGAGGCAGGTTTGCTGTGGCGGCTCAGCAGTAACTGTCAGACACCACTGGTTGCTCGGCGCCCTCAAAGGAGTTGGTGACTGTTATTGTCCCCTGAGGGGTGGGGGGGGGGCTGTCGGGAACCGGACAGGAATGCTTATTTGGACTGTGTCTTTGTGGCCAGGAAGTGTGGGGACTGCAGCGCCAAGGCAGGGAGGACCTGCCAGACCCCAGTCTCTGGGGGAGGGTTGGCGAGTGCACTCTTTGAGGCCAGGTCAGATGGCCCTGAAAGCTTACGGCAACCTTCCCTGTGACTCTTGGCAGAGTTTGTATCCTTTTGTGCTTTAATCTGGTAATTTTTCTCACCACGGTTTGTGAACAATGATTTCAGGCCAGATCAGCGAGACTGGCTGCCCCAGATAAATAGGTAACAGAGAGGGAAATGACCTCTGGAATAATTGTCCACAGAGCTACTGCCTTTTTGAAAGCTTATGTTTGAGTAGAAGCCCCCCCCCCCCCCGAGGGCAGCATTCTGGATGTCTGCATTTGGGGGCCCAAAGTCACTTGGCTGACGAAAGCTTATGAAAAGTTCAGCTCCGTGCTCTTCCACACTGCTTGCTGCTTCTGTAAGGGAACTCCTGAGAGCTGCTGAGTCTGGACTAAGATGGTCTTTCCCGAAGGGCCAGTTGCCAGGCCCGGTCCTGTCCTCCCCACCTGCCCCTCATCCATGAGCCCCAGCTCCCCTACTTGGTGTGAGGACCTAACAGTCTATAAACCAGGGTCAGGAATGGCAAAGTTTGTAAAACTCTGTACGCATACATATAGTATTCATATTGTTGTGTGATCACTTGTCCCTGGAAGGAGTAAGAACCTATATCCAGAAACTGGTGGTTTGCCTTCAATAATAAAATATGGGCTTTCCCAGCCCCCTAAGAGCTAACCCTTGATGCCATTGAAGTCTTTGTGAAAGAATAGTGTGACCCTAAACAAGAGGTGTTTGGGAAGTGTTCTCTTTTTCAGTTTGTGGCATTTATATAAAGTATGTGGATTTCCAAAATTTAATTGTAGAGTTTCACTTTCAGAAGGATTCTTGTGGGGTTCCTGGGTAGCTCAGAAGGTTAAGCGGCAGACTCTTGATTTTGGCTCAGGTCATGATCTCACGGCTAAGCCCTAAGTCAGGCTCCATGCTGAGTGTGGAGCCTGCTTAAGATTCCTCTTTCTCTCTCTCCCTCTCTCTTTCTCACCCTCTCCCTGTCCCTCTGCTCCTCCCCCACTCAAGTGAGTATGCTCTTATCTCTCTCTCTCTCAAAAAAAAATTCCTGCAAGTATAGGTAAATGCTACATTTTAGCCAAATTGTGTTATCATATAGTCAACTATTCTGAATATGTTACTTTTATAGTTGCAAATAATTATATTATGAATATGGAATGAGGTGCATCTTATAAGAAAGTCAAGGTGATCTGGGAGAAATGCTGTAGGGAAGCACACAGCCCCAGTGTGAATCAGCTCCCAATGTCTCCTAATGCAGGAGGGCAGCTGCTGACATCTTACCAGAGGTTTTTATGTCCTGTAAATCTGTGCCTAGAACCCTAATAGGGGAGGTCAGGCTGAATCATAACTTCTCAATGTAGAACTCTGCTCCCCAGGGCCCCATCATGCTGCAGAACTGCCAGACCAGCTCCCTGTGCCCACCATTCTTCATGTGAGGGGGAGGTGGCTCAAATGTGTGCTGCCAAGGTGGCAGTGATCTGTAGGTGGTGGGCAGGATGGGGTAGGGAACTGCTACAAGGCCAGTCACTGACATCTGCTGGTCTTAGGACATGGCCCCTAGCACGCTGTGCTTTCTCCAGCTCCCCCTGCCTGGGGTTTGGAGGCCGTATGTCGTCTGAGGCCACCTTCACCCTCCTCACCGTCCTCCTGAGAAGATCACTATGTGCGTTACTTATGTGTTTTTCTTCTTTTCCATCAGAATATTGACATTACAAACTTCAGCAGCAGCTGGAATGATGGGCTGGCCTTCTGTGCTCTCCTGCATACGTACCTTCCAGCCCACATTCCATATCAAGAGCTGAACAACCAAGATAAGGTAGGCCGTCTGTGGGACAGCCAGCTCCTGGAGTCCTTACCGCACGGGAGGGGCAGAGCCTTCCACTGGCAGGACCTAAGTCACAGTGCTGGCTCCTAGTGGCCCTATCCCAGCTGGCTCTTACTCTGGGATTGAGTTATTTGTGCTGAACCAGCCAGTCCCTGACCAACCTTTCTAGGACATTTGGTGGGTTCAGAATTCCGCAAGTGACAACATACCCTGTGGAAGCTGTCAGCCTTCCTGGGTGATGACATTTAGGATTGAGGGTTTTACCAAGAACTGGCCACGGAGAACTGCTCAAGGCGTGAGCGGTCTGGGCAGGGCTCTCTCCACACCAGGCCAGCCTCCCACCAGCCCTGTGCAGTCCAGGCGTCCCACTCAGGGAGGTGCTCGGGGACAGGTTGGGGAGATCCCTTGTCCAGAGGGCACTAGGAGAAGTCTCTGGTCTCCTCCTGCCCTCAGGTAACCCTTGAAGGTTTGCCCCTGGGGAGGAAGCTCATTTGATAGATGTTTCTGATCAGTTTTTGGGGTCCGGGTTCAGGCAGCTCGGGGCTGATATGTCAGAGGCGTCCCTTTTCCACAGCGAAGAAAGAACGGGCCTGTGGAGATTGCTCTACAGCCGGTCACAAGAGGAGCAGGTGGGCCCTGTGGAGGGGCAGTCGGGGTCATTGGGCGCTTCAGGGGCTCCAGTGTAGGTTTGTTCTGGTGCCAAATGGAGGGGGCTGTCCATCTTCCCCAGCATGGAAGATGATGGGCCAGGTCATCTTCCTCCTGGCCTCGCGTGTCCACTCCAGTCACATGGTTTCTTTTACAGCGAAGGAACTTCACCCTGGCCTTCCAGGCAGCTGAGAGCGTCGGCATCAAATCCACACTGGTGAGTCACTGGCAGGCCCCTTCTTTTTGTTGGGAAGAGCTTCCATCTTATTAAGAGAGTTCCTAGGTGGCTACTGGGTGAGACAGGCCCTGGCCGGCCGAGCAAGCATCCCGCCAGAGGGGCCCCAGCAGGGGTTTCACCTCAGTCCTTTGGGCGCTTTGTGCGTCCTGAGGAAGCACCTGAGGTGTGTGGAGTCATCTTGACCACAGCCCCAGCGACTTTGACTTCATTAGAGTCACCCACTTTTTCAGGTGAATCTCTGGGTTCAGAAGAAAAATGCTAACAGGTTTATAACATGTCTCTGTCAGAGGTGCATTCCTGTGGGTTTGTCTGCCTTTTGTCAAACTGGGGCGAGAGGAGGCAAGTGCAAGTCGAGGAAGGAGGCTTTAGAGGTGGAGCAGGTGTGCCATGCTTCACAAGTGCTGTGGCAAATGCCACTCACAGTGTGAGAAATTAGTTGTAGAAAACCCACGTTTTAGGGTCATTAGGCCTCTGCTCGGTGCCCGCAGTACCTCAAAACAGACATGCTTCTTTCTGTCAGAGTTCTTGCCTTGTCACCATATCTGACTTTCTGAAGAAAATACTGTGTCCAGATGCAAAGCCAGTGCTTCCACACCTAGAGACACTTTCATTATATAAACTCTGCTGAGGTGTTGTCTAGGGTGCCCACCTCAGAGATTTCTGCAAAGGGTCCTGTGGGACTAGGTCAGGGACTCAAGGGCACCCCTTACCCTCACTTGTAACAGTGAGGTAAGTGAGGCTTTGAAGAAGTGTTTACATTCATATATACCCCACAGGAATGTTCGTGTAAAGTCCCAGAAGTTATATTTTCTGAATTGACAGAAATATGCTTGTTTAGGGTGTCCTCTGTTCAGCTGTACAGAGAGAAAGAGAAGTTACCATTACTGAAATGTTTCCCGTTATCTGGGTATTTTACATCACATGTAAAGTTCTAACGTATAGAAAGAGGACCATTTTCCCACCTTAAAGAGCTTTTAGTCAAGATCTTACATTGAACAAACATATATTCTTTTTTCTATCCCAAGTCACCAGTGGGTGACCCATTCTGTTGTGCTGGCTGTGGCAGCATGTTCCGTGTCCCTCACCCATGGAACCTCTCAGAGCAGTGCTCCTGAGAGGAAACCTCTCAGAGCAGTGCTCCTGAGAGGAAACCTCTCAGAGCATGGCTCCCCAAGAAAGTTATAGATGTTCTTCAGCAACAGTGGATCTCTTTTGGGGCCTCCCAGTCATGTATCCAAGTCCTGGGTTTCATCAGCTGGCATCTCACAGATCACTGGTATTCTGCAGGATACAGTTAGAGAACGGTGTCTTTGATGATTTCAGATGGTTGCCATGGTGAGGGACATCGGAAAGTTGAGTTCTGGGAGCCCTGGGCCCACAGAGACTCTCTCAGGATAGAGACTGGGGTGAGAAGGGCTCTCAGAAGTCACCATGAGGAGGGGTTTAAGAGAGGTAGGCAGGGAACAAGACCCTAGAGAAGATAAAAGCCAGCCTTGGACAGCTGTGGCCAGGAGCAGGGGCACCCCGGTATGGGACTCTGGGGTAGGGCTCGGGCACAGACAGACAGCTCAGGGACCACGCAGACACTTCACAGGCACACTTGGTAGCAATGGAGCAGGCATCTTGGCCAGGCCTTTGGTGGCTGTGATCAGGCTTAGCCCAAAGTCCAAGGCCTTGCCCAGTGCAAGGGCCCATGGAACTGTTGAAGGGGGAGGGCAGGGAAGCCTGTTGGGATAGGCTGGGAGGTGACCTGGGATTCTAACCAGGTTTCTTCCTTCTCTGCCAGGACATTAATGAAATGGTCCGGACTGAGCGGCCTGATTGGCAAAGCGTGATGCTTTATGTGACAGCAATCTACAAGTACTTTGAAACTTGAGCACACCAGAAGGACTCTCCCCATTACCAAGTGACACCAACGCCATTAGCTATGCACCCCGTAAAGCTTTCAGCGACTCTCTGGGCTGCCCCGCAGTGTGTGAGCCTTCAGCCGGGGCCTCTGAGTTGGGAGAACTCAGGCGTCTGTGGCCCGCGGCTCACACTGGGCTCCTCGTGCATGACCTGTCCGGTCAGAGGTCGGCGTGGGCTCAACGCACACCACACACGCTGTTTGCTGCGGAGTTTTTTTCTGAAGAGAATATTGAACTACATTAGTGCTGCGGGGTGTAAAAAACGGTTCCCGCACAGCTAAACTTGGGGAAGGGGGCGAAATGATATAGGAGGCTCACAGGGCGTTCGTGAAAGCTTTAGCTGCAGCTCTTCTAGACTCCTTGCCAGCGCAAGGTCTGCCACTGGGAGAAGCGGGCAGGGAAGTCGGCACCTGGCAGAGGTGCCTGGGCAAGCAGGCCATGGCCCTGGACATGGGCTTGGTTTCAAGGAGCGCATCACCACAGCAATGGGATGGCCACCTCTGCCTTGTGACAGGGCTGTCCTGGCCAGCGTGATTTAAGTGTTTGCAACTTGAGGTAACAGCTGATCGCAACTCAAGTTCCCGGCTCCGAGGGTCTGCTGCTGTTGAATGGTTGGTTTTGCTGCTGGGTCCCCCTTGTCGCGCCTCTGTCCTTCAGCCTTGAAGGGGCTTGGAGACCCAGCTCTGGCATTAGGTTTCTGGACAAAAAAATTGGTCAAGAGAGTTCTGGTTAAAAAAATTTTTTTTCTTATGAGCAATATTGGAAAATAGCTCCTGCTTTATTAGTACCAAAGTGAAATTGTTTAGTGAACATAGAGCTAAAACACAAAATCTGGACATTAGCGTGGTGAAAGCCAGAAATGAAGTTGGAAGTAGCAGGAAAAGAAGCTACCCAGCTGGAGGGAGCCCAGACAGTGTAATTTAAAGTCACTCTGAGTCACTCAGACAGAATCCTCCTAGGCAAGGATTTAAGGAAGTGCCTTAGCTCTCCTCGCAAGGAGGGTCTTGGAGGCCACTGCTTCCACAGCTACAGCAGATGTCTTCAGGGCCCATGGCATGCAGCCCAAGGATGGAGTCAGTCCCCTGCCATGCCACCTTCCAGGTTCCAAGTGACAGGCGGCTGCACCGGCACCTCTTCTGTGCAGTGGAACCAAAGCCTTATTATGAGGTGTCCTGTTGAGATGACCCTCAGGCTGGGACTCAGCCCTTCTTGGGAACAGGGAGCCCGCGTCTTGTGTGTGCCTAACACAGTAGCTGTTGGTTTGAACAGCATCAAGACCTGTTGCTTCTAGAACACAACTGTGTTTGGCACCTGCAAAGAAGTGTGAGGAAGAGTTGCCACCGGTGGAAGAGGACCGCTGCCCCGGCCACAGGATGTGAAGAAGGCTGCCAGCCAGCACATGGGCTAAGGGCTGTGCGTTTGAGCTCTAGACTAGGATTTGATGTTTCTGTAGCCTAGAACAGAATGTGGTTATTGTAAAATGGGCTGTGTGTGTGTGCATGTGGCCTGCTGGCCCCCAGTCACCAGGTGGCTGGCAAGTGCCCACTGGCCCTGCCCAGATGTGCTAACCTGGCAGCTCTGGCTGCTGCCCCAACTGAAGGCTTTGTGAAATGCCCGTTCTCAGCTAAGGAGGGAGAGGTCAGCAGAGTCCAGCCCAGGGCACGCTGGAGGAGCCTGGGAGATACCTGTCCCATCCTCCCCGACGAGCTTCTATTCTGGTTTCTGTTGCTCTGTTGACAGTTGCCCTGTGCTGTCACATGAGGGACTGCTAGGTGAGAACTAATTGTTTTTAAATGTCTTTCCATTTAGTCTTTCTGAGTCCCACTTTTGCTCTCTTTCGCCCTCATGGAAGCCTGTGCTCCTCTCTAGACCCAGTGTGTCCGATCTGCGGCCATGTTTTTGTTTATTTATTGTGTTGGGTGTGCTTTTTTGTTTTGTGAAGGAAGAGATTTTCCTGGATCTGCAGTTCACACGCCTGTCCCTTCCTAGCCAAGCGAGCCAGCCCTGGCAGCTCATGCTGGTAGGCGTGGGGCTCTGCTCACAGGGTTGCCAGTGGGGTCAATGACAGGCCAGAGGGTGGCCGCAGGGAGTGCCTGGACCAGGCCCACCTGTTTAAGGGCCCATCTCTGCCTCTCTGACAAGAAGCTGTAGAGGGGTGCCTGGCCGGGCCGCCCACATTTGCACGTGGGTCCACAGGTGAGAAGATTCTAGAAGCATGTCTTGCTTTTTTAATAGGATCCTTTTAACAATGTTGGCTTTATGGGATAATTCTAGATGGTCATAACATACCTAAAAGTGCTACTGTGAGGTGCTTTTAGTCCAGTGGCACTTGACGCGAAGCCTCCAGGAAATCATTTTGCGTCTTCGCCCTTCAAGCACAAGCTTTACTGCAAAAGGGCCAGTTACATTTCTGTATCCCTCAACCATGGGCTTCTGCTGACTGACAGTACTTTTTTATTTTGTTCTTTGAAATATTCTCAAATGTATTAAAATTGCTGAAACACATCAGACTTGGGCTTTTCTAGCTGGACACTTCCAGCTGTTCCTCTGACATGTGTGAGCAGGACTCTCGAAGCCTCCTGGGACTGACTTTTGGCAAGAGGAGGGCACCAGAGCCCAGGCTCTTCCCCTTCAGCTCACAGGCCAGGAAACATTGGGGGGGGGGGGGCGGGGAAGAACCTTAGGGGTGGGGGAGGGGTGTCTGATAGGTCCCACCCTGGGCTGCTGAGCCAGCCACCAGGCATGGCCAAATGCCTGGGCCTGAGACCGGTGGCCCCCGGGACCACTGAGGTTATGTAAGGATACCAAGACCCCAGAAGCACAGCCTAAGTTACCCTACAGGAAGAGAAGTCCTGGCATTCCCAAGCTGTAGCCCAGACGTGCTGTTCTGGGGAACAGAGTGGGGGGGCAGGGTGCCTTGGTTTTGGGAGGGTTTTTTTGTTTTGTTTTTTTGTTTTTTAGCAATGCATCTTCTTGGAGATAATTTTCAGAATATATAAAATTATGGAGGAACAAAAAATCGATAATTATACCACTCAGAGGCAACCAAACCAGTCAAGCCTCTTTTTCCTGTGCATCTTGTGTAGAATGATGATGAATCCACGGAGCACAGCCCAGAACAACACCGGGTCTTGTCACATTGCACATGTAACATGTCACATGCAGAGGGGCCCCTTGGGCTGCCTCCTGCTGCAGACTCCGTGACCTAGGGGGCCCTTCCTGGGCCTGAGACCCCCTCCCAGGGTCAGCATCTGTCCAGTAACTGAACACACACCTGGAGAGTCCCAGAGCCCATGGTCTGAATTGAGATGTGTCCTGTGAGTGCTCGAAGAGTCCCCCCAAACAGTGCTATAGCCATGAGTGTCCATTGTGGCCCAGCTTCCAGAGTGCAGCGCCCAAGCCCCTGGGTTACAGGGCTGGGCGTGGGAAGGACTGAGCTAGGACTGGGTGTGTTTCCAGCTTCTCCCCACTCACCAGCTGTGGGGCCCGGGGTGAGCTTGTATGTTTTGCTGTGATCAGTAGGAGGGGTGACCCCACCCAGGACTCCTGGGCAACAGGGACAGCAGGACAGTGCTCCCTTAGCTGCTACCCCTTAGGTGTGGGGGCTGCCCTCCCCCAAATATCCCTCCTGCCTGTCATGCCAGCTGCTTCAGGAGCAGAGGCGGACCATAGAGGGGTCCATTTGTAACCCAACTTCCTAACCTACTCAGAGCCTGGTGGCTCCCAGTGGGGCCAAGACAGAGGCCTCTGCTTCCCTAGACTTAGCACTTGTTCTTCCTGTCCCTGGTTAGTAGCTCTCTGGGGAGGGAATTGTTTCCACTTTGACTTAAGCGAAGTTTCTAGAACCTCTCTCGGGTGGGGGGTGGCTTTGATGGGTGGAAACAGGAAAACAAGTTTCTCTGGCAGGGGAGAGATCCAGAAACAATCTCACACCCCTCCATCCACAGCCTCACAGGGCTGGGGTCCTAGGCTATGGGTGGCCATGTTCTGGTAACACACACTCGCCAGTTCTTTGGCCCTATCCTTGCAGGGGTGTGCTTCCCTGACCCTTGGTTTGCCCTGAGTTGTTTTAGGTTGTCCTTTAAATGGAGGATGGGGCAGATAATAAGGGATCTTGTCCTCTGCACCAGGTAGATAAGGGGTGGATTCTAGTCAGGGCCTGCCTCAGACTGCTGGGAAAGCACTAGACAGGAGCTCTGAGCCTACCGGGTCAGGACTTTGCTGGGCCACAGCTAGTGCATCTGCGCAGGAGGCAGGGTGGGGGTCCGGGAGAACAGGGCTGCACACTCCCTGGGGCTGGCTTGCACTGTGGGAACGCAGGCTGAGTGTGGAGATAGGGCTGGGAGCTGGGGGGCTATGAGGGTGGGTCAGAGGGGTGGAGAGTGACTGGGCACAGCCTGCCATCTGATCGGAGCCGGAGCCGGAGCCAGACCCAGAGCAAGGATAGGCCCCAGGAATCCCTGGAGGATGTCCTTATTATTGAGTGTGAGTCCTTAGGAAGGGGGTTGCAGTCCTAAGAGGAGGAGTGGGGAAGAGCACAGGACCATTGGGCAGGAAGCAGGTTGTACTAAGTGGGATGTGGGACACCTGGGTTCCCTCCACCCTTAGGTGTAGCACCAACTTGTGACAGACTGGGGCTCTTCTCACCTCTGCAATGTGATGACCCCCAAAAAAGGCCCCTCCTGGTCCCTCCTATCATTCACCCCGCTCTTTGTGAAGCAGGGTAGGGAAGTGCCTGGCAGGGCATGGAGATAAGGGTGCAGGGAGTGTGGGGAGAGGACAACTGGTTTGATAGTCTGGCAGCTCCTGCATGCCAGTGCCTGGGCTCCTGGCTTAGGGCCATTCTTAGGGTGGTGAGTGACACGCTCTTGCATGCATGTGGTCCCTGTCCACCATGTAGCCCAGGACGAAGTCCCACTCCTGTCTTGACCTCAGTTCCCACATTGACACAGATCTGCCCAGATCAGCTCAGACCCAGAGTTCCTGGTGGGATTGCTTACTGCCACCCAGAAACCAATGTGGGCTGGGGCATCTTTCTGGGGACTGGGCTGGAGGATCGGAGCACTGCCCTTGTGGCTGCTGTGCCTACAGGTAGCTCAGGGAGTTTTCTCTGGCATGATTCTGTCTTCTTGGGGCCCGCTTTAGTCTAAGCATAGACTGGAGCCCTGCGAGGCCCCCCACTTCCTCAATTCCAGAGCCCAAGGAAGTGTGCAGTGCCCCTCCCATTTGAAAGAGAAGTTAGTGAGTATCTCAGGGTGGCCTGGTTTGTTCACAGGGACGCTGGCCCCAGCACCCACCGGGTGCTTTGTCCTGGGTCTGGCGTTTCTTTCCCCCTGATGTGGCCCAGCTGGCCTCAGAGCAAACAATCAGGGGCCAGAGGCCGCCCAGGTGCATCCTGGATAGGAACAAAGCTGGTGGGGGTGGACGGTCTGAGACCAGAAATCTGGAGCAGGAGGGAGCCCAGCTGGCCCCACTGCCTGGCCTGAGGAGCCCCGACTTGGACGGAAGGAAGAGTGGGTGCCCATAGCCTTCAAAGCCTGGCCTGGACCTGGGCAGGGACACCAAGGCCCAGAAGTAGAAGGCGGGGCCTGCCAAGGGCATCCCCATGCCTGAGCAGCAGCAGGCCTGTGCCCCACCCTCAGAACTCCCTCGGGTGTGCACCGGAGCCTCCCCTATGGCCATGACACCTGAGGCGTGTCTTCCAGGGCTGAGGAGGGCACAGCACTGGCGCGAGCACAAGGCCAACAGTGTGGTGGTGCCAGGAGCACAGGCCCTGGGTGTTGGAAGTCCTGAAGGAGATGTGGGTCAACCATGAGCATGTCTGCTCAGTGGGGAGACAGGGTTTGTGAACAGCCCTCCCACATGCCTGCTTCCCTGTCACTACTGAACTGGAGGGTCCTGGGTGTCTGCTGTCTAGGTGATGGCTTCACTGGAGACCAGGATAGAAGCACATGACAGATGACACAGGACCATAGGAGTGGCTCCCTCTGCCTCTAACAGGCTGGGGAAGTTCTGCTGGAGGGCAAGGCTAGGGACCTGGTGATGATTCTATGGTGGGCAGGTCCCAGGGGCCCCAGAGAGCTGGCTCTGTGGGGGAACCAAGCCCTGCCTAATCACCTCTGGCTTAGAGACACAGCTATCCCAGGCCTGGGGCACCCACACCAAGGAGTTGGGGGCTGCCCAGTGGGCCCCAGGGGTGAACTCTGAGGGCTTTGGCATTCTGGCCCTAAGGACCAGCTGCAGAAATGAAGCCTTCAGTCCCTGGGCATGGGGCCCGTCTGGTGTGGAGACAGGTGTGTGCATGGCCAGGTCACATGTGGGGAGGTCAGGGTGGGAAGGGTACTGGGCCCCAGAATGGAAATGGCAGGGGAGAGATTCACAGGGGCCCATGCTGGGGGCTAGAGGGGCAAGAGTGATCCCTGGGGTTGGCTGAATGTTGGTCTCTGCTCCATGAAACCCCGTAGTCCCTTCTAGGCCCAAAGGGGACTCCAGGCAAGCTGTGCCTTGCAGGTTTGTTGTGTGAGGCCTTGAATGAATATGGGTCCAACAGGTGTGGGCAGAAGGGTTTTGTCTCCACTATAGGAGTAGTTTATCCCATGAGATGGCACAGAAGCAAGGGTGGGAAGCTGGGGGCATGGGGGAGGATCCCCTGGCCAGGCAGTTCCGCCAGCTGGTACCTGATAGTTTGACTCTGGCCCAGAATGTGGCAGGGCAGAAACAAAACTCCATTTTATAGGTGAGGCTATGGGAAGAACCTCAAGACTTGAGGGAAAGCCACAGCATCAGTGCGGCCCCAGAGGTAGGGTCCCTGCCTGGTGGGGGAGCTCCTTCCTTTGGTTCCCCATTACCCCTCACAGGAGGTGAGTGGGAAGAGGGCTGGGGCTACAAAGCCCTAAACTGGGGAGCAGGGGGCCACGGGGGAGACGGGGCAAGCTGGAGGCTGGAAAGGCATCCAGAAATTTTTCCCAATTTGAAAAGTCCCTTAAGTGCCTCACCATGAGGTCTTGGGTTTTCTGGAGTTGTGCTGGGGTCCTGACCCCTCCCAGCTCACCCTCCTCTGCCCGCCATGGCCTATCCTAATACTGGATATTAGGGGAGCTGAGCTGTCTGAAGGGGAACAGGAACCCAGGCTTGAGAAAGAGCTGGAAGAGGCTGCCAGGCATTGGAGGCTGAATCCAGGCAAGTGATGGGCCTCGGGTTCTAGTTCCTCAGCTGCACCTGGACTCCCACCTCCTACCTGCCCTCTCCTCCTATGGGAGACCTCATGCTCCTGCCAGGGCCTCAGCTCTAGGGTCCAGTCTGGCCCTGGGCAAGCCCCTCTCCTGGGCTTTTCCCGGTGACTATGCCGGCCCCCAGGAGGTTCAAGAAGCAATCCCACAAGCCCTTGGCCACCGGTGTCCTGGTCCCTGGCCTTCTGATGCAATTCATCCTACTGTGCACAGAATTGGAATTACTCTGTTCTAATACAAGGGCAGAAGGCAGGTCCCCTTGTATGGCTGGGCTAGGGCCATTGTGAGGTCATTCCCAATGTGAAGTCTCTAAAACATGGGGCTGGGATGACGGGAGGATGAACTCCCAGCCCAAGGGGCTAAAATTCCAGGTTAGTGTATGGCACAGAAGGTGACTTCCCAACACTTTGCTCAGAGAAGTGGAGGTGGGGGGACATGTCCCAACTGGACCCCAGAGGCTATAAGAACAGGAGGGGTTCTGGCGCAGAATCTGCTGGGGCAGTCAGATGGGTCACTGGATATTGGGGCCAGCTTCCTAAAGGCATCCTTTGAGCTAAGGTACCGCTGCCCACCCCCCCCCCCTTACCTCCAGCTTGGGGCAGGACTCAGGAAGGGAGGGCAAAGCTGGAGACCAGGCAGGACCTCATAGCCGAAAGCCTTCAGTGCCAAGGGAAGGAGGCTGGGCTTTATCAGGAACAGTGCAGCCATGGAAAGACTTGAGGGGGAGCTGGCACGGGTACTTCCCGGGTCACAGTTGGACACTGGAGAGGGATGACACAGGCGGGCACTGACCCAGCTCAGCTTCAATGATAAAGGCAGCACAGCTCTGGGAGGACTAGAACGGCAGGGGCAGCCCTGAAGTCTTATTGGAGGGAGTGCGGGCCAGGGGGCCGGCGGGCTTCACCTGGCGGGAAGAAAGACTCAGGGCCAGACGCTCATCGCTCATATTGGAAGGGGAGGAGGGGGTGTGGTGCTGGAGGTGGCCCGACGGTCACGAGCCGGGAAGAGCTCGCCGAGGGGCGCGGACAGGGATGAGGTACGGTCCAGCCGGTCGCGGCCTCGTCCTACCGCGGGCATCGAACCGGGCTCGCAGGCCCGCTCCTCCGATCCCCGGGCGCCCTCTGTGCCTCGGTTTCCCCGCGCGGCGGGGCGGGGCGGGGACAGAGCGGGTCTCGAAGCCGCCTGCAGGGGGCGCCCGTGAGCGGCGCGGCCGGAGCCCGAGCCCGAGACGCGGCCGAGACAGCGGGAGCCGGCGAGCGAGCTGCAGGTCAGGCGGGGTCTCTGGTCTGGGGTCCCGAGGGTCCCGGGTGGGCGGCCGGGCGGCAAGGGGCTGTCGGAGGCTGCGGGGTTGGGGGGGACGGGTGACTCGGGACCCTTCCGCTCAGGGCACCCCGCCGCTGTGACCCTCTCTTCCCGCTGCCCCGAGAGCGAGTTCACAGAGCTGAGGTCCGAGCCCTGCCCCGTGGAGGGGGGCTGGAATGGCGGGTGCAGGGGCGGCTCAGGCGCGGGCGCACGTCCTAAACTCGGTCGAGGGGCGGTGTGCGGACCAAACGGGCCGCCCCAAAGTGAACCGGAAGGTGCGCACGGTAGGCGGGGAGGGGAGGGGGCCCGAGAGTGAGGCGGCCCCGGCGGCGGGGCGTGGGGGGCAGGCGTCTGGACCCGCGGGTGACGTGCGGAGAACATCCGTCGGTCCGTCCAGGCGCCGCTGCTCGCCCCCAGGGCACTCGGCGAACCTGTCGGACGCGGCCGGCTGGGGTGGGTTGGGGGCGCAGAGGTGCGGCCTGAAGGAGGGCGGGTTGGACCCCCGGGGGTGAGAGGGGGCTTCCGCAGGTGGAGCAGCCCGGGGCGGGGACGGCATTCCGGGGAAGGAACGGCGAGTGTAGACGCTCTGCATCCCGAACGCCTGGGGCGCTGCGAGAAGGAGAGTCTGGAACGCCGGGCCGAGGCAGGCGCGTTCTGGGAACAGTTGGTGGCGGGACCCGGACTTAGGGGACCCAGGGGAGGCCGGAGGACGGGCAGGGTGGGTACACGCCTCAGACTGGTCCTGGCCTTCCGCCGGGCTGCCCTGAGCGGAGGTAGGAACGGCGGGAATGGTGGCGGCCCTCGAGGAAATTTGGCGCAGGACGGCCCAAAAGATCAACGAGGGGGCCGCGGGCCCGCGGAGCAGAGATCTCTGAGTCCTGGCACTGCCAGGCCGCTTTAGATTTTAATTCTTCATATTGTAAAATGGGAAGACGGTGGAGGCTGAGGGATCTGTTGGGGAAGAAGAAGAAGCTGGAGGGCAGGTCTCCCCATCCTCCAGGACTGGAGTTGTGGCTGGCCCCTGGGGAAGGGGTAGGCTGTCCCTTTGGTCAGCTGTCCCTCACCATCGTCGGAAGCACCCAGGCCCGTTTCCACCCACAGGGCCTATGCTCACCTCCTGCCCAGAGCTCAGGCTGCTGCCCTCCCTTTGGTCTCTGCTGTCCAGCTGCCTGGACTGCCAGCTTCTGCACCCTCCAGAAGACTCCATGTTGCCTCCATTCCCCTCCATGCTTGCTCCTGGTTGTCTCACCCTGGAGGCCATGATGGGGAGCTCTCTGGAGCGCAGTGGGCCAGGGAGGATGTTGTGGGGTCAGGGGCCCCCTCCTTAGTCCTGCTGTGGCTGCTCCTGGAGGCCTTGGGTAGGCTGGGAAGGCTCTGCCCTGTGGACCATTTCAGATTTCAGCAGGTCTTTGACAGGAGCTCCTCACTGTGGCTTGTCCACGGGTAGTGTTGTCAACACCTCCTTGCTCTGTCCTTGTCCTTTAGGGTCTCCGTGGCTCTCCCAGGTTCTAGTGCCCCTCCAGCCACTGTCCCTCCATCCCAATCCCCTCGGTGCAGATCAGGTTCTGGGCTAAGCCAGCTTCCCTGTTCATAACCTGAGAAGCTGAGGACAGCCCAGGTATGGCTGGGAGGAGAGAGGCTTTGGTCCAGGTCCATCCTGGGCAACCTCTGGGGGCTTACATGTTGCCCTCCCTCATGTTGGTCTGTGGAGTATAGGCCCCCAACCACACTGTGGTCTTGCCCCCTTGGAGCCCATGGCCCAAGAGAGGCTGGCTTCAAGGGTACCCAATGGACCATAGATCTCGATGCCCAAACCTGGGTTCTGATCTTGCCTCTTTGGTGCACTTGCTGGGCAGCCTTGGGCAAGTCACCGCCCCCTGTGAATCTGTCTTATTTATAAAACAGGCATGATGGAACAAACAATGCTTGATGTACAGGGCTGTGGACAGTAAATAAGAGATGAGCATGAGAGAGAGGCAGGGCAGACCAGAGGACAGTTTGGGGGTCTGTGCTCTAGTTAGGGAACAGAGGGAGGCTGTTGGCCTTGAGGTGGGGTGGGGGGCACCACAGGGGATCACTGTTGGCAGAGGGACACAGGGACTGGAGCTGGCTTGGAGGCATGCACTTGGTTTCAGGGCAGCACACCCTGCAAGCATGTAACTGCATTCCTGAGCTGCCTTACCCCAGTGAGCTGGAGTAGCCATCCCAACCTTCTTGTGGCATTTGTCTTGTCTGCCGCAGCTCAAACTGGGCACTGAAAGACGTGTACACAGGAAGCTAAGGGGAGGATGACCGGAGGGATGGCTATGGCATGAAGTATATGCTGAGAAGGGGTTTGGGGGCGTCCGGGGCTACTGAGGGGACTGCTGGAGTCAGGTGCTGAGCAGGCAAAAGGAACGAGTCCGAACCCCAGGGAAGGAGCCTGGGCCCAGGGAAGCACTGGCAGTCACAGAAGGGAGGGGTTTCCTCATGGTCTGGAGGTTGGAGGGAGTAATCGGGTTGTGGTACCTGAGGGCAGTACCCTGGAGGTCTGGGCTGGGGTCAGATGGGGAGAGGAAGTGGGGAATGGACAGGAGCTTGGACCTGGACAGAGAGTACCTCCCCTCCCCCCCGAAGACACTGCTCATCTCTGGACAGGCCCTGGGAGCTCTAGGTGGTAGGAAGGGGCCATTTAGTGGCAAAGGTCCCCCAGCCCCTGCCTACAGAATCATGAAAAGGGCCCCTGCTTGTGGAGTCCATGGGATCCTGCTGGAGACGGCAAGGTCTGGGTGGAGGGGAAGACCAGCTGCCTCTCACTCCAGCTGGGGGACAGATGGGAGCTGGGTGCTCCAGCTTTCTAGGACTTCCTCAGGCCTCTGAGCCTCATAGAGTCTGTTGTCTTTGCCTGGACTCTCTCCCCTCCATGCCCCCTCACTTCCCTGCCCTCCAAGTCCAGCCCAGATGGCCCCTCCTCTGGGAAACCATCCACAGTGCTTTGGGCCCATACCCTCTTCTGCAGGACAGGCCTGTTTCAGAAGTTGCTGGGCAGGGGCAGGTGCCGTCTTTCTGTGGCCCCCACTTCTGCTGCTGCTACCCCCACCAGCCCAGCTATCACTTGGGAGGAAAGGTTGCCTTCATGCACCAGGGAGAGGCGGGCAGCACCACTCTGGTGCTTCTCCTGGTATCTGGGCTGGTGGTCTCTGTCTGCCCATCCATCACAGGGGCATTCACCTCTGGCCCCTTGGTGACCTTTGCAAATTGTGAGCCAGGTATGGGGGGTAAGGGGTGGGGGGATATGCCTCGTGGAACGAGGAGCAGTGGCAGAGCCGTGTGGCATCTGGGCCAGCCCACAGGCTGTGCTCCAGTTGGTTTACCCTCTTCCTTCAAGTCTCCAGGGCTGCATCACCATGCCTTCATCCCAGGGACCCCAGAAGTGGGTCTGCCTCTCTCCCATCCTCCACCTTCTGAGGAGTTCCTGCCCTCCAACAGGCCAGCCTTCTTCCAGGGCCCCACTCCAGGCCCACTAGGGCCATCTAGGAACCTCCCTGCCTCCTTCACCCCCACCCTACATCTCTTTCTGGCATGATAGTGCCTGTCATCCTACCATTAGAAGGTTCATTTCAGGGAGATGTGGGTGCTAAGTACTTCCCGGGGTGCTGTCTCACAGGAGGGTACAGAAGGGAAGACTTTTACTCAGGATCTCAGGGAATGTGGATGGAGCAGAAGTGGGATCCCTCCTGAGCTCCTTCCACCATAGAGTGGGCACCCAGCACCTTGTATGTGGGGTGACCTCTTGGAGGGAGGGCCATCGGATACAGCGGCCAGTGAGAGGGTAAATGGCCACCTCACGCTGGGAGGATATAGACTCTCCAGTACCTGGCCTGGATGGGAGATGGACTCTGGGCCCTCTGTGGGGAGAAAGGAGATGTGGCCCCAGGGGCTGCTGTTGTGAAGGCTGCTCTAGGGGGGCCAGACTCAGTGCAGGGAGCTGGCTCTCCACCTTGCTGGTTCCTGCCCACATCCTGCCCTCCTGAAGCTGAGAGCAGCAGCCGCATGGAGGGGCAGTGGGGGATGGGGTACCACTGGATGCCTGCCTGGTACTTTGGGCCCAGCCTGCACCCTGTTCCTGAAGTTATCCTTCAGGGAGGGAAGTGGGGAGGCAAGAGGCACCAGTGGTCCATGGGTGCTTACCCCCAGGCAGCACAAGAAGACACCTGTCCTGCTCTAATTGATGGGGCTTTGTAGGTCCCAGGGCCCTAGGGTTCTGGGAGGCTTGTGCCCAGGTCTGGGCCACTCCAAACACCAGTCATGGCAGAGCAAGCGGAGGGTGTGTGGTTGGGAGCAGAAGCTAAGCTGCCTGTCTAGCTATTTCTTCTTCTTGCCCTCTGCACACTGACTGAACTCCCATTAGACAGATGTCCATACTTCTTTTCAGTCTACCTTCTGTGTCTCTCAACTGTTTATCTCCTGCTGGGCTTTGTGAAGTTCCTGTGATAATTCCTCAGGGATGATCATTCCTCAGATCCACAGTTGTCTCTTCAATTGTGTGCACACCTGAAGCGCATCGCATTGATTGTGTTCTCTTTCTCATTCCCTTGACTTTTCATTTCGGGGACTTTATATTCTTTCTTGCTCTTATTCATTCAGCTGTTCTTGTTTCATTTCTACCAGACAAGCCATAAGTTCTCCTTGTTTATGGGTGCTATCCCTTTTTTCATCTCTTTGAAGATCCTAAATGTCTTTGAAAAGCATTATTAGATTATGACCTTCATCATTCATATGAATCTCTATATTTTGGGTGCTGCTGCTTTATCTTTCTTAGCTTGAGTTCTTCTCCTGTGCTTTGAAATTGTGGCTTACAGGGTCATCTTAAGTGGGAACGGAGGTCCTGGAGACAGGGAGTGACCTGCACACTGGGGCAGCAGCTGGCTCTCAGAGGTGTCCTGGGACAGCTCCTCCTTCAAGGTCCCCTGCTGTAGGCTCAGAACCTTGCTAAAGACAGGCTCAGCAGCATGTGGCACAGAGCTCCCTGTCTGCGACCCAGCAGTTGGGATGCTGCATGGCACAGAGTAGGCATTTGTATGACATTTGCTATGAGAAAGTAGTGGAAGAGTCTCAGGCCAGGATTCTGGAGCCCTGGAATGGGCCAAGCATGGTTATGCCAGGTCTGAGTCCCTACACAGGGCTTGGCTTGTTGCCCTTAGCGGCACCCAGGAGCAGAGGTGCAGGGTCCTGCCTGGAAGGCTGGCTCTGAGGGGTACAGCCACCACCTGGGCATGTGTATAGAAAGCCTCGCTAGTCTGACTTACAAGGAGCCAGAAGTGGGCCAGGAAATATGTGGGTTTTGATTAAGTGGAGTTTTAATTAAAGTGGCCACGTCGGTAGGGTTAAGGAGGAAGGCCAGAAGAAGCAGCAGTTTTGAGTCTGACTGCTGGGAATCCTGTGGGGCTGTCCTTTCAAGGCTTATGCACGTTCCCCAACATGTGTCTCTAGTTTGTATGGGGCAGCTTCTACCCTCTGCCCTGTCCCCAACAAGGGATAATCACAGGGAAATATTACATTATTAACATTTAATTTCCCCTCCTGGCTAGCAACAGATGACTCAAGAATTAATTAGATAGAGCCAGCAGAGAGGGATAGGAAATTGCCAGAGCCTGACTCCGCCCCTGGCCCCCTCCCCTTGGGCCTCCAACCTTCCTGTTGCTCTAGGAGGCCTCTGAAGGGAGGGAAGCAGAGAGGGGACAGGAGGCCCCAAGAAATCTTTGTGCTGCTGTGTTTTCTATGGGCATTTTCCTCAGCTCTATTTTACCCTTTTATGCTCTTGGTATCAGTAAGGCTGGGAGAGATCCTTAACCTCTTTGGGACTTAGCTTCCTCATCTGCAAAATGGGACTCATGGGGCCAGTGAGAACACAGATGACCACAATGCCCCCATGCCCTTATATCACGAGCTCACAAGCAGGCTGCATGAGCTAAGAGGGTCTGGCGTAGAGTCCCAGCATCCAAGGAGAGCGCTGGGTGTGGTGGCTTGGTGGTGGCCGGAACCCAGTGGCACAGCTCTCTTGAGCTGTGTGTTAATTCCCATTTCCTGTCAGTGATACATACATTAGTAGCTTGTAATTGGCCATGCTGAGAGCATTTATACGTGAACGTCTGGCAAAGGCCACAAGTTAGGGTGCCCCCACCTCCCAGACTGATTTGCCCACCTATGGCTGGGAAGCTCCCAACTTTCCCACAGAATAGCTCCAGTAGGAGGCTGTGCAACCTTCTCCCTGCCTTGTCTGCCCCCTTGTGCCTTGGGCTCCACTGATGAGGGCAGTGAGAGTTGAGACCAGCAGCTAAGCTGCTTGGGGCCAGCACTCTGGTTTGACAGATGCCCAGGTTTCCTGTGGGGCCGGGCTAGTCTTACCCCAGGATGTTCTGGCAGCAGCTAGAAGAGCCTGCAGGAATACTGTAGGAAGGTCAGATGGGGAGCCAGATGTGCAAGGAGGCAGTCTTTTAGGACTCAGAGGCATTAGGTGTGTCTTTAGCCCCTCGAAGGCTGATGTGGCAGTAGGATATGGGGGCAGGAGGATCGGTGACCACTAAGATCCCTTGCATCCAGTGAGATTGGGAGGGTGCCCATGCTTGGTGGACAGTAGAAAGGTAGCTTCAGTTTAGTCAGGAAGAGTGTTGGTACCAGGTGTTGTTCATTGTGAGAGCCCATAGCACAGAGGGTGGTAGGGAGACCCTGAGGACTGGGCATATGCAGGCAGGTACCTGGGGCTGCCAAGAGAGCCTCACCAAACAGAGGACTGGGCGAGGCCCCTTGAAGGCCTTTCCATTCCAGGCATTCTGGCTCACGGAGGCAGCCTGGCATCCAGGACAGGTGCTGGTGGTGACCCCATCAGTAGAGCTCGGGGCATCTGGGTAGGACAGCCTGGCTCCACAGAAATGTGGTAACATATTTGGGTCAGGTGGATCGTTGGTAGTTCCACCTCATCTTCCCCCAGGGCAGGTGCCCTCTGAATCTGGACAATGGTCTGGGGCCAAGTCAGGCTTCTAGGCTGGGCTGGTCTGATTGGCAGAGGCTGTAGTGCCTCTCAGTTCAGATTCCCCTGGAGAGGCTGAAGTTTGGGTAAGAAGGGGGTGGCAGGTGATGGTTAGGAGGCTAGGAGGGCAGGCGGCTTACTGATAGGAAGAGGCAGGGTTTCCCAAGACTTCCTTGGCCTGGACAATGGCCTGCTGCTAGTGCTGGGCCTGGGAGGCCCTACTCGGGAAGTAGTTCGGGACCTGTCTCTTCCCTTCTGGAGAATAAAAACAAGACCCTAGACACACGGCTTCTGCAACTCGGGGTTGTGGGGGGGTATGAATGCTGGTGAATGCTGTCTTGGGCTATAGGCCAGGAGCACAAAGGGACACTCTGTGGACAGGGATAGCACCAGGAGACTTGGTCTGGTCCTCCTCTGCCAGTGACATGCTTTGTGAGCAGCTGGCTGGGAAGTACCCTGTGTGTAGCAGGGTCAAGATTCATTCATCGTCCCTTGGTGGTGGGCCCCTGCCAGGCCTGAGAGAAACCCCTGGGCTGGCTGCAGGCTCCAGGAACCCCTCCATTTTTCAAGGATTTTGCCTCCTCTTCTCTGTCCTGCTTCCTGGTGTTGGGCGCTCCACTGGAGCCTCCTAGTGGGCCTGGGGAATACCCCTTGGATGTAGTTCCAGCCGCCTGAGGCACACTGGAGTTAAAAGGAAACTTGGTGTTCATCTATTGCAGCCTGGCAGTAGATGGCCAAGGATCACGAGTGACCTTCTCTCAAGGTCACCAGCCCTGATCTATGCCTTGTGTCCTGGAGGAGTGAGGGTGGATGCAGTTTCCTGAGCCCAAGTGTGAGAAGCTGAAAGGCAGCTTTGGGCCTCTTGTCCCATGAAGGCAGCAGCTGCTGCCCATGTGCACCTGGGGCCCCGTGAGGGCCCAGGACCGGAGGAGGGGGGTGGATTTGGCATGAGGGGACACCACTGGGCAGCACATGTGAACATGACAAGAGGCAATGGAGAGGGGCTGGTACCAGGCTGGTAGGGCATATGGAGACCATTTTACAAGCTCAAGGATGAACACGAGGGATTTGGGCTGGGGGAGATCAAGACCTCTACTTCTGCTTGTGGTTCTCAGGGGGGTCAGCAATTCCTTACATTTCTATGACATTTTCACTCTGGGGAGCTCTTTAAGATCTGTTTATTTCCTTCTCATAGAATCATGAGAGAGAGCTGAAATGATCCCCTGAGGCTATCTGGGGTCCAATCTCCTCACTGTATCAATGAGGAAACTGAGGCCTAGAAAAGAAAAAACATCCTTGCCTGCAGTTCCCCAGGAAGTCGTGGCTGAGTACCCTGCTTTCTGCACAGCACCACACTGAATTCAGTCTGTCCTGGCATCAGCCAGGCAGAGGAGCAGGTTGGGGAGCGGGCGTGGGAGGAGGGAGGGGTGGGGGGAGGTGAGGCGTTTCCCCCGCCCAGATGTGCAGTCAGCTGGCAGGGGCTGCTGAGGAGCGGGTTCCCTTTGTGACTGCTCCTCCACACTGTGCAGCATCACCAGCAAGGGCAAGGGGGCCTACCTGCCAGCAGTGGGAGACAGGACCAGATGGGCCATCCAGGTCCTTCTGGATAGGAGCTCTAGGCCTGCTCCTTAACCTAGCAGCTTAGGCAGGTGCTGGTAGTTCCCAGGGAGAGCTCTTAGGGGATGGAGCAGACTGAGGCTGGCTGAGAGAGAAGGTAGGTGGGGCTGGGAGAGCCCAAGGGGGTGAAGAAGCCTTTCTGGAAGGGTCCTGGGAGTGAGCTCAGGGACTCAGGAGACTGGCTGCCACAAAAGGCTTGAGAAGCTGAGCATGGGGTGGGGGTGCGAGCAACACGAGTGACTTAAAAGATTCCTGGCTTCCCTAGAAAAAATAAGGACTGAGGCTGGTCACCAGCCCTCTGTGTCCAGGGTTGGAGGGGGAGGGCATGGTGGGCTGTTCTCAGGCTGATGCCCGGCCTGCAGGGAAGGCATTGGTAAGCTGGGGCTGAGGGATACCTATGGGAATCTTCTGCTTTGCCCTCTCTGCCCATGGTCCAGCTCCTCACAAGGCTTCTCCCTTGGCAGGTGCCTCGGGGACTGTGAAGCCGAGCTGAGCCAAGATGCTGCCGGAGCCCCTGAAGAGGGCCTGGTTTCCGGAGACTCAGAGTTGGCTATGAAACAGCCCTAGGGGAGCCCCCCCTCCCCATTGCCAGCAGGGACGCTCTTGGCTCCTGTGAAGAAGGGGCTCAGGGGCCTGGGCAGGGCCAGCTGCACTGCAGCTATGGACCGTGAGCTGGCCTGGCCCGCGTCCTTGCTGACCCTGCCTGTCTGCGGTCATGTCCACCATGGGCTCCTGGGTGTACATCATGGTGGAGCTGGCAATTGCTGTGCTGGCCATCCTGGGCAATGTGCTGGTGTGCTGGGCTGTGTGGCTGAACAGCAACCTGCAGAACGTCACCAACTACTTTGTGGTGTCACTGGCAGCAGCCGACATTGCTGTGGGAGTCCTCGCTATCCCCTTCGCCATCACCATCAGCATAGGGTTCTGTGCTGCCTGCCACAATTGCCTCTTCTTCGCCTGCTTTGTCCTGGTCCTCACACAGAGCTCCATCTTCAGCCTCCTGGCCATCGCCATTGACCGCTACATCGCCATCCGCATCCCACTCCGGTGAGCTGGGGGCTGTGGGCGGTGGGCTGCCCATATTCTCTTCCCTGGCAGGCCTCATGCTGGGGTTCACATCTGTGAAAAGGCTGTCTGTGCCAGGGTCTGGTATGTGCCCAGCCAGGGTCAGGGTGAACCTGGGGTCAGGATTCAGTCTGTGATGTCTGTGTGTCGAGCTGAGGACAGGGTCATGGGGCTCAGTCTGGAGCTGCCCAGGGCTTGGCACATGGCCAGCAATCATCCCAATCTAGCTGATCCCTGTGGGCACAAGGACCCTGGCCCTCCCCGGTCTTCCCCAGCCTATTTGGTTGAGGCTGCTGCACTTTGACTTGGCAGATGTGTGTGACCCAGGCCTGGGTGGTGCATCTGGGCCATTTTCTCACAGCATGATGCTGGGGCGGGGCAGGGCAGCAGGGGAAACCATAGGGCCTCAGAAGAACCAGAAATCCGCTTGCCTGCCTGCCCCAGCTCCTCTGGGCCAGCTACACAGTGTGCACATTAGGAAAATGACCCAGAGAGGGGAAGTGACTTGGCTGAATGCCACAGTGAGTCACTTAGACCTATATGCAAATTCTGTGCTCCTCGGGTCAGCAAGTACTGTTGGTCTTAGAGCCTGTGTGCTTAGCTAGTGGAAGGGGTTTTTTGTGAAGTGACTTCAGCCATGTATTGTGTAAATGAAGACTTTCCCCAAGGCTGAGTTTATTTAACGTGGCCTCCACCTACCACAGATGAAACTAGGATGTAGGTCCCTCCCTTTCTCCTCCGCCAGAGGTGGGGGGTGGTGGTGATGAGGGGCGGGGGAACTTCCTTGACCCTCTATCTGGGAGCTGGGTTTCACAGCCTGGGTGGCTGCAGACCCTGAAGAAGTTCTCAGAGGACCAGGGTACCTGGCCCTGTGGTGAATTCTCCCCAACAAGTGAAGCGTCTGCTCCAGAATAGGCCCGGTAGCCCAATGCTGGCCAGAGTGCACCCTGGCTGGGAGGAGGAACAGGCTCAGTGAGCAAATGGAAATTTAGAGTGTCAAACCAAGGGGCCCTTAGAGGTAATTTCCTCTCATCTTCTGGATGGCTCAGAGAAGGGAGCCAGCCCTCAGGGCCACACAATGAGTTGGTAGCACAGTTGTGACTAGGCCTAGGAAGAAATGTGGCCTGTCACCCACTGTGACTCCAGTGTTTAGGGAACAGTGCAGCCCTGGTCTCCCAGACCTGCAGCAGGCGGCCACTCCTGTCACCTGGGCTCTAAGGGGGAAGAAGGCACCCTCATCATGCTGCTCAAGTGAAGGGAGGTGCCCAGGCCCCATGTGGCCCTATAGGATGCTCTAGTCGCAGGAGAGCTTAGGACTCTTGTCAAAGAGGAGACTCTGGCCAGTCTTTAAATAGAAGACTAGCCTAATAGTGCAGAGCAGAGTCCAGAGTCCAGGCTCACTGAGGAACAGCTCAGAACACGGGTTACCAGGTGGACTAGAAGGCAGAGAACTGGTGTCTACTTAAGGGACCAAGCTGAGCATGGGCCGGCCTGGGCCAGTCCTAGTAGGAACATTCAGTGGGGAAACAGAGACCTCGCTTTCACTTCCTTCCCTGATTCAAAGGGCAATGGCATTCTAAGGAGAGATCAGGGCTCAGTTGCAAAAGTCTTGGCTTCTTTTTCTTATCTCTCTCTTTGCTAGGAGTCAAGAGAATGATTCCTAATGTAGGAGGATGGGACATGCTGTGTGACCATAAAAAGTCAGCTGTCCCTCCCTGGACCCATTTCCTCATCTATAAAAGGGGATAGGCCTTTCTATCCTTCTGAGCTCACAAAGGTGTTGTGAGGGTCCAGTGAGTAGATGGGCATGATAAGGTCCTGGGGGGAAGGTTGGTGGAATGGAGCAAGTAGAGATTCAGCCCATTCTTGAGCTGCTGGAGATTCAGAATGGATCTTGGACCTGCCCCACCCCATCTGTATCACCAATACCCATGATCTTCAAAGGAGGACCTAGTTCCGCCGAGACCTTAGCTGTTTGAACAATGCTTAATAAAGCTTTGGCGGGGTCAGCCTGGCTCTCTTGGATCTGAGAGCCATTAGGGATGAGGATGATGATGCTTATCTCCTATCTCAGGCAGAGAGCTTCATAGTTGCCCAAGGATGTTAGCGCAGTTTCTCCTTTGATCCTCACAGCCCAGCACTGTGGCCAGGGCGAATGTGATGACCCTGTGTTACTCATGGGGAGGCTACAGCAGGAGAAAGAAAGGTGTCTCGTGACTCGTGGGACATCAGTCCCTTCACAAAGTTCCAGGCTCCCTTGGGTCTTTCCACTTTCCTATTCCTCAAGGGCCCTGGGCTGGGGATGACAAGGTGCACAAAGGTATCCAGGTAGGGGCTCCTGAGAGCAAGATGGGCACAAGGGGGAAGGAAGTGAAGGCAAATGAGAACCCAGAGCTCCTGGCAGATTTGAAGCCACTGCCTGACTCAGGCTGCCCATTCCTGCCTCCCCTCCATCCTTTACCAGCTGGGAATCTCGCTTCCTGTGCATGCTGTTTCCTGCTCCACTCAGGAGGCCCATGGGGCTACTCTGAGGTGTCCATCCCCTGACTGCTGCCCTGGATGCCTAGCCTCAGGTCTGCATCACTCACCATTAATTTCTTTCTCTCTCCTTCTTTCCTTCTTCCTTTCCTTTCTCCCCATCGCTCTTTCTCTCTCTCTCTCTCTCTCTCTTTATTTTTTTTTAAGAATTCAGTTTCAGAAAAATCTGTGCTTCTTGCCAAGTGCAAGGACCCTGGTGGTGGGCTAGGGCAGGACCTAGTCAGGAAGCCAGTGAGAAGCAGCCTGGCCAGAGGCAGAGATGGGAGCTCTTGGTGTCCCTGGAGGAGGACAGAAAGCCCAGGGTGAGAGACAAAGGTTTTCATATCCTAGGGGACTTTTGCACCCCTTGTCTCCTGCCTCTCACATTATTAGCCCTTGGTGAGCGCTCGCTCTCCTTGGGAAACAGTCTACATATGGGGCAGCAGTTGATGCAAAGACCTGAAAGTATATGTGTCGAAACACCCCCTGGGGACAAAAAACCCCTGACTTCTAAGGAGGGTGGGATCAGGAGAGAGGGCTCCCAGGAGGAGGTAACTCTGGATGGGTTTTGCAGGATGGGTATGAGTAGGCCAAGCCTAGACAAAGGCCCCAAGGAAGGAAGGAACATGTGGGCTTTGGGCCAGGAGAGGTGACAGAGACAGAAGAACAGGGTGCGAGGCAGGGAGGGTGTGAGGCTGACTCAGGCCTGCCTATGTTCAGAAGGGAGTTTGGGTTTCACCCATGGGTCAACGGCTGTTCAATTCGTAGATCACTGGCTCCTTTAGACAACTTAGGAAAACTTTGCCTTCTCTGTATAAAAGGAAAATGCACATGAAGCCCCACTTAGAATTGTGGGTGGTATTCTTGGATCATAGAGTGAATCCCTAACATGGGTAATAGGAAGTCCCCGGGAAGGCGCAGCCTGTGAGCTGAAAGATGTAGGGATGCAGAGGCACCTCCAAGTGTGGTGGGCAGTGCTCTGGCACCTACTTCCTGTGACACCTCTGGGCTCCCTTGAATGGCAGGGTGTTGTGCTGGATACCTCTGGCACCCCTTCCACTGGATGGTCTATGTCTGGGCCCCAGGAGGCCAAGATGTGATTGCCATAAGTTAGAGACTCAGCCCAGGGGATGCCCCTGGGCCAGGCTGTGGCTTGGCTGTTGTTCCATTTGGGCTGTAATGCTGTTCCACTTCCCCAGGGGCCTGGGTCCAGGGCACTCAGCCTAAGGGCTTTTCTTATGAATAATAAAAATCTATTTGATATTTCTATGTGTGTGTGTGTGTATGTGTGTGTGTATGTGTGTATGTTTAAAATAAGTTATTAACTGCACATACTAAAACATTAAAAAAGAATAACAGGGAATATGGTGAAAAAACTGTCCCTTTTGCCCCCCACCCTACCTTCAGTTATCTTCCTGGAAGGGTGTTGGGAATCTGCCCAGAGATATTCTTTGCAGGCATAGGCAAGTGCTATTAATATATGTTTGTTTCTGTCCCCTTGCTTTCTTTTTAAAATGCAGTGCCAGACTTCTCCTCATGGGTTTCCTTGTCCATCAAAGCAGACAACTGGACAGACCAGGGATTTTCAAACTGTCCTTTTGGTTTGGGCCCTGGTGTCCCCACCAACTCATTCATTCAATGAATATTAAGCTGCCTTCCTTCCTCAACAGTCTCCTTCTGTGATTGCCTGGGAATGCGGGCAAGAAGGTCAGCTGTTGGAGGACAGTTTGAAAATCCCTAAAACGGGTGGCCGCCAGGGTCCTCTATACCATCTCTACACCACCTGCTTCTGCGTGGTTGCCTCAAATGATAGGAAGCTCACTTTGCCTGAGGCAGCCCATTTCTTATGTGAACAGCTTAGCTGAGTTCTTACCCTGACTCACAGTCCACCACCCTGTAATTCTCACCCATGGATTTTACATTCTGCCTTCATGGGTCTGTGCTCACAGGCCCTGGATTCTTAATTCCATTTTGCAAATGAGGAAACTGAGTCTCAGAAATGCAGAGTGACAGAACTTGGCAAAACAAGAATGCACTAGCACTGGAACTCAAGGAGGGATACACTTTTCTCAGGAAAAATAACATTAAAATAGCCTCCTATTCAATGAGATTATATAAATTATAATTAGTAGAGTACTAAAAACAGTGCCTGGCACACAGCAAGTGTTGTACGTATTAAATGGAAAAAGAAAGAAAGAAAAAAAAAAGCCTAAGACTGTGTTTGAGGCTCCAGAATAGGAAACAGGGCCATATAGGCTCTCTGTGGTGTGGTGGAAATGGGCAAGTCCATGACCCTCCTGTTGCAGCCACCCAAGCCCCTGCTAAATGGGGCTGAGGGACTCCTGGGAGTGGCCCTGCCCAGTTACTCTTGGGATTCCAAACTGACATAGATTCAGAATTGACAGACTCTCCTTGGCCCGAGTTGCCTCCTGAAATGTCTACGGCAAGTCTGCTCCTTTCCTTAGGCTTCAGTTTTCCCATCTATAAAATGAGGCAGTTGGATTAGATAAGAGGTCAGAGGCCACCAGATTTCCCCCCTTTATTTGAATTTGTTGACAAAATTTAAACCACAGGCAATTTCACCCAGAAAATCAGCTCCCCAGCTCCTCCTGAGGCCGGGCAGCACTGGAAGCAATTGTGCATGGGCAGCCAGGGGCTGAGCAATGTCAACTGTCTCTTATACACGGAGTAAATGCCCTGCCAGCCTGCCTCACACATTTGTTACCTGTAGGCCTATGTTTGCCACCCAGGAACTAGTTTCTGTGTATGCTTCCAATTCTGGAAATTAAGGAAAGCACATTTTTCCTTTGCACCTGCTGTGTGTTGCTTTCTCAGTGCTGGCAGTGCAGAGATGGATGCAGGAAAGCCCTGTCCCAAAGGGGCCCAGATGGAGTAGGGATTTGCTGCACTTGGGTAGGAAACTTCTCTGGGAAGGTATCTAGCCTGAACGTGAAGGATGGATAGGGTTTACCAGGTAGAGGGGAGGGCAGTCTGGTGTTACCAGAATCAAAACCATTAAACAGATGGTTATCCCTCAGAGATCACTGAGGTCACCTTCTTCAGTCAGAGAGATAATTTTTTGATTGCCCATTCTTTGAATAAAGTCTATGCCACAGGGGCACCTGGTTGGCTCAGGTCTGGTTGGTTGAGTGTCTGACTCTTGATTTTGGCTCAGGGCATGACCCCGCACTGAGTGTGGAGCCTACTTAAGATTCTCTCTCTCCCCTTCTGCCCCTCTCCCCAACTTGGTGTGTGTGTGTGTGTATGTGTGTCTCAAAAAAAAAAACTATGCTACCTTTGGGCTTGGGGCCAGCTTCATGGCTGGCAGTACTGGTCACACTCAGAGTCTAGGACTGAGTCTGGCTCTCTAGTGATTTCAGGTAGATTACTTTTCCCCCTTAGACCTCAGTACCTCATGCAATTCTTTCCTCTTAAATGTTAAGACATACAGATCTCATATCTCTCCTTGAAGCTGTGGGTGAATCTGGAAGGGAGAGAGGATATTTGACCCAGGACCTCCACCATTCCCCATCTCCCCTCTGCGCCACCTCTCCTTGGGGGCTTCTGGAGATCCTACGTCAAGTAGGGAAGGAAGAGCATGGAATAAAAGAGACATGAATCGCCTACAAGTCTGGCTGGTTCTACCCCCGGCCAATGAGTGTACCCTCCTGGCTTATTCCCACTTTTAAGGGAAACTTATTCTAGCATCAACTAAGACCAACATGAAGGTGATAAGTTCTCTCACTTAACTAATTCCCTCAGACAGAACTGAGTCCCAGGACTACTTGTCATACTATTTGGTAACCATCTGAATGTCTGTTCAGTGGTTTCCTTTCCAGGGGGCCGGCTCTCCTGTTACCCACTGTGGAAAAAGGCAAGGGCTTGGGCCTCTGCTGAACAGAGGAGGATACTGAGGCTAGGAGGCAAGAAGTAAGTGGGCCAAAACCTTACAGCCAGTGGATCAGGCCCGGGTGTCTCTCTGGGTTTCTGACTCTTAGCCCCTCCTTGTCTTTGTTTCTCAGACATCTGATGCTGGTCTCCTTTCCCCAGGTACAATGGCTTGGTGACTGGCACAAGGGCCAAAGGCATCATTGCGGTCTGCTGGGTGCTGTCGTTTGCCATTGGCTTGACTCCCATGCTGGGCTGGAACAACTGCAGCCAGCCAAAGGAGGGCAGAAATGACTCACAGAGCTGTGGGGAGGGCCAGGTGGCCTGTCTCTTTGAGGATGTGGTCCCCATGAACTACATGGTGTACTACAACTTCTTTGCTTGTGTCCTGGTGCCCCTGCTGCTCATGCTGGGCGTCTACTTGCGGATCTTCCTGGCGGCTCGGCGACAGCTGAAGCAAATGGAGAGCCATCCTCTGCCAGGGGAGCGGGCTCGGTCTACGCTGCAGAAGGAGGTCCACGCTGCCAAGTCACTGGCCATCATTGTGGGTCTCTTTGCCCTCTGTTGGCTTCCCCTGCACATCATCAACTGCTTTACCTTCTTCTGCCCAGAGTGTCCCCATGCCCCACCCTGGCTCATGTACCTGACCATCATCCTCTCCCACACCAATTCCGTTGTGAATCCCTTCATCTATGCTTACCGCATCCGTGAGTTCCGCCAGACCTTCCGCAAGATCATTCGCAGCCATATCCTGAGGCGGCGGGAGCCCTTCAAGGCAGGCGGCACCAGTGCCCGGGCCTTGGCAACTCATGGCAGTGATGGCGAGCAGATCAGCCTCCGCCTCAATGGTCATCCTTCTGGGGTCTGGGCCAATGGCAGCGCCCCTCATCCTGAGCGAAGGCCCAATGGCTATGCCCTGGGGCTGGTGAGTGGGGGGAGTGCCCACAAGTCCCATGGGGACATGGGCCTCCCAGATGTGGAGCTCCTCAGCCATGAGCTCAAGGGAGCATGCCCAGAGTCCCCTGGCCTTGAGGGACCCCTCGCCCAGGATGGAGCAGGAGTGTCCTGATGATCCACTGAGTTTGCCCTTTCCTCCAGGAAGGAAATCTTTCTCTTTGGTGGATGGAACCCGTCACGTTGGGAGAAGAGTGAATGTGCCCGGAGACCCTTCTCGTGGCCAGTTCCCACTTTGGACTGAGAGGAGAGAGCCCTGGCTGGAGCAGCATGAGGCCCAGCAGGAAAGGTTTGGAGTCCAAGGAAGTGGACATTTCATGTTGGGAGGCCCTGCATGAGGTCAGGGCCACAGCATCAGAGCATCTTGGCTGGGCAGGGCCTGGTCTCCCACTCTGGAAGCATCTAGAAGTACCACCCTGACTTCACAGAGCAGCTGTGGTAGAGCAGGCTGGCTAGCCCTGAGGCTGGGGGGTGGCTCTGACAGACCCCTACCACACACACACACCACCCTCTCAAGACTTTCCAAGGGTTCAGGAGCTGCTGTGCCCAGAGGTGGTGTGTTTTTGTTTTTGTTTTTTTGTTCTTGTTTTTTCCAGGAGACAATGTTAAACGTGAAGAAATTCTTTTTTTTTTTTTTTTTTTTTTAATTATCTTCCTTCCCTGGTTGCTGGGTCTGTTGTCAGTCTTGCTGCTAACCTGGCCTCAGGAGTCAGCCCAGGGAGTCCCAGGCAGCCCTCACTGGCTGCCATGAGCTGCCATGCACTTCTTACCCCATCAGTCCCAGGGCCATTTCTTAGGGCCACAGAGCTGGGCTCAAGGACAGGGAGTTGTAATGGAATGGTGTCAGACTGTGGGCTTAGGGGAGGAGGTGGGGACTGGCCCACCATGGGGTGTGCCTGAGTAGCTCAGAGCTGCCCAGTTAAGAGGCCCTATCTAACTGCCTTTCCTTCTGAAGGGGATGTTTTTTTCTGAGATAAAATAAAAATGAGCCATGTTGTGTTTTAAGCTTGTCCAATGAGAATGGTGTCTGAGTTCCTTTCCCCATTCCATAGCCAGGCCTGGCACACACACACATATGAGTGTGTATTGCATGTGTGAGAGAGTATGTACATCTATGCAGACAGACAGACACTCTGCCTGCCCGGGCGTGCCTCCACAGCCTCTCATCTTCCAAGGGAAAAGGCTGTCTGGATGCACCAGAATCTAAATGCCCATGAACAGCCCTCCCGACCTGTGTTCCTGTGGGAGGAGGGGCTCTTTCCCCAGTTGCTCTCCCTCCAGAGGCCATGACCCCTCTATCCCTAGACTTTCCCTCAGTGTGGGGCGTGGCTCCTTCCTCATTGTCCTCTGAGAGCAGTGCCCTACTCTCCCCACGCCCTGCTCCACCCCTTAGCTGAGAGGCCACAAAGGGATCTGGAAAGAGATAATAGGCCAGGGCTCAACTGCCTTCCCCTGCAGTTACCCCACCTCCTATTCCCAACAAAGAAACCTATAAGGAGTGTTAGAATTTCACAGGTAATCCTCACACAGCCCTGGGAGCCCCATTATACAGATGACTAAACTTCTTTGAACAGAGAGGTTAAGTACTCCAGGTCACACAGCTAATAAGTAGCAGAAATAAACTTAAAACCCAGGTTTGACTATGAAATTCATGCTCTTATAATAAACTATTTCAACCAAAGCAAAAAGTATGAAATAATACCAGGTTCCCACCACTCTGCTCAAGAAATGAAACCTTACAACTATAGTGGAAGCATCTGATCCCTTCCCATTTTATTACCCTGCTGCCTGTACCTGGAAACATTACTTTTCCTAGGATTTCATTTCATTTCAATGCACATCTTTATACTTTTATAAGTACTCACTGCATATGTAAGTATTCCTACACCAACACAGATTTGCTTAGCTATTTACTATTACATCAATCAGAGGTCCTCCAGACTAGCTGCCCAGAAGAGATGCTTAGGGCACTTTGGAAAGCACCAAAGCCTGACCCCTTGCCCCAGAAATACTGAGTGGATGCAGGCAGCAGTAGTTCCCTAAGGAGTCTTATGGACAGCCAGAGCTAAGCAGCACTGAAATAGATGCACAAGCCCATCCCTGTCCATATCAGCTTCCTCCTTTCTCCTACACACTTTGGTCTGTACTGACTATGGGCTGAGGGTGGAGCAGTGGCCTGGGCTGTGTCTAAGGAGGCCAAGAGCATGTATGCTATTGGTCCTCATGACCAGTTGTGGGAAGAGGCCAGAAAGAGAACCACAGGGGCTCCTGGGTGGCTCAGTCGGTTAAGCGTCCGACTTTGGCTTAGGTCATGATCTCATGGTTTGTGGGTTCGAGCCCCGCCTCAGGTTCTGTGCTGACAGCTCAGAGCCTAGAGCCTGTTTCAGATTCTGTGTCTCCCTCCTTCTCTGACCCTCCCCGACTCGTGCTCTGTCTCTCTCTGTCTCAAAAATAAACTATTAAAAAATTATTTAAAAAAGAAAGAGAACCATAAAGGTAGAGAAGGAAAAACATTGTCTCTCCTGTCTTTACTGAGGCTTCTTGGGAACTGAGCTTTGGGTGCTGAACTACACTGGTGCAGGCTTTGGAGCTGGGGAGGGACAGGAACAGAGGCTCAGGAAAGGCTCCCAGGTACAAGTGATCTCCAGAGCCCAGAAAATTTGACCTTCTCGGGTCCCTATGGGGCCCAGTATCCCACCTCCATACCACCCCATGCAGGCTCCCACTGTGAGTCATGCCTAGAGTATAAGAGCACATGTGTAGACATGAACAGATACGTCACTCCCTGACCATAAGAGAATACACTTGTGTATGTTAGGACATACACATGGGCACAGCCTACTTCAACCGAGGTAGGTGCCCACAGTAGCAAAAGGTAGGTGTGAAGCCTGGCCCAGCCCTGTGGAATGCAGATGTGTGTCTGCCCCAGGCCAGGCTGTTGGGGGTACTACCAGGGCTGCTCTGAGCCCTATGGGCCCTTCTGCCTAATCCATGCTCTACCCAAAGGGCTATGGGTGGACTGCATGCTTCAGTCAGACCCATCCTGAGCACAAGGATCCCATCACAGAACCTATTCTTGTGATGGCCCCAGCCCTCTCCATGACAGGAATGTCCAGGGATCCCAGGGAGGGCTGTGGGCAGAAGCCTGGTTCAGGCTGTGTTCTGGTTCATCATCACTCGCCCTCATGAGAAACAGGCTCTCTGGAAGGTTCCCCTTTCCTTCCTCCACTTACCACTCTGCTTAAAACCTTACCTTTGTGGCTCTCCTCATTTGTATTAAAGTCCTTTCCTCTGGGAGACCTCACAAAATGCTCTGGGCTCCAGAAAACTGCTTGGGAAGTGAGGCAGAGCTTCAATTCTAGCTGTGCCAACAAGGGGCAAGCTCCGGTGACAAATCACAGCTGGGCAGGGATAAGGGGCAGCCTGGAGAGCTGTAAGAAAAAAATGGAGAGTAAGAGAAAATGAATGATGATGCACCCTGGATACTTGGCTGGGATGTGACATCTCAGAGCTGCAATCCAGCATCCCAGAGCTGGGACCATGGCCTTCAACTGTGATGAGGAAACAGGAACCAGGGACTCTCAGAAGCTAATTCCCCAGGGAGTGGGAAATACCTGCCCCCATGCTTGGGGCTGAAGGAACAGTGTGGTCAGGATGCACTATAATGCAAGCTCTTTTCCTGTCATGCCATATAGCACTGGGCATGGCCGCTCCAGTGGGCCCCACTCTGAGATCTTGTGCTGGGTCCAGGTGCTGTCTGAGCCTGGTGACACCCCTCTGAGATGTGAGAGGTTACGTAGGTGTAGGCGGGGACTGAGGTTTGCTGTAAGACAAGCCACTCCCTCCCAGGCCTTTACTCTGAAAAGTGGAGAGTGCTCTGTAAGAGTGTCCTATTATCACCTCTCCTCAACCCCCACACCAGCCCCTCCTCTGTCCCTAGGGACCCCTCACTGCAGCTCTCACTCATTGTTAGCAGTAATTGTCACTGTTGGGACAGCCCTTGTCAGGTTGCAGAGCCAGGAGGGGGCAGGAGAATGTCAGATGACTCAGACAACCTCAAAGGAGAGAGATGGACACAGAGAACACAGAGCCTAGGTATGGGAAGCACCGTTCTAGATGCTTTGCTCTGACCTTTGTTTCACCAGGGGAGGAGAAAGATCACCTCAACAGGGCTTCCCATAAGCCCCCTTGCCCTCCACCAGTCAGGCCTGGAGAAGGGCTGGATGCAGAGAGAGGCCAGGCGGAGGGTGTCATCAGCATGAGGCTGGGCAAATGACTGGTAAGACTGACCCAGTGTCCTCTGACAGAGGGATTTTTTTTCCCGCCAATGGAAAAGACTTTGCATGGAATCATCCACAATTCTTTGCCTTGCCCAAGGGAAGTGTGTGTGTCATGATTTTGCAGAATCAGTCATCAGACTAGCATCTAATGACCAGCTAAGTTCTCAGTGAGGGCTCAGTTAGGACAGAGCAGGCTAGAACTTGAACCCCATTTCCTGACTCTCTGCTCCCTTCTCAACCACTTAATGAGCACCTACTACTGAATGTTGCGCCTGGGAGGTGGGCCCAGGGGTGCACAGGGAGCCAACAACCAACTAAGGAAACTAAGCTAGATGTAGCCTGTCAGGGCAGCAGGAGGTAAGGGCCATGAGTAGGACTCAAGCTCTGAGTGTTCAGGGGAGGAACAAGTTTCATCCAACTGGGGAAGCAGGCAGTTGAAATCGAGTTGGACTTTTAAAGGCCAGCGGTCAACACCAGGGCTCATAATTTCAAGGTGTTCAGTGGGAAATAAGAACAAGAAGCAGCTGAGTAAAATGTGTGCCTGATTTACATCTGCCTACACAGAGGCAATTTTCAAGTTAAAATGTTGTCAGAGGGTTGTCACAGTTTTGATCTTTCCTTTCTGTTCTTTCTCAATCCACCCACATTTTCTAGTTGGGTTGGAAAGGGGTGTGAGGGGGACAGAGCCTGGTTTAGATTCAGAGATTTTTGGAATGGTTAAAGTTAGACAGGACTTTAAAAAATGATCTAGTTTTCTCTTAGGAAAATTTAGGCCCAGAGTGCAATGTCACAACTGTTCTGTCAGTTGCAGAACCTTCAGGGAGATTAGGAAGAGCAGGTCAAGAGTTCTGCAGTCATCCCCAGGCTATCTTTTGGTATTGCAGCTTGATTCTCTTTTCTGCCTAGTTCAGAGATGCCAAATAATCCCTCCACTTGCTCCTTCCAACTGCCACCCTGCTCACTAAGCTCTAATGGGGACTCAGTACCAGCCTCTACCCTGGCTTTGCTGTTGACTTCCTCTCCCATCCAAGTACTAACCAGGCCCAACCCTGCTTAGCTTCCAAGTTCAGACGAGATCGGGCGCGTTCAGGGTGGTATGGCCGTAGACTGTTGACTTCCTCTCTATGGGAAAGTCACTCTCTGAGCTGCCATGCCCACTTTCAGATAAAACATGACAGTGAATGTGAAAGTGCTTTGGAAGGTAGATATGACATAAATGCCCAGCATTATTATTAGTACAATAACAAAACCATTCTCAGTTCAGAAAACACAAGAAGGCAAGCAATCCCTCAAGAATCCAGTGTTCTTGACCCCCTCTTGAAAGGAGGCCAGAAGGGAAGAAAGATGGAAGGGGGAAAAGAGGGCTGCTTACCTGGTTTCTACACTCTGCTCACTGACTTTGCCCAGCCATCTCCAGATGAAGAAATGTGGTAAGTGTGAATTTAAACCAGGCACCTGGAAGCCAGCCTCTGGTGTCCATGAGGCCCAGGAAGTAGGTGTGGGAACTGGCAAATGACTAAGGCAGGGGGAACTGACTATGGATCATTTGCTGTCTTCAGCCCCATCCTGTCCCATATTTTTATTAAAGTCTTGAATACAGAGGAACTGGGGCTTATCAAAGAGGTGAAGAGAGAAGGGATATAGTAAATGTCTGGGCTGACAGAATCAGGATTCAGAATTACATCAAGGGACCAGAACTGATAAAACTGAGCAGAGTTCAGTGTAAAGTCCTACAAGGAGTTTGAAAAAGCAAATGTGCAGGGAGAAGACATCAATCAGTTTGTGTGAGAACAACATGGACATTTCAACTGCTAAGTTCAGCACTGGCTAGCTTCATGGGAAATGCCTGAGACAGAGGTGACCGTAGCCTCAAGGGGGAGCACATCATAGTCCCTAGGGACCTAAGGCTGAAGGAGCTCACTCCCAGCTCATGGCAGAAGACTCTTGCCTTCTCAACACCATGGCTGGTTGTTGACAAACTGAAATACCATATGTGACTGTGCCTACCATGAGATGGCAGTCTCTCAGCTCCACCTTACAGAACTAACAAGTGGCTGAAGGAAGGTGATTGAGCCAGGGAGGGTCTGGAAACTGGAAACTGAAAACAGGAGAAGACTTAGTGCTGTGGCAGCGGGTAAACGGACCAGAAGAGGAAACAAGCTTGCTGCATGCTATTCTGAAGAGCACAGCTGGACTTGGTTAGAACAACCTGTTGGGAGTTCTGGGGCTCACAGAAACTCTGGTGGAATACCTAGGTCATGTTTGAAGCCCTCAGGCTGCAACAGTTGGAGACCCATGGCTGGGTCTTTAGTGCATTTGGAGAGCTCGCTGGCCTAGAAGGGGCCTGGACACCCTTGTGGGCCCTTGAGAAGGCTCCCCTGAAACCTCGAGGGCACAAGGATGGGTAAAGATGGCTCATCTTTCTTGGCCAGAATCATCAGTTTTAGGATCCTGAAAGCTGAAAGCAGGAATAGGGGATATGACAGGTGATTGGAAGGAGGGAATGACAAAGTATAAAAAAAATAAAGTGATCACCTGAATTAAGTTTATATAGGTGGGAGGCCATTACCTGGTTGGACCAATGGAATACACCCAAGGCCTAATTCCTCCCACCAGAACTACCTGTGGTGACAGTGGTGTCACCCCAGCTGAAGCACACTGCTGTCTGGTGCGAGTAGCATGTGATTTATGGGTCAGCCTGTGACACCTGGTAGAAAAGCCAGAGGGCCTCAGACATACGGCAGAAATGGTTTCACACAGTACACGGTTAAGCAAACTTACAAAATGTTCTCACCCAAAGAGTGAGTGCCAGAGGGTAAAGCACAGGAGTGTCCTTACCCACCTCCTCTTTTCTACCCCCTACTTCCCATTGCCATTCCTAACTTCCCTAATCCTATCAATGGAGGGGTGGGTCCTTACTTTATCTTCCCAAATATTGCATCCTGTTAATTTTTCTTCCAAACATCTTCTGAATCTGTTCCATCCATTCTACCGCCTAGTAACCACCACCCACCAAGTCATGGTATTAGTTGAGGCCTCATCATCTCTCACTCACTTGAATAAACTCCACACTGACTTCTCTGCATTTCTCTATGTTTGTCATAATTGATTTAGCCAATGAAGTCCAATTAATCTTCCAAGTGCACACTTTCTGTCATGTCCCTCCCTTTTTCCAGAATGTTTAGTGGGCCCTAAATGTGTATCAGATCAGGCCTCACTCTGGTATGGCATTCGGGGCCATGGTTTTACTCTCCAGCCTTGCCTCCCCAAACTGAACAGCCACCATCCTCTTAACCCATTCCCTCCCCTTCCCTTTCATGGAAGCCTCTGCTAGGAGTGCCGTCCTTCTGAACCTCCCCTACTTTAAACACTTCTCATACTTCAGCGACCACCTGAAGAACCATCTCCTCCACAAGGTCTTTCTGAGCCCTCTGCTAACAGCCTCTTCTCCTTCTTCTGAGTTCCTGTAGAACTATGTGCCTGTCCTATGCACCAGAAGTTTGTCCTCTACTTCTGGTAATAACTCTTCTTCTGATAAGGTGTGACTTAGCTCCTGGATAATGTGCTAGTTTTCACCAGTGTATGTTCTATCTCCCTGCCTAGACCATAAATTCTAATTTCAACCATAGATTCCCAGAGAGTGGAGTGGGCATGGTATCTCCTCCATCCCAGGGCTAACCATAGTGAGCACTTGATAAGACGTGCTGACCAGATGTGGTGACGAAGACTGTAGCCATGAAGTTGAGAGACCTGGGCTTTAGTTCTTTGCAGTCATCATGGTCATGTGACTTTGGGTATGGCAGGCAAGTTTCCTTCCCTGCAAAATGATGAGGCAGATGGATAGATACAAACATCCTTCCCAGCTCTGGTATTCTCTGAGTCTATATGACTGGCGACTGACCCAGCCCTAGGCCTGGCTAGGAAAGGAACAAGGAAGGCTATGGACCAACCCTTGGAGGGAGAGAGGGAGAGGGATATGGGGAGCTAATAGCTCTGGAGGAAGGAAGGACATGCTGGGCTAATGGGATAATTGGATAATCCTCAGAGCTAGGGGCTGCCAGGCTGGGGCCAGCTGTTAGAAGCAGACACAAATAGCACAAGCAAAACAAAAGCGCTGGTGCAGGAAGCACTTTGCTGAGACATATGGGGGTGGGGGTGGCCAGAAGGTGGGGGAAGGGGATGAAAGGAAACCTGGAGCCCCCATTCTGTGGGTCCCCTTTAGGGACTCTGTGGTTTGAGCCTGTAACAAAGATTCCATTTAGGGGGTTTGGACCCATTTCTGTATTAGAGGACATTTGTGGAGACCTTGGAGTTATTCTGGCCTCGAGGGTGTCCCTCCACCAAGACAATCCTTAGGGACCATGAAGCCCTTATCCCTGCCTATTGAGGATTATCTGCAGATGGGCCATCTGTTTGAAATGTCTCTGAAAATATTGCTGAACTCTTGTAAAATCATAATTTTGGATGCAGGTCTCAGGGTTTCCTTCATTTCTGGCTGATAAGTGGATCTGTCAGTGGGGTTGGACATAAAAGAAATTTGAGAGGGAGCTCAGGTCTAGAAGTCAGAAGCCTGGCTTCTAATCTCAGCTCTGCTGGGTCACATAACTCATGATGGGATCTCTCCAGACCTCAGTTAGCCCATCCATAAATGAGAGAAATAAGCAATACCCTCCCTACAGAGCTATTATGGAGATAAAATGAGATCGTGAGTGTGAAATAACTTGAAATTTATAAAATATACTTTAGTCCCAACTCTGTTTCTACCTCTGTATCATTTTAGAAAGGCTATTTCCTTTCTCTGAGTTCTAGTTTTTTCCACTATAAGGTGATGAACACAAACTGGATGCTCTTTAAATTTCCTTCTAATTCTAATGACTCTAATCCTCAAAAAATAGTATATTTACATTTGTATATAAGAAGAGCATGAAAAGGAAAATTTAAGATCAACATTATTCATGAATATAGATATAAAATGCTCAATATTAGCAAAACATATCCAGCAATGTATTAAAAAATATATAAATAATGACCCATTTAGGGTTCATCCCAGGAATGCAAGGATGGCTTAACAGTAGATAACAAATCAATGTTATTCATATTAATAAATTAAAGAACATTATAGGAGTATCTATAGGAGCATCTCAATAGATGCCGAAAATGACTTTGATTAAAAATTCCAACAACCATAAAAAAAAAAACCACATCCATTCACAGTGAAAACTCTTACCAAACCAGAAATATATAAGTATTTTAACTCAATAAAGTTAAATATTGAACAAAATAAAAAATAAATAGTTTTCAAAACTGTACAGCAAACATCATACTCAGTGGTGAAATGTTAGAAGACTTCTCTTGGCAGTAAAGACCAAACCCACTATTCTATATAATACTGTACTAAAGGTCCTAGAGATCACAATAAGACATGAAAAGATGTAAGACTGGAAAAAGAAATAAATTGACATTATTTGCAGTTGAATTAACTATCTATATAGAAAAACCCAAAAAAATTCTTTAGAGTATTAATGGAACTAATGAGACTTCATCAAGGCTGTTAGAAAGAAGATCAATAAAAAAAAATCAATAGTGTTTCTATCTGCCAACAAAAACTATTGTAAGAAGTAATTTAAAAAGATACCATTTGTAATAGCAACAAAAAACTAGAAGGTACCTTGGAATAAATCTAACAAATATACACACAAAAAAGACTCCAATCAATGAAAAGATGGGCCATGATCATGGATAGGATGAGTCAATATTGTAAAACACAGTTACAGTAAAACCTTGGATTGGGAGTAACTTGTTCTGCGACCATTCTGTAAAATGAGCAAACATTTCTAATAAATTTTAACTTGATAAACGAGCAATGTCTTGCAATATGAGTAGTACATGATGCCGGATGTCACATGATCACAACCGAGCCAATGGTTCTTCTCTCTCTCTCTCTGTGGGATTGTGGGTGATCGTCTCCCGTGTTTGGATGCTTGGTCTCAGGCCAAGGTGTTTGGCAGAAATCAGTGTTTTTTTTCAGAATGTTGGAAGGTGCCCACAATTGGCACTAGTGTATTTTTTGTCACTTCAAAGCACCTTTGCTTTTCCATACAAGAGTAAGCTTAGGAATGCTTTGCTTCATTCTAGGTCAGGCTGCTTGTAGATACAGACCCTTTCCTCTGCTGCCTTATTGCCAGTGACATTAAATACAGTATATGACAAGAGTTTATTAATACTGTACTGTAGTCAACATCCATGTAAGTGTATACAATGGCCCCCATGCAGGAAAAGGATTGAAAAGAAAGGCAGTAAGAAGAAGGAAATGATTACATTGGAAGTTAAGAAAGAAATCATCAAGAAGTACAAATGAGGTATATGAGTGGCCGAAATTGCAAGATTTTATGAGAAGTGTACATCTGCATCTCATCTGCATAGGAGGAGGAGAAAAAGGCGGAAGAATCCCTCACTTCAAATGAGATTAAGAAGATGTGTAAAATGTGGGAAACAGTGCAAAATTTTGTAGAAAAGAATAAGGCTGTGCAGTGCTAGCAATGAATCTGTTTAACGACAATGCAATGTCACATTTCTATGAAACCCTCAAAAAGAGGCAAAAACAAGTGTTTTTGGATAGGTTCCTTGTTAAAGTTGCATGAAAAGAAAAATATTCCACTGAATCAATAGATAGCAGTGATTCTGTTAGTGATAGGGAAAGTCGTCCTACACGGTAACCCTCCTCTCTCTTGTCTCCCTCACACCAGCCACAAAGGTTTTCAAAGGTAAGTGCAGGTTAATTTGTTCATTTTCTCTATATTTTGTATTTTCTTCATTATTTTGTATTATATTACAATCTTATAATCACTTTTAAATAAATATTTTTGGGTGTGGAATGAATCACCTGAGTTTCCATTATTTCTTATGGAGAAATTCACTTTAATATACAAGTGTTTTGGATTATAAGCATGTTTCTGGAATGAATTATGTTCACAGACCAAGGTTTTACTGTATCTCCAAATCAATTTGGAGATCAAGTACAATTCTCTTAGAAATCCCAATAGAATTTTTTATGAAATTTGGAAGTTTGGATCCAAAATATTTTGTGAAAAGAAAAAGGGTCAGGAAGACCCACAATAATTTTCTTCCTAATGAAGGTGAAAATTTGCTCTAACAGATATCTAAAGTATAAAGCCCAAGTAATTACAATAGCATGGTATAGGAACAGACAAATAGACAAAGCGATTGGGATATAAAGGTTAGAAGCAGGGGCGCCTGGATGGCTCAGTCAGTTAAGCGACCAACTCTTGATATCGGTTCAGGTCATGATCTCACAGTTTATGAGGACAGCCCATGGAGCCTGCTTGGGATTCTCTCTCTCCCTCTCTCCCTGCCCCTCCCCTGTTCACACTCTCTTTCTCTCAAAATAAAAAAAATAGACATTAAAAAAATTTTTTATAAAAAGGTTAGAAGCAAACTCGTCTATGTATGGAAATGTGTTAAGTGGTAGAAGTCACAATGCAAACCACAGAAAAAGGAAGGAGTGTTCATTAAACGATTCTAAGAAAATGGAGTTTTGATATGGAAAAGCAAAACTAAGAACAAAATACAAGTGGAAAAAAACTTTAATACCCTTAAAAACAAATGTAAGAAAATATGATCTCTGGGTAAAGATGGATTTCTTTCTTTTTTTAATTTTTATTTATTTTTGAGAGAGACAGAGACAGAATATGAGTGGGTTAGGGGCAGAGAGAGAGGGAGACACAAGAATCCAAAGCAGGCTCCAGGCTCTGAGCTGTCAGCACAGAGCTTGACGCGGGGCTTGAACTCATGAACTGTGAGATCATGACCTGAGCTTAAGTCGAATGCCCAACTGACTAAGCCACCCAGGCACCCCTGGATTTCTTTCTTAAACACAAAAGCAAAAGCCAGAAAAACAAATGCTGCTTAATTGACTAATTGAAATTTTTAAAAACTTTTTTTTCCAATGAAAACAACATAAAGAAAAGGTGAAGAAAAGCTATAGACTGGGAGAGGGTATCTGAAATGCATATAATAAATAATCAGTAAAGGATTAGTGTCCATAGTATATAGTTCTTATGAAAATAAAAAACCTGGGGCATCTGGGTGGCTCAGTCAGTTAAGCATCTGACTCTTGATCTCAGTCAGCTCAGGTCTTGATCTCAGGGTCATGAGTTCAAGCCCCACATTGGGCTCTACACTGGGCATGAACCCTACTTAAAAATAAAAATTTAAAAAAAACCCTACTAGAGGGTCACTTGCGTGGCTCAGTTGGTTAAGCGTCCAACTTTGGCTCAGGTAATGGTCTCATGGCTCATGGGTTTGAGTCCCATGTCAGGCTCTGTACTGACAGCTCAGAGTCTGGAGCCTGCTTTGGATTCTGTATCTCCCTCTCTCTCTGCCCCTCCCCCACTTGCACTCTGTCTCTTTCTCTCTCTCTAAAATAAATAAACATTAAAAAAAATTTAAAAACCCTATTAGATAAATGGGTGAAGTTATGGTCAGGCAATTCAGAAGAAGAAACCTAAATGATCAATAAGCATGTGAAAATAAGTTCAATCCTCTTATACATTATTTGTGGGGATGTAAATTGGGCCAAGCATTGTGGAAAACAATATGAAGATTCCTCAAAAAAATTCAAAAATAGATCTACCAATCAATCCAACAATTAATTCCACCACTGGAATTTTCCCAAAGGAAATGAAAACAGGATTTTGATGAGAGATCTTCACTCTCAAGCTCATTGCAACATTATTCATGATAGCCAAGATATGGAAACAACCCAAATCCATCAACAGATGAATATATAAAAAAAGATGTGGTACATATACATAATGGAATATTATTCAGCCATGAGAATGGAGGATACCCTACCATTTGTGACATGGATGGATTTTGAGCACCTTATGCTTAAGTGAAACAAGCCAAGCAGAGGGAGACAAGTACTGTATGATAACACTTATATATGGAATCTAAAAAAGTTAAGCCTGTAAACAACAGAGTAAAATGATGGTTACCAGGGGCTAGGAGTGAGGGTGGGGTAGGAGAGATGATTATACTTGTAATGAGTAGTAAATAAGCCATAGAGGTCTAATGCATAGTATAATAAATATAGACAATAATGTACCATAATTATGTGATATAAATATCCCCACATGAGTAATCATATTATAATTTATAAGTGTATTTAAGTAACTAACTGTACACCTTAAACTTATGCAATGTTACATGTCAAATGTATTCAATAAAAGTTAAAAAAAAATTTTAGGTTCAATCTCACTAGTGATTAAGGAAAGGCAAATTAAGCTATATTTTGCAGCCATTCATAGTTATTCAACAATTTGAAAGTATTGGTGGTACTTTAAATGTGACCTTCAGGGAGGGGAGAAGGATGGGGACTGAATTCAACGTGCCTATATAATAAAAGCCCAATAAAAATAAAACTCTAGACAGCAAAGCTTGGGTGATTGGGAGCACTAAATAAGACATTCTGGGTCCTTGGTTAATAATACTCAGTGCGTATTTTTATACATTGATGTGCTAGGAGGGTGATTCATCCTGACTCTATGGGGAGATGACACAGAAGTTTCAAGCTTGGGAGCCTCCCATACTTCATTCTATGCATCTCTTCTTTTGGCTCGTCATGATTTGTATTACCTTTGTTATAATAAAACAGAATTTTAAGGTTTTTTTTTTTTTAAAGCATTGGTGGGGAAGTGAGGAGATAGACATATGCGATACTCAGTGTAGTACAGATAGGAGTACCCTGGGACCTGGCATTTTCCATTTCTAGGCCTCAATCTTTAATAAAGACATACAAACATGTGTGTATATATAAAACCACGTGGGGCGCCTGGGCGGCTCAGTCGGTTGAGTGTCCGACTTCCATTCAGGTCATGATCTCACGGCTCGTGAGTTCAAGCCCCGCGTCGGGCTCTGTGCGGACAGCTAGCTCAGAGCCTGGAGCCTGCTTCGGATTCTGTGTCTCCCTCTCTCTCTGCCCCTCCCCCACTCATGCTCTCTCTCGCTCTCAAAAATAAATAAACACGTGTGTGTGTGTGTGTGTGTGTGTGTGTGTATATATAAAACCATGCACATAGATGTTCGTTGTGTCACTGTGATACTAAAAAGCTGCAGAAACTCACAGAGGTGGAATGGATACATAAACTGTGCTCTGCCCCTGCAGGGAATTATCATATGGAAGATGAAATGAATGACCTTGATATATCAACACTTACTCTGTACTCCAAATTAACTTCCTCTAGCTACTTCTAGACTATACTTTGAATTTCTACCAGTGCCATGTGCCAGTGCTCACAGCTGCTGTCCTTTTCCTCACTTTAAATTCAACAAATCTTAATCATATAATTTACATACACCTTCCTCTTAATACATACCTGGGTCCTTTTAATTCGGACATTACAGACGAGAAACCAAAGACTCAAAAATGGTGGGTCATGCTAAGTTCACATGGCAGATGACCAGCAGAATTACAACTGGAACCCCGGCCATCTGACTCCTTATACCATGTAAGGCTACAGATTATCTCACAGAATGGTAAATACGGAATTTATCCCACTTCCCAGCATGGGGCACTCACTCCCTCAAACATCCCTAGATAGCTCTGGCCTCAGCTGCTACTACCCCTTCTGGCTGGTGAAGTGTATGGATCTGATTTTACCACTAACTCTCCATGTGACTCAGTAAATCAAACTCTGCGCCTCAGTTTCCTCATCTGTTTGATGCCAATAATCTCTGCCTGGCTATCCCATGAGCTCATTAATAAAATTAAGTGAAATAAAAGATAAGAGAATAGAAATGTATGAAATAAGTGAGAAATTAACTTTGTATTATTCTTGGGATGCAGAAATGCCTGCCCTCTTGCTAAAAGGATCATGGGATATCCAATTTGTAAAAAATTTAATGTAGAGATTTTGCCATTGAAGAGAAATGAAGCATGGTGGTGGAGCGGGGGCTGCTGGACTCATACCAGAAGCTGTAGTCTGGAAGCTCTGCTCCCTTTTCCTGCCTCCTCCTGCTTGTAGCCTCTGTGGCACTGAGTTCTCTGGCATAGGAACACTAGCAGGCAGTTTGGGGTCCCTTGAGGCAGGGCTGGCCAGCCTTGACAAAATATTGAAGTTAGCCAAGTTGGTCTCCTACATTTCTTCCCTGTGCCTTTCTCCTTCACTACATCACTGGCCTTCACTACATCTTTACTAAGAGAAGGGTTCTATATAACTAACTTCCCCTCTCCCAACCACTGTTAGGCCTCCCACTATTTAAGACCTGTAAGGTTAGGAACTGTGCCTGGCCTTATCCTGGCAGAGTCCATACTGAACAAATGTCAAACTGAGCCAAAGGGACAGCCGCATGTCTTCCTCCTTAACCAGAAGCTTTGTGCTGAGCTGGGGCTCCTGCTCACAAGGAAATGTTTGATGGGTCCCTTCCCACAGACTGCCTTCCTCTCCTAGGCTAGTTGTCTTTTCCAACAGGACACGGCAGCCCCTGGGGTTGTCACATAAGACAGTGGAGGGAGGAACAAGAACGGGGAGTATATGCACTAGGGGTCTCCACTCCTTGCCCTGATTCCTTTGCTGTAGACCAGAGGTTGTGTTCCCACCATGGGCAGGCAGGTAGCCTGCAGTTCCCCATGACAGGGTTAGAGCTGAGAAAGGCTTTGAAGTTCAGCAGGTTATGTTATCTCTCTCATTTTTAAAATGGAGAAATATTTCCTATTCTCTTGCTTCACACTGCTGTTAAGAATTAAATGTGAATTAATTAATGAAGAATTAAAGACTAAATATGAAAATAAGTAAGAAGAGAAGGGAGACAAGCAAGACATCTTCAGAGTCAGGCTGGTTTGCCAGGCTCCTCTGTGATCCTTGGGCCACTGAAAGCTTGGACTTCAGTCCAGTGGCCCAGGGCCACCTTTCACCCGGACCAGGGATGTGAGGACCAAATACAGGAGGCCCTGCCCTTCTGAATGACCTTTTATCTACACAGGATTGTTTTCTCTGCCAAACAGACCAAAAGGAAGGAAAGCCAGCAAGACATTAGTTCTTTTCTCAGCTCCTAAATGGCTGACATTTCAGGAAACCAAAATTCTGAATGGGACCAGAGAGGATTTCAATTCATCCTGCCTGTCTGCAGGCAGAGTCAGTCTTATATGAGGACTCTGTTACACAAGGTGTACTTTTAGAGGTTCAGGGGAGGCCTTGTCTAAAAATCTCTTCTTTACTTATTTACTCATGCTTGAAAGTCCATTGTTAAAGCTTTATCTCTGACACAAGTCAAATGTAGGTTTTGTCTTCTGTACAATGGCACAAACCACACATATAAAATTGTATCAGTCACCTCAGTGTGAATGAATAAATCAGTCCTTTCCTGAGAACAGGCTTGGATGAAGAGGAGAAGACTAGAACATTGTAGGCAGCAGCCCCTAAGGCCAGGAGAGGGAAGATGGGGAGGTGTAGAAGAGAAAGGATGTAGAAGGATGCAGAGCTGGTAAAGAGTTTTTATCTGGACTGTCAGTTACAGTCTCCAAAGTTCACAGAAAAACTATACATAAAAAAAACCCCAGACCACTGCCCCAAAATCACACTCAATGATTCTATTTATATCTAGCAAATGCAAACTAATCTATAGTGACAGAAAACAGATCAGTGGTTGCCTGGGAAGAGTTGGGGGTAGATAAGATGGAGGAATGACAAGGGGCATGGGGGAACTTGGGGGGTGATCAATATCTAGATTATGATGACGGTTTTAAGGAATGTATATAAGGGCCAAAACTTGTCAAATCATACACATTAAGTATGTGCAGTTTGCTTATTGTATCTCAGCTATACCTCAATAACATTTTTTGGAAAATAGTGGGGAAAAAACCCCAAAAAACTATGTGAATACAGTATACCTGCCAAATAATCCATCTCACACAACTCTGGTAAATTCTGGCAGAAACAAGTGTTTTCCAGGAGCACACCTCAGCTCTGAGAATCAGGTATTCTCTCTGTAAATTGGTAGAGATGAACTAGACAATCCTAAAATCCTATCCAGATACCAGGATCCAGACTGTAAGGGTCAAATATGTTACTGATAGAAAACCATGATTAAAGCCTAAAGAATCTGATACAAATGCAAGGCAGGAATTATTAAATAACCAACATATATGGAGATACTGTGCAAAAAAAGTGGATTAAATATGTGCATCTAATTTCACTATATTTAAACTTAATAAAGGGATTTTTTTTCAAGGGCAAAGTCTCCAATAGGGCTCCTTAGAAAGAAAAACTATGACATCAGAAATGAAAAACTTAATGGACTGATTAGAAGACAGATTGAGGATATTTCCCAGAAAGTAGAGTAAAAAGACAGGGATAGAAACTAGGAAAGAATAAAAGAAAGAAAGAAAGAAAGGGAAGAAAGAAAGTAGGAAAGAACAGATGAGAAATTCATCTGAATAGCTGAATGGTTTAGAAACACAACAAAGGATACAAACTAATTGAAGAAAACACTCCAGAATCAAAGGTCATGAGTTTTCAGATTGAAAGGGCCACTGAGTGGCCAGCACAATAGGTATATGTCACTGTGAAATTTTTTAACATGAGGGACAAAGAAATCCTACAAGGTCACATGCAAAAAAGGCTTTGGCTTTAACAGCAGCCCTGGAAGCTAGAAGACAATGGAGCCAGGCTATCAACGTTCTGAGGCAGACACACAAGGTTTCAAAAAATTTCCCTCCAATGAATTCTCAGGAAGTTCTAGAAAATATGTCATCAAAAAGAGAGAAAAAAGCAGGAAATGAGATGACATGGGATCCAGAAACAGGTGATCCAACACAGGAAAGAGGCAAGGGAATTCCCCAGACTGCAGTAGTAAAGGGAGGATCCCGGGGGCCAGCTGTGCAGTCTCCTGCTCCAAGCAGGAGAGAAGGCTCCAAGAGACCTTCCTTAGAACTAACTGGGAAGACACCTGGGTAACTGGCAGAGTTTAAGGCTAATTAGTGATAAGATCTTAGAAACCTACATGTATGAAAAAAAAAGATAATCAAACAAAAAGATAAAAGAAAAAGCAACCATGGTTAACTATATGGCTTCTCTGTGAATGGCACTTGCATTGTCATAATAACAAGTGCACTAATTAATGATCTACCAAAAATTACTGTATAACTATATTGAGAATAAGGGGGCCTGGGAAGTGTGCATAAGTGTAAAAGGGGTGAGTGGAGAAAAGGGAGCTGAATCCTCATTTCCCATTGTGGGAAGTCCACAGATAATGCCTGACTGAAAAATCAGGAAGTAGCAATACAAACATGTTATTTATAGATAGGTAAAAGAATTAGTTAAAGAAGTTGAAAATGGTCCCTCTAGGGAAGGGGAAACGGGGGAGGATGGGGAGGGAGGCTGAGGACTGTTCTTTGTCTGAATAAACCTTGTAGAACTGGTTGACTTTTTAAATTGATGTGCCTGGTATAACTTCGATAAAATTTTAAAAATAATTTTAAAAAATTAGTGCAGCAAACGAATAATGAAATTAACACTTATTGAGACCTATCGTGCCAACAGCACCCCATAAGGTGCTAACCTCCTGGTGCCAGGTTTTCTGAGCTGCTACAAGTCATGCAAAACACACATGTGAAGGTGCTTCCATTAGGGAAGTAACATGGGGGCCAATCCCACACCTATGCTTACTGCTGCCTCAATAAGTTACTTAGACTAAGTCTCAGTGTCTCACCTTAAGAAATCCTGTGAAGGTTTTGTGAATAACTGTGAATACCGAATAGGCAGGGCTTAGATCTACAGCTTCAGTCCTAATTTGGAGAAGGAGAAGAGCAAGGGATAGAAATGTAGTGAGTGGGACAGAAAAATATGTGCTCTGGTAGTGACAAACAGACTCTGGCACTGGCAGCAAGAACAAGAAGGAGGTCCTGCTTAGGGTTGGTTCATGCCCTGGAATGGACTTGGTTTCTTGTACACTTGTGTCTTAAATCTTAGTGAAAACTGGAAAGTTTCTGCTTCGGGATGTTGAAATGGAGACTCCATGGGAGTAGTTTCTGAGACGGAGTCCTGTTGTCAGCAGCCACCATCACGGGCAGCACAGCATGAGGCCAGAGCTCAGTACAACGTATCGTGTGGAAGAAAAACACCCTAAACTAGGAATGAAAAGATCCAGCTTCCAAGATCCCCTCTCTGACACTTACTGCTTTGTGATCCTGGATAAGTAACTTACCCTCAGGGCTCACTTTTCTCTTCAGTAAAAGGACCTGACTATATGCTTTCAAGGTTCTGTTCCTGGCATGTAACAAAGTAAACTCCCTGAGAGCAGGGACCATGTCTGTCATGTTCTTCATGGACCATATATTGCATTCTGTACAACTGCTGTGGTCCCATGGTGTGCAAATTTGTAGGGGAGTGAGGGGGAGAAGAAGAATCTTCTTCTTTTTTTTTTTAGAGAATCTTACATGGGGCTTGACATGGGGCTCAATCACATGACCCTGGGATCATGACTTGAGTCAAAATAAGAGTCGGACACTTAATTGACTGATCCACCCAGGTGCTCCAAGAAAAACCTTTTATTATTTATTTATTTATTTATTTAATTTATTTATTTTTAATATAGTGTATTGTCAAGTTGGTTTCCATATAACACCCAGTGCTCATCCCAACAAGTGCCCTCCTCATTGCCCATCACCCATTTTCCCTTTTCCCCCCTCCCCAAGAAGAACCTTTTAAGGGAGGTTTTTTTCTTTCTTATTTTTCATTCTTTGGGGTTTTCTCTTCTTTTGTTTTTTGTTGGATGGACACACCCAAAGATCCAAATTTGTATTAAAAAGAAAGGAAAAAAAATTACCTAGCACAGTGCCTGGTACATTGCAGGTATTCAATACTTATTTGTTGAATGAGTGAAATGGAAGATAGAGACAGTTCATCAGACTCTTCAAACTGGAAAATGACCTCAGTCAATGAAATTAACTACAGGTGAAGAAATAAAAGCCTAGCAAAAAGGAAAAAAGGTCTTTGTGGTCACTCCAGCTAAATAGGAATGGAACTAGACTCAAGTCCCAACAATGTGGCAGCTCAGCAGAGGGTAGGTCAGCACAGATTCAAAAGGGAAGGGAAGGAGCCACATCTTGGGATATTTGGAAGAAAACATTTGTGCAACAAAATACTATTCTGAGCAAACTGGTAAAGTTTGGCAGTGGAACAAGACATAGTCAAAAGAGCACATAGTATTGGTTCAAGTTCTACCTCTGCTACTTGCCTGTGTGATTTTAGACTGGCTACCTAATGTCTGAGGTGGTTTCTTTTTCTAAAAAGCAGGGATAATAATAGCATCTACTTCACAGAATTTTGGTTAGTATAGAAGTAAGTTAGATGTGGTATGTGAAGAAAATATTTTGCAAGCTATAAAATATAGATTGTTAATCTGAATGGCCAGGATCCCTCCTAAGTAATCTCTCACTAACAAATCAACATGGATTATTCAGTTTTTTCCTCAGCCATCTGGTTGTCACTTTGAAAATCAAATGGAAGGACCTTGAAAGGTGGGTAAGTTTTGATGGAGGAAGGCAGGAAGAAGAAAACATGGGCAGTTATATCTAGGGAGGGATGTTGCAGAGGCTGCTCCTGAATGGTCAAGAGTAGATAATTGCAAGGCAGAGCATTAAGAAGACTGGTGCAGGAGCCAGAACCTGGATTCTAGACTTTGTGATTGGAAGACCCTGTGAACCCTCATCTGGGTGATTTCCTAATTTGCAGAGGAGAGGTTTTCTTGGAGGCTATCCACCTCTGTTTTCTTGGAGGTTATTGCAATGTCATGTGAGACAGTGGATGTGAAGAATTTGTAAGAATTATTGATCACCATCTCTGCAAATGAGAGATTATCATTCCTTTAGAAGAGCATGGATGAGGGGACAGGAGGCCCATGTATAATAAACCTTGCCCACTGTTATGGACTGAATTGTGCTCCCCTGGCCCCAGACTCTTATGATGAAATCCTAACACCTAATGGGACTGTGTTTGGAGACAGGTCCTTTAAAGAGGTGGTTAAGATTAAATGAGGTCAAGTGTGGAACCCTAATCCAATAGTACTGGTGTCCTTATAAGATGAGAAAGAGACAACTAGGGATGTATGCTCACAGAGAAAAGGCCATGGGAGGACACAGCAAGAAGGTGGCCATCTGCAAAGCCAAGGAGAGAGGACACAGGAGACACCAAACCTGCTGACGTTTTGATCTTGGACTTCCAGCCTCCAGAACTGTGAGAAATAGATTTCTGCTGTTTAAGCCCCCCACTCTGTGGTATTTTATTATGGCAGCTCTAGCAAACTAGAACGTTCACCTAAACAGTTTTGATTCCTTTACTCCCTTCCCCAGAACAAATTCTCCTTCATACTGAAGGATAATGCACAAAAATCATTCCTAGAGGTACTTTGGCCAGCCAGCAAAGGGAGGAGGCAGTGTGGTTGGTGGTCAGGACCCTGTTAGGAATTTGTTCTGTCTAGTTGTGGATTATGCTCCTGAATTGCTGAGCGAATGGAAACCGGCTTTGTCTGCTCTTAGACACCAAGTTTGCCTTCTTTTGCCTTTATGCCAAGATTCTGAACCTTAACAGAATGATAAACTTTTTAAAGAGCTTTTAGTCCAAGGGAAGGATGTAGGTCCATGATTAAAGCTTAACTTTCCTCTGTGTTATGTGCTGGTAATTTGAATAATGATAGCTTAGAAATAGAAGACAAAGTTTAAATCTTGGTTGGGAACTCCCAAAGTAATTATGTGGACTTTTTTTTTTGTTTATTTATTTATTTAGAGGGGGAGGGGCAGAGAGAGATGGGGAGAAAGAATCCCAAGCAGGAACCATGCTGTCAGTACTGAGCCAGACACGGGGCTCGATCTCATGAACTGTGAGATGGTGATGTGAGCTGAAATCAAGAGTCAGATGCTTAACTGACTGAACCACCCAGGTGCCCCTGTGGGCTTCTTTTGAGGTTGAATTCTGTCAGAATTAAAAAGACAAATCTGTCAACTCTGCATTACTCCTCACACATTAATTTAATAGGTCTACTCATTCAACAAATTTTCTTAATCACTTACTACATGCCCCCTTCTATTCTAAATCATAGATACAATAAGAATAAAATAGACATAGCTCCAGTTCCTATAGAGCTTACAGTTGAGTGGGGGAATATAGACAAAAGCCTGAGGATAAAAATGAAATTCCATGGCCTAGCATTTAAAAATCCAGTTCGGGGTGCATGGGTGGCTCAAGATGGTTGAGCATCTGACTCTTGATTTCTGCTCAGGTCATGAGCTCAGGGTTGTGGTATCGAGCCCTGCATTGGGTTCTGTGCTGGGCATGGAGCCTGCTTGAGATATTCTCTCTCTCTCCCTCTGCTCCTCTCCCCCATGCTCTCATTCTCTCTCTAAAAAAAAAAAAAATGAAAAATTAAGAATCCATTTCAGTCTGGGCCCAGTCAACCTCTCCAGTTACCTTCTACACTCCTCCTCACATGCCTTGCTCCAAACAAATCACCCCAGTCAAACCTTTCCAAGCTCTGCACTTTCACTCTTATTCCCTACCTAGATTGCTTTCTATGCCTATTCAAATCCTAGCCATCCAGCAAGGTGTGGTAGTAGCTCCTAAGATGACTCCCAATAATCTCTGCCTCTTGGTATTCACACACTTGTATGTGGACTGAACTTATTGACTTGCTTCTAATGAAAAGAATCAGCAACAGTGATGGGATATCACTTCTGAGACTAGTTTACAAAAGGACCGAGGCTTCCACCTTGGTCTCTCTTAAGTCTCTCACCCAGGGGAAGCCAGCACCGTGGAGAGGCCTGGGTTATGAGGGACTGAGGCCTTCCAATGACCACTTCAGTGAACTTGAAATTGTTTTCTCCTCTACCCCCCTGTTCACCTTTAGGCTGGGAGCTTGACTGCAATCTCATGAGAAACGTTGTGCCAGAGGTGGCCAGCAAAGCTGCACCTGGCTTTTTAACTCACAAAAACTGTGACATAAGATTTATAGTTTTAAGCCACTAAGTTTTGAGGTAGTTTGTTACTCAGCAATAGACAACTAATACACAAAATAGGGTAATTTTTTATACAACAGTAGATAACTATACACAAGACCTGGTTCAAATTGCTCCCCTGAATTTTCTTTGACCTAGCCTAGCCCAGAGCAACTTCTGCCTCCTTTGAACTTGATGTAGACCTGTTCTTCTCATTGGCCATTTTATACTTTTGCAACATTAGCTATTTTCTATCTTCTGTTTCTGGTCCTTTCTAAATAACCAAAGTCAGTAGCTGCTTAAATTATTTGCTCAGAATAAGAAATTGGCAAGGTAGAGAAGGAGGTTTTAAGAGGCTAGAATTTTGTAGGAATTCTAGAAAGGAGCTTTTGGGGCACCTGGGTGGCTCTGTTGGTTAAGCAACTGACTTTGGCTCAGGTCATGATCTCACCATTCGTGAGTTTGAGCCCCATGTCAGGCTCTGTACCGATAGCTCAGAGCCTGGAGCCTGCTTCAGATTCTGCGTCTCCTCTCTCTGTCCCGCCCCTGCTTGCACTCTATCTCTCTCTCTCAAAAATAAATAAACATTAAAAAATTTTTTTAAAGAAAGGAGTTTTATTTCATTTTTTAAATATTTATTTAGTTTTGGGAGGGCGCAAGTTGGAGGGGCAGACACAGGCGGACAGAAGATTCAAAGCAGGCTCTGCGCTGACATGACAGGCTGACAGCAGAGAGCCTGATGTGGGGCTCAAATTCACAAACCAGGAGATCATGACCTGAGCTGAAGCTGGACGCTCAACCGAGCCACGCAGGTCCCATATTTCATTTTTGGTGGCTGACTGATAAATGTCTTGTAGGTGGAAAGTTGAAGCAGAAATTAGAAAATGGACCACATTCAAAAGAAAGAGAGAGAGAGAGAGAGAGAGCCAGCAAGGAAAGGGACCACAGCTTGGGAAGAACTAATTTTTAGTCTTCATCAAAGTGAGGCATCAGCAGACAATACTAACAGCCAATTCTCCTTGTAAATTCTTTCTAGTGATTTCCTTCTTATTGTGTGAGGAGCTTAACCTTCTGTTGGCAGTTGTGAGAAGCAACAGAGAGTAGCTCTGGGGCACTGGGGTCACTTTGGAGGAGGGAAGCCAATTGTTTTCTCAGGGCCCCTCTCTCGCGTTTATTCTTTTCAGGGCCTCTGTAGCAGGACTGTGCTGAAGCCCATTTCCTCCACGTAGCACCATTTATTTAAAACATGCACCACATATACACAAAAAACCAAATGCAAAGGAAAAAGGGGGAAAAAGGCTGCTGAAGACCAGAGTCACTAAAAGTTCAGGCTAAGAATAGACAAGGAACTCTGAGAGCTGCTTGGCTATGTGACCTCCTGCAGGGGCCTGGCAATAAGCCCAATCCAGCTTTGTTTTTTCTATGCTTTTGCAGAGAAAGAGGACTAGCTTGGGAGTCAGGAGACCTGAGTTCTAGGCCTGGTTCTGCCAGTACCTTCTTCTGTGAACTTGAGTGAGTCCTTCCCCTTTCTAGGCCTCAGTTTCCCATTTGTAAAATGAAAGGGTTAGACTAGACTCCAAGATTTTCCAACTCCAATACTGAGAGAACACAAAGAAAAACTAAAAGACTTTAAAAAAATTTTTTTAACCTTTATTCATTTTTTGAGAGACAGAGAGAGACAGAGCGTGAATGGGGGAGGGGCAGAGAGAGAGGGAGACACAGAATCTGAAGCAGGCTCCAGGTTCCGAGCTGTCAGCACAGAGCCTGACATGGGGCTTGAACTCATGGACCATGAGATCATGACCTGAACCGAAGTCAGATGCTTAATAACTGCTGAGCCATCCAGGTTCCCCAAAACTAAAAGACTTCTTATCCCAGCTTTGTCATTAAGAACAATACCTCTTTGTGCCTCTGTTTTCTCATCTATAAAACAAGATGATATATTCATTCATTCATTCCTTCAACAAATATTTCTTGGATACCTACTATGTACTAGGCTTGGTGCTAGAGATACAATGATGAGCCAAGACAGATGTGGTCTATGTTCTTGTGAAATTTCTAGTCTACTGGGGGTAGAGGAGAGGGGGAACTGTAAGCAATCACATAAATGAGGGTGTTATTAATGCCACGATAGGTATGACAAAGGAAGGATCATACCTGGTTTTTGGTGACCAGGGGGTAGAATAGTCACAACCTCCATCAATTTCAGTGTTCTGTGCTCCAGTAGGCATATCTGCTGGGAGGCACAGAGAAATCCTTTGAACAAGTTACATCTCAAGAAACAAAAACAAAAACCCCAAAACTTATACCTCACACCATAGCTATTTTTCAGCTCAATTAACCCAATTAACCATCTATTGTGTACCTACTACAAGGAATCAACCTCCCAATTCCTGTCTTCCTGGAGTTTACACTAGTGGGCAGAATGGATTCATAAATTGACATAGCTATATAAAATGTCTCACATCATTCTCTGATTGCTAATTATGTGCTTTAAATAATAATGTTTCATAAAAGTTAAGAATCAAGTGGGGATTTGGATGTGCTAGGGCAATCAGACATTTTCTTGGAAATAAAAATTGAGATATGTGCTAAAGGTTTGCTACATGGTTTCAGATAAACAGAAACAATGATATCAGGGTACAATTTCCCTATTCCCTACGAGTAGGCAGTATAGGTACATGGCACATACAAGAAAGATCTAAAGTGGGAGACTCATAAATCCCTTTTGGGCAGGAGGGATTCAAACCTCACTCTTTGTCAAGGGGCAAGAGACCTCTTCTGTGACCTACTCTGAACACCGTCCCTTGGATTAGGCGGCCTGCTTCTGATGGACATCCTAACTTGGGATGGCTACCTTACTTCTGAGTCTGTTATCTCATTTGTAAAATGAAGGGGTTAGATGATATCTAACACCCCTTACAGTGCCTAGAAAGATGATTAAAATCTGATGCTTTTTAATAATTTTTATTATTTTATAATTAAACTGGTGGTTGCTGCTATGGAATATGAGCTATGGGATCTTGGGCAAGTTATCAAATTTCTAAGCCTGAGTTACTTTCTTTTTTAAATTAGTTTTTAGAATAAAAAAGTAACACATGCACAGATTTTTAAAAATCAAATACTACAAACGACAATTATAATGGTTACAGAATGTTTGGGGGATAAAAGAGTTTTGGAAATAGGTAGTGATGGTTGTACAACTTTGTGAATGTAATTAATACTGCTGAATATATGCTTAAAATGGTTTAAATGGCAAATTTTATATTATACATATTTTGCCACAATTTTTTAAAATTAATAATGTAATATAGCAAAACTACTGAATTAAACAATTTAAATGGATGGGGCACCTGGGTGGCTCAGTTGGTTAAGCATCCAACTTTGGCTTAGGTCATGATCTCATAGCTGGTAAGTTTGAGCCCCATGTCAGGCTCTGTGCTGACAGTTCAGGGCCTGGAGCCTGCTTTAAATTCTGTGTCTCTGTCTCTCTCTGCCCCTCCCCTGCTGGTACTCCGTCTGTCTGTCTTTCTGTCTCTCTCTCAAAAGTAAATAAACATTTAAACAATTAAAAAAAAAAAAAAGCACCGATTTTGGCTCAGGTCATGATCCTGTGGTTTGTGGGTTTGAGCCCTGTGTCGGGATCTTTGCTGAAAGCTCAGAGTCTGGAACCTGCTTCAGATTCTGTGTCTCCCTTTATCTCTGCCCCTCTCCACTCATGCTTTCTCTCAAAAATAAACATTAAAAAAATGTTTTTAATGAATAAATAAAAACAATTTAAATGAGTGAATTATGTAATATGTGAATTGTATTTCAGTAAAACTGCTAAAAAAGAAAACTTAAAAAACAATAATGTACCAAAATAAATACATAAATAAAAATAAAAATAAAATGTGCATTCATTAAAAAAAATCACACAAAAATCAAAAACAAAGAAAAAAACACAAATATACCATAAGAATATATTCTCTGGGGGCGCCTGGGTAGCTCAGTCGGTTAAGCATCTGACTCTTGATCTTAGCTCTTGATCTCAGGGTCATGAGTTCAAGCCCCATGTTGGACACATCCAGGATGGAGTCCACTTAAAAAAAAAATTAACATTGCGAAATTGACTTCTCTAGAGTCCAATTTATACTCCTATCAAGAATTCATTCATTCATTTTTTTCATTCAACCAATATTTGAGTGCCTACCATGTGCCAGGCACTATTCTAAGCCCTGGAAACACAGCAAATGAGCAACAACATAAAGACAAAATCCATTCCCTAATGGAGCTTACAGTCTTGTAGGGGGAAAGGGCAAACAAAAAAGTAAAATATATAGTATTTCGTGTGGTACTAAGTGCTATAGCTAAAATAAAGCAGAGAAAGGAGTGTTGGCCAGGGGTGGGAGGTTGGCGATTTAAATAGGGTGTTTAGGGAATGAGAATTCTTAAGCCTCAGTTTTCTTATCTGTAAGATGGAACAATAACAGTGCCTATCTCATAGCACTGAACATTGAAAGAATTTTATGAGATTATGTCTGGCATACAGTAATGAACATTTCCTAAATGGTAGCTATTGCTACTATAAACAACCTTATAGTTAGGAAAAACTTGTGGCCTAGGGAGGAAAAATTTGCTTAAGGCCCCAAGGAAAATTGTGGTTGGGTAAGAACCAGAACCTAGGCCTCCTGATCATTCATGCAGCATACTTCCAAATATACCAAGGGACCAAAAGCACTAAGAAGCCACTCTCCCAAGGGCTGCTAATGGGCAACATGGTTTTAAGTTGAAGAGCTCTCTGGGAATGATTTTCAACATCAGCAAGAGGGGAGGGAAGATGTGGTAGTACATTAGGTTCCTCTTCAAGGAGAAGCAGGCCAACTTCACTCTGGCCTAAGGCTGAGCCTGCTGGGGTTTACTCACAAGACGTTCAGATCCAGGATGGTGCTCTCAGCCAAAGGCAACAAGCTTTCTGGCTGCTGCTGGACCATCTGCTCTGATGAGACTCTCCCAAACCCTGATCTCCCATTGGTTTCATTCCAAGGAATCTCCTGGAGGAAAGATAAGCAGCAGTTATTTCACAGCTGTAGAAATAGTAAATTCTAGAGGGGTATTTGTATCTGTTTGGCTGGGCGAGATTTTCAAGTAGGCCAAGGAGACAGTGGTGGTTTCTCAACTCTCTCTGTGCCTTTTTCTCGCCCTGTGGCATCTTCTCTACCCACCCATAACGAGATATCCACTGCTTGCCTGGGCCTTCTACTTACACAGAGCCCTCTCTCTGCCTGGATTCTATACTTCAGCCCTATCCTTTCTTCATTGAGTTTCATTCCCTTCACTTATCCTGACCCCTCCTTTAAAAGAAGATGCTCACTAGTTTAACAGATTCAGTACAGAGCAGGATTCAGAGAAGTCAGCATTCTGGGCTTGACCTCTGTTAACATTTGTATGAACTTGGGCAAGTCAATTATCTTTTCTGGGCCTCAGTATCTTTATCTATAAAAATTTTGTATGTCACTTCAACTACCATGGAGTAGATTATTCTGCAAAGGGCAGAGACCCTAGTGATCTACCTAAAGATAAAAAAGTACACAGAGAAATAGTGAGGCCAAGGGCAGAAATTTTCAGAGTGAAGATGCCAGGACCCCTAAAATGTTATTAAAAGGTGTGTTATAATGACCAATGTCTGGTGAATGGCCTCTAGGATCTAGTCCTGGGTCAGCTATAAGAAGTTCCCACCTAGACAAGAGACCTAGGTTTTAAAGTCTATTCCTGCATTGAGTAGGCCTCAATGCAGGGAAAAATCCAAACCAGCTTTGCACCATACCATGTCCACTCTTGAAAGTGCAAATATAAGAAGTAAAAAGAGCTTTAGCAGATCACCAACAGTTACTTGAACATCATGGTGCAGGACTAGCTGCAAGTTTCCTCTGTAAGACTAAAAAGAGGAAGGGGGAGAAACACTCAATAAAAGGGATCTTGAACTCAAGTTTGAGAAAGTGACATAAGATTTCAAAAGATGTTAGAACTATAAGCAAATATGTGTTTCCCTTTTTGTTTAAACCGTGTCCAGTTACATTAATGGATGAAGCTTCTGCTAGGATAATTTTTTTTCATTTTTTTAAATGTTTATTTATTTTTGAGAGAGAGAGAGCACGAGCAGGGAAGGGGCAGAAAGAGAGGGAGATACAGAATTGGAAGCAGGCTGCAGGCTCCAGACTCTGAGCTGTCAGCACAGAGCCCGACGCGAGGCTCGAACTCACCAGCCTTCGAGCCCTGAGATCATGACCTGAGTCAAAGTCGGCTGCTTAACTGACTGAGCCACCCAGGCGCCCCATCTGTCGGGGTAATTTGAGAAAACTTTAAAATCTTAGTGACTCCCTAATATGTACTCTCTCTCAAGATGGTGTCCATAATCTTAACTTTACACACAGAGAAAGGCACAGGGAATGGAGACCGACCTGAGATTCCAAATTCTGAAAGAACCTGTGACCCTTACTACATCATTGTTCCTGCCTGGAAAAACAATCCTTACTACAACATTGTTCCTGCCTGACCCACAACATTGGTGCCCCACAGTTGGGTTGACAACAAACTCTCACGGGCTTGAGTCTTGCCACATTGTTGGCACATCAGAAGCACTTGCAGATGCTTAGTACTTGGGTTGGTAAATCTACCAAGACTGCTTAGATCCTATGCTCTCCTTGCTGGAACACTGATCCAGTCAGACCTCCAGAATCAGCAGTGCGTCCTAGCAGAGAAGCACTAAAGGAGGGGTGGCACTATTTTCACAGAGTCTTCAGTGACTTTCCACTGAGCTGTGGGAAAATTTGACAGTTGACTGTGGCTGAATCATAACTCAGAGGTCCTGACCACTCAGATCTTTGAAGATTCCTTTCATTCCTTTCCCAAAAGGGGAACCTGGCACACTCCAATTGGTTAATTCCATTTACCTTCTGTTCCTTGCAACTACATGTAGGTGCAATTGTGTAATCTCAGTGGTGGCAAAGGGTATCAGAATAACAGCATCTATAAGAGGCTATAACTATAATAGTTTCTATGTATCTAGTACTTACTGTTGTCAGGCACTTTATGGATTTTTTTCATTGAATTCTCATAACTGCTTAGTGGGTTATTCACTATTAGTATCCCTAGTGGACAGATAAGGAAACTGAGACTCAGAGAGGCTAATAACTTGCCCACTGTCATACAACTTGGATGTGAGGTGCTGAGATAACACAGCATCCTGACTCCAAAGTCTGTGCTCCTAACTACTATGTTATACTGTATGCAAACACCAGCACAGATATTCCAAGCTCAAAGGCACTTCAGATATCATAGATCAACCCCTAGATTTTGCAGCTGAGAAAACAGACCTAGGGGATGATGGGAATTGCTTAGTGACAGAGCCAGGATTTCAGGAAGGCTCTTCACTCCAGGGTTCAGTGCTCTCCATTGTATCATAAGGCCTTGGGTTCTCTGCATCATCTTAAGAATCTGGAGTTCTTTGACATTTTACCACGTATTCTTTAGGGAATGGAACTTAAATTTATATGAGTATAAAAATACTTGCATATAGTTTTTCTACCATATAGTGATCCTCTAATTCTTCCTACCCCTTTTTAGAAACTTTTTTTTTTTAACTTGGCTCCTTTTTGCCTTCTCTGTCTTCTTTTTTTAAATCCCAAGAAAGTGAAAGCATTTTCAGATAGGATTAAAAAAATCTTTAAAATCTTCAACCAACTTTCCCTTCTTTCACCAAAGCATTTGAAACACCGCTGTTCAGTGATGACTTCTAATTGTCAATCATCCAATTAGTGTTTTATCTCCTCACACTACCCTCCTCTGCTCCCCCGTCTTAGGAGATGATCAACTTAGGCTCGGTATGTCCCCTCAGCTCCCTGTGTCCATCTCCAGGCCTGACTCTGTTCAGATTCTTCTTTATATCCTGCCTCTTGTTATAGAGATAGTATCTTTACTGCTCTTGAGGCAGTCTCTATACAGTGACATTGGCCCCATTCCTTCCCACCTCTTTCTAAATCTGGACTCACACATTTTAAAGGGGTGGGAAAGAGCCTGGAAACAGCAACGTGTGGTGGAAAGTATTTGCTCTTTGTAGTCCAACAAATCCTCACCCCTCTTTGCAAGTTAGTTAGCCATGCCAAGCCACATAAGTCAAGTGGACAGGAGACCCCACTTTAAGGTGATGATGAGAATGGAATGAAAGAACGTATAGATAGCCCAGCACACAACAGACAGTGCCTTCTCCCACTTCTGGCTCCTTCCCCTTTTTTTCACAAAAACATTCAAAAGAGCTTCACTTTTTCAAATAGCCAGATCTTATCCTCAAACAATGAACTGTTCTTTCTCCTTCTTGTCATTCTAAACTTATTCAAAGTTTATCCTCACAGTTGGCCCTTCCTTCTCCCTATTCAATTCATTTTGGCCACTATATATTGAACTTCTAGGGACAGCTTAGCCCATTTCAGTGCTCTCCCAAACTCTAAATTCAATACACACTTGTGAATTGACCCCTCAAGCATTAACTACTGCCTGGCACTCTGACCTTGGGTGGCCTGCTCATTTCTGCATCTCCTCTGACTTCTGTGAACATTGCTGTCTCAGTCACTTTCAACTTCTCATCTTTCTGCATCCTGTGTCCAGGTGATCTCTTCCACTCCCATGGATTCAACCACCATATTTACTAAGATTCCCAGCTCTCACTCTCTCTAGTCCAAATTCCAATCTTGGGCTCCAGACCTCCAGATCACAGAGCTATCTCTTTGGAGGTTCCATAGGTATCTAAATCTCCAAATTTGCTTTTTTATCCCCCCTCATGGCTCCTGTTTCCTAAACAGTTTCACCATCAAATTAATGCTCAATCAATACGCCTGAGTTATCTTGGATGTATCTTCTATCCTCCATATTCTGTATTTGAGTAGTCACAAACCCCTTCTATTCCCACAATATCTCCTAAATTCACCCTCTCTATTTACAGTGTCTAAGTTCAGGCCTTTGTCATGCCACAGCTAATGCTCCAAACTGGAAGCCCTTACTTCCAGTCACTCACTCAGCTTATCCTCTGCTCAGATCTGTAATTTATCTAATTAATAGATCTGAACATTAATCACCAGCTCTAAAATCTTCCTTAACAGTGACCATACAAAGTCCTAAATATTTATATCTCTAGCTCCCCATTAGAATGGAGGCATCTCTTATTAATATCATATCCCACTGCCTACTAGAGTCATTAAATATGCATTAAGAAAGCTTATTGAATGAATGAATACAAGCCCAGAACAATACCATGGATAGTAGAGAATATGAAAGAAACGTAATATGATCCTTATCATCTAGAAGCTTATACTGTCTTTGGAGAGACAAAATAAACATAAGAAACTACAGTATTAAGTACATAAACTGAGATACAAACTGCAAATGCCAGAGGAGCTCAGAAGAAAAGGGTGAGTATAATGTGGAACTGCTAGTGAAGACCTCATACAGGAGGAGAGAGTTCCTGAGGACCTTAAAGGATGGGTGGGGTTTGTGAGGGGACAGTGGAAGGAGCAGGATGTTACAGGATGGAAATGGCATGGTAAATAGTACAGAGCACTGCTGGACAAAAAGAAGTGTGGCCTAACGGAGATGGGAGATTATGTTGGGGGACAATGAGACCAATGTGGAGAGATAAGGTGATCCAGAAAACAGAGGCCCTCAAAAGTAGGGAAAAAAAGGAGTTTGCCTTGAATAAGAAAGCTGTAACTGTTTTTGAATGCTCCAATAATGCAAAAGCAACCATACACAAAAGCTATCATAACATAAAAGCTACCTTTTGATACACACACATGCATACTTTTTTAATGCAGCAAAGCTATGGGATAGATACTATTATCACCATTTTACAGATGAGGAAATGAAGCACAGAGTAGGTAAATAACTTAACTGGGGCCACACAGCTGTGTGTATAGCTCTGTAATAAGCACTGTTGTCACAGATAAGTAACATAGTCCCTGCTTTCAAAGATGCCAAAATCCAAGCAGAGATGGGTACTCAGAGTAGTACCTCATAAATAATTACTTATAAACCAATGTGTTAGGTATTGTAGCAAATACATACATACGATGGGAGTGTTATTTTAGGAAAATTAATCTAAAACAGCTCTATCAGGAGACAAAAAAAATCAGAGAAATGGGTTTCCTAGATAATACAGTGATCCAGGCCAGCTCCAGCAAGGAAGGTGATGATGGTGGATAAAGTAAGACTGAAAAAGACTGAAATGCAAGACATTTCAAAGGCAGAAAGGACAGTAACAGGTTTAACGTAAGAAAAAAGAATCAGGGGGCACCTGGGTGGCTCAGTCTGTTGGGCAACCGACTCTTGATTTCAGCTCAGGTCGTGGGATTGAGACCCACCTTGGGCTCTGCACTGAGCATGGAGCTTGCTTGGAATTCTCTCTCCCTCTGCCTCTCCCCTGCTTGCACTCTCTCTCTCTCTCTCTCTCTCTCTCTCTCAGAATAAATAAACTTTAAAAATGATTTGAAAAAGAAACAAGAATCAGACTGAAGTTTTCTTTCTTTCTTTCTTTCTTTCTTTCTTTCTTTCTTTCTTTCTTTCTTTCTTTCTTTTTTGTAAGATTTTATTTATAAGTAATCTCTACACCCAACATGGGGCTTGAACTCACAACCCTGAGATCAAGAGTCACATATTCCACCTACGAAGCCAGTCAGGTGCTCCTAGACTGAAGTTTTTTTGTTTTTTTTTTTAATACGGGAAGCTGAAAGAAGAATGTAAATAGGAGAAAGGCATCTTCAGGGTGCCTGGGTGGCTCAGTCGGTTAAGCATCTGACTCTTAGTTTGAGCTTGGGTCATGATCTCGCAGTTTGCAAGTTCGAGTTCCACATCAGGCTCCGGGTTGAGAATGCAGAGCCTTCTTGGGATTCTCTCTCTCTCCTTCTCTCTGCCCCTCCCCCACTCACTCTATCTTTCTCTAAATAAATTTAAAAAAATTTTTTTAAAAAGAGAAAGGTATCTTCATTTGAAGGTATACTGAGTTGAAGACAAAGTAGGACTGTTCTGCTCTGAGAGAATAGTAATAGGCCTTACTATAGTTAGATTTAGAAATGTGACTTTGAAAATTGTTAGTACCCAGCCTTGAGTTGTATATAAAGACAGAATTTTTAAACACTTTAATTAATTCTGTGCCAGTAGGATGGCCTCTATGTATTTGCTACAGTTTTATTTTCTCCTCACATTCTGCTCGTCTCTATATCAATGCTGTTTTGCATCATTCCTTCCACAGAAATGAGGTATGATTATAATATAATAAAGCTGACATTTAAACATACAAGAACTTATCTATCTGAAACTGATTACACAAATGCTGTTTTTGTTCAACACTTCTCTGGAAATTCTCTGCTCTGGAGTTGCTTTCAGGGTCAATCTATGATCCAAACTTTATTGACACACTTTGTTAACATCTCAAACTTAATCACCCATTAACTTAGGTCTCAGTTAATTTTTCTTGTTTTTGGTTTTTCAAAAATAAAATCTTCCTTCAACTTCCCCTCCTTGAAACACACAAAAAATCCGAACTAGATTTCTTGAGCATCAGCATTAAGATTATTTCAGAGGTTGTGCCACAGACTCTGCAGGCATGGGAGAGGCTTTCCAAATATTCTGTGGAGTGACAACATCACTGTGGGGAAGGGTTGCCCCTACTGAGAGCGGGGCATTGTATTGCTAATTATTTTACAGATCTGCTTTTCATTTAACTTTTGAAGCAACCATACACCCAAGTACTATCATCTTATGCAAAAGAATAGGAAAAGAAGGTGCAGAAAAGTTAAGTAACTTGTATTAGTTATAAAACTAATAACTCTGCCAGGACTTTAAAAACTTATGATTTTGTTACCATACTGTGCTGCTGCTGATAAAATAAGAGCACTATTGGGGCACCTCGGTGGCTCAGTCAGTAAGCATCTGACTTCGGCTCAGGTCATGATCTCACCGTCCGTGGGTTTGAGCCCCATGTCAGTGCTGACAGCTCGGAGCCTGGAGCCTGCTTTGGATTCTGTGTCTCCCTCTCTCGCTGCCCCTCCCACTCTCTCTGCCCCTCCCCCACTCACACTCTGTCTCTCAAAAATAAATAATAAACATTAAAAAAGAGTCTTTTTAGAAAAAAAAAATAAGAGCACTATTTCCCAATGGATGATAAAGTTATTAGTTAAAGGATAGCAATACTAATATAATCCCATCTGAAGTAGCCATAACTTTAATGCTTATTTATTTATATTTGAGAGAGAGAGAAAGCAGGAGCATGAGCAGGGGGAGTGGCAGAGAGAGAGGGAAAGAAAGAGAGAATCTCAAGCAGGCTCCATGCTGTCAATACAGAGCCTAATACAGGGCTCCAACTCATGAGCCATGAGATCATGACCTGAGCTGAAATCAAGAGTCAGATGCTTAACTGACTGTGCCATGCACGCACCCCTAAACTTTTCTTTCTTTCTTTCTTTCTTTCTTTCTTTCTTTCTTTCTTTCTTTCTTTCTTTCTTTCTTTTTCTTTTTTCTTTCTTTCAGAGAGAGAGTGAGAGACAGGGAGCACCCATATGAGTAAGGAAGGGGCACAGGAAGAGTGAGAGAGAATCTTAACCAGGTTCCATGCTCCACAGGGCTCAATCCCACAACCCTGGGATCATGACCTGAGCTGAAATCAAGAGTCCCAACGCTTCACTGACTGAGCCACCCAGGTGCCCTGTAGCCATAACTTTTAATACTCTTTTAATTTCCCCACTGCTTTCTGTAACCTATTAATTAACGAAAATATAAACAAACAGCCATGAAAATTTGTCATAGAACTTGAATTAAGTCTACCTGATACATTAGAAATAGAAATGTTTTAGATCATCAGACCTGACTCCCTCTGATTATATTATTACTATATGGTTTAAGTATGTTATAATCGGGTCAACAAGAAAATACTAGTTCCTTGTCGTTATATAATGTGTTCAGCTGAAGGCTATTGTATATTTACCATCAGGGGTTTTATTCATGAGCACTCAGTTGAATACAGACAGTAAGTTTTACTTATTCCTCTTTTAAATTCTACTCATTCACCACTGGAATGCCATACACATTTATATATAGCAGACGTTTATACTATCTTAAACTGAATTGGAAGCCAGCAGGCTTGAATTATTTAAAAGAAAAACATTTCCACTTGTCCTGCCAACCACGTTGATCAATGCTCACTTAAGTGATGTAATCATCTCCTCTCATTTTGTAAGGTCTACTCTCTCTCTTCAGGTGACTAAGCAGTCTGCAATCTTCCTTCCTTTAATTGGATAATTTTCAGGCTTGTCTGATCCTTCCGGTTTTTACAACTTCACGCAATCATTTTCTCTTGTGAATATGGTTAATGGTTTCATGGCTAGAATCTCTCTCTAGCACACATCTATATAGAACTCTCCAGACATCTTTCCATACACTGATGCAGTGCAATGCTTTATCTACTCTGGTGTTCCAGACTGGCTACTCTTGCAATGGTCACCGTTTTCTGCTTGCAGTCTTGCTTTTCCTTTTTTGGATTGACCTTCCTGTGTCCTCCACACATCCTTCTGGCTCAGATGTTTGTTCTCCCACCACTGGACCTGTGTGGCACTTTTGGTAATGTTATCACCTAATATTATAAACACAGCTATTGTTTATCAAGCACAAACCATGTGCTATGTCTGGAGCCTTATGTACATAATACAAACTACCCAGCATTTCCTCCTGCCCCGTTACAGCTCACCTTCCATACCCTATAAAGTCTGTCTCTTATAGGCCTACCACAATGCCTGGTACATAGCGGGTGCTCAAGAAATTTCTATAGAGCCATTATTATGATGATGAAAACAAGCACCATAACTTATTCATGTTTCACCCCAGTGCCTAGCACAATATCTGGCACATTCAACACATATTTATAAAACTAACCAATGAAGAGAACAAATATTAAGCACCTGAAGGTCCTTGTGAAACAAGTCCCCCATGGACTGCTGAAACTCACTCTTTAAGTCCAGACAGGAAAAGTACCCAGTTATTAAGTTAACAGAGATGGGGCCAAGGAGCCCAGAAGCACAGCCCAGAAGTCCAGCAGGACACATGATACCAGGTTCAGGAAGCTTTTGTTGGTTAGTGGCTGCAGAGACTGAGTATGGAAGATAGGCTTCTATGGATTACTCTGGCACAGGCCAGGATTAGTTTGGCTCCCCAAGTGTAGATGGCATGGTCAGACCAACTCCCTTAATCAGGCAGAAAGTTGGGACTATAAGAAAGTCTCATGATGATGAAGAGGGTCCTGATTCTTAGCAAATTGAAGACTTTACCTGCAGCACCCACAGACACCCAAAGATGACGCTCTGGGGCCCTGAGATTTAGCAGTTGGCAGTCTAGGAAGTAGATCATGTTAGAGTCTGGCAAGAACTAGGAGGGCCCAGCAACCAGAGTGAGACTCAAAATCTAGATTCAAGTCTTTGGCAGTGCCAAGTTTAAAAGGGTATAGAACTGAGATGCCAGAGAAAGACCTGGGTTTAAAGAAACAAAATGTAGTTTCAAATACTGAGCTGGAGTGTAAGAGGGCTTAATGCCTCAAACACAGTAGACTACTTATTCAATTTGGGGCATTTATTCAAGCAGGGCTAGCAGCAAGGCTGAGATATGAAGTAGGATTCAGATCCTGGGACTAAGGGCAGGACTTGCCAGTGGTAAGGTTCCTGATGGGGCAAAGAACCTGGTGTCTTATTACAGTACTGCAAGCCCTACATGATGGATTATTAGCACACACTACAGCCTCTCAGAGCACAAAATCTACTTTGCTTCAGTGTTAGGATTTTGAGATACCAGTATCTAAGATGGCAAATAAAGTACAGAACACAAATGCATTTGGCTTGGCTTCACAAATATCTAATTCCTTCTGTATACTTGGTTCACCCCTAGGCTGTGTGTATAGCTGTGTACTTGCTTGGTCTCTTAACCCCCATTCAGTGTTTTTCCCCCTCTAATTGAGCCCCAACCACTTCCTAGTTGAAATTACTCTTTACAGGAGCTCCTGGGTGGCTTAGTTGGTTAGGCATCCAACTTCGGCTCAGGTCATGATCTTGCAGTTTGTGGGTTCCAGCCCCACATCAGGATCTTCACTGACAGTGCAGAGACTACTTGGGATTCTCTCTCTCTCCTTCTCTTTCTGCCCCCCCCATGATCGATCGATCTCTCTCTCTCTCTCTCTCCCAAAATAAATAAAATAAAATAAAAGGAAGAAAGAAAGAAAGAAAAAGAAAGAAAGTAAGAAATTACTCTTTAAAACCACAAGATATTTGTTTCCTCTGATTCTGTGATTAGAACTCCAGTCACTATTAGGTCCTAGAATCTAGGTCCACTCACACTAGCAATAAAATGGTCCTTTTCCTCTAAAACCAACTAAACCAAATATACTACTCCTACTAATATTAATAATAAAATCTTCTCCTCACCTGGTTCTTTAGTAAAACACAGTTGCTGACTTTCGCTTTTTCAGATACCAAACTGTCTTGTATTATTCTATGGTCTGTGTATCTTCTTTGGCTTTAATATGCCTAAGTTGTTTTGTTTTGTTTTGGTTCATGTTAAAGCAATATATACAAATCAGGGACCATGTGGTTCAACTACCCATCTGATGACTCCCTTTCTTCTACAATACTCCCACCAAGTGGTCATCTAGACTGTACTTGAATGCCCAGAATCACTGAGAAATAACTGCCTTCAGAGGCAGCCTATTTCATTTTGGATCACCTGTTGGAAGTAACTGCTTTGGGTTGAAATATGTTTGTATCTATTGACTCCAGCTCCTCTCCTTAGGGCCAAATGGAACAAATATAAATCTCTTATATGTGGCCACCTTCAGATAGTCTGAATAAAGTGACAATATTCTTCCTGACTTTATTTGCTTTTTGTTTTGCTAAGGTTCCCAGTCCAGTGCCTTTGACAATCTGTTGTTAAGTGTTCTCACCAACATTACTCTTTCTTTTCTGGATGTATTCAAGATGATTTAAATGCTTTGTATCTAGCCCAGAGCTAGATAAATTTAAGCTGTGCTCTAGATACTACACCTCTCAATATGCAGCCTAAGACTTTAACAGCTTTTTTGGCAGCCACAACACATTGGTGAGTCACATTGAGCTTATAGACAACTGAGTATCTCTAAATGCCACATGTTTTGCTGCTAAGCCTATTGCATATTTATGTAATTGTTTTTTGGGGGGAGAAGGAGGTAGTAAAGGTTTATTTATCACATGGATACTTCATGAAATTTGGGTCCCAAAAAGGGATTTTGCATTCCTAATGATACACAAGTCTGTGGCTCAGTTTGCTAGCCTAAATGATTAACAAACTAGTGATAGCTCATATACTGGATTTCAGCTTTGGCTAGTCAGCTTTGCTTTATTTCATGACCTCAAAGTGCAGCCTTCCTCAAAAATTACTCATCATTTAAATGTATACTATTCATCACCAGAAGAACTGGTGGAAAGAGTATAAATGATTCAGTGCAAAGGCATTATCACCACTGGAAAAACACCTCAAAGACAAGTATCCAGTACATTAAGGATGGTGTATTTATGATTTCCCATGGGAATATTATATTCAAACATCTTTTCCTTTATTAAAAATAATTATCTTAAAAAATTATCTTACAGAGATAACACTGTATAGATTTTCTTCCCCTCCCCCCCCTTTTTTAAAGTAGGCTTCATGCCCAGTATGGAGCCCAGTGCAGGCCTTGAACTCACAGCCCTGAGATCAAGAGCTGAGCTGAGATTGTGAGTTGGATGATTAACCAGTTGAGCCACGCAGGTGCTACTGTATAGATTTTTAAAGATTTTTCAGCTTAGCTTATTTGATTGTTTCAAATCAAAGGAAGTGGAATGGATATTGCTATCCTCGTTTGTTTTTTTTTAGTTTATTTATTTATTTTGAGAGAGAGAGAGAGAGAGCACGCGCGCGCAAATGAGCAGCATGAGCAGGTGACGGACAGAGAGAAAGGGAGAAAGAATCCCAAGCACACTTTGCGCTGTTAGCACACAGAACCCAATGCAGGGCTCCGTCTCACAAACCATGAGATCATGACCTGAGACAAAATCAAGAGCTGGATGCTTAACCAACTGAGCCACCCAGGCACCCTTTGTTATTCTCATTTATAGGTAAAGAAACAAGGCCCAGAAAGGGCATGATTTGTCTATGGTTACATAGCCAAAAAAGTATAGAATCAGGGTTGAACCCCAAGTCCTTGGGTTTCTAGGCCAGTGCAACTCCCATCATACCCATGGCACTCCAATACAAATGTGGCCCAGTCCTGGTCTTACGGCGCTAATATCCAAGGAGTTCTCCTCCAGGTGTTAGACAACATGTGCTCTACTTGCCCTCACCATTCACATAAAAAAAAAAAGGAGAGGGGAGCTTCAATGAAAGCAGTTATTACAACACTTAAGAGATGCCAAACTCTAGTAGTAATAAAATCATAGAATTTCTGAGAATAAGTCCGATTTAAATTAACAGATTAGGAAGTGCTATCAAGTAATTTATCTAAAGGTGCAATTACTTTATAGAAAAACCAGGATTAGAACCTGTTTATATACCCAATTCAATGTTCTGTCTGTTACACTGATCTGTTTCTCAAAATACAAGTAGGCAGCTGTTTGTTACCTATAGCTAAGACTTTCTGAAAATGGAATCTGAAACATATTATCTATAATTCAAGAATGTTATGGTCAAGGATCCCACCAAACTCTCAATACAAAGAAATATGAAGTAGGAGGCTAATTAGACAGTGATGAACCATGACATACTGAACCAGCAACTTCCCATAAACAGAACACTGCTATATGAAGTAGCCCCCAAGGATGGACTCCCTCCCCCAATATCTATTGTAGTTGTTGTCACTCAGGATTTGGACTACTTGTATCCTAGATGATCAGGGGGCAAAGGCTGAGAGTCTTATCGGAAGGAGAGGATTATGAATCTGCTACAGCCAATTGTGGTCTTTTTAAAAAGCAGGGTAAATAAGTAGGTACTGAGTTTATACATGTAAAAAGGACTCATCAAGTGATTATAAATACTGATTTATATTTACATATATATTTATAAATACTGATATGCTGTCCAAGTTGGTTCAACAATCATTTATTGAGCTCCAGTTATATGAAAAGCTCTGTAGATTCAAAGATATGTCATACCTCTATCCTCAAGAAACTTCACAGATTGAACAGAAATGGGAACTTAGGTAAGCCTGAAGGGTCCATCAAAGGCTTTATTGAAGAGATACTTGAATCTTAAGGTTTGGGTACAAACTATATAAATGAAGAAGGAGCTGAACAAAGACAGAGGCATGAAATGAATGGAATGTACAACTAGAAGCAGTTTAACAATGCTGGAATCCAAAGTATAGGTTAGGGAAGAGTGACAGCATGAAATGAGGTCAAATCAGAGGGCCTTATTTCATGCCCTCTTGGACTTCAGACTAAACTAATGGAGTGCCCTTGAGAAACAGATCATCATGGGAATCAAGGCCAATGGGGAATTTGAAGTTGGGAGGCAAAAAGACTGATTATGAGTTGGTTGAAGTAATTTAGGAAATGATGAGAGCCTGTATAAGGAATGTATAAGTAGCAAGAGAAATGGAAAAGATGCATCAGATAGGCCATATTCCAGAAAAAAATTGAGGCCACTGAATGACGTTATCTGAGGGATATGGTTTCCTGATCTAAATATTTCTTTCAGGGCCTCTCCTGATGCTTCCACCATCAGAGGTTCCTTCTACAGAGTTTGAAGAGTCCCTTAATAAAATGGAGTTGATCAGAGCATTTTACTGTTGGTCAACTAACATTAAAGTGGATTATGCAATTTTAATAAGAATAAAGAAGGCCTTGCAGGGAAGAACATGGCTAGTCAAGAGAGGAGAAGCAAGTAAAACAAAGGATAAAGCAAAACAAAAGAGAAAACATTCAGCCCACTAAAAGTCAGACAAAGAAACTTCATAAATCACCATTTTGGCTGAACTGGCTCTGCTCTGCTACAAAATCCATTTTCAGTCAGCTTGGATATACTATTCCAAAACTCTGAGACACTTAAGTCTACATAAGGATAATAATAATAATGATAAAATGAACCCTAGCAAAGAAGAACTGTGACTTCTGAGCTGAGGAACACCATGTAGAGAAAAGTTAACACCAAAATTGGGCCTTTAGAAAGTTACTTAGAAATCAAGTTACCTCAGGGAGCTTTGGTGGCTCAGCCAGCTGAGTGTCCAACTCTTGATTTCAGCTCAGGTCATGGTCCCAGGGTCATGGGATTGAGCCTTGTGTTGGGCTCTGTGCTGAGCATGGAGCCTACTTGGGGTTCTCTTTCTCCCTCTGCCCCCCCCACTCTAAAATATAAATACATAAATAAAATATTTAAAAAAAGAAATCAGGTCACCTCAGTTTTCCCCCACGACTGCAAGTGAAATATTGGCTCCTCTATTTTCATTTCTACTAAGTGTCATGTTTAACTTGGAAATCTGACAAATACCAAGAACCCCTGCCCCATAGTTCACAGTATTACTGGGAGGAGGAAATGGGACAGAAAGAGGCAAAAGCTTGTGTGTGCTGTAAAGTGCTAAATGACGGCATCAGCGGCCCTCTGGCTCATAGAAGAAAAGAGGACAAGTGGGATCTCCATGTCATGGCCTTTGCAAGGATTGTTCACCCATGATTATCATAAAATTTTAGTCCTTCAAATGTTGATAAGCAGAGGCCATACTACCTTAAACACTTTCCTTAAGAATTAAAATTAATTGGGGGTACCTGAGTGGTTCAGTCAGTTGAGTGGTTGAGCATCCAACTCTTGATTTTGGCTCAGATCACAATCTCATGGTCGTGAGATCAAGCCCCGCATGGGAGTGGGGAGACTTAAGGTTCTCTCTCTCTCTTTCTCTCTCTCTCTCTCCCTCTCTGCCTCTCCCCTGCTCTTCTCTCTAAAATTAAAAAAAAATTAAAATTAATGCACATTGTGAATTTAAAATGAATACCTAAAAACAGACACTAATACATTTTTAACAAATGTGCTCTTTCTATAAAACCAGCCTCTATAATGAACCTCTTTTGTCACAAACATGTAAATATTAGAATCATATTTTATTAGAATTAGGAAAGGCTTAGTTCATCTCTGTAAACTGTCTTCCCAGCCTCTTCCCCTCCCCTACCTTTCTTATAACAGGAAAACTGAGATAAAGGTTGACCCCAGACTAAACTGTAGATTTCCTGACTCGTGGTCTAAGGCTCTTTTTTCTATAAAATAATTTTTAATAAAATATTTCAAGCATAAGGAAAAGCATAATAATGAATACCCAGGTTTTTTAAATGTTAATATCATTTTTGGCTCAGATCATAATCTGAGCTATAAATCTTTTTTTTTTTTTTTGGATAGGAAACGATGCTTTAATGCTTCAAATCTTTTTAAAAAAAGAATTAAATATTATATATCACCAGACGATGCCCATTCTTCTAATCCCACTCCCCTACCTCCTTCTCAGAGATAACTACCATATTGAGGTTGTGGCATATTCCATTATTCCTGTTCAAGTTTATATAAACTCAAATGATTACATTTCCATAAACCACACCATGTTGTCACAAAAAAAGACGGTCTTCAAAACAGGGAGGAGACCCTCACTCTAGTATGCTCGCATGCAGTTAAAACCTTTGGGGCTTGGCTAGGTATTTCAAAAAGAAACTAGGGCATGGCTTAAAGTCTTTTTTAATGATTACCACAAAAGGATCTAGTGAAGTGTCTTACTATTTAAAGTGAAAAATAAATTAGGCAAATATAAAAATTTAAATACGACATTTTTTTATCCTTCTCAAGTTAGCATTTCATATTTGTAAAATCCTGGTTTATAATGACCTAGTGTGAATGACCTGTCGCTGAACAATAAGAAAAGATGGATTAAGCAATTTAACTAGTAATAATAGTTTCTACTTCTGCTTCAAGGTCCAGCTCAAATGTCACCACCTTAATGAATCTGTCCTCGATCCCATCAGAATTAATTCCTTCACCACTCATTTATTGAGTGCCAGAGCCCTGTAGACACAAAAGTAGATCAGACCCAGTTCCTGCTTAGGGCTCAGAAATAATTACAAAATAGTTTTTGATAAATGCTCTAATAGAGGTATCCATAATGGATTCTTGAAGCCTATACCTTTCCTAGAGCAATTGGAGAAGACACCAAAGACAAGGTGATATTTGAGCCCATTTGCAGGATGAGTAGGAATTCCCAAAACTCTATCTTCTGATAAAATGTCATTCCAGGTAGGGAGACATTGAATGTGAGGGTACAAAGGATGGTAAGATACTAGTTTTAGAAAGACAACGAGGGATAGACATCAGAGGTAGAAGGATAAGTTAGAAGACTAACAACAAGTCAAGCAAAAGATGACATGATTATAGGCATGGGGTGGGAGGAGGAAGGATTTTAACAAAACTTAGGAGATAAATTTAGCAGAATTTGACGCTTGACTGTGCAGGAGAAAGAAAGAACATGGAGGAATTGGGGATGACTCCCAAAGGCTTGGCAAAATGAGTGGGCAGTGAGGCCATTAATTAAAATAAGAAATATCATAGGAAGATAAGAACAGGCCTGACAAGTGCAGTGTGTGTGTGAGTGTGTGTGTGTGTGTGTGTGTGTGTGTGTGTGTGTGAGGTTTCCTCTGAGGCATTTTGAGTTGTAATGAGGTTTCTTCCATTAGGCCTTAAACAATGTCCCTTTCTAAGGCCAGAAATCACGGCTTCCTCTGAACTCCACAGCATACTGTATACCTTTTTCACATCAAAGTATTTAAATCTGCAGTTATCTCTCACTATTTACAAGTTTGTCCCTACCTTAAACCAAGAAGAAAAAGTACTAGTCTTGTTCTCTGTGCATTGTCCTTATCCCAGAGCCTTAGATACAAAACACCTTCAGCCAAAGTTTGCATTCTTGAAAAGGGAGCTCCATCAGATACTAGAAACTGCCAGTTAACATATATCAAAACAATGGCCACAACTTGTGTGTTAGTGACTTATATAAAATATCGAAAGCATTTGGTCTACAGCCCTCACTTTTAGCTCCTTTTGTGCTTATCTTCCTCTTAAACAACCCTGAAATGTAGTTGTATTCCTATTTTACAGATAAAGCAACAGAAGGCCAGAGTGTCTGAATAACGTTCCTGGGGTCACAAGGTTTGCAAGCTGCTTAACCACGATTGGGGTCGACTTGCTTCACCACCAGAGTTGAGCTGCTCTGTCCTATTTCTCACTTGGGCTGAAAAGCGTACCTTCTTTGGCTCCCGAAAGGGTAGCACTCTCCGGATCCGGGGAACTGCGAGAGGGGCCTCACCTCTATCATCTCAGGCGAAAGCGCCCCCTCCCAAGAAAATGCCCCCTGTGGGCACACTCAGCGCAGACGGCAGAGCTCAGAGGGGGCCCAAGGGTCCGGAGAGTGAGCCGCTGCCCAGGGACCCAGCATTTTGCAGTATTCACTCCACGAAAGCGCACCAGACCACTCGACCATTCGCTCAAGCTTTGAGCGCTGCGGGGGCTCTGACCCCGAACGTCGGGGTGGGCGCGCGCGGCCGGGGCTCCCAGCCTGGCCCCTCGTGGGGCTGGAAGTCCTCACAAATACAGGGCACTGGAATACGGGGGTGCAGCCACTGCCCTTGGGACACTGAAACTCGTCCCGTACCTTCCTCCGCAGTCCCGTGCGGTGGGCCGGCCCGGCTTGCTGCCAGCGTTCAGCGGACCGGAGAACAAGTTCCCGGTGGGGAAAAGCCCTGCCCACTGGGCTGTGCGGGAACCCGCACCACGAGGGTCTGACAGGACTTGCCAGGCACTTCCTTCAGACAGCGCCGCTGCCTCCGGGAGGCCGCGCCTGAGCCTGCCTCATCGCCTCTCCGGGTTCTCGGTCCGGCCCCACATCTCTAATAGGAACCGGACGGCGAGAGCGAGAGGGCAACAGAACGGTCCTAGGGAACCCACTCTCCCCCGAAGTCCACAGGGAGGAAGCAGCGACACAGAGCTGCATGCGGCTGAGGCGCGAGGGCTTAGGGCTGTCGGCCAGTGGAATGGGCGTGTCCTGGCGCGTGCGGGAGGAGGTGCGAGGGGCAAAGGGCGATCCCACCCACGAAGCCCTGGAACACTGATTGGCTGCGCGCCTGGAGGCTCGAGGAGGAGGCGTGTCCTCACGTGAGCCCTACAGGGGCCCAGGGAGCGTGGGTAGAGGGGAGGGCGCGTGCGCGAACCTGGCTGTAGGCCCCTCCTTCTACTCTTTCTGGGGCAAAGGGTAGGCAGTTTGGACATTGGCTTAGACATTGACGCTTGCAGACTCCTGCCATGGAGGGGCCTGAATTGGAGTCGCTGGAGCAGTGCTTGGAGAAGCACCTGCCACCCGCAGACTTGAGGGAGGTGAAACGCATTCTCTATGGCAAGGAAACCAGGTCTGGGGCCCAGAGGCGGGGGTGGGGAGACCTTGGGGCCACCAAGTGTGGGTCTGGGAAACCAGGGAGAGTGCTTCAGGATCTGAAGGGTTCTGAGTGGGCAATGAAGTTCTGAGTTGGTGAGTAGAGACCTTAGGAAGTCTAGATGTGGCAGCTCTGGGCCTCTCAGGGGTTGCACAACCCCCAAGTGACCCTTACAAGCCACTTCTCTCCTTGTTGCCCAGCACCCAGAAGGGAAAAGAACCTGGGAGGGAAAAGACAGGTTTTTACTCTCTGTGACTTTCTCTGTGGCCGCCTGGCTCTGCTTCCCAACTTCCAGTGACCAGCTTTCTCCCCAGAGCTAGGCTTCTACCCTGGGTGTCTGTCTGGGTCAGTGCCTCCAGCCAGAGCCCCCAGCAGATCAACTGATGGTCCAGTCCCAGCCCCTACTTTCTGCAGTGACTGAGCCTCTGGCAGATCCTTGTTGGTAGAGGCCAGCTGGATCTGGTTGGAGAAGGAACTGTTCCCACTGGCAAGCCACAGGAGTTAGTTACCACCATCAGTGCAAATATTTTACCATTCCCAGCCAGTTTCATGCATCACTAGGACTTTCTGAGCTTAGTGCACTGCTGGACACTGGGTATACAAAGCTGGAAGACACTTTCCCTTTCACTCTTGTTTCTCTTTGGTCCACTTTTCTCAAAGCAACCAGAAACTGTACATCATATCTTGTTGCCCCTTTGCCTAAAACTCTGTAAGGGATTCCCATGGCTCTTAGAATGAAATCTAAACTCTGACCCCATGCATCTACTGAGTTAATGTCCTTCCACTTTCTAGCCCATTGGTGGGCTCCCTGCCCCCACCCAGCCAGACCATGTGCTTCCTGACCTTGTGGCAGTGACCTTGAGGCAGGAACCTGATAGACTTACGTGAAACTCAAGGATGTTGATTGGATCAGTGGTTCCCAGCCACTGACTGCAGTGGAGTTAATGCCAAGGAGCCAGATCTCAGATCTAAGAGTGCTAGTGGATGGTAAAAATAGAGCAACTATCTTTGGGGATAGGAGAGGTATAGAACTTGGTCAAAAAGGGCTCTTCCTAACCAAAGAGGAGTACCCAGGACTGGATGAACTTCAGGGTCCCTCCTGAAATCATGCTGGATTACTACTTTCCATAACACCTGTCAAGAGGGAAGCCTCTTAGAGTAAAGACTCCCAGAGGTATCTTAATCAAGGGCCTCAGAATGGGAATAGGTTTGTTATAAGGATGACGTGGGCATGTTCTTTTAGAAAAAGAAATAGAGAGAGCTTGTGGTGTTAGGGAGAAGTAAAGCACAGGAGTCTTGGGAAAAGAGAAATAAGTGTCTCGTATAGGTGACTGACTGGAGAACATACTAGAGATTGCGATAAGGACTATCTTGCAAGAGGCATTTTATGTGAACAATCGGATCCTTCAGAGTGGGGAGAGATTATAATGGGTTGTAAAATGGGAGCCAACGTCTATTGGCCAACAATGACTAGGCCTTATCCTAGGCTTGCCTTATAGTAACTATCGCGAAAGGGTCTAGCCCTTCCAGGCCTTACCTCTAGGGTATAGACCTTTGCTCAGTCCTTGCAATTGGGTGGGATTTGGCTATGCACAGGATTGTGAACTAAAGATAGAAAATTATTAGTCATTTAAAAACTCTTCTTTCACTTAAACCCCTGCTCACTCCTCATAACCTGACTCGGACCTGGCCACCTCTGTGAAGGCCTGGTGAAGCCTGAGTCTTCAGCCCCCTCCTCTGGACTCCTGACTGCATGCCACACCTTACCTTTTCTCCCAATTATCTGCTGTGTCAAACACAAAGATGATGCTTAGTGAACGTTTGCTAAGTGAATGGACTTTTGCCTGGGCTAGGCAGATGAAATCCCCAAAGAACATGGACTCTCAATTTTAAGACAGCCAGAATCAAGAAGCATTTATTCATTTAACAAATATTTATTGCATGTTTATTTTTGTCTTGGGCACTAGGAGTACAAGGATGAGTAAGCCATGGTTCCTGCCCTGGAGGGGCTTTCTGTCTTTTGATGGTTGTCCTACATGGTGAGAGAAATATGGCAAGGAGAGCTGGAGAGAGTGTACATGTATGTGCAGGGTTGGGGGAGGGTCAGGAAGCCTTCTCAGGGGCACCATGCTTAGACTGCATCCTGAAGGAGATGGAGAAATTGGCTTGGAGACAGGAAGGGCTCAGGTACCCTGGGTCTAGGCCCAAACACCAAGGAACATGCTCATTCAGGGATTGCATGTGTAGAATGTTGTGAGGAGAAGGCAAAAGTGGCCATGGTGGACCCAGGCACTCTGTACACCCTGCTAAGGCAGCAGAACCTGTCCTAATGGTGGTGGGAGTCTTCAAAAATTTGGAGGCAAGGATCATGCCAGTTTCTGGCTTGGACCCTCAGGTGGCTGATTCATCCATCTGATGAGGAGCAGCTTTGGGGAAGGCTGCTGAGTTGAATTGGGGGTGCTGTTCAGTTTTCTAGAGCTGCTATAACAAATTACCACACGCTGGTGGCTTAAACCGAAAGAAATTTATTCTCACAGTCCTGAAGACCAGAAGTACAAAATCAAGGTGTCTGCAGGGCCACACTTCTCCAAAACTCTGGGAGAGAATCCTTCCTTGCCTTCTCTAGTTTCTGGTGGCTTCTGGTATCCCTTGGCTTGTGGCACAATCATCGCAATCTCTGCCTCTGTCTTCACATGTCTGTCTCCTTTTCCTCCTGTGTCTCTCCTCTGGGCATCTCTTATAAGAATACCTGTCACTGAATTTAGGGCTCGCCTGGATAATCCAGGATGATCTTATCTGCAAATATCCTTTTTCCAAATAAGGTCTCTTATTCACAGGTTCTGTGTATTAAGACGTGAACATATCTTTTTTTGGGGGGTTTCACAGTTCAACCCACTACAGGGACTGTGCAGAGGTGGTCCTCATGGGGGGAAGCTAGGCTTGGGACTGTCCTCATTCTAAGTGGAAGAGTGGGTGTAGAGTGGGAGGGGCCCTGGATGGGTTTCTGGAGAACCTGCTGTTAAAGGAATCAGAAGAAATGGTGACTTTGCATGACACTCCAGAAGTGAGGAAGCAGGGATGGGGAGCCCTAAGGCAGGTATCAAGGACACTGAGCAGGATAGGGACAGAGTATCAGATAGTACAGGGAAGTCTAGAAGGATGAAGACAGGTGTTTGAGTCTCTCCCGTTGCTAAAGACAATCAGAAGGCTGGTGGCAGTTTGGAGTGGGGAGTGGGCCCCAGGGAACAGGGGGCTGAGGAAGGTGTGGGAGGTGAGGGCTTTGGGGAAGCTCCCTGTGAAGGGGAGGTGAGGAGAACAAACAGGGTAACCAGAAGGACCTATGGAGAGTGTGCTTCCCTACTTTTTAAATTTTTTTTCTCTCTGTTATTTATTTTTTAATGAGAGAGACTCAAATAGCTTTAATGGTGGATGTGGTAGGTCTGTAGGAAACAAGGTGAGGTGTCCAAGCTATGCATATTGTTAAGTAAAAAAGACAAGTAAATGGAAGAACAGAATACACAGAAGGACACCAATGTAGTTTACACACATTTAGGAAAATATTGGAAAGATACTTAAAATGTTGTTAAGAGGGGTTGCCTCTGAGGTTTGGGACAGGAGCTCAAGGGAGGGATGAAGAGGGGAACTCATTGTTCACTCGATATCGTCCTTTCCCACTGTTTGATTTTTTTTTCTCCCACAAGCATGTGTTTCTTTTGTAGCAAAGCTCTAGTTTAATTATTTAAAACGCTGATGGTAAAAGAGCTATTAGTGGGGAAAGATGAAGTTCCAGAAGCTAGAGGTTGCAGAGGAGGCAGGAACTGGGCTCCCTCAGGCCATGTCTGCCCTAACTCTGGGTTGGGGAGGTGGGGGCCGGGGAAGGGGCCCTGGAGGGTATGTTGGGGCTGAGCAGGAAGTAATGGGCTTTACTCCTTGACATTAGAGGTAAGGCCATGAGGGGCCTTTGTAGCAGGATAAGGGGCAGAAAGGCAGAAGGTCAACTCTAGGGACCAAGGGAGGGTTTCGGGCAGCATGGAGCCTCTGTGAGGTTGTGGTTCATCTGGTCTCTGCCTCCACCTGAGCCATAGCTGGTCTATGTCCCACCACATCCCTGTGCCAAGCTTTTGGTGGCCACAGCACTTGTTTGTGGAATGGGACTCGAGGGTCTGTTGGGTTCTCCAAGACTAAGAGGGGCAGGACCTGGTGTTGGACCACCTGGGTAACAGGAGGGTGGAGGTCACCAGACAACAGGGGAGTGCTGAGAAGAGGCAGAGCCCTGAAGGTAGCTCCATGTGAGGATGGAGTGGCCTGGCCTGCACCATCTCAAGCATAGGAGAATGAGTGTCCACAGGGAGCTGGATGGGGGCGGGGGACAGCACTTAATATAGTGACAAGGCAGGGAGGCTGCATATCACAGAATAATGGGGCTCATGGTGGTGGAAAGATGGGGAGAGGCAACAGCTGTGGGCAGTGGATGAGGAAAGACAGAGGCTGAGGGACATCGGTCATCCAGGTGACAGCTACAGGTGGGCTTGCAAAGGTGAGACACGATCTCTTCCATCTGTTATCTTCTTGTGATGAGACCCAGACCGAGGATGGGCCTGGCAAGATGTCTCCCAAAGGATGGTCCTGCTTCCCCAACCTGTGACCTGAGAGGAAACAGATACCCAGAGCCCTTCTTCTCCTGTCTCCCATGGTGACTTGTCCTGGGGCTAAGGTCTGTAAGGGTGGGGAGTCCTTCGCCTGGGGGCAAGAGGACTGTGCCTGATGCAGTCGCCTGGGGGCAAGAGGACTGTGCCTGATGCAGTCGCCTGGGGGCAAGAGGACTGTGCCTGATGCAGTCATAGCAAGGGGAGGCACGGTGTGGGCACTGCTGCTATTTCTAACCTGCTAGCAAACGGAACTAACTCTGACTAGTTGAAAAGCAGGCTGATTGTCAGGGGCGGAACCCAACTTGGAGCTGTCAGGGCCGTCACATGGAGTCACATGGAAACCGCCTGGCAGGGGGCGGTGGCAGGGGGCTTGGGCTGACAGGGCTGTGATTTTGAAAGAAACGTCTTTAAAAAAGTGATTTAAAGTAGGAGAGAAATATTATTATTAGATAATGGCTGTCAGGTTATTTTTTGATGTGTTCTCTGAGTATTTCATAACCATCTTGCCCCTAGATGGTAAGACCTTCCTGGCCAGAGGCCATATCCCGTGCTCCTGCGGGTTTCACCTCAGCGCACATCACCCAACCGGCATCAGGAGGTGTTTGCCATTTGGCTAGTGGTCACTTTTCTGGTAGATTTTATAAATAATCCACTTGCCTTTGTTAATAAACCACAAACCAGGGTGAGTGCCTGGGCCATTGGTCTGGACACCTGGGCCTCACCAAGCCCACCCAGCACTGGGCATGGAACTGTCCCCAGTGGGAGCAGCAGCAGGACAGGGTGGTGGGGCTCCCTGGAGACTTGTGACCCTTAGTGGTGAATGGTCACAGGACCCTCCCTCATGCTATCCGTCCCCTAAGTCCTGTTCTCAGCAGCTACTATGTCTCATCACAGCTTGCCCCAGGCTCAGCACAGCCCTCTGATTCCAGTCTACAAACATTTTGGAAATCCATCGCCTCTCCTCTTCCGTGCTGACTGCTGAGACAAACCCACCCTGAGGTCAGCAGCTCTAAAACACCAACTTCTTGACCAGTCACTCTGCAGCCCCCTCCCTGCTCCCCTGCTTTGCCAGGCCTGAAGACTACGGGCGCCTCCCTGGTGAAGTCCGTACTCAGCGTAGTGTCCATTCTCCACCAGGCGGGGCCCTTCCTCCTCCTGGCCCCTACTCTAGCTTCCCACAAGTGGGCCCTGGCCCTGGGCTGCTCTGTGTGCCTTTCTGCCAGACACCCTGGCCTCCTCTCTACCAGATAGATGACTACTGGGGGGTTGGAGGTGAATTTTATTTTATTTTTTTTATTTGTATTTTTTGGAGGTGAGTTTTAAATTCAGCAGACCTCATGCAAATTGTCTCCCTTCTACTTTCCTGCCCATTTAGGAACCTCGATCTGCCTGGCAAGGCTTTTGAAGCCGCCTCTGAAGGGGACTTTGAGCTGCAGGGATATGCCTTTGAGGCAGCAAAGGAGCAGCTGAGGCCACCTCGGACCGTGCGTGTGGGACTTGTTCAGAACAGAACTCCCCTGCCTGCCGATGCCCCTGTGGCAAAACAGGTGCAGCCTCTTTTGACCATAAATACATAAACGGAGCCATGGCCCGCTCTGTGTTTTGAACACGTCCACAGTCTCTGGGTCACTGCAGGTCCACTGCTCACTGCAGGTCTGTAGGCACCCCGAGTGTCACCTAGATGCTTCTGCCCTGGCCACCCCCTTCCCTGCAGCCCACATCTCTGGCTCCTTTTTCTCTTCTGGCTCCTACCTTCTCTCTGCCTGCCCCTCCATGTCCTCTCCTGTGATTGATCTGAAGTTCCATTTATCAATTGAGAGGGTGCCCTTTTGTCTGGCTCATGCTCTCTCTCTGGAACTCCGCCTCTCAGTCTCTTGCCAGAAGGGTACCTGCTGGCACACACCAGTCAGGACCTGTCTGTCCATCTGCATGTTCCTCTGCCTTGATCCTGAGAGCAGGGACTCACTGAACCCAGATGTCTGTCAGCTGATGGTGCCTCAGGGTGGCAGGAATATGATACGCATTTCCTTATAACCTTACAGTTAATATAAATGTGACGGCATCTTGTATGTCCCTAAAGAAACGTGTTATCACAGACACAGGTGATTTGTTGTATATACTTCACAGCGTTTCTCCAGCTGCTGAAACTTTTAAGAGTTTCTCTGCAGAGGTTTGCTGGGGATACAGCATGCCTCAGAACTCCTAAGGATTCTCAAGAAAAGGCCAGTTGGATTCCAGGTCGGGTTCTGCATCATCTTTCACTCTGGTCCTTCTGTTTCTGTTGGATTAAAAGATTTCTGGTTCGCTGTTCCCTTTTTGTCTCTGGGTTAGCTGATTGTGAATGTTTCCTCAACCATCCCAGATTGTCAGGGGCAGGGTCACTGTCCCCTCCCCACCCTAAACACCTCAGAGCACACTTTGCACACTGTCAGCACCTAGCCAGTATCCACGGAGCCTTGGTGTCCAGTCTCATAGGAAAGAGACAGCATCGTAAAGAGTGGGTGCTCTCTGGGTTTTCAACCCGGTTCTTCTGGTCCTTCTATGAACAAACACTTCCAAACGTCTCCTGGAAGCCAGGCATTGTGCTGAGGACACAGAAGATGAAGACCCTTTCCTCCTGCCCCTGAGGAGCTCATGGGGTGATGGGAGTGAGGAGCTCATGGGGTGATGGGAGTGACGGACAGTGGAGGAACACAACAGCACAGCAGGAACAATGCCACCAAAGGGACCTACCAGGGAGTGCCGAGGCACCTCTTAATGCTCAGTCCTTTGCTGAGAGGTGCAGCCTCTCAGCACTCCTCTGTGGAGGACACATGACATGAATAACATATCCCAGGAAGATTGGGTGGAGTGGGGAAGTATATTCCTGATGGAGGACACAGCTGGGAAATGGGGTCCATTCATCTGATGATAAGATACACACAGGAAAACAGAAGTGGCAGGACAAGGCATTCCAGAAGCCTCAAGTACAGGGTGGTAGAAAGTGGACTGTGTCCTAAGGCAAAAGGAGCAGTTAGTCCAGGGGATGGCCAAGGTGTGCATTGGGTGTGAGGCCCTCTTGCAGTAAGTAGCAGACAAGCTTATGCACTCCTTTAAGCAACTTCTTAGGGCAGTGGGAAGACAGTGTTCTTCCCATTCTCCAGGTAAAGAAACAGGCTCTGAAAGGCAGCATTGAGTGTGTGGAAGCCTAGACCCTCTGCACCTCCACCTTTTCCTTCAGATTTTGGACTTGATGAGAGTAGGATATATCAGAACCTCCCCACCCTACTTGTCCTCTTGTAGCTGCCTAGGTTGGGAGTCATTCCACATGCATCAGGATGAGTTCTAAAAATGGTCTCAACCAGGGGCACCTGGCTCAGTTGGTTAAGGGTCCAACTTAGGCTCAGTTTGTGATCTTACAGTTTGTGAGTTCAAGCCCTGTGTTGGGTTCCGTGCTGACAGTGTGGACCCTGCTTGGGATTCTCTCTCTCCCACTCTCTCTGCCCCTCCCCGACTTGTGCAGCACACTGTGTCTCTCAAAATAAGTGAATAAAGTTGAAAAAAAAGTGATCTCAACCAATAAAAGAAAATGGGTTCTAATCCTTGCTTTTTGAATTTCCAGGTCACTGCCCTTCACAGACGCATAGAAGCCATCACAGAGGTGGCTGCAATGTGTGGAGTGAACATCATCTGTTTCCAGGAAGCATGGAGTAAGTCTGCCTTCGGGTGCTTTCTCTGCTGCCTTCAGACAATAGTGTGTTATCTCCATGTCACCCAGAGGACTTCTTGATTTCTGAACATTTCTTCTTTTCTCATCTATTGAAAGATTATTTTGCCAACAATACCAGAAAGCCAGGAATCCTGGCCTCCCTCCCTCTCATGCACCCCAGTCTGTTGTCTAGTCCTGCCATTTCTTCCTCCCAAATTCAGTTATTCCTCCCCACCTTCTTTTTTTTTTTAAGTTTATTTTATTTTGAGAGAGAGAGAGCAAGCAAGCAGGGGAAGGGCAGAGAGAGAGAGAGAGAGAGAGAGAGAGAGAATCCCAAGCAGGGTTTGTGCTGTCAGCGTGGAGCCAGATGTGGGGCTCGATCCCTCGAACTATGAGATCATGACCTGAGCTGAAATTGAGAGTCAGCCACTTAACTGACTAAGCCACCCAGGTGCCCCCTCCCCACTTTCTCACCACTGCCCTGGTCGGAGGAGCCATCAGCTCACATCTTGGCTTCTGTAATTGCCTTCAGCTCGTCCACTTGGGCCCCTTCTAACCGGCTCATCACACCTTCTAGGAAGGATCTTTACAAAACTCAACTCTGTACCACGTAGTCTGTTCCTTTCCCCACCTCTGTGGCCTCATCTCTGCTGGGCTGTGCTCTCCCCTCCCTGATCCTTCACTCCCCTACAACACCCTCTCCCTCCTCCCAGGCCACTGTAGTAGCTGCCCCCTCTGCCTGGCCTTTGTCTCCCTCTCCCCCTCCCCTTGCCTTTCAGACCCTATCCAACCTTCACTTAGAAGCTTAGAGCCCACCTCCCTATGTAACATTACATCCAGGTTACATACTCCTGGTACCATGTACCTTTCTTTTTTCTTTTTTTTTAATGTCTTTATTTTATTTGGAGAGAGAGAGACAGAGAGTGAGCAGGGGAGGGACAGAGAGGGAAGGAGACACAAAATCTGAAGCAGGCTCCAGGGTGTGAACTGTCAGCACAGAGCCCAACATGGGGCTCGAACCCACAGACTGTGAGATCATGACCTGAGCCGAAGTCGGATGCTTAACCAACTGAGCCACGCAGGCGCCCCTATTTTTTCTTTATCAAAGTTACACAGGCTTATGATTGGGAGCCAAATGGTCTACAAGGTCTGCTACCAAAAAAGAGCTGTCCTCCTCCCCAGAGGCAACCACTTTCTACTCTTAGCTGGTTCTTTAGGAATCTACCTCTGTTTTGCTGCTTCCTGATTTTAAGTTTTGCACCATCTATTAACTTCCCACTGTGGAAGAAGACAGCATTAGTTCCTTGCCACCCGCTCTGTTCACACGTACCCTTCCTATCCTCCATCCATTCTCTGCCAAGCCATTTTCTAGACTTAGGTTTCTTTCCCTGAATAACTTTCTGTTTTCCCCAGAATTTACATTGTTTTCTGCACACCTACCCCAAATTTTCTTCCCCAAACTTTCTTCCAACTTCTTTAGACACGTGAAGTTGCCTGTCGGTTCCATCTCCTCCTTTTTTTTTTTAATTTTAAGTTTTTATTTTAAGTCCAGTTAGTTAACATACAGTGTTATGTTAGTTGCTGGTGTAAAATATAGTGATTCAGCAGTTTCCACACATCACCCAGTGCTCATTACAACAAGTGCGCTCCTCACTGCCCATCACCTATTTCACTCCATGTCCCCACCCTGTTTCCATCTCCTTAAAGGAAGGTGTCCCCAGAGGCTTCTGGCTGCACTAGTCTGAATTAGCTGGCTGCACAGCTCTCATCCTGATGATTTCCCTTCACCATCACGCTGGGGAGTTCCTTTGTCTTGCTCTTGTGCTCTCCTATCCCACATCTTCCTCTTTCTTGCTTTGCTCCCTCTTTTTGGTTGAGTAGTTTTCTGAGAAAGAACACAAAGGAGATCTTGCATATCTGAAAATATGTTCCCCCTACAACTTGCTTGATAGTTTGGTTGGGTGTCGAATTCTGGGTTAGAAATACTTTTCCTTCAGAAGTTTGGACACATTGATCCATTGTGTTCTGATTTTGGGTGTTGTTGACTAGTCTAAAGCAATTTTGACTTATGACCCATTGCATATGATCTGTTTATTTTTCTCTAGACGGTTGTAGGATCTTCTCTAGTACTTTGAAGTTTCATAATGATATGCCATTGTGTGTATCTATTTTTTAATTTTTTAAAATGTTTTTATTATTATTTTTAGAGAGAGAGAGAGAGAGAGCACACAAGCAGGGGAGAGACAGAGAGAGGAAGAGAGAGAATCCCAAGCAAGCTCCACCCTGTCAGCCAGATCCCAAGGTAGGGCTGGATCTCACAAACTCACGTGTGAGATTGTGACCTGAGCCAAAATCAAGAGGCAGATGCTCAACTGACTGAACCACCAGGTGCTGCTGTGTGCCTATTTTAATCCATTATTTTAGGAACTCAGTGGGATCCACCAGGCTAGAAATTTGGGTCCTTCAGATCTACTGTTGATTAGTGACTTTCTCCCTTTTTTTCTTTCCTCTCCTGATACTCCTACTATTAGGATGTTAGAACCCTGGACTAGATCCATAATTTTCTTAAGTATTTCCTCCTATTTTTCATCTTTGTCTTTTTGCTCAGTTTTCTGGTAGATTTTATCTGTCATTCAGCCTTTTTTATATGGTCTTTTGTTTCCCCTGTCATATTTTGAATTTACAAGAATTCTTTTGGTCTGAAAGTTCCTGTTTTATGACATCCTGTTCTTATTTTATAATTGCAATACTTTCTCTTATCTCTGAGGATATTAGGTAGCATTTTTTCTCCTTGCCAGTTTCCTACTTCAAATTGTTCTTTTTTTTTTTCCTTCTGAGTGTGTGTATTTTAAGAATTGGGGGTTAAAAAGCTGCTTGTAAGCTCTGAGTTTGTGGGAAGAGCTCCTCCCCACTAAGCTTCAAGATAGGATGACTTGGTTTAGCTGTTTGTTAGGTAATCCCCCATAGTAGTATCTTTGGGTCATTCTTTTTCAGGCTGGTCAGAGTCCCTGGAGAAGATTCTTTTTATCTCCTGCCAAGAAAAGAAAGAGGATAGGGGTCCAGTGTGCTGATGTTTACTGAATCCCTCTGTTTTTGACACTCTACTCATCTGCATCTGTCCTGACTTCCCCAAGGCCAGGGCCCTTCTGTTTACCTCCCCCTCCAGAGAGTGAACCTCTAGCCCCCTGCTGGGGTGGGAGGGACACCTGCCAGCCTCATGTAGTAGGAGGAATCTGGACTTCTGCCTGTTTCTTAAGCAGACTTTTGACCAATTTTCGTTTGCCATCCCCCCTCCCTGCTTCCCTACCTTCAGAGCCACATGGTACCTCTGACTCCTAAACTTTCTAGGGCTAAGGGGTGGAGAGTGGGGTGTTTCCCAGCTTCTTCTACTGCTGGGAGCCTGAATTTTCTAGGTATACCACGGTATCTACCCTCATCCCTCAGCTCACCAGCCTCCTGGGTTTTGTTGCTCTAGTCCTTCTCTCAGTGCTTCATCCTCCTGGGTTTATACATTTGCATAAATATCCCTTTCCTGTCATTTGGTGGGGTTGCAGGAAAGAGCAAAGGTGTGCATCCAATCTGCCACCTGTACCCAGAAATTCATCTCATTTTTCATGTACCTCATTACTTGTACTTTCACTCATTGGTACAGCACTTTTGACTTGTCTCCCTCTTCCATTAGACCATAAACTCTATGAGGTCATTGTCTGTATGGTACTTGTTTATTTTTCCCATTCCAATCCCCACTCCTATTTTTTAATGTTAAAAATATTTAATTGTAAAATATATATAACATAATATTGATCACTTTACCCATCAGTTAAGTGTACAACTCAGTGACATTAAATACATTCACAAAGTCGTAGAACCATCACCACTGTCTACATCCAAAACTTTTTCAACATCTCTAACAAAAACTCTGTACTCATTTAATAATACCACTCAATCCCGTACCTCTGATAACCTCTAACTTTCTGTCTCTGTGAATTTGATTACTCTAGGGACCTCATGTAAGTATCTGTCCTTTTGTGATTGGCTTATTTCACTTAATAATATTTTCAAGGTCTGTCCATGTTGTAGCATGTGTCAGAATGCCCTGCCTTTTTATGGCTGTGTAATATTCCACTGTATGCATAGACCACATTTTGTTTCCCTATTCCCCCATCTCTGTTTTATCTTTAATGAACAATCCCTGCTACATGATAGACATTAAAAATGTTCATTGGATGGTTTAACCAACTTCTTCCCTTTTTTGGATCTGGAAAGCTCCCACTCATCCACCCAAGCCTAGTACAGACACCCCTTTCTTTGGGGGACCCTGGGAACTCCCCTGAATAGAACTGAGCACTCTGTGTTATCGTGCAGCCACACAAGGTTATAATTCAGTCCCCCCATCTGGGCTGGCAGCTCCTGAGGGCAGGGCCAGGTCTAAATTTGGAGTGTTGGTTCAATAAATGGAGAACGATCTTCCCCTCTAATTTGAAAGCTGCAGTTGGATTTTGCAGCCAACCTCCCCCAACCTCCATTCCACATCCTTCTTTGAAAATTTTGTTTACGGTTGTGTAAACAGGAAAAGGAGCCATTAAAATGGAAATGGGGAAATTTGGAGAGCTTAGCAACCTGAAATGAAATCAGAAAGGGAAGTTTTATTCTCTTGGGGTATTTGAATCTCTCCTAATGTGCTGAAAGCTGATAATAAATGGTCATTAAGGACCTTTTTTGTCATTAACAGCTTTTTGGTTGGCTTCCTTAAAATAGTTTATTCCCTCTTTCCTGAAGGCAAGCCTAGATTGTCTTGAGTCTGGTGCCAAGGCCCCTGGGGCTGTTGCTGGCAGAACCCAGGAGACTGAGACAGTGGTGATGCCACTGGTAGCCTCTTCACATTGGCACCATTCTAGGACCAGCCTGCTTGTGACATAAAGGAATTGGGAGGCTGATGCTTCTTTCTCTTCTTTCTCTGTGAAATGAGATCTCTCCTGCTTGCAAGGATATGGGCACCAGCTGCCTATTACTGGGCCCCTGGTCCACATTTGGGAAAGGTTGGCTACGATTAGTAGCCCCAAACAGATTGCATACCCCACGCTGTGACCACTTAAGGCACTTGCATTAACATTACACAGTTGAGAGCGATAGGAACAATAGCAAACATCTGGAAACTTCCTTTAGACTAATCTCCCTGAAAGAAATGGACCTGGCTTATTGGGAGGAAGAATGTCTAAAGAGTACATGGAACTGGTTCAAACAAAGAATTCAACAATACTCCAAAACAAGAAGAAAAAGACACATGGCCCACTAGGAAATGGGCAAAGGGTAGGAACAAGGTTGCCTGAAGGATGAATCCAGAAAGGCCAGTGACCATGTGGCCAGGTGATCCACCTCGCTGGTGATAAGAGAAATGCATATTTTTTTAAATTTTTTTTACGTTTTATATATTTTTGAGAGACAGAGTGAGACAGCACACAAGTGGGGGAGGGGCAGAGAGAGAAGGAAACACAGAATCCAAAGCAGGCTCCAGGCTCTGAGCAAGGGTATTTGCACAGAGCCCGATGCAGCTCGAACCCACGAACTTCGAAATCATGACCTGAGCCAAAGTCGGACACTTAACTGACTGAGCCACCCAGGTGCTCCTGAGAAATGTATATTTTTAATCACGGTGCTATACCAGTTCACACCATCAGACTGGCACACACTAAAAAGTATGACTGAGGTTGTGAGCGACGGAACACACGTAGCCTGAAATCCCATGCCTGTCCTCACTGCAGCCCTTGCCCTCTCCCACAAAGGCAACTATCATATTGAACCCAGTAGGTGTAGTGTTCTGTGAATTGTTATTACCTATATAGGTACCTGCTGTTTGAAAAATAAAAGGCAAACAAAAATCCATTTATGAATTTAATGAAATTTCTTATTTAATTAGCTCCCTGGTGGCATCTAGCCAGAGAACATGTAAATAATGCATTTATCCTAGGGGAACATTTAGCCCGTCATCCAGCAGTTCCCAGACTTCTTACGGGGTCATTAAGCAAGTGGCTTTTTTCTTGGTCCTGAAGAAGCCTCTCTATCCTCGTGAGGAGGAATGTTTCTGTGGTGACACGTCCAGGGACCCAGTGCTATCCTCAGTGACCCTCTGATACTTTCCCCAGGGAGTCTTGGCTGTGCTTCTACCAACCCACAGATTGGCCAGCAGTTCGGGATCTGCAGGAAAATATACATAAGATCAACTTTACTGCTTTAACCATTTTTATACAGTCCAGTGGCATTAAGCACGTTCACACTATTATGCAGCCATCCCCACCATCCATCTCCAGAACTTTGTCGTCTTCCCAAACTGAAAGTTGGTCCTCCCCCGCCCAGCCCCTGGCAACGACCCATTCTAACTTCTGTCTCTATGAATCTGACTGTCCCAGTACCCCCATATAAGTGGAATCATATAGCCTCTTGTCCTTTTATGACTGAGTTCCCTTAGCATAATGTCTTCAAGGCTCACCTGTATTGTAGCATGTGTCAGAATTTCCTGCTTTTTAGGGTGGAATAGCATTCCAAATAGCATTCCATTGTATGGATATACCCCAGTTTGGTTTATCCATTCATCCATCACTGGATACTTGGGTTACTTGCATCTTTCAGTTGTTGTGAATAGTGATGGTATGAAATGGGTCTGCAGATATCTGTTCAAGTCCCTGAATTGTTTTTTTTCCCCTAAATTCAATTGTTTTTAAGACTGTTGTAAAGAAATGTGGCCCAGCCCTTTGTGTTGCCACGAAGCCTAGAAGGGTTAGAGTCTGCCTGACGCCCATATTCAGCGACAGGACTCGGAAGCCAGGCTGAGACAACCCGGAGCCTTGTTATCTTGGGCGGACCCTCAGCTGCTGGCCTTGAGGAGCTCCCTGTCAGAGGCCATGAGCTTTGGATGTGATTCTGACTTTGTCCTCTTCACAGCTATGCCCTTTGCTTTCTGTACAAGAGAGAAGCTCCCTTGGACGGAATTTGCTGAGTCAGCAGAGGACGGACCCACCACCAGATTCTGTCAGAAGGTAGGACATTAACTTCTCTGACAGCAGCTGCCAAATATGTGCAGGTCACAGAGCATGACCACAGCTGCTGGGTGTGGCCCTTCACCATGGAAAATGAACCATTTGGACCTTGTTTTGACAGATAAGATTAGATAAGACTATTTGCTGCCCTTTTTTTTTAGTGTACTTTCACTTAAAATCATAGAATTTCAGAGCCAGAAGGGCCCTTAATGGCTTTTTCAGGTGAAGGAGTTGCAGCCCAGGGAGGGGTGACCTCCCAGGAGAGGTTCCACAGCCAGCAAGTGGCAGAGGTGGCCCTCGGGGACCAGAGATGAGATCGACTCCTTGTTCTGACCTCTGCTACTGACCATGCAGTTTGCCTGGTCAGCATGGAAGCTTCTCTGTGTGACCTGTCTCATCACTACAGAGATTGGTCTTCATTTGTCTTTATTAAAACCTTATAACGTTATATGACCCCAGTGATATGAAATGTCCAGAATAGGCAAATGAATAGAGCCAGAAAGCAGATTAGTGGTTGTCAGGGGCTGGGCAGGGAGAGGGGATGAGTAGTGACTACTAATGGGGTTTCCATTTGGGGGTGATGAAAATGTTCTAAAATTAGATTGTGGTAATGGTTGCAAAACTCCATGGATGTACTGAAAACCACCCAACAGTATACTGTAAAAGGATTAATTTTATACTATGTGAATTCTGTCCTAATAAAGCAGTTATCATACACACACGTGCACACGTGTGTGCACACGCACGCACACACACACACACACACACACACAACCCCTAACACCAGAGAGGTTACGAATGATGGCATCCTTATTCTCACTTTGAACAAAGCAGTTTTTTCACTTCTCCATGTCCCATTTCAGATTTTATGTATGTATTTAGGGGACTTTTTTGAGCAGCACTATGATCATAAATGATGCTATCAAAACTGGGTTGCAATTCCAAACATCAGTGTTTTCATGCTATTGGAAAAATCTGTCCTCCACCAGGTTGTTGATTCTGTGCTGTGGATAAAAGAGGAGGGGACTGGTTAAGTGATAATTGTAGATGACATGCTTGAACCAGGGCGAGAAGAAGAGGAGAGGGGGAGTGGGGATGAGTGCTGGTGCCAAGGGACTCCTGTCTGGGAGAGGGGCCCAGGACCCACGGACACCCTTCTGTAGCTCAGAGCAGCACTGCTGCCCACTGTGTCTTTCCATCATTAGAGTCAGAGGTAGTGACAGGCTAGTTAGAGTTGAGGACAAATGATCATCTCGGGCTGCTCATCGTCATCGTCATCAGGTCCTGATGTTCTTATTTGAGATGAAAGGAATTCAGTATCAAAGAGTTTGGTTTGGTTTGGCTTGGTTGCTTAAAGATGAGAAGTATGATGAATATTCTTTTTTGTGTGTGGTAAACAACACATAAAATTTACTATCTTAGCCATTTTTAAGTATAGTTCAGTGATGTTAAGTACATTCACATTGTACATAATTTGAAACAGATTTCCAGAACTTTCTCATCTTATAAATCTGGACAACTCTCCATTCACCCCCAGCTCCTAGCAACCAATATTCTATTTGCTGTTTCTATGAATTTGACTACTTTAGATACCTAACGTAAGTGGATGCATTCAGAATTTGCCTTTTTGTGACTGGCTTATTTCATGTAGCATAATGTCTTCAAGGCTCATCCGTGCCAAGGATGACATCAATGTCATTCATGTGATGTAAGGATTTCCTTCCTTTTTAAGGCTGAATAATATTCCACTCTATGGATATTCCACATTTTTAAAAAGATTTTATTTTTGAGTAATCTCTACCCAATGTAGGGCTCTAACTCACAACCCCGAGATCAAGAGTCACATGCTCTACCAGCTGACGCAGCCAAACACCCCAGATATACCACATTTTATTTATCCATTCATCTAACAGTAGATTTTTGGGTTGCTTCAACCTTTTGGCTCTTATGAATAGTACTGCTATGATCAATGATGTGCAAATATCTCTTCAAGACCCTACTTTCCATTCTTTCAGATATGTAACCAGAAGTGGGACTTCTAGATCATATGGTAGTTCTATTTTTAACTTTTTGAGAAACTGCCATACTGTTTTCCATAGTTGCTGCACCATTTTACATTTCCACCAACAGTGCACAAGGATGACAATTATTCTTATTTAGTTAAGCTTGGGCCTCAGGACAACACTGATATTCTTCCAAAGAACAAATAAAAACGATAGATAGCCCTGAACTAAGTCTAATTATTTAGTAGGTTCATTTAATTCTTCAATAAAAACAATTATGACAGTTGATTTAAAAGTAAGACTCTGCTATATCCATCATTCTTCTAGCTGGCAAAGAAGCATGACATGGTGGTGGTATCCCCCATCCTGGAACGAGACAGTGAGCATGGGGACATTTTGTGGAACACAGCTGTGGTGATTTCCAATTCTGGAGCTGTCCTGGGGAAGACCAGAAAAAACCACATCCCCAGAGTGGGCGATTTCAATGAGGTGAGCTGCCCCTAAGAAAAAAAGCTGCTCAGCCTTTATGGATCTTTCTGTGAGCAAAACTCTGTGTTGGATCATGTCACGTCACATAATGCTTGAACAATGTGTGGCTGCAGTGCTCCAGGGCGTGCCACCATTGTCCTGCATCACATGGACAGATGGGATTCTGGTGGGAGCCCTGGGTGAGTCCCAAACACAAAGCACAGAGGGATATTTCTTTTTTTAATACAACCTGACGTGGCTTTCTGAAATTTGTCTTTGAGGTAAATAATACATTGATTAACATGAAAATAAATCATGCACAACCATGAAATGATTCCTGCAGCCCCTTTCAGGCTCTGAGCTTCCTACCCATCATAGTCTAGCCCTTGTTTGGGAGGTGGAGATCCTTGTCTGTAAGTCATGTGAGGTCTTGGCCATGTTAATGTGTGGGATGGCAGTAGGTTAATGTGCATGTCTGTGCACATGGATATTAGGTAGAGTTTTGTGCCCATGACCAAGGTATAAATCAGGGGAGCTATTTTGATGAGTTAATGCCAAGTGATGGGTGGATGAGATGAAGAGGGGGTAATACGTTTGAAGGGGGGAAGTAAACTCCAGCTAATATCTAAGATATGAAAACTGAACTTGATCTGCAGTAAATACAGTTGTTCAGGATGTTATCTCCCCAGTCCTTTGCTGCTCTCCCTGATTGTGGGGGTTCCAGCCACACTCAGGCTGGTCAGGAGGACAAAGAAGGATCTACAGAGAGAGATGACGTTCCCTAGGGAGAAAGAAAAACAGAGTGTATCTCGGTAACAGCTGGAGGTGGGGGTGGGAAGACATGCTCATCACCTGTTTACCCTGGGATTAATCTTTAGCTCCCAGCAGATAGTGAAGGGCTTGTCGCAACACACCAGGATCTACTCCAGTGTCCACCACATGTGCACATCCTGGTTGTTGCCTGACCCTGACAAATTTTGAAATTAATGGGAGGAGGCAAAATGTCCTGGAAACACATCTGTTTGGGACCCTGACTAGTCCTCTAGCCTCCGCTCAGTGTCATCCATGAAAATGTCCCAGGGCCAGCACCCCAAGGGGGCAGGCAGAGAGGCCATCTGGGCAAGTCACATGCCCATTGATGCCATGGTAGTTTTCCCCTAGCAGGTGATGGTTGCTCTGACACTCCAGATGAGCTTCCAGTCCCTTCTGCTCTGAAATTCTTTACGGGAACATGTGGTTCGTGAAGACATTGACTAACTCATGTTAACATTGACCAAACTTTACCCTTTTAGTTGTACCGTGATTGAAACCTAACCAAAGTTTATCCTTAAAATACTGTGGGAAGTTGCTTTGGGGATTTTTCTGACATGCCACAAAAGAAATTGTGGGTAAATGCTTAAGCCACGGTGATTTCCCAGCTGTTGGCTTGTTGTTATTGTGATAACTATTGTGATTCTGATTTCTTCGATTTAAAAAAATTTTTTTAAACATTTATTCATTTTTTGAGAGACAGGGAGAAAGTGTGAGTGGGGGTGGGGCAGAGGGAGTCAGCCACTTAATCAACTGAGCCACCCAGGAGCCCCTCTTCGATTTTTAAAAAAAGTTTTTAGTGTTTATTAATTTTTTAGAGAGAGACAGAGTGTGAGTAGGGGAGTGGCAGAGAGAGAGGGAGACACAGTATCCTAAGCAAGGCTCCAGGCTCTGAGCTGTCAGCACAAGGCTCAAACTATTAGATCATGACTTGAGCCGAAGTCGGACGCTCAACCAACTGAGCCACTCAGGTGCCCCTGGTGGTTTCTTCGATTTTTAATTTGTTTTTTAGCATATTGGAATTTTGGAACTTCTGAGTCACAGCCAAGATTGTTACTTTTGGAGAATGACAATATTTTATTTTTTCCGTCAAGTTTAAGGAAAGAGAAATTGTATAGCCCAGAGGTTTTCACATATGGCCCTTCATTTTTCAGTCAACTTACTACATGGAGGGAAACCTTGGACACCCCGTGTTCCAGACTCAGTTCGGGAGGATTGCTGTGAACATTTGCTATGGGCGGCACCACCCTCTCAACTGGCTCATGTACAGCATCAACGGGGCTGAGATCATCTTCAACCCCTCAGCCACCATCGGAGCACTCAGGTCTCTCAGCGGGCAGGATCTGGGAGGGTTCTCGGGACCTAGCGATCTTAGGCCCACGGCCAGGCTGCAGGGTTCCGAGGTGGGTTTGGCAAACTGTCGTGGGCAGGTGCGGCCACCAGGTTGTCTCACAAATCTGAGCCATGGGATTGTGTGTTGTATATTTACCCAATTTTTCTGTGGGGAAAAAAAATATTCCATGTCAATTAAAATCCCCCCTAAAGAGCTACTTTGCTGTAAAATACTATTCCTCTGCTATTATTCTGAACACTGAGATGATAATAATTCCCCTCCACTCACCCTATAATTGTCAGGATTCCATAAAGCTCCTCTTCTAAAGTGCCCAGAGCATAGTAGATGCCTGGCCAGCATTAGCTCCCTTCCCTGTTGTGGCCACTGTGCTCCCTGCTAGGGGGACCAAGGATACCTAAGACTTTTGTCTGCAGCATCCAGCACATGGAGGTCAGACATCTGCATGAGAGAAGGAGCAAATGAGAGACTCAAAGTTGTGAGGGTCCTTAAGAGATCAGTTAAGTGGCTCTGAAACTTGGTTTTAACCAGAAAAGGGTTTTTCTTATAACACATAACACATATTTAGGTGTCAGTGGAATCCTGAAACAGATATATCTATTCTGATCAAGGCCGTGGGGTGGGCCCTGGCAGCCCTTCGGCTCCTGGGGCACATTTAATAATAGCAACCAAGCTAAGATGACCCAGCATGACTGCACTTCCGCTGCTTGTCTCTTCCCCAACGGCTGAGTATTTGGGTGGTTTCCAGTTTTGCATCATTAACAAGTACCAGAACTCTAGGAATTTATGTGCAAATATCTTTCTCCCCAACTCACGTCCTTCAAAGCAGGATTCCTGGATCAGGAGGTGCTAGCCTTCACTCTCTGTTGTCCTGGTTGCCAGTGCCCTAGCAGTGAGTGGCTGGGGGACTGTTCCCGATCCCTCTCTGGGGAGCAGCTGGGGCAGTTCTGGTGGGCAGCTTTGAGTTACCTGACAGCCTACCCCTTCACTCTTCTCTCTTGACTAAATTTTAGTCGAATTTCTTCTTAAGGTCAGAATGTAATACTTACTTTACCTTTTCTTTGAAGCATGGTGGTCTCTTCTCAAGAGTGGCATCCTTATAGCATTCCAGTTTCCACAGCAGGCCCCTCAGGGAGGCAGAGCGCAAACCTAGTCGCTGCCCCATCGTGTACCTGAAGTTTCTGTCTGTGTCCAGAAGGGGCACTGTTGGTCAGAAGGGGAAAATCTTGGACGTCCTCTGAAGGATCTCCCTGGGGCCTGGTGGCTGCTTGGTTACTATGACAGAGTCCAAAGGCAGTTGTGACATAGGGTAAACTACTGGTCATCCAGCATCTGGACCTGGACAGAACCTGTGGGCCATCCCCCTGGAGCAGCCCCCTCCTGCCGGCCATGTGTAAGACATTCACCAAGCATCATCTACCTGCAAGGGTCCCTTGAGGAACCTGAAGCCAATTTGCTGAGCATTGGTGCCTGAACTGGCTCTTGGGCCAGGCCAGGCAAAGCTGTGGCCTCAGACTCAGATGGCCAGCTCCCTGACCTTACTATGTCGAGCTTTTATTAGCCCCAGTTAAGCAAACAGAAGCACCCCAATGTAATATGCACATAACTGCTTATGTCTCCAGCAGTCTATTAGGCTTATTAAAAATTATTGATTTTCCTTCCTCAACCAACAGTCATCCAACTCGTGCCTTTCAAGGGTGTGGTGAGGCTGACAGTTAAAACGGTAACAGGTCCTTTGGAAAGTGGTATGTTTCATGAGCTCCTAAAGTGTTCACACACTTTGACCAGGTAATAGGCCTAGAACTTTACCTGACAGAACATCTAAAAGAGGAGGAAAAGGCTATATGCATGAAGATGTTTCTGGCAGCTTTATATATAACAATAAAAAAGCTAGAGGTGAGAGAAATATCAGAGTTAGGTAAATTTCGGCCCATCTCTTCCATGTTATTGCACAGTCACTAAAAACTCATTATGAAGATAATGCAGCATCATGACAAAAGCCTGTGAGCAAAGAAAGATGTTTCCGGGCTATGGTCAGAACTCTGTAAACCTCTTTTGCCAAGGATAGGAATGGCGTGTGGAAAAATTACAACAGACAGTTTATAAGGATGGTGGGATTCTGGGTGATTTTCTTAAAATGATAAATGAGTATTTATAGAGTTGATGGTGAGTGTTTTTCAGCACCAGGCTGGGCAAATCCCCACCAGCTGCACACAAGCAATGGCTTCTGGAACCATCCATCCCTTCACTGGCATGTTCCCCCTCCCATACACACATGCTCTGTGGATTGGTGGGGCATCCTCACGTATTTTAGGGTCCCATGGTTATAAGCACACAATAGACTTGAAGTGTTTTTTGATGACCTGAGTCATCGTGACAGTGCCATACAGCCCATATGGCCATGTATGTGTGTCAGTAGGAGAGTCGCAGCTCTGTCTCTTCAATGCATGTCTTCTTCACACTGTGATTATTTGTAGGAGCTAGCATAGCCACACTGGGAATAAGGCAGATGTCCCCATACCCCCATCGGGCTCCCCATGATTCCTGCACACCCTGGGTTCACACGAACCTCCAGCTTCCTTTCCCTTGCTTGCTTTGAGAGCCAAAGTTTTATTGCCAGCTGTGGGTTTGAGTCCTACGCAGTGAACCCTCCCAGGAGAATTGCAAGAAAGATGTTTTATGGCACTCACCCTGCAACTGTCTATTTAATTCCTGAAAATGTCATTTACGGGTGTGTTTCTATAAAAATCCTTTCTTAAAAGTTTTGTCAGCTTGGCTTAGCAGCTGGGGGGGGGGGGGTGGAGAAGCAGCAAAATGAGTCCCCTCAATCAAGCCTGTGATTTTTTTTTTTCCAGACTCGTGAATCCTCCTAAGAATTAGGCTTGTGACAAGCACCCACTCCCTCCACCTACTCCCAGTTTAAACCAGGTGCACGCTGACAGGAAGGAAGATTCCAGGGCATTTTGCTCTCAGTCACTCAGTGTTTCTAAGTGGGCATTACACCTGTCAATCCAGAATCTTAATGATGTTGTTCCTCAGACAACAGATCGTTAGTGACAAGAAGGCCCACTGGATTCCATGGCACGCTGTCGTTGGTGGGCTGGAGAAGGACAGGGTCTTCAATTGGAGCAAGGTTTCCCACCATGTCCTACCTTTGTGGGCACTGGACTGAAGAAAGCCCACAGCTCAGCTGTACCTGTGCGGTGCCTCCTTTCTGGGCCAGTAAGAGAACCAGGGAGCCCCTACTTAGAGTCTCGGGGTTCTGAAGATGAAAATAGGAAGGCACTGGGAAATGCAGACGGACAGGCTCAGAGGAGGTGACACCTGCTACAGAATCTATCCCTTCCAGTTACCCAAATGCCTTGCAGGTTTACTCTGTTTGCTTGGCCTGAAGTACCCTTGCTCTAGAGACTGATTTGCAAGGCAACAGAGCAGGTAGGGATTAGTGCAGCAGTTTGAGTCTTCATAGGGCCACGAATGAGCCCCTAGGCTCCTGGCTCCCTTCTTACATTTGCCAGGTGAGGCTCTGCCCAGTGCAGAATTTGAGTTCCTCACCCAACCCAGGAGGAGGGAAGGAGAGAGAACTAGCAGTTACAGAGCTTCTGCCACGCAGCCCCCTCTAGAAGCTTTGCCTGTGTGGTCAGTCCTTACAATATCCCTTTAAGGAAGTTTCAGAAAAGGAAACTGAGGCTCAGGGCTGCTTTGTCCTGCAGCAGGCCCTCCCCAAAAGGCTGCTTGGGCTTGAGCATGGGACAAGCTGGCCTGCTTGTGGGTTTGGGGTCACCCACAGCCACAACCAGTCTCCCTGGCCATCCCCACTGCAGACCTGAGAAGGCCGGCAGCCTGGCTGGGAAGTCAGCCACCTGGTTCCTCTTGTTTCTGTCTCATAGTGAGTCCCTGTGGCCAGTTGAGGCCAGAAATGCAGCCATTGCAAATCACTGCTTCACCTGCGCTATCAACCGCGTGGGCCAGGTAAGTCCCTGCGGTCTGGCTGGGTTCCCGGGTTTGGTCAACCAGGTGTGCTGGGGAGGGGACAGAGCGATAAGTTGCTAGGAAAGCTACCTGCCGAGAGGAGACCCGGCCTCTTTGACCAGCAGAATCCATAAGGGGAAGCAACTGTCTGCTGGCCCTGGTGGGGACATGTCACACCTCTTCTCCCTGCTCCTTCTGTGTGCAAACCACAAATCCTAGGGTCCCAGAAGGGGGTAGACTGGCTTGGTCTATTACTTTTAAAGATATTCCAATGTCCTTCTTCTGTTTTTGTCTCTTTTGGTTTTTAACTGAAACCGTTTTGAATGGCTGTCACCCTGTCCCCACCAAGTATCCAGTTTCGTGTTTTTCCCCATTGCCCATGCACTGACTGATCCTGACTACAAAAACACAATGCGTTCATTACGTAATAATCCTCTTCCTCATTCTTATTAATCAGATGCCAGAATCTAATCAGAGCATCTGCTCAGTCTGAGATAACCAAGGTTTCTACAGTAAGTCTGTCTAATTTCTGGCAACATGAACAAACTTAGTGTTTTAATTAGGCTGTGTAACCGCATCATGGCTTGATATGCAGTTTCCATTAGGCTTTGGGGAAGATATTGAAAGCCGTGTGTGAACACCCCCTTACTCCCTTCACAGACCCCAGGCGGGGGCTTTATTTCTCAGGCGAACAAACCTCAGACGCCTTCCACAGCCCTGAGAACAACTCTGTACAGCATCTTTTTTCCCCCCTCCCAGGAGACTATAAACTCCCCAAAGACAAAGTCCGAGTTTTTACCTTGCCTGTCAAATTCCCCGCTGGCCGCTTTTGTTGGCCCAGTGCTGGCTACTTAGCAGGGACATTTAATAAGTACTTGTTGATTGCCCAGTGAGTACAGGCCATTCTGTCTCACTTTAACTGTTTCTTCACGAAATGCCTCCTTAGCCCAACTTTGTGGTGGATGCAGTGGTAGTGCCACCTATAGGTTTACCTTACCTTGATTTTATTTCACAGGAGCACTTCCCAAATGAGTTTACCTCTGGAGATGGGAAGAAAGGTATGTTCTATGAATTCCCTTGGTGGCTGCAATTGAGGGGTGCGCCTCGCTGTCCCATTCTCCATCTGCCACAGGGTCTGCGCCATAGACCTTGTCTGCACATGTGGCGTGTAGTTGGAGGCATACACTGCTCTTGTCTTTATAGCCCACGGTATGGGAGCCTGACCATGGCTAGGTTTGGATAGGCAGTCCTGGGCTTGTGACCACCTCATTCCTTAGATGGGAATTGAATGGCATAGGATTGGGCTCTATCCCTCCCCCGGGACTGGTATAAGATGGGCCTAAAAGATGTGGGGGAGCCCTGTGTGTGCTCCCTGAAAGAGAAGTTGCTTTATCCACCTTACACATCTCCTTCTCTCTCTTCCTTTGTCCTTGTTCATCTGCCACTACCCCCCACCCCAAGCTGCGCAGATGCCGCAGAATATCGACGTGGATTGTCTTGGGTTCCTAGAATCCACAGCTTGTTTTGATCTGAGGGCAGGTACCACCTCACCTCTACTAGGAACCCCCCACCCACTGGTCCCACCCCTCTGGCTGGAAATGTGGGAGGGAAGGCCCCACCAAGGAGGAACTAGCTTAGGGTCCCCCTGATAAGGCAGAGGGGACTGAGCAGGTCTGTTTCCCAGAAAAACACTTCCTGAAAGTGTTCCAGATCCCCTCACTTGAGGCCCCAGACTTCCAGAGTCTCCAATCCCAGTTAGCTCTCTACAGTCAGAAGCACAGAAGAGGCAGGGAAATGAGGTCCACTGGGCTTCTACTGTGTCCAAGCCCCTGCTAGGCCCTGCACTGTGCCCACCTGCTCCTTACATGCCTGTGGGGTGGCCGTTAGCTCCACTTTACTTGTGAGGGGACCGAGGCATGGAAAGAGGTGGCTACAGTAGACACAGCTGGCAAGGCAAGTGAGGGCAGAACTTCCAGCTCACCAGCTTGTGTTGGCTACCATAAGAAGCAGGTCACACGGGAAGCCCTACAGAGCCATGTGACTCCTTTGGGCTGTGGGTGGCTAATGTTGGGAGTAAGAGCTAGTGCTTTTATAAGGGTGACCTTTAAGAATGTTCCCAGGGGCAGAGGTGAGGGCTGTGAAGGTGACTTTTGCAGAAACTTCCTTGGCCTCAGGCCTGAGGAGAAAGGCAGGTCCCTTGGGCCTCAGCATTTGGCAGATGCTGGGGAAGGTGGCACCGACCCTTTGCCCAGGATGTCACTCGATCTGCCTACCTCTCTGCAGAATCCACCATGTGCCTGCACAAGCTCACAGGTTCTTTCTCTTGCTCCTTCAAAGCTCACCAGGACTTTGGCTACTTTTATGGCTCGAGCTACGTGGCAGCCCCTGACAGCAGCCGCACCCCTGGGCTCTCCCGAAACCAGGATGGGCTGCTGGTTGCCGAGCTCGACCTGAACCTCTGCCGGCAAATGAATGACATCTGGAATTTCAAGGTGGGTCCCTCAGTCCCCTGATCTTGCTCTACTCCTCTGCTTGGGCCCCCATCCTGCTCTCAGGGCTAGAAACCACAGTTGCTGGGTTTGTTCTCCGGAACAGCCAGATGAGGCTCCAAGCTGAGTGGAGGGCCAGGTCTCTTCCTCCCAGAGCTAGTGTGTGAGGGAGGAACCACTGCATCAAATAAGGTCTAGGCAGCAGACCCTAATAAATTCTCTTCTTGTCTGATTTAGACTCTGGGCGCCTTCAAACAAATTAATCTCAATTTCATTTGTCCGGAGAATAGAGTAGATTGGCTTCTCTAATCCTTTTTTTCCTTTCCAGGCATTTGTACTTATCACAAGATAAATGTGGGTGTCTGGCTCTGCCTGTGGCCTGGCCCCACAGTCTAGGCCTTGATGGTAGAGGGAAATGGGTCATGCAAAGAAATGGCATCTAGACACAGCTCTGTGCCCCGCCCCCCGACCTTTCCCAGTCACCTTAAGCAAGCCCTTTCTGTTCCTGGGCCTGAAGTATGCCCATTTGTAAAACAGAAGGCTTTACTGCAAGGTCTCAAGTGGCCTTTGAGACCTAACATGCGTGACACCAGGGGTTATGGGAGGAGATAAGTGCCCGCCCTCCTGGAATGGGGAGCCATTCCATGGCAGCCATGGCCCAGGACCCGGGCCCCCCTGGAATACACTATCTCATCCTGGATGCAGATGGAATTTGCTGCATTAGTGTCAGTAGTATTTCTACCAACTCAGAACCCATGCCAATGAATACATGCAAATGAGTGTCCTCACAACTGAATGACTTTGCCCAGCTTATGTGGGGGGAACCAGCTCCCCCCACCATTTACCTGAGCATGGGTCCTTGGGCATGTTCACCTCAGTCTCAGATCCCCATCAGACAAGCAAGGCATTGCCAACATGAAAGTCTCCTCTTTCCTAGGAAGGTCTCTCCTCTTCCTGGGAAGCTCGGATTAGTGCTAGATTCCACACAATAAACAGAATTTTTTTATTAGTAACTTTTTAAATGCAAAAGCCTTCCCAAACTATGGTAATGGGCTTGAGCTCTTGTTGGGGCTTTGGGGAGGAGAGAGAGGGGTTGCTGGGTAGGTTCTCTAGCCCTGCCCACAGTATCTCCCAGACCCAGAGCCAGGAGACCAGGGTGCAAATCCCTGCAAACTTCACTGCTGCCTGGGGACCTGGAGCAAGTCACTTCCTCCCTGGGCTGTGGGCTGTTCTTCTGGGGTTCTGTAAGACTGCAGGACAGCCCTCTTCCCTTCTGCCTTGGGGCAGGCCACACCTTCCGGATGGACAGATCACAGAGGTCTTCCAGCAGAAGGGGCTGGTGTGTGTGAGTACTTTCAGCATCGGTCATCTTTGCTATAGTACCGGAATCAGTGCTGAGAGGTCACACAGACGTTGTTTCTCTGTTATGTTACATAGTCTGAAACTATCCCCTCATCTGGTCTTCCAGACAAATTTCTGTCCCATGGCTGCCCTCTAGTGGCTAGAGGTGGTGGTGAGTAAATGAGGGGCGTTTATAAAACTGGAATTTCTGCCTGTGTTCTGCTTTCAGATGACCGGCAGATATGAGATGTACGCTCGGGAGCTTGCCGAAGCCATCAAACCCAACTACAGCCCCAATATTGTGAAAGAGTAGCTGGATGTTAGCCCCTGCCTACCAAGGAGGGCACCTCTGCCCCTAAGTAGGCTCTTACACTTCCAAGTTCTCCCTGGTGATGCCCTGATAACATTGCTGTCCAGATTGGTTTAAAAATGCCCAGGCAAGGAGAGTAGATTGAAGAGTGACTGCTTAATGAGTATGAGGTTTCCTTCCTGGGTGATGAAATGTTTTGGGGCTACACAGAGGTGGTGGTTACACAACATCATGAATGTACTAAATGCCACTGGGTTGTATACTTTAAAATGGCTAATTCTGTGTTATATGAATTTTACCTAATTAAAAAAAATCCCAGGCACTGATTGTGCAGGTTGATTTGCAGTTAGACACATGGGATGCCTCAGTCCTAAGGTTCCTCACTTCCTCTGTTTAGACTGTCAGCAACCTGAGAGTAAAGGTGGGAGTTTATGTCCAAGTGAGAGAACTGAGGCTGTTCCAGAGTTCTTGAGCTACTGGGTGGCTGTGGACAGGGGAGACAGTCATTAGGTGTGTCCACTTGGCCAGGCCGCAGTCTCTAGTTATTCAATCAGACGCTAATCTGGGTGTTGCCGTGAAGGTATCTTATCGATATGATTAAAGTCTGTACCCAGTTAACTAAGCAAGTGAGATTATCCTAGATAATCCTGGTAGGCCTGACTCAGTCAGTCAAAAGGCCTTCAGAGGAGAGCTGAGGCTTCCCCGATAGAAAAGAAATTCTGCCTGTGGGCAGCAGCTTCCCCCCTAACAGGCCTGTTTGAGTTCCAGTTTGTCCTTCCTGACAGCCTGCCCTACAGATTTCAGACTTGTCTGTCCAGCCCCTACAATCATGAAGTCAGCGCCTTGCAATAAATATCTTTCAATATATATGCTACTGTTTCTGCTTCTCTGGTTGGACCCTTACTGATACAGATTCTGGTACCAAAACTGGTTCTAGAGGAACAGAATCTTCAGGACGAGTTTTCTGCATTGGTGCTAGGTTTCCTGGAATTCTTTCCTAATTTGGTTGATTTAAAGGCACTAATGACTCTATTTCCAGTGGTAAATAGGGCAATGGTTAGTCCATGGTGTGAGGTAGCAATAGAGATTTATAGAAAGAGCAGGACATCAGTCTGCACCCAAGAGTCCCAGTCTGCCGTTCTTGGTGGCCTGTCGCATATGTGGATTTTAGGCTTGGCTAACCAGCCCTCATCAATTGCAAGTAGAAGGCAATTCCTTGCACTAAATCTCTTTATATCTTTATATATATGCATACATGCACATACATATATATGTACATATACATGTGTACATATATATCTCCTATATATATAAATATATCTGTATCCCCTGCTGATTCTGCTTCTCTGATTGAGCACTGACTGCCTGACTTACATACCAGATTTCTCACTTCTCTGCACCTTGGGTCCCACATCTGTGGGACCATATCCCCTCTCCTGTTTTATGTGAAAGGAGAGTGGTGAGAGAAAGTCTAGATGGGTCAGGGAGCTTATGTGGGCTCTGTTCCTTGTACCACACAGCAAGAGTCCCACATGTGAAGTCTCAAACCTCCATAGCCAGCCACAGTGTTGGAGGTGGGAGTGGGGTCCTCTGATTCTACCTTACTGTGCCCAGTCAGAGAAGGTAGCCTCATTCCTTCCCTGGCCCAGCAGCTGAATTGCATGAACCAACCCCATGTCAGGGCTGGAGTCCTCCTGGACAGCCATGTGGGGCGAGAAAAACAGTTGCAACTTCCTGGCCATACCTCTGTGTTAACAACCTTAACCTCTCTGCGCTGCAGGCTTTTTACTTCAAGTAAAAGCCACCTTTGTACTTACTTTTCCATAGACTCTAGCCCTGCAGATACAATGAGCTTTTCTGTCTGGCTTTCAGTGTCCAGGAACATTGTGCCTGTGAAAAGGAGCATGTAGTCAAGCTAATACAGAAGCCAGATTAGATGACAAGTTGGTGTATTTATGAAATAGGCACTAATACACCAAGAAGGATTTGATTATCCACACCTCTCACTGCCTAGAGTCAAAATGTTCAAGCCTGCCTTAGAGTAGATGGGCCCTGCACACATGGAGACATTTGAGGGTTTAACTCATGCCTGGAACGTTTAGATACTCAACAAACATTTGTTGGCTGAACCTAGGGTAGTTTTTGTTTCTATGTGATCATTGCTGATGCCACAGGAGAGAAGTTGCAATGGTTCAGTGAACGGGGCCTGTGGTAGATGTGTGAAGCCTTCTGACCCTCTGAGCCTTGTTTTTCTCGCCTCTAAGATGAGAGGTGACAGGGCTTAGGCTTTCTGGGGCCTCCCTAGATCTGCAGACAGCATTCCTGCTAGCCCATGGCTTTATGCTAGAATCTGGGATACCAGGGGAGAGTGGTGCCAAGATACAGTGTGTCCGACAGGAAAAAAGGCAACGACATTCTCCAGGATACACCACATATTAGGCCACAAAACAAGTCCTAATAAATTTTAAAAGATTTAAGTTGTATGAAGTATCTTTTTCAATCACAATTGAATTAAACTAGAACTAAGTAACAGAAGGAAAATTCAAAAATATGTGAAAATTAAACCACACATTCTTGAACACCCAATGGATCAAAAAAAAATCACAAAGGAAATTAGGAAATGTTTTGAAACAAATGAAAACAAAACTAAAACATACCAAAACTTATAGTATGCAATGAAAGCAGGGCTAGAAGGAAATTTATAGCTGTAAACACTTACATTAAAAAAGAAGGGGGACGCCTTGGCTGGCTCAGTCCGTAGAGCATTCAACTCTTGATCTCAGGGTTATGAGTTCAAGCACCACGTTGGGCATAGAGTTTACTTAAAAAAAAAATAAAATAGGGGCACCTGGGCAACCTCAGTTGGTTGTGTCTGACTCTTAATTATAGCTCAGGTCATGATCTCACAATTGGTGAGTTTTAGCCCCACATTGAGCTTTGTGCTGATGGTGTGGAGCCTGTTTGGAATTCTTTCTCGCTCGCTCTGTCTCTCCCTCTCTCGCCCTCTCTCTCTCTCTCTCTCTCAAAATAAATAAACTTAAAATTTTTTAAATAAATAAAATTGAGAAGGATTTCAAATCAACAACTGAATTTTATGTCTTAAGGAAGTAGAAAAAGAAGAGCAAACTAAACCCAAGGTAACCATAGAGAAGAAATACTTAAGATTAGAGCAGAGAGAAATAAAAGAGAATAGAAAAATAATAGAAACTATCAATGAAGCCAAAAGTTGATTCTTTAAAAGAATCAACAAAATTGACAAAGCCTTAGCTTGATTGACTAAGAAAAAAAGAGAAGATTCAAGTTACGAAAATCAGAAATGAAAATGGGGATATTACTACTGATTGTACAGAAATAAAAAGGATTATAAGAGAGTACTATATGTTAGAGGAGATCATCAAGAGCATATGATTGCTGGCTGACCCATGAGCTGGACCCAGGTGATCACAGGCCCCTTCCCCTCCTCTGTCTCCCCATCCTTGGAATATGCGTTCTGCCCACTCTTACCACACTAGGAGCTACTTCAAGGACACAGCTTGAGAGAGTAATATTTTTTTTCTAGTCATTTGACAAATATTTATTAAGATTCTAACATTGTAAAAGAACTGATTATGATCCACAGAGACAAAGATGAACAAGATGGGCAAGATACTTATTCTTATGGAGCTTTCTTTCTTTTTTTTTTTTATGAGTCATGCCTAATTTATTTATTTATGGGGGGGCTTTGAATGTTTATTTTTTAAAATATATTTATTTAGTTAGTTAATTTTTAAATTTACATACAAATTAGTTAACACATAGCACAATAATGATTTCAGGAGTAGAATCCAGTGATTCATCCCCGACTTAGAACAGCCAGTGCTCATCCCAACAAGTGTCCTTGCCCATCACCCATTTAGCCCATTCCCCCACCCTCCCCTCCAGCTATGCTCAGTTTGTTCTCTGTATTTAAGAGCCTTTAATGTTTTGTCCCCCTCCCTGTTTTTATATTATTTTTGCTTCCCTTCCCTTATGTTCATCTGTTTTATATCTTAAATTCCACATATGAGTGAAATTATATGATATTTGTCTTTCTCTGGCTAATTTTGCTTAGCATAATACACTTTAATTCCATCCATGCTGTTGCAAATGGCAAGATTTCATTCTTTTTGATTGCCGAGTATTATTCCATTGTATATATACACCATCTCTTCTTTACCCATTCATCAGTCAATGGATATTTGGTATCTTTCCATACTTTGGCTATTGTCAATAGCACTGCTATGAACATTGGAGTACATGTGCCCCTTTGAAACAACATACCTGTCTCTGTATCCTTTGGATAAATACTAGTAGTGCATAGTGGGGCATAAGGTAGTTCTATTTTTAACTTTTTGAGGAACCTCCATACTGTTTTCCAGAGTGGCTGCACCTGTTTGCATTCCCACCAGCAGTGCAAAAGGGTTCCTCTTTCTCTGCATCCTCCCCAACATCTGTTGTTGACTGAGTTGTTAATTTTAGCCATTCTAACAGGTGTGAAGTGGTATCTCATTGTGGTCTTGATTTGTATTTCTCTGATGATGAGTGATGTTGAGCATTTTTTCATGTGTCTGTTAGCCATCTGCATGTCTTCTTTCATGCCTTTTGCCCATTTCTTCACTGGATTATTTGTTTTTTGAGTGTTGAGTTTGATAAGTTCTTTATAGATTTTTGGATCCTAACCCTTTATCTGATATGTTGTTTGCAAATATCTTCTCCCATTCTGTCAGTTGCCTTTTAGTTTTGCTGATTGTTTCCTTCACTGTGCAGAATTTTTTTATCCTGATGAGGTCCCAGTAGTTCAGTTTTGGTTTTGTTTTCCTTGTCTCCAGAGACGTGTTGAGTAAGAAGTTGCTGCGGCCAAGGTCAAAGACTTTTTTGCCTGTTTTCTCCTCTAGGATTTTGATGGCTTCCTGTCTTATGTTTAGGTCTTTCATCTATTTTGAGTTTATTTTTGAGTATGGTGTAAGAAAATGGTCCAGGTTCATTCTTCTGCATGTCGCTGTCCAGTTTTCCCAACACCATTTGCTGAAGAGACTGTCTTTTTTCCATTGGATGTTCTTTCCTATGTTGTGAAATATTAGTTGGTCATACATTTGTGGGTCCATTTCTGGGTTCTCTATTCTGTTCCATTGAGCTGTGTGTCTGTTTTTGTGCAAGTACCACACTTCCTGGATGATTACAGTTTTGTAATACATCTTGAAGTCCAGAATTGTGATGTGTCCTGCTTTGGTTTTCTTTTTCAGGATTCTTTGGCTATTCGGGGTCTTTTCTGGTTACATACAAATTTTAGGATTGTTTGTTCTAGCTCTGTGAAGAATGCTGATGTAATTCTGATAGGAATTGTATTCAATGTGTAGATTTGTTTGGGTAGTATTGACATTTTAACAATATTTGTTCTTCCAATCCATGAGCATGGAATGTTTTTCCATTTTTTTGTGTGTCTTCCTCCATTTCTTTCATACATTTTCTATAGTTTTCAGTGTATAGATTTTTCACCTCTTTGGTTAGGTTTATTCCTAGGTATTTTATGGTTTTTGGTGTAATTGTAAATGGGATCAATTCCTTAATTTCTCTTTCTGCTGCTTCATTATTGGTGTATAGAAATGCAACTGATTTCTGTGCATTGTTATTATATCCTGCATCTTTGCTGAATTTGTGATCAGTTCTAGAAATTTTTAGGGGGAATCTTTTGGGTTTTCCATATAGAGTATCATGTCGTCTGCGAAGAGTGAAAGTTTGACTTCCTTCTTACCGATTTGGATGCCTTTTATTTCTTTGTGTTGTCTGATTGCTGAGGCTAGGACTTCCAACACTATGTTGAATGACAGTGGTGAGAATGGACCTCCCTATCATGTTTCTAACCTTAGGGGGAAAGCTCTCAGTTCTTCCCCACTGAGGATGATAATAGCTGTGGGTCTTGCATATACAGCTTTTATGATCTTGAGTTATGTTCCTTCTATCTGTACTTTATTGAAAGCATTTTGTCAAATGCTTTCTATGCATCTATTGAGAGGATCATGTGGTTCTTATAATTTCTTTTATTAATGTGATGTATCACATTGATTGATTTGTGGATATTGAACCAGCCCTGCATCCCAGGTATAAATCCCACTTGATCATGGTGAATAATTCTTTTAATATATTATTGGATCCAGTTGGCTAGTATCTTGTTGAGAAATTTTGCATCCATGTTCATTAGGGAAATTGGCCTGTAGTTCTCCTTTTTAGTGTGGTCTTTGTCTGGTTTTGAAATCTAAGTAATACCAGCCTCATAGAATGAGTTTGGAAGTTTTCCTTCCATTTCTATTTTTTGGAACAGCTTCAAAAGAATAGGTGTTAACTCTTCTTTAAATGTTTGGTAGCATTCCCCTGGATATCTATCTGGCCCTGGACTCTTGTTTCTTGGGGAGATTTTTTATTACTAATTTGATTTCTTTACTGGTTATGGGTCTGTTCAAATTTTCTATTTCTTCGTGTTTCAGCTTTGGTAGTTTATGTTTCTAGGAATTTGTCCATTTCTTTTAGATTTCCCAATTTCTTGGCATATAATTGCTCACAATGTTCTCATATCATTGTTTGAATTTCTGCAGTGTTGGTGGTGATCTCTCCTCTTTCATTTGTGATTTTATTTATTTGGGTCCTTTCCTTTTTCATTTTGATCAATCTGACTATAGGTTTATCAATTTTGTTAATTCTTTCAAAGAACCAGCTCCTGGTTTCCTTGATCTGTTTTACTGGTTTTTTTTTAATTTCGATATCATTGATTTCTGCTCCAATCTTTATTATTTCCTATCTTCTGATGTTTGCTGTTCTTTTTACAGCTCTTTAAGGTATAAGGTTAGTTTGTGTATCTGAGTCCTTTCTTCCTTCTTTAGGAAGGTCTTGATTCCTATATATTCCCCTCTTATAGCTGCTTTTGCTACATCCCAGAGGTTTGGGGCTGTTGTGTTATCATTTTATTTGGCTTCCATGTACTTCTTAATTTCCTCTTTAATTTTTTGGTGAGCCCATTCATCCTTTAGTGGGATGTTCTTTAATCTCCAAATATTCATGGTCTTTCCAAAAAAAATTTTTTTGTGGTTGATTTTGAGTTTCATAGCATTGTGGTCTGAAAATATGCACAGTATGACCTTGATCTTTTTGCACTTGTTGAAGGCTGTTTTTGTGTCTCAGTATGTGATCTATTCCAGAGAACGTTCCATGTGCACTCGAGAAGAATGTGTATTCTGCTGCTTTAGGATGAAATGTTCTGAATATATCTGTTAAGTCCATCTGGCCCAGTGTGTCATTCAAAGCCATTGTTTCCTTGTTGATTTTCTGTTTAGATGATCTGTCCATTGTTGTAAGTGGGGTATTGAAGTCCCCTACTATTATGGTATTATTATCAATGAGTTCCTTTATATTTGTGATTAATTGATTTATATATTTGGGTTCTTTCACGTTGGGGCCATAAATGTTAACAATTGTTAGATCTTCTTGGTGGATATACCCCTTAATTATGATATAATGCCCTTCTTCATTCCTTGTTACAGTCTTTATTTTAAAATTTAGTTTGTCTGATATAAGTATGGCTACACCAGCTTTCTTTTGGTTATCATTAGCATGATAGATTGTTCTCCATCCCCTGCTTTCAGTCTGAAGATGTCTTTAGGTCTAAACTGGGTCTCTTGTAAACAGCATATAGATAGATCTTGTTTCTTATCCATTCTGATACCCTATGTCTTTTGATTGGAGCATTTTATCCATTGGTATTTAGAGTGAGTACTGAAAGATATGAATTTATTGCCATTGTGTTGCCTACAGAGTTGGAGTTTCTGGTGGTGTTCTCTGGTCCTTTCTAATCCTTATTGTTTTTTGGTCTTTCGTTTTGTTTTGTTTCATCTTTTCGCCCCTCAGAGAGTCCCCCTTAAAATTTCTTTCAGGGCCGGTTTAGTGGTCACAAACTTTTTTAGTTTTGGTTGTCTGGAAAACTCTTTATCTCTCCTTCTATTTTGAATGACAGGCTTGCTGGATAAAGAATTCTTGGCTGCATATTTTTTCTGATTCAGCACATTGAATATATCCTGCCACTCCTTTCTGGCCTGCCAAGTTTCTGTGGCTAGGTCTGCTGGGAACCTGCTCTGTGTTCCCTTATAGGTTAAGGACTTTTTTTCCCCCTTGCTTTCATAATTCTTTCCTTGTCTGTGTATTTTGTGAATTTGACTGTAATATGCCTTGTTGATGGTTAGTTTTTGTTGAATCTGATGGGAATCCTCTGTGCTTCTTGGATTTTGATGTCTGTGTCTTTCTCCAGGTTAGGAAAGTTTTTTTGCTGTAATTTGCTCACATAAACCTTCTACCCCTTTTTCTCTGTCTTTATCTTCTTGACTCCTTTGATTCAGAATTTATTTCTTTTTAATAAGTCACTGAGTTCTCTAATTCTTGTATCATGCTCTTTTGCCTTAGTTTCCCTCTTTTTTCTCCTTCATTATTCTCCATAATTTTTTCTTCTATATCCCTGATTTGCTGCTCTCCTTCATCCATCCTTGCTGCCATGGCATCTATTTGAGATTGCATCTCAGTTATAGCATTTTTAATTTATTCTGACTAGACTTTACTTCTTTTATCTCTACAAAAAAGGATTCTATGTTTTTTTCAATCCCAGCTAGTATTATTATTATCGTGGTTCTAAATTCTAGTTCAGACAACTTGCTAGTATCTGTGTTGATTAAGTCCCTGGCTGTCATTTCTTTCTGTTCTTTCTTTTGGGGTGAATTCCTTTGTTTTCTCATTTTGTAGAAAGAAAAAGAATTAATAAAATAAAAAATTAACATTAAAAATTAAAAACAAAAACAAAAAAAGGAAGCTAGATCCTAGGTGTATTTTGATCTGGTTGTTGAAAGAAGCTTGATAGAATAGAGGAAAAAACAGAAAGAAAGGAAAAGAAAAAATGTAAGAAAAAGTTTAAAAATTTTAAAAAGTATACAATAAAAAAGAATAAAATGAAATAAAGAAAGTGAAATAAAATTTAAAAATTAGCTAAAAAATAAAAAATATAGTAAAAAGAATTTTACATTGTTTTAATTAAAATAAAAATACATTTTCTTTCTGTATCCAAGAAAAGAAAAGAAAGGGGAAAACCCCAATTTAAACAAAAGCAAAAGAGAGAGAGAGAGAGAGAGAGAGAACAAAAACAAACAAAAAATGAATAGATGGAGCAGAAAACAGAATGAAACCTGAATGAAATATCCAGTTTTCCCTAGAAGTCAAACTATGAAGCACTTTATAGTCCATCTACTAAGCAGGCAGAGACTTGTGGTGGTCCTCTAGGGCATGAGCTTGGTGGGCACAGTTGGACTGGGATTGGTGTAATGGCTCTGTTCTCCACTAGGTGGTTCTGCTTAGCTTACTGGGGTGGATTAGAGTAGCATGCATGCGCAGGAGAGGTAAAAATGGCTTCACTAGCTTCCCAGCCTCTGGCACAGGAACTATGTGCTGTCACCAACTGGCAATTAAGCACCCTTCGTTTGTCTCCAGCCTCCATCCACTCTTCACTTCTACACTGTCCACGTCCAAGCCTTCAGCCTGCCAGGCATCACCTCCATCCCACATTTTATCTCAGATGGGGCTATTTCCAAACCCCTCCCTTCTGAGAACCCTGCAGCTTGGACCCACTCCAATCCTCTGAAGGGGGTCTCATGAGCAATGGCTGGTGCTGGCTTGCCCCCAGCAGCGTTCAGGTGATTGCACAGTGGCAGCTGTTCAGAGATTATGACAAATCACAACACAACACACCCTGGAGTCTTTGTTCCAATACCAGCCAATGTGGCTGTTCTCTGGGGTCCTGTGGAATCTTTGCCTGTAGGGAGGTCATATGTCCTCTACAAAACACCCTCTAAGCAGGGGAACTATTTCTCCCTGTGTGGCCCACAGACCCCTCAGACCTCTCCCTGCTCCTGGGATTCCTCCCCACCAGAGCACCGCTAGGTATTGTGTTCTGGAATTTCTGACTCCACACTCTCCTATTTATAGAGACCTAATGGTATTGAAACTCTCTCCTTTCTCGCCATCAATGGCTTTGGGGAACAGGTTTCTTGTTCAGTCCCTTGTGTTTCCTCTCTTTCTCTTTCTCTCCAGCTACTTTCAGGGGGAGGGTTTTTCCTGCACTCTCCCCCTTTCTCTGTCCTCTCTCCGCAAAAACACCTCCCTACTCTCCGTGCTTTCTCTCTCCCCCAGTTCACCTCTTCACACCATGTACCTGCCAAGTTCCGTGGCTCAAGTATGCAGATTGTTGTGTTAGGATTGTATGTGAGGATTGTGTTAATCCTCAGGTCAATTTTATAGGTGTACAAAATGATTTGGTGCTGATATAGCTACATTTCAGGGCAGAGAGAAGCCAAGAACTTCCATGTTGCTCAGCCATCTTGGCCCCTGAGAGAGTAATGTATTATTAAGACCATCTGAGCAGTATATGTGACTGAACCCCGTTAAGTTCTCTATGTAAACTCTTAAGATTCTGGTGGCCATGTGCAGAGATCTACTTGTCTTGTGGCCACTTGAGATAGCCTTACTTTAAAACTGCCACCTACTTCAGGGCTCCCAGGTGGCTCAGTCAGTTAAGAATCTGACTTCGTCTCAGGTTATGATCTCAGTTTGTGAAGTCGAGTCCTGCATCAGGTAAACTCGAGCCCTGCTTCAGGTGAACACAAACCCCACTTTGTGTGAGCCCTGATTCTCTCTCTCTCTCTCTCTCTCTCTCTCTCTTCCCCTCATGGGATTCTCTCTCTCTCTCTCCTTGTCTCTCTCGCTCTCTCTCTGCCACTCACTCATTTGTGCCTTCTCTCTCTCTCCTTCAAAAAAAGAACAAAAACAAAAAAACCCTGCTACCTACCAATCTGGAAGGGTCTGCATGTTTCTTTTTTCTCTTCTTGCCTTCCACTTATGGAGGCCAGTTTCAGATTTCATCCAGGGAGTTCCCACATTTGCAAACCAACACAATTAATTGTCTGCCAACAAACTGGACAACCTATATGAAATCGACAAATTTCTAGAAACACGAAACTACCAAGACTGAATCATGAAGAAATAAAAAATCCAGATAGACCTATAACTAGTTAGGAAATTTAATGAGTAATCAAAACCTTCCTAGCAAAGGAAAGCACTGGTCCTGGTGGCTTCACTGGTGAATTCTACCAAACATTTAAAGAAGAACTAACATCGAGGCACCTGGCTGGCTCAGTTGGAAGAGCATGCAAGTCTTGATCTCAGGGTCATGAGTTCCAGCCCCATGTTGAGTGTAGAGATTACTAAAACAAACAAACAAACTTTTAAAAAATCAAATAAATGAAAATAAGGAAAGAAGAACCAACACCAATCCTTCTCAAATTCTTCCAAAAATTGAAGAGGAAGGAGTGCTTCTTTTTTTTTTCTCCTAATGTTTATTTATTTATTTGGGGGGGGGGGTCAGAGAGAGAGGAAGAAAGAGAATCCCAAACAGGCTTCACACCATTAGCACAGAGCCAACACGGGGCTCAAACCCAGGAACCATGAGATCATGACCTGAGCTGAAACCAAGAGTCAGGCACTCAACTGGCTGAGCCACCCAGCCACCACTGAAGGGAGCACTTCTTAACTCATTGAGGCCAACATTATGTTGACATCAAAGCCAAAAAAAGGCATTACAAGAAAACAAAACTACAGAGGAAAATCCTTTATGCATACTGATGCAAAACTCCTCAACAAAGTACAGTCCACCCTTGAACAATGCAAGGGTTAAGGGCGCTGACCTCCTACACAGTCAAAAATATGTGTATAACCTTTGACTCCCAAAAATAATAGCCTACTGTTACCAGCAGCCTTACCAATAACATAAATGGTGGACTAACACAAATATATGTTACATGTGTTATATACCATATTCTTACAGTAACGTAAGCTAGGGAGAAGAAAATGCTACATTCTTCTATTTTTTTATTTTTTATTTAAAAAATTTTTAATGTTTAGTTGTGTGTGTGTGTATGTGTGTGTGTGTGCAAGAGAGAGAGAGAGAGAGAGAGAGAGAAAACATGAGTGGGGGAGGGGCAGAGAGAGGGGAGACACAGAATCTGAAGTAGGCTCCAGGCTCTCAGCTGTCAGCGCAGAGCCCAATGCAGGGCTCAAACTCACGGACTGTGAGATCATGACCTGAGCTGAAGTTGGATACTTAACCAACTGACCCACCCAGGCACCCCGGGAAAAGAAAATGTGATTAAGAAAATCATCAAGAAAGTACATGTACAATACTGTACTATGTCGCAAAAAAAAATCCATACATAAGTGGGTCTGTGCAGTTTAAACCTGTGTTGTTCAAGGGCCAACTGCACTAGTAAACTGAATCCAGCAGCATATTAAAAGGATTAATGGCTAAATTAGTCTTATTTCTATTGTTTCCTTTAGGATAGGTTAAAGAAACATGAACATTTTGTCAAGAACTGGGAGGAATCTGAGCTCTTAACCTGTTTGGAAGCTGACAACATAGCCGACTTCAGTCTCTTAGACGCTAGCAAAAGACACAGCACCCTCAGAGGCAAAGGAGTTTTTAGTACAGCAGTAGCAGCAGCCAGAGTACCAGCACTGTGTTCCAGCAGTTCCCTGAGCCCCAATTCCCCCAGGACGAGACAAAAGAGGGCCAAGCAATATGCAGTGGGTTGAATTAAGAAGAGAAAGTGAAAGAGGGAGAAGAGCTTAGAAAATTTTATCTTTTTTACTGAAGGTAAAATATGCCTTCCCCTTGCTCTAAAGGCAGACACTATCTCTGTCTACGAAGGTTGCAAGAACACCTGCATTTTGCTCCAGAGGGAGACTTAGCTCTATCTGCTAAGGCTGTTGGCTCTACAAATGTCCTTGAAAAGACAGTCCAGGACAAAGGCATTCATGGTTTTAGCTCATGAGTCTTGCAAAAATTTGAGAAAAGTAAGAGACGTACAGAAATAACTTCCACCAATATCCATTTCTCATTTCTTCATCATCTTGACTTCTGGCAGTTTCCCCATGAGTGTACTACTCTATCAGTCACTCTGATTAATTTGACCGACAGAGGCTAGACCAAATCAGTTCCATTTGTCTCGTGGGATTTCATTAATTTTATCCACAGAACCTCAAGGAGCAGAATGAGCTCAACCTGCAAATTAACTTCAGTCTTACCTGCCAGGGTCCTCAACCCAACAGCTTGGACAAACCGCATGAACCATGAAGGTCTATCTTAGAAAGCCAACTTGCTTTCCCAAATATTGACCTTTCCACTTGGCTTAGGTCATTAATCCAGGTATGGCAGGATATATTAGATACTATCCAATCTCCACGTTGGCCCACAGGGAGAAATCTAGGCAAGTCTATTATTTATACCAACCTAGCCAGTGATCTAACACTGATCTGAAATGCCCTCCAGGGCCAAGGTGGTAACAGTGATCACTTCTGCTAAAATCAAGGATAAATGTTGCATCACTTTCTCTAATCAGATGACTACCATCATGGGAATATCTGCCCACAGAGTGCACATAAATAACTAGTTAGTTACTAGTCCAGGAAGCTCCCCTGAGTAACTAAGGCTAGCCTCATTTTAGTGAGATCTTCACAGTTGTCTGTGGGCTAACTGATCTATTCATGGTATTTGCTTAAACAATTGAATAGATCAAAGAACTAAATGTAACCGCTAACACTCTAAAATTCTTAAAGAAAACACAGGAAGAAATCTTCATGACATTGGATTTGGAACTGATTTCATGGATTATGGCCCATGACCAGCATGAAGATGCAAGACACTGTTTGGGAGGAGGTTGGCAAGTTAATGCCTGGCTTCCATACAAGTACAGTAATCAGGGAACCCTTGGTATCCCTCGAAAGAAAATGTTCTCCATAAGTTTTGGGGTCTCCCAAGTGGTACCTACATCAGTCAGGGCACAAGTTGATACCATCTCCAGTGTGGCTTCCTGACCAGTTGGTAGACCTTCGGTTTTCCAGTTAGTTTGAATAATTGAATCTAATTCTTGTATTTGGAAGGACTGTCTGAGGGTAGTCAGTCCAATCTCTCCTGTTTGTCCATGCCACCAGCCATGTGACACTTGTCTTCTCCATAGAATGGCTGAATGAGATCTATGGGGACAGGGGTTGGGAAGACATCTGGTGGCATTGCAGCTGTTTCCCCTGGGAGATGCAGGAGCCAGGGCTATCCCCTGTGTTGTGTTTCCAAAGGCCTTCTGGTAAGGTTAATAGGAATGGTGATCAAACTGTGGTCAAAGCCATCTGGTTGGGAAGAAGGTGAACCCCTGCAATCAGTTATATTTAACGTGCTTGCAAAAGTTTGGGAATGTTAACACCAGGGCATATTTCATAATGAAGGCTCCAGCGGCAGTTATGAAAGACAAAGATCATTAATGATTAATGCTCCCCCTACTTAGCTCCTAAAATCTAAGCTCTTTCCTGTCTAGGTGTCAAAGTTGTCGTTCCTCCTCCAAAGTCAGTATAAATTGCAGTAGCTAAAACATTACCTTTTTTCTCCAGTTACCCCTTTCTCAAACCCCTAGACTTAACTGTGCAAGAGGAACAAGAACATTTTTATAAAACGCACAAAGACCTGTTATTTTCCCAACTTCATCCCACATGGGCCACCGTAGGGGGTCTTGGCAGGCAATGTACTCACCCATGTGGTCATTGTCCTTATGATCTCTGACCACGCCAGTCCAACAGGAGAATCCAAGTGGCTGAACCAGAATCAAGTTTGAATCCCTAGGCCTCCCTTCAGCTGGGCTGTCACTTTAGAACACATGCCAGACAGGCTTGCCTGGAGTTGCTCTTAGGAAAAAGAAAGAAGCAACATGCCCAGGAATCATCAAGTTTGAATTCCCCAATCCAGGGCTCCTGGGTGGCTCAGTTGGTTAAGCATCCGACTTTGGCTTGGGTCATGATCTCATGGTTTGTGGGTTTGAGTCCTGCATCTGGCTCTGTGCTGACAGCTCAGAGCCTGGAGCCTCTTTCAGATTCTGTGTCTCCCTCCCTCTCTGCCCCTCTCCTACTCATGCTCTGTTTCTGTCTCTCAAAAATAAATAAACATTAAAAAAATTTTAATCCCCTAATCCAAACTGCTTTATAAGAGAGAGTGGACCAGTAGAGAGTGAGGGAGGTAGACTCAGAAACCTTTATATATATACAGATACTTTTAATGTTTATTTATTTTTGAGAGAGAGAGAGCAAGAGCGAGAGTGGGGGACTAGCAGAGAGAGAGAGGGAGACACAGAATCTGAAACAGGCTCTAGGCCCCTCGCTGTCAGTGCAGAGTCCAATGTGGGGCTTGAAATCACAAACTGTGAGATCATGACCTGAGCTGAAGTCGGACGCTCAACTGACAGAGCCACCCAGGCGCCCCAAACCCTTTTTTTAAAAGTATATTTATTCATTTTGAGAGAGAGAGCATGAGGGAGGGACAGAGAGAGAAGGAAAGAGAGATTCCCAAGCAGGCCCTGAGCTGTCAGCACAGAGCTTGACTTGGGGGCTCCATCCCACAAACCGTGATATCATGACCTGATTCGAAATCAAGAGTAAGGCAGTTAACCAACTGAGCAGTCCAGGCACTCTTACTCAGAAACCTTTTTGAGTTGATTCTTTAGGCATTCCAGTGTTGGATAGGTTTATCATTCTTATCAGCTACCTTCATCAGCATTGCAAACCCAACTGGAGCCAGTAAGAGTCTGAATACTCATCAGTACTTCTTCTAAGGCTTTCTATAGGAATTTGTGTCATGGGAATCTCTCTGAAAGGGCCAAAGCTTTTTTTCAGCAGGAAGAACGAACTACAAAAAAAAAAAAAAAAAAAAAAAAAAAAAAAAAAAAAACCTCTGGGACCTTTTACCATGGTCTCCTAGTGGAGTTAAGGCTGGCATGAGAGAATGCAGGAAGGGCTGAACGGATAGAGGGACCAACGGTGCCATTCCTCCTTAGCAAGCACTACGTGCTCCAATCTCTCATTGGTCAAGCAAACCAGCCAAGGTTTCAATGATCCACCTCTTTCTTCCCACAGCTGTTTTGAATTTCCTACCCTTCAAGCTCCATGTAGATGTGCATCTCTATAACAGTTGTTTGAAAGGGGTCATACCGGGGTGCCTGGGTGGCTCAGTTGGTTGAGTGTCTGACTCTTGCTTTCAGTTCAGATCATGATCTTGTGGTTTGTGAGTTTGAGCCCCACGTTGGGCTGTGGGTTGACAGCGTGGAACCTGCTTGGGGTTCTCTCTCTCTCTCCCTCTCTGTTCCTCCCCCAATCACCCGCTCTCTCTCTCTCACAAAATAAATCAATAAATTAAAAAAAAAAAAAGGAAGAGGTGCACAACCATCTGAGCACCCAGGAGAGAACTTACTACTAGTTGTTACAATGGGGAAGACATGAAGCTGACCACCAGATAGTGCAGGATGCCTCCTGCCCACGGAGAGTTAGCAACGACCGGTGCACCATCCAGGTAACTGTCTTTGAACTTACTTGCAGGGACTAAGCCTACAGCCCCGTCCTCAATTCTTCTTCATTAACAGGCAATAGAGTGAAGGACTATTAATCACTTGATCACCATACAAGTTGGTCAGTAAGTTTTGCTACTGATTCTCATGGACTTCCCATTAATTGGCCTTGAAGGCCCTCATTCTTTTTCTTCCAGAAAACCATGTCTTTGTTAGGATCCCCTTGTTGCCAGGACCTTTAAGAACCATGAAGGACCTTATTTTCAAATTGGCCTATCACAGTTTCATGGATGCTAGTAGAAGACTACATTCCTGGATCAGAGAAAAGTACAGTTTATTACAGCAATGGCAGTGGCCAAAGTATCAGCATTTTCTTGTAGATTTTCCAAGCCCCAGGGCCAGGGACTCTTACATCTGCTGTGGGTTGTGTTACAGGAGAGGAACTCTGAGTTTGAAGAACCCAAATCTTTTATAATGGGCAATATATCTGCCTGTATTCAGCTCTGAGAGGAGGCACTATCATGTCTTCCAAGGCTACTTGTTATATGAACATTCCTGAAAATGTAGTTCAGAATGAAGGTAGCCAGGGCCTCTGCTCATAAGACGTGCAGAAATGCTCCCACTCATCCTTGTAGGAATGAGTGTTTCCTTAATTCTACATGACGTCAAAGGTTCAAATGCAACCTCCCCCTATATGATGATCTCTGGCTCTGACAAGTACAGGAAAGCCACTAAAACAGGTATTGTTAAGGATCTGCTGCTGACCATTCATTCACATACTTTGTTAAGGATATACTAGGTGTCAAGGGCTGGGAGCTACAGTAGTGAAGACAGATAGGGTGGGGGGGTGCAGGAAACGTTACTCCTTTAGAAGTGGTGACATTGAGCACAGCCTTGAGGAAAGAAAGGACTTTGGCAGGTGGGAGGTACAGAGAGGAGGCCAACTTGGCTGCCTCATGGGTCTGTTGTGAGATGTGGACATTAAACCCTTGTAAATCAAGGAGCTCTAAACAGCTTGGGGAGACTGACTCACCAGATCTCCCAGGGCTGGGGGAAGCCCAGAGGCTGGGAGCAGATTCTCAGAAAGAAGTATTCAGGATGCATTGTTGGGGCAGACGGCCAGGAGAGACAAAGAGGAGGGAGATCAGAGGCGGGTGGGAAGAGAGGATGAAGAAGTCCCATCACTTAGCCCCTGGGACCAGCAGCATAGCAGGATGATGTCTCAGTATCTTCCTGGCTTTCTCAATTCTGCTCTGACGCTGGAGGGTGGGGGCAAGTCCGTGATGTGTGTCCCTCGATACTGTAGCTGGAGGCATGTCAGCAAGGAAAGCAGAATCTGTGCTCTTTCAGAGTTTTGGGGCCACATGCCAGGTTTTCCACCTGGAGGCAGAACCCCAGGGACCTGTGGCAGCCCATCTCTAACTCCAGAACTCAGAATTCACTTCCTGGCTCTTCTGGTATGGGCTTGCCCCTACAGGGTCACCAGGGTTGCTTCTGACTATGGTCTGGGAAAGCATCAATGGCGGGTTGGGGTCTAGCTCTGTCTATAGCTTGTTGAGTGATGACTTTGGACCCGTCACTCCCCTCTCTGGGATGCACTCTCCCCCTTGGACTAGACCAGTGGTTACTCAAGTGTCAGCATGTTTCATGGGATACTAGTGTTACACAAGAACAACTGTGGCTAAGTAATTTGGGGAAAACCTAGATAAAGGGAGTCCCCTTGCTGCAGGATTAATCAGAGCCTTTTCTGCACATCCTAGATCTCCCCAAGGGGAATGTAGCATGCAGTGTTTGCCAAGCCGACCTGACCAGGGTGCCCTGTTATACACAGCTTCTCATCACTGATATTCTGAAGGGCACGCCTCGGGTTGTACTAGACCAGATGTCTCCAGGAGTGTTCCTAGCTCTGTTATGAGATTTAAAAAATGTAACCATCAGACCTCCCGTGATCCTTGCCTACTGTATCCTTGCCCTGTGTAATCCCATGTATACTGGACATACTGGTGCACTTCTAACAAATAGAGTACTGTAGAAATGATAGGATGTAATTTCTTTTTTTTTTAAAAGTGTATTTATTTTTGAGAGAAAGAGAGAGAGCGAGCATGTGTGAGCAGGGGGAGGGGCAGAGAGAGAGAGAGGAGAGAGAATTTCAAGCAGGCTCTGCATGCTGTCAGCGAAAAGCCCCGTGTGTGGCTTGAACCCACTAACCAGGAGATCATGACCTGAGCTGAAAGCTGAAATCAAGAGTTGGATGCTTAACTGACTGAGCCACCCAGGTGTCCCATTTGTAAAAATATTTATTTTTGAGAGAGAGAGAGAGAGAGAGAGAGAGAGCGAGCGCACAAGTGGGGGAGGGGCAGAGAGATAGGGAGACACAGAACACAGAATCTGAAACAGGCTCCAAGCTCTGGACTGTCGGTGCAGAGCCCCACATGGGGCCTGAATGCACGAACTGTGAGATCATGACCTGAGCTGAAGTCGGACACTCAACTGACTGAGCCACCCAGGTGCCCCTAGGATGTCACTTTTGAGATTAGGTTATTAAAACGCTGTGGCTTCCATACTGGGTGCTCGTTCTCTCTCCCCTCCCTCCCTTCATCCTCCCCCCCACCCCCTGCTTTATGTCATTACCATCTGCCATATCATGAGGACAGCCAGGCAGCCTGTGGCCAACAGCCCTATCAGTGAGGCTGGAAGCAGATGGTCCAGCATGCTCTGAGCAGCCAACTCTACCCAGTTCTCACCACCTCACCCATATCTGTCCCTATTCAACACCTCCCTCATGGTCATCGTCATTTTTCCCCCATAACTGTATTCAATGGCCACTCAAAGGCCCCAAGCCAGTCTTTCCCATGCCTGTCCCAACCATGATATGCGCATTCAGGATGGCACCCCTTCCCCCAGGATGGGCAGAGGGCTCCTGCTGAAGCAGACAGGGGCCAGGGCTGTTGCTTACACCTGCAGAATACCTGCTGTGCTGCCTGGCATCCTCTAGCTGGGCACCCTTTCCTCAGCTGCTCAACTCCCCGATTGAAGGTATGTCTACAGGGCTGCTCTCCAGTTTGGAGAAGGGTCCAAGACCTCAGTCAGAACTCCTAATACATCCCCTCAGTGTGGAGCTTGGGGAGGGGCAGAGCAGCAGTCAGTCAGGATGAGAGCACAGGCTGGAGACTGGGACCCTACCCGAGAAGCCTGCTCTGGCTCTTTCAGCTCTCTGTGGGACCTGAGGCACGTCTGAGGCTGCCAGATAATGCAGGATTCACAAACACTTCCTTTTTTCAGAAATAGAATGCTTATCAAATGTAACACTAGAAGAGCCCAATAGTTAGCAAGTAAGGGGAGCTGCTGGTTGGGGGTGGATGATATAGGGAGGGCTGGAGTCCTGCCCATAGGTCTCCCCCCTCTATTGCCTCCAGTGGGCCCCACTGTCTCCCTCATTCAATTCCCCCCCCCGACCCTCCTCTTGCCCAAAGCTGTGTGCCCTTCATGCCCTCTTCAAGAACCACAGTCAAGCTCAGCTCTGAGGCCCTTCCATTTCTAGCACTGCCTACCTAATCCCTATATGAGCATCAGAAGGGAGGCAGAACCAAAAAGCAGTAAACAGGATTCTAGTCCCAGCAAAAACCTGGTATGGCAGGCCAAGGACCTGGATTCACATGTGTTCATGCTGAGAATTTGGGAGAGAAACAAAAATTCACAAAGGTGGGCCAGGAGCTGCCATCATTTTGCAGTGAGAATAATGTTTATTGAGAATGGCTCATTACAAACAAAATATATATATGTAGAAAATCTCTGCAATGCAAAAGATCCCTTTTGTCCCCGTGTGGCTGGAGTGAACAAAACCAACTGTTCAGTGTGGCTTCGCGGGGTCCCCAGCATGTGGACAGGGGTCATGGGTGCCACATGCTTTGGGCAGAAGTTCCTGAAGTCTGGGCTCTCTCCAGCCTTGTTTCCATGACATGTGCAAGAACACAACATAGCCTGATTTGCATCCTGCCCCCATGACCCTCCCCAGGCAGATGGCACCATCTCAGGCACAGGTAGCTTTCTTGTTACTCTTCCAGATGGGTGACCTCTAACTTGTGGCCTGCCCAGGGACTGAGTGTTTCTAAATGTCACACGATGGACTGAGGTGCTGTGACCACTCTCCGTGGAGGCTGCTCTCCATGACAGTGCCACCGGTCATCCATAGCCTGGCTTCCTCATTGCTTTCATTGATGCATCTATTTTTACCACAGTTTCAGCCAGAACCTTCCTGAGGATGCCCAAACCCCAGAGCTGCCACACATGGTACTCCTGGGCATGAAACCAGAGCTCCCTGGGATCTTGGGCCACCCAGCATTAAGGCAAAAAAGATGAGACCAGTCTGAAGGCAACGCTAGTCTCTGAAACCAGGGCGGCTGACCTGTTAGCTAACCAGCTAATAGTGCCTCCCTCTCGGCCAAAGGCTGCATCTGGTGTCAAGGAGCTATTTGGCTGGGTGGTCTGACAGCCCTCATAAACAGAGCCCACCTCTGCCCCTCAGAGCAGCCATGGTGGGGAGGCGCCAGCCGGCTGGCAGGAACAGTTGCTGAGCATGGTTTGAGGTCCAGAAGGATGGCAGCTGCTGTGTGGCTGCTGGGGCAGCCTTGTTCCCTTGTCAGCGACCGTTCATGATGGGTGGGTGTCCTCAGCCCCTTTGGGAATGATCCATTTCCCTCAGTTTTTAGGTGCAGACCTGCATTCAAGACCCAGCCCCACCACTGTCCTGGACATACTCTCCCCAGACTGATGGCCGGGTTTGTCTATAAGGTGAGGGGTCCTGGCACTCAGCCCACCAGCTGTGAGTCCCTTTCTCTTTGAAAGAGAAGTTAGGCTGGCTTATCTGCCCTATGAAGAGAGGTGTCAGTGGTTCCGAAGTACCTGAATCTCACTATTATTGTCTTACTTGAGGGTGACTCTCACTCCCCACAAGTGAAAGCTTAAATCTCAAAAAAAACAAATCGTCCATGCTACGTGCAGTGCTGCATGATCCTGGGCAGGCACCACCCTTCTGTCAAGAAAAAAGAGACCCAATGTTCTGTGCAGAAGGTCCTGGCATGAACACTAGGGTAGGTGGGAGGCCTCAGGCTTTCCCCACCATTGCCTCAGGAGTGCAGGCCCTAGCACCCCAGCACCCAGCCCTGCGAGGCTTGGAACTCCCCATACCCAGAGAATGGACCCCGCTGTCAGGGATTTGGCTAGTGTCAGGAGGCCTCATGGGTTGGGGGATCTTTGAGAACCAAGTGGCTGTTCTTGGCCCTCAGGGTGAGGCATTCTCAGAGTACATTCAGCACTGAGCCAGGGCCCTGTCTACTCCCCTGAGAGCCCTCCACCCTACAATGCTATAGTACCAGGAGGGTGCAGGGTGAGGGGTGGGGTTCAGGGTCCTTTTGGCCTGAGGCCCAGCCCTCCTCAGGGCCCAGTGGCCTGGCAATCAGCCACAAGAACTTGGGTCCACTGGGAGGCGGGAGGGAGAGGCGGCATCCACCAAAGAGCACAGGGAGGTCTATAGCACTTCTGGGGGGTGGGGGGCAGGGCAGTTCCCAGCAAGGCCTGCAACAGTCCACAGCCCAGGGAGCTGGGGTTGGCTACACCGTCTCCAAACACACAGATGCCATCCTGACAAGCGGGATCTCCAGGGCTCAGCCCCCAGGTCTGTGGGGAGACGAGCTCAGGTTTATCCTCCACCTGGGTCTGGTTTGCAGGCAACAAAGGCACCCACGGGGCTCGAGGTCCCCTGGGCATGATTGGAGTCAGGCTTGGGGTCCTGGGGGAGGCTCTACTCAGACGCTCTGTGGAGACCTCCAGCAACCAGCAGGTGTGCAGGGTAAGTGGCGTGATGACACACACAACGCTGGTGGACAAAGCAGGCATGCCTTGGGCTCCAAGAATCCCCTGGGGCTTTGTCACATGGGCCAAGGCTGCAGTTCTGCATCCAAGCCCTAGCAGCTCTGGGCCTGGGCCAGAGTGCCCTGAGTGGGCCCGACTAGGGTGTGGCAAGGTGGGGTGTGAGGGCCTGGGCATACCAGGCTCCCGCCGTCAGCTGTTCAAGTAGACAAAGAGGATGTCTTCATCTGTGCCATAACTGGTTCTGGCTTCCTCGAAGTTACTGATGCTGGTGCTGCACATTCCTGCTGAGGGCAGGAAGGGCAGAGTGGGGTCAGCAGGTAGAGGGAGGTATACCTGCCTCGCTGGCGCCCAGGGGAGCTGGGGGAGATCTGACCATGGCCCACCTACCTGGCCACCCTTTGCCACTCGTCTCCCACCCCCAGGAAGCCTTCCTTGCCTATTTCAGCCTTTATGAGCTCATTCTCTGACCCTTCCCAGTTTCAAAGATGGAGAAGGTGAGGCCCAGAGAGGAGAAGAAACATGCTTGAGGACACATGGGGTAAGTCTGCTAGAGTCAGGACAGTCCTTCCCAGTCCCCAAGACGGTGGGGAGCCCTTGCTGGATCTGGAGCAGGAGCTGGAACTAGGCAGATTCTCCTCTCTGCCGAGCATGCTTGCTGGCTGTCCTGGGAGGGCTGGATTGAGGGAGATGGTGGGGGCCGGGGTGGGGGGACCGCCGAATAAGAGTGAGGTGGGGCTCTGGGCAGCGGTGTGGGAGGGAGATGGCCTGGCCTGGTGTGGCAATGACCAGGGTGTGGAGGCTGGTATGGCCTCAGGTTTGTGGCTGCTCTGTATGGCCAGAGAAGCAGCACAGATGACAGGAGCCCAGGAGGAGCAGAGGTTTGGGGAGAAGGCAGTGAGAGATGACAGGAGCCCAGGAGGAGCAGAGGTTTGGGGAGAAGGCAGTGAGGGAGGTCTTGAATGAGAAGGAATCATGGGGACTGGACTGTGAATGCAGCCTGCCCCACCCACCATCCCCAGCCTTCCCAGCACTCACGGTCGGCATAGGCTGGGTTGTTGTAGAAGATGCAGCCAGTGGCCCGGTTGTAGCCACGCAGAACAATGAAGTGGCCCTGGTAGTCAGGGGTCCGGCAGAAGCAGCGGTGGCCGCTGGGGGCGAAGCAGCAGTACTTGACAGGACTGGAGCAGAGGTCACAGTGCAATACTCCAGAGTTCACCAGCACAATGGCCACGTGGCCCTGTGCCAGGTGCTCCTGGATGTCCTTCACACTCACTGTGCTGTGGGCGGTAGGAGGGTCAGCTGGCACCGCTGGGGCCCCATTCCCCATCTCTCAAGTGGACCCCTACCTGGATCACAAAGCTTGGGGACATGGCTCATCTTCCCTCCCTCCTGAGCTCTTTGCAGGCAGGAAGAGCCTGCTTTGTCACTATGACCCAGGCTCAGCCCACGATTAACATGGGACCAGCACAGGGGGTGGGAGAGCTCTGAATGTGTCCAAGGACCAGCTGGCCCTGTCACGTCCTTCTAGGAGTGGCAGGAAGTCAGCTCCAGATGAGCCCCTGTTAAGGGCCATTGGTTCAACACACGGGACCCCACCTCCCACCCTGGCTAGTGAAATTTTTTTGCTGAGCACCCTCCTTGATCATTTACCCTAAATCACATGTGGTTTACATTGGAAGCTGTCGGTCCAATCTAATTCCCAAAATCTTAGCCAAGCACGGCTTTGTCAGTTTTAAAACCACATGCTTCTCGGGGCGCCTGGGTGGCTTCATAGGTTAAGTGTCTGACTCTTGATTTCGGCTCAGGACATGATCTCACGGTTTGTGGGTTCAAGCCCTGCATCAGGCTCTGCGCTGACAATGAGGAGCCGGCTTGGGATTCTCTCCCTCTTTCTCTGCTCCTTACCCACTCATGTTCTCGCTCTCTCAAAATAAATAAATACAAAACTTAAAAAAAAAAACTTAAAAGAAATAAAACTACATGCTTCTCTGAAAGGACTATTCTTCTTTTCTTCCTTTCTTTTTTCTAAGGTTCCTTGTGGCAGATGGGGCTGCCCATGAGGGACTACTCAGCAGTGCTTCCAGGGGACCCCCCCAGTCCAGCAGAGCCAGCTGCTGCCTGAGGCAGACTATCAGGCACCGCCCCATTCAGTGCCCCACAGAAGGCAGCAAATGCAGACTAAGAATCCAGAGGGCAACAGGGGCTGTGGAGTGGTGGTTCCCTAGGCTAGGGGCCTCCTTCCGCAGCAGTCTTCTCAGGAGTGGCAGTGTTAGCACTATGTGGCCTGGCCCAGCTCCAGCCCACGGCCAAGTCATAAGGCACTTTGGTTTGGTTGCCTCAGCCTGGGGAAAGATGCCATTTTTCCATTTGGTCTTTGAAATGAAATAACTGGCCGAGTTCCCGATGTTATGTACAAGAACAGGATTTCAACTACAGGGAAAAAGCAGGGGGTGGGCTGGAATTAAAAGCACCGTGCTTCACACAATAATTGGGTATGGAAGAGCCAGGTTTGGATCACAGCATGGCCAAGTTGGCGAGGGTGACTGTGGGCAGCTCACACTATTTTCCCCATCCTCAGTTTCCTCACATGAGGAATGGGGACAGCACCAGCTTCCCACTCAAGAAGACAGCACATGTCAGATGCCACTAAGTAAACATTTGCTCCTTTCCTTCCAACATGTGCTCATGTGGCTGAAGGATGTGTGGAGACTTTTTCCATTTTTCCAACTACCTATTGTGCAGTGACATTATGTTAACCATGAAAACAGAAGTCTGTGAGGAACAGGGAGAGTGGTCTAGGGGAGCCCAGCCAGGATCGAAGCTAACATGCCTAAGCCTAGGGAAGAAAGTCATTAGATTGTGAGCAATTTGCTTCCAGGATCTGCCTGAATCGTGTTCCTCACATATAGATGAGAAGGGGTAGACCCATATAAGGTCACAGCAGCCTGTGGGGAGACCCGAGAGCCAGGCCTCCCTAGAGACCCTACACACCGGGCTGTCCCCTGTTATTCTCCATCACCGTGCTGGCATATTCCTTAGGTTGTCACCCCTTCATTAAGGGTTCCTGTGTTCTGTCTCATGCTACCATCTGTGAGCAGCCTGAGGGCAGGCTGGAGTCTGTCTTGCTCACTTGTTCCTCCAGCCCCTGCTTGTGATCCACCAGAGTTTTGTGTATAGTAGGTCATATAGCTCCACATGTCCCCATTTTATGGATGGAAACAGTAAGGCCTAGGAGGCCAAGTCTGTGCCCTTGGCCTTAGCACTGGCCAAGGTTCTGGGCAGGAAAGCCCAGTTCTGCCTGACTGTCAAGTCCCTAGCCTTTCCTGTTCACCATCCCAAGGCTTCCCCCACAGTGAATATGTGGGTGAGTAGGTGCGCAAGGAAGAGTGAGGGGAGGCTCACCATTTCTCCACCAGCACCTTGCAGGCCTTGGCTTGTGCAAATAGCTGGTTCACCCGGGTCTCCTCTGTGTCAAAGTGCTTCCTGTAGAAGGACTGAAAAGAGAAGGGCACGCTGGAGGTGATGCCTGTCCTGGCTACCCTCGCCCCGTTTGGATGAAGTAAAGAGCATGTTATGGAGTTAAAGATGGTGAAAGAGGGGAGGAGCCTGGCCTGCTAGGGGAGATGGTACATGCAGTATGCCTCAGACAGCTGCGTGTGTCCTAAGACGGCAGGATGGCTGCCCAGAGCACACAGGACCACACAGAGGCATGAGGAGGATGCTCAGGAGATGGGTAGGCAGCTGAGCTCAGGTCAGCTCCTCCAGCAAGGCTAGTCATCCCTGGGCTCATGGACCCCATGGACATCAGCGAGTCTGTGGTAAATGAGCAAAAGGGGTGGCTGAGCCCACCCAGATGCTCCACCACGGCTTGGCTCAGCAAAATAAGGTTCATGGGACATACTTTGTTTGGGATAGGGGACTTAAGGGGGCTACAGCCCCCATGGGGAGGCAAGAGAGACCCTGTGCTTGGGTTCTTTTCTCTGCCTTGCAGCCACAGTGATCAAGCCAGATCTGTTAGCCTTCTTCCCCTGGCCTGGAAGGTTCAAAGGAGAGTTAGGGTGACTGGCACTGACCACCATATGACAACCCTCTTGCCAGCGAGGCCAGGAGAGACTCTGCTCTGCCAAGTTTTGGAGCCTGGGCCGACACGTGCCTCTGCAGCAGACAAGACTGGCTCTAACTACATGGGGGGGTGGGGTTACATTGGTATAATGGTGAACCTATGTAGGCATTCTATTTCAAAAAGAAAAAAATAGGAAAGATGGCATTTTAGTTTTTCGTCCTGAATACCAATTATCCAGCTTGGAGTCAGCTGACCCTGTGACAAGGAAGAAAATGGGCAAGTGGCACTAGGGTGAGGTCAGAGTGACATGCTCAGAGGCCCTGGGCCCACAGGGACAGGAGGGAGGGACACAGGAAGGCAGCCTGAGATGGTCCTCTGCACATCATCAAGTACTCTCAAAGGCAGGGAGCAGGAGTCTCACTGCTTAGATGCTTTGGGCAGGTTGGACCTCAAGGTCACCTGGTCTGCCTCGAAAGTCCTGCCCACTGGGTATTTGCGGCTGTTCCCCAGTCTCTGCATACCTGTGTGGCCACTCGGGTGTCCACGCCTTGACTGTACCCTTTTTCAATTACTGGACCTGGGTGACAGCCTGGTGGCTGGCTGCTTACCTGGTTCTTGTAGCCCTTGTCAACGCCCAGGGTCTGCGTGCAGAAGCGGTGTCTCACGCCAAAGTGGCGCATCAGGTAGGCCAGGTCAATGGTCCAGATGCTCCTGGTTAGTCGCAGCTCCTGCAGGGCACTCTCAAACTCATTGTCGTCCAGCTGGCCCAGGTACCTGTGGGCAGATGGGCTGCTGAGGTTGGCTTGCCAAGCTGGCTGGGGTCACCCTCCTCCCAAGGGCCCACCAGTCACTATCAGAGCTCCCACGCCCTCGGAAGGCTCCATCCTTTGTCATGATCCTACATCTTGCCTACTTCTTGGGCACAACCTGAGGCTTTCTGTGTTGGCCCCAGAGTTGAGGATTCTGCTTCTTGAGTCGCTTGCAGGTTGTGTGACTTTGGGTAAGTTGCCAACCACTCTGGCATCACTAGCCTCGTTTCTAGGATGAGATGCTTGGACCACATTAGTGGTTTGCTAAGTTTTAGACACAGAACCCTTTTGTAGAACACTATCTTCCCTGGAATTCCAAGATATAAAATAGGTAAGGAAGACGTTGCTCTGGGGTTCCTGGCAGCTGCCTGAAAAATCTCTTACAAGGAGATCACTACAGTCCCTCTATGCTCTGATGGCCAAAGTTCCTGTGACATTCACACAGCCTTAGTTCAACAGTCAGCTTCCGAGTGACACAGTCTTCCAGGAGCCTGAGGATGGAAGGTCCCATGTCCCAGTCACGGGATCATTCTGTGGGCCAGGCCTGGGCACCTGGGTCTTCCTTGGCTATCCCCAGAGCTGATACCTGGAAGGCCTAGTCCACCCTTTGCTTGCTTTTGCAGATGAAACCAAGCCTGGATGGAAGCTGGGCCTCCTGTAAACCCCAGCCATGAATAGCCACATGGGTGACCCACCCAGGTCTCTCCCTGTTTCTCCTTCCAGTCAGAGCAGACAGTGTGGATGGGGAGGGCCTAGGCCTGCATACTCACTGCAACACCATCTTGGAGCAGGCCAGCCCGCAGTCCCAGTGGTAGAGCTGCTGGATGATGGGCACGGGCAGCTGCACAAAGTCTCCTGTGTGGAAACACAAGGAGGTCACAGACCCTTGGCACTGTGCCTGTCACTGCCACCCCCATTGGAGCCACCATCACTGGCTCCTGCCCAGATCCTGTAGGGGCTATTCAGAAGCTGGTAAACACCCTTTCAGGTGCCCCAATCCATTCTCCTTATAACAGCAGTAATCTCCCCAAAACAGCCAGTCAGAGTAGGTCAGCCCTGCACAAAATCCTGCAATGGGTTGGTTCCTGCATCTCTTAGGACAATGCCTTCATGGCTGCTGCCCCAGCACCCTCTGCCTTCTTGCCTCCCCTCATCCTCATTAGGCCTACCTCTAGGCAGAACCTTCACCTGCAGTGATCCCAGGGCCTTTGCACACCTGTTCCCGCTGCCTGAACTCTCCTGGCCTCCCAGGTGCCTGACCTAACTCCTGCCTTTGGATCACTTCTCCATGACAGTGCCTCCATCATGCCTAGCCCCCCACTACATGCACTCACAGACCCACAGGTCTCTCTTTTAGAGCACTCTTTTTGGTGGAACCTCTGAGGAAGCCAGGTCAGGGCAGGCACATGGGAGATGCTCAGCAGATATTCATGTCTGAATTCATGAGGCCCCTGGAGGTCTGCCTACCTCCCAAGACCCCCAAGGCCACCAAAGTGTGAAGTCCACGGTTAGAAAGAAGGGAGACTACCATGTAATCTGTGTATGTGCAACGCTACCCTAGGTGACCTCTCAGTCTATTCTTTCCATCCAATGTGGAGGAGCAGAAAGGGCGCAACCTAAGCGTTTTAGCCCCAGCTCTGTCACAGGCTGGCTGTGGGCTGAGCAACTGACTTCCTCTTGCTGGACTGAGTCTGGCTATCTCTAAAGTGGGGGACTTTGATCTGATTCAGTCATTCAATCAACAAATATTTCCCAAGACCCTAGCACCTGGCATGTGAACTGGAGATGTGGTGGTAAGTGACATAAACAGATCCCAGTCCTGGTGGTCAGCAAAAACAAGCAAGTGTAAGGGAAAATCAGAGGGCTAGTCTGGGGAAATGGTGGGGGTATGCCTTAGAGAGTGAGGGTCAGGGAATGGAAGACAGAGGGGAACAGCAGGCACTGAAGTGGCAAGGCAGGGGCCAGCTGGCATGTGGCCTACTGGAATCTCCTACTCTGGGATCCCACAAATCTGGACAAAGTTCAGAGTCTAGAGAAATGGGAGAGACTTCTCTTCAGCTATCACCACTCACTGCTCATTCATGACATCCACTCAACATGTGAAAACCCAGCCCATGTTGTTTCCTCATCTTGGGGGTCTCTGGGGTCTCTTTTGAACCCATGATCTGTCCGTGCAGAGCTGCCCAAGGAGCTGGCTTACCATGCCAGCCCTGGCTCCCACTAGCAACCAGAAGGGCCCGGATGTCTCTCCTGGCTTTTCAACCTGCTGGCCTTGTCTGGGCAGTGTCTTGCCTGGAGTGAGTCCCAAGCTCCTACTCTAAGTCTAAACCCTCCCCCGCCTTCACAGTCTGGCCAAGATGCCAGGTGCCTTTTCTGATCCTAGGCTGGCCACGCCCTTTCCCTCATCTGCACTCTGCCAGGCCAGAGTTCATGCTTTGGCTCACAGGACCCTTGCAGTGAGCTTGTTTGTGCCCTGCTGAGCTGTTGTACATTCCCAGGAGGCAGGGACCTATGACTGCTCCTTCACTGCCTTATACTTGGCCTTGCTCCCCCCATTCCTCACCTGCAAGGGCAAGCAGCAGGGTGTCGGGATGGCAGGACGGCGTGGGCGAGTACAGGCCTCTTGTTGGCTGAGTCACTTGAGAGAGGCATTTGGCCTCTCTGTGCCTGCTTCTTCCTCTATGAAATGGACCGTCACAGATGCCAGTCTGGAGAGTGCTATGAGCACTCAGGGCAAGAGCATGTGTAAACCTCTTTGCAGGTGCTGACGTGAATGCTGCCTTCCATCCAGGGAGGCCTGGCGCACTGAGCCCAACTGGGCTGAGGCTTTGTTCCCTCCTTCCCCTGACCCCAGATGCCTCTAAAAGGAACACAGGCCATCATTCAAGGCCTTCCCACATTTGCCTCTTCCCACTGTCATGGATTCAGTTCTGAGGGCTCAGTGCAGCCTGACTTCTGCCTATCCTCTGTTCCAAATTCCACCCCCAGCTCTTTTCCCATCTGTACACAGTAGCCAGAGGGATCCCATCCACAGGCTCCCGTTACTCTTAGAATAAAGTCATCACCCCATTCCATGGCCTACAGGGCCCAGCCCAATCTGGGCCCCACCATCCTCACCTTGGCCCTGACACCTCACGCACCCAGTTCCAGTTACCCTGGGAACCCATCAAGCTTCATTACACCCCGCTGCAAGTGCAGCTGTCTCTGTCTGGGACTTTCTTTCCCCTGCAGTTCTTGAGGCTGCCCCTTTTTGTCATGCAAGTCCCAGCTCAAATGCTCCTCCTCTGAGAGGATTTTTCTGACCATGCGTTTGGGAGAGGGGGGGGCCCCCTTCCCAGCATCCTGTTTGTTTCCTTCACAGTACTTAGCAAAATTAATAAGAAAAATAAAAATAAAATAGAGTTACTCTGTCTCCCCGCAAGACTGTAAGCTTCCTGAAGACAAAGAGTTTTCTAATCTTGTTCACTGTTATTCCCAATGCCTAGTGCCTGATGCTTAGCAGTAACTCAATAAACATTTGTTGGAAGAAATGAACTTATTAAGCCCTCAATGTGTGCTACCATTTGAGAACACAAAGTCTCAAGTCCTGCCCTCCAGATTCATATTCTAAAAAATTCCCTGCAATGGGCCGAGTGGAGAGAGAGAACTTAGCAGGGTGCTGTTCTCTCACGGTAGAACGCGTCCCTTTTCAAGAACCCTTCACTGTGGCAATAAACTACCTTTTTGGTTCTCTCTACACAAGTTGTTTACTCCCCAGCCTTTGCTCTTGCAAATCCCTTAGTCTGGAATGTTATCTCCCATCTCTGAACATCCAAATGCTCTGGCCTCTTTCCCTCTCTGAGCCCTTCAGTATGGAGTATTTGAGGTGGTCATGCCTGCCTTCCCCCCTGGACAGACTGAGAATACCTCAGGGGCAGGCAGGGTTGCATTTGCCTTCTCCCAGCCCTTGGACACTCATACATGCTTGATGAATGGAAGGTGTTTTCCCAGAAAGGCCTTATCCCTTGAGATACCCAGGCCTACTTGTCATGGCAATGCCCCAACGCTCCTCCTTTCCCCCACCCTGGCTTCCAGACTACTGCCCTCTGTTCACGGCTCCCTCCTCACTCTGTGGCCCGGGCTCTGGCACCAGCTAGCTAGGTCATCTTTGGCCAGGCTTTGACTCTGTCTGTGCCTTCCCCTATTCCCAGCTGTAAATGTGGCATAGGACAGCTGCTCCCTAGGGTCTTTGTGTGCACTTCCTCTCCTTGCCCTGGTCCCTAGAACCCCTTGATTCAAGGCCCTGCAAGGCTAAACACTCCCACAGGGCCATCTCCAGTCTTGGCATGGGCAGGTTAGCCTACAGGGATCCAGAGCTACTCCTGTGGGAGAGATAAGAGGAGACAAGGCCTTCTAAGTCCAGAACTGCTGCCAGATGTTGATGCTTGGAGCCAAGGGATTGTCCCACCTGAAAATAGGGTTTGTCTGTTAGGCCCTGGCCTGGCTTCAGTTTGGATCTGTTGCCAAAGAAGGTAGGCAGCTCATTGGTCCTGGATACTTAACTCCTTTCAGCTCTATCTGCTTGTGTGCAGAAGTGCAAGTAACAATGGTAACCTACTTTACAGAGTCCTTATGAGGATTAACGAGGCACTGCGTGTAAACAACTTAGCACAGTGCCTGCACAGAGAAAGCTCCCTATGAATGTGAGCCATTACTTCACTGAGACTCAGGAAAGGCAAGTGTCTGATCCAAGATCACAGAGTTAGATAACTGGAAGAGTAGGGATGCAAATCCCAGGATGGCATCAGACCCTATGCTCTGCTGCATTCACAAAGAGACCACTCCCTGGCTGTGACCCCAAGCTCCCTGATGTCTTAGGGTTGGGTCCCACATGCTCTTGGCACCTCATCTCAGAGTTTACTAGCACTTTCTCTTTCTCATCAACCCTGAGAGCAGGAATCATTGCCTTTCCCCTCCCCCTCTCAGAGAAGCAAGCTGAGGCCCACGGCACTAAACGTCAGTCTTGGTTTCTACCCCAAAGGAACTCAGGCCACCTGAGGGCAGAAGGAATCAGAGGGTCAAGAACTACTGCAAGACAAAAACGCTGAGTCTGGGAGGTCAGGGTAAGGGGCACACCCATTGCTCTGTGCTATCAGCCAGTTCCCTGCCCTTCTAGGCCTCAGTTACCCCAGAGTTCCGGGAGGGGACGGGATCTCCTAAGGCGGTTCCAGAAGGGCTTTTCGCTTCTGGGAAAGGTGCCGCCGCCCTTGCCTCGAAACCAGGACCCTCCCACCATGACCGCTTTCAGAGCTGACTGGGGTCCCAGTCCTAGCTGGGTATTAGGAAATCCCAAATGACCCGGGCTGCGTGTAAGCGGCAAAGGCGGGAGTGTATACACCTGGCCAGGTGTCGCTAAAAGCCCTACGGCCCGGCCCGTGGCCGCGGTCGGCCCAAGGTCGCGCGGCCGGACCCTGCCCGCGCTAGCGCGGGGACCCCTTGTTCCCCGGGGTGAGGGCTGGGCCCTTGGGGAGACACTAACCGGGTTCGAGCGGCGGCCCCGCTGCCTCCGCCTCTGTCCTCATGACCCGGGCCGCGCGGGGCGCCCATGGCCCCCGCCCGGCGCTGGCTGCAGCTTCGGCTTCGACTGGGGCGGGAGTGGGGCCGGAGCGTGTCAGGTTCCTCCGCTGCCGCTGCTGCCGCCACCTCCACAGCCACCGCGGTAGGGAGAAGTGGAGGCGGCGGCAGGGCCGCCCCAAGCCCCGCCCCAAGCCCCGCCCCGCCCCTTCCAGACTTCGGCTCTGGCCCCGCCCCTTCCCTAAACCCCACCCCTTCGCTTCCTCAAAGAGGCTCCTCCCTTTCTTTTCCCCTCCCCTGACTTCTATTCCTAGAGGCCCCCAGCCTCAAGATCCAAGCGGGTCCTGGCCATTGGCAGTGTCGGCTCCTGGTGGCCCCGCCCCCTTCACCACACTACGCACAGGCGGGCAGACCCTTTCCCGCCTCTGTTCCCCGGAAGCTCCGCCCCTCTTCCTGAGCGCGGCCTCGAAGCTCTGCCTTTCCACGAGCCTTGGTTCCCCAGAGACTCTTCACCTTCGCAAACTCCCAGCCGCAGTTTCTTTGCCAGCCTAAGGCCAGGTCGTACCCGTATACCGCGGTGTTCCAGAAGCCCTAACACTACTTCGACTCCCTTGAGGGACGGCCCTGGGTCGGTCCCACCTCTACTCGGTATTCCTGTTTCTCTACTCGTACGGTGAGATACCTCGCCTTGCTGAGGGCTCCCCCCTACCTGGCGGTGCCGGGTTCCAAAGGTTAAATTGTGAAGGGAGGTCCTGGCCCTCCGCCCCTCCGCCTGCTGCTCCCAATCCGAGAGCCTAGGCCCCAGATCCCTGCCTCGCAGTCCATCCTGTCGCAAATACCTGTGAGGTATTTGGAAACGCGAGTCCCCCACCCCCCTTGCCGCCCTAGGATCAGTGTTTCCGGCGACACCTGGGTCCCGTCACCAGCCTTCTCTTCCGGGGCCGGAACTATTGTACCGGAGTCCACGTTTCCCAGCCGGCAGCGTGAGGAGAAAGCAGAGGCAAGACCGCGCTCACCACTAAGAAAACGAAGGGGGCGGGCCCTG